>CM062807.1:1082700997-1083432808 GCA_031772625.1 Pinus tabuliformis
CTTGCAATTTCCATGCTTTTAGATTCAGAGTACATTACATATTAATAGTATTACCTTACTGTTTACTGCTAGGGATTTGTATGTTTTTATTGTACACGATTAAGCCAAAGTGTTAAATCCAAACCCAACTTGAGACTAATGTCTCCATAAATTTCATTTTTATCAAAGGAATCACTCGTAAGCTAGCTGAAAAAATATTAATAAATACATGATGTTCAATATCCAACTAGTGAGCAATACATGCCAAGAAATATGCATCTAATGTTGAATTTGATAGTTCATCCAATAAACCCTTCTACATGCTAAAACAATATAGATATAGAGAGAAAAAAATAGGTTCCTTTCGTTATGAAGATAATATTTAAACATTCAACAAGTGTAAAACTCTAGGTAAGAACAACATAAACATTCCAACTCAAATGAGAGGATTCTCATAAAAAAATTAGTTTATATAATTGCCAAGGTCCCAATCCTTAAACATTTGTACAAGAATAGAAAGGAAAAAGAAAATGCAATGTAACAAAAATCCAATATTAATAACAATGACACTAGTGTTCTTACATGTACAATTAACTGAATTTGCAAATCTCTGCCATATTACAAAATCAATGTGTACAAATCTAGCAAGCCAATTTGATGAATTTGTAAAATACTACTTTTAAGAGGAGAAGATAATATGAGGCACATAAGAAATAGATCAATGTGCACTTCAATATTTTAGGACAAATATGTTTAGATAACACTTAAAATTTATTATATAGCATGAACAAGAATGAAAAATGACAGGAACAATGATTTGTAGGTAGAAGGAGTTGGTGAAAATTAATAATAAACCCCTTTTACAACATGGTCTCGCAGAGTAGCATGAGAATTTTGCAATCCACTCAATTGTTGCTTGAGTGACAATATTAGGGACATAATATATCACTGATTTGACCCTGAAAGGAGCAGTGTCACTTAAGTGACCTTTCTCTTCTTTGATTATTTTTGAGCTACAAATAAATCACCCTTCTTATCATCTACCAAAGGATGGAGAAGTGTTCTAACATGAAACACCAAACAAATAAGAGTAACACTCCAAATTGTCTTACAATAATAGATCAAGTGCAAAATTAGGAATGAATAGAAGTTTGAATTTATAAAACCAAAGACATTTGAATCTGACTTTTCAAATCGTAATGTTTTTCAGTTCTTGGCAAAATATCGGAAAACCCATCTTGTGTTCAATGATGACATTTAGGTTTTCCTACAATGACAGATTATGTTGGCTATCTTACAATGCAACCTGTGTAACAAAGCCACAACTTTTCAATAAGGGAAATATTATTCAAACACTGAGATCTAAATATGTTATTCATGTATATTTAAAATGATGATTATGTTGGGATTAAGGATTGTACTATCCAGTTTTTCAATAAGAAATTAGGGTGGATCTTTTGTGTTTTAGGGCACAACTACAGTGGTCCTGCTGGGGGTTTGTTGCATCATTAAAGGTGACTGGTGGAACATTAGCTGATCATACCTTCCTCTTCCTAGGAGCCCGAGAGGTCAATCCAGCTTTATGTGTGAACCATCCAAATGAGTCAAAGACAAGTTAATTTACACTAATTGAAAATAATGGTGACCTTATCTTCTAAGATCGTAGGCAAAATTTCTAGGTCAGGCACCAATTTCTACATGTAGAGATGGGTTTGTGAAAATTTCTTTTTCTTGTTATGAAATTTAAAGGCTTTACTTATGTTATGTCTACAACAAATGCAATATTATATCTTTCCAACCTACATAATATTATAATAGAGTTTCTGAGACAAATTACTTTCAAGATCATGACTCTTTCTAAAGTGATTAGTCCAAGTTGTGGCCATTGTTTACTTCTATTTTCTTCTTATCTAGACTGGATGAAGCTTCACTGTACTGGTTTCCAAGCTCCATTTCTACTTTATAATCCTGCCTAAACTCATCTTCCTCTGCAATTTTACAAGTTTGTGTGCGTTCGATATCTTTATTTTCAAGAGAAAATATGGTGCTTCCCATGTATATCAACTATAGTTATTTGTTTCTTTGCCCCACAAACCCTACTTCCTCAACACTAGCGTAATTTATGTTAGAAAGGTAGAGGAGGAAAGACACAAAATTTTACACGCACAATAATAGGAGCTGTGACTCTTCAATTGATCACACAAACTTGATGATCACAATGAACCCGGTGAGGGGTATTTAAACTTTTTCGACCAACGACACTCAAAATAACTTAACATGCACACACACTCTAAATTCGACTTTACCCAAAACAATATTGAATTACTCAACCTATCTAAATTTAGACAACTCTGCATGCAAGAGTAATTAGCTATCTTTAACGATTTAATTGAATAAATTAAATCTGAAGAACTTATATAGATTTTCATTATTTCATGTCTCTGTTTTAATTCTTATAGTTTATTTAAGCCTCACAATCCTATTTGGATTCTTGTGTTGCATCCTTAAGTTGTGTCCTTAATCATTTACGAATTAAGACAACCCACAATCAAATCAATTGAATGCAAATAATTATACTCCTTAAAGTGTCTAAACTATGGTGAAAATATTTCTAGGCATGAACAAGTATTGTGGAGCTTATAGTACTTGAAATGACGAAATGAGTAATGAAAGACGTCGATTTCTTTGGTAAGTTTTGGCTTTTTGAGCATATATTTTGTTGTTTTCCTTGTGCAAATATTCCTGAGGGTACATACTAAGGTATTTTTACTCTGGCCAGGTAATAAAACACTAGTAGAGGCTTGCGAGAAGATATGGATGGCTGACTCCAAGGTATTTTAAAATTTAACACAAACCCATAAATGTGAATGCGATCATTGTATTATTTGTGCATTGAGTGCACTTCTAATAACTAATATTACAGAGACTCATAGTAATCCTTGTCGTGCGTTACAGAGACTCATAGTAAAGTCAAGAATGGAATCTCTTCAACATTTCAAGAGGTTATGGGCACATAAGCATGATTAAAAGATACATTTTGAATTATTTTTAATTGAAATTTTGTTTCTCAATTTGCCATAGACATCCAATATGATGCAAAATACTTTTTATTGGTTCGAAGTTGCTATTTGATTATCTTTACCAACAAAAAATGCAAATAGGTCTCAACATTTTATGGTTAGATATGATTTAGGCAATCAAACTGACAATATTGATTGGGTAATGAGGAGTTAGAAGAACTTTCACAAAAAGAGGTAACTAAGGCTATTTCCTCTCATTGTGAGGTATTATGTTGTCATACCATTTTTTCTCATTTGTACTCTATCTTCTTGGTTAAATAGGTTACGATCAGGCTGTTGATTAAGAAAAGTTCAATGTTCCTTACATTGAACTAGAGACTTGCAAAAACCTGTTATTGTGGCTCTCTCGAATTCAACTGGTCAGTCAAAATGCACTGCAGATGAGGCATATATTTGGAGTCAGGTATGCATGTATATATATTAATGTCTGCAACTGAGATTAAATCAAGTTAGTTTTGGCATTTTAAATATGTTAGTTTATCAAGACTTAAGGGCCCTATAATGGTCATTATTTTCCATTGATATTAAGTCTAATAAACGAGTGGCACCGGGACTTACATTGCAGGGGCCTGCAACTTTTATTAGTGGAAGTCCATTTGATCATGTTACCCTAAATAGAAATACCTTTACTCCTAGATAGGTCTTGTGTGCATTTTCACATTAGATTTAGTGAGAACAAAGCGTTCTTAGGGTTTATTATATTCATTGTATGTTGAGTTTGAATGTTGTGATTCTCTTAGTGGATGTTGGTTTTCCTTGATATAGGAATACTACAACTGAGATATTTTTCCTTTAGTATTGGTATTTCCTGAGGTTGGATATTGTACTGTTACACAACCTTGTCAATATTTGAGTTATGTCATAGGAGAAAATGAAAAGCAGTCAAAAGCATTCTCCGAGTATTCACACTTCTGTTCTTTCTTTTCAATTTTGTAGGGCAACAATGCATACATTTTCCCTGGGTTTGGTTAGGAGTCGTCATGTCTGGAACCAATAGTGTACATGACGATATGATGTTGGCAACTGATAATGATTTATCATTTCATCCCTTTTTAATCTCTAAGAATTGAACTTTCGTGTGATAATCAAGAATGGATTCACATGTCTAGAAGCTTAAATTTAGAATACCAAAAGCATTTGAGCCAAGCATTTTATGATACTTAGTCATTTCACAATTTGAAGAAACATTTTGTAAACCAATGTTGTATTAGCAAAACTTGCAATATTTAAAATTAACCCAAGTCATAACTAGTTTTCCTTTTGGACATTTTGTTTTGCTACAATTCAAATGAGAAAGAAGTGTGGTACTTCTAGAGACTTGTAAGTAACTACTTATTTAGAGATCAGATGCAAATGGCTATGATTTTTTATTTTTTATTTTTTTTTTATTTTTTTTTAAATTCTGGAGAAGCCCATCAGAAAAATACAAAAATTGTAGCTCTTTCCGCGAAGGACTCTTGTGGCTTAGCAACTCATTTTGTTGTGATGTGAAATTCAAAATAAATAAAAAAGTTTAAACTTTTGTTCATTAATTTTTTGTAAAATCATGGGACACTTCCAAGTTGACTAACACAGAAACTGAACTTTCGACCGCCATTGAGCCAAGGAATACATACATGAAAACCTTGTGTTTATCTGGGAGTCGATATCATACTTTTGTCCATTAATTTGCTTCTAACTTATGCCTCGGTAATCTGTATTTAGTTTCCAACAACGCCGTCTTCTGACAACATGTTTTTGTAAAAAATGCAGCGTGTTTAACAACACACCGTCATTTGTTCGTAACAACGCCGTCACTTCTGACAGTATATTTGGTAAAAAGTGCAGCAGGTTTAACAAAGCCGTCATTTTAAAGTGTGTTCGTATTTCAAGACAACCTAAGGCACAGTACAGTTCGCTCTCAGGGAGGGTTTACAGTAGTTTTTAAAGGGAGGGTATTATTATTCTTCGTATGCATTCAGGAATGAGAGATCTTCCATATTTCAATATCTCCATATTTGAAAGATCGCTGCAATATCCGTGAGAGCCCACGATATCGAAGGTAAAAGCAAGATGGAAATGAAAAAGGAGATATGGAAGAGATTAACACAAGACCTGTTAATGGAGATTTTGGCAAGACTGCCTATGGAAAGAATCGTGAGGTTTTGCGCAATTTGCAAAACTTGGAAGGAAATGTTTCAATCCTCCGAGTTTAGAGAGTTAGTGGCCACCTCAGCTGTTTCTTCTAGTGAGGCATTTCTCATTGTTCAGGAAAGGAAACAGTTAATTGATTCATCTCAGCCATCGTACGCCAAAAACCTATGGATTGGTATAGAAAGTGGCTACAAATTTCGAAGTCTATCTTTGGATTTTCTTCCGAGCCCTGTTGTTGTGGTGGCAGGTTGCAAGAACATACTTTGTTGTTGGAGCGGAAAAGATGAAATTTATATATGCAATCCTCTCACCCAAACTTGGATAGAAATTCCACAACGTTTTGAAGATACAGCGTGGGATTTCATTAGTATAGCTTTTGATACATGCACGACATGTTGTACCTCCACCGCCTGATAGCCGTCGGATCTACCCAACAACGATCCTATGGCCCATACTTGTTCATCCAATTCCGTTGTCTTCCCATGGCCTCCATAATCCAATCTGCATCGTTCATTCATGCAATCCGATGGCTATCGTTTAATCCCAACCCACTCATGCATAAATATTGTTTTCGTGCCTCTGAACCATATTATTCACTCGGAGGCTGAAGGCGATGATCTACCTGCTCTCTGCACAATTAAAGCTTCAATTACTGTGTTCAATGCAGTGTACACCCGAAGGACGAGAAGGACGACCTCGTGCAGATCAAGGTATTAATCGGTCATGGAGCCTTGTACACATTACATTCCGTATGCTTAGAAAAGGACGTCTGAACAGCAGAAAGACCATTTTGTTCATTTAAATAGTCAAACTGTAGCAGAGGCCCATTTCAAAGAATTAATGTGGTTGGTGATCCATTGAGACACCTCCACGCATAGCCTAGCAGAGCAATTTTGTAAACAGACTCTACATATATCCAGAAGGCAGAATGTAATATGTGGATGAATGTTATTTTGTTGTAAGCTTCAACTTTTGGAGACTATAACTGTTATGATACCTGCAGCGTCTGGTCTTCATTTCCAGCTAATACAAGCTTCTTTTGTTGTTAATTGCTCACTGTCCACTTCTTCTTTGTTCCAGGTTGTGCTTGTATGCATTTTTCATTTGCTCTTGATGTTTAGCAGTAAAGGGGCTATCATCCCACCTCTTTGTTAGAATCTAGTTAGTATTATTGAATTTGTATGCAGGTTTCTATTGTTTTAATGCCAGAGCACTGTCATCTTGTCTGTGCATTAGGAAATAGATTTACAGACCTTTTAACTGGTTGCAGTCGGCCATCATAGGGTCCTGTGCATCTGCTGGTGTGGTCAGTCTTCTCCATCATCACATTCTCCTTAAACAATGAGTAATTGGTGGTCTAAAGCCTTGTAGTCTAGGGGTGTTCACCCATGTTTGGGGTTAAGCATAGTAGAAGTTGTTATCTGGCTTGAATGTGCAACATTTCTTTCATTCATCCACCATTTATCCAACATTTTGTTGAGTTTATAATGTTCCAGAGCATCTCTGATATACAACCTAGGAGAGTTTCTTGGGGTGATAACATTAATTGGCGCCGTTGCCGGGGAGAGGAGATTGAAGCTTAGCTTCCCTGGGAGAACGACACAGTTCCAAATTTTGATGATAGACAAGGTTTGGGCACATAATTTGGTTGTAATAATCTATCTGGTGACTCCACTGGAGGAAGACCAAAATTTAGCGACTCCACATTGAAGTTCTGGCTCAGTTTATGAGACATGCTCAGAGATATCTTCAGAAATCACCAACTGAACCAGTGCATGATCCTGAGAAGATCGTTCAGCAGAAGAAAATATTGCAATAAGGAGCACCAGGATCATGTAAGCCTTAAAAGTTCCATGTATCTCTGTCAGTGAATGTCATCTTCAGAGATTCATTTAGCTCCTTAGTCATTCATTTCCCTTTCAGATTCCAGCTCAAAGAAAGAATTCTTCCATGTTGTCCATCACATTCATCTGTCTTTGTCATTCTTTTCATTGATTCATACCCCTCAGTCCACCAATATCCTTTCATACACCCTAGTCATGGCAGGTTAGCAAGCCCTTAGAAAGATAGAAAGAATAGTCGCTGCTAGGTATGGACCCTTAGTCTTGCCTACCCCTTTGAATGCCATGCCTGTAGGAGATTATCACGAATTTATGCCAAAGTTTACTGGTGCAGAAGGAATATCAGTTGAACACCACCTCGAATCTTTTTATTGTTATGCTAATAATCTAGATATTAATTAAGAGGATGTCTGGATGAGGATTTTTGTTCAAATCCTAGATGGGGAAGCTAGAAAATGGTTCAGAAATTTACCCCCTAGGTCTATTGCAGATACTGAGGCCCTAGATGAAGTATTTTTAAAGCACTCGGGGAATAATAAAGATCTGCTCTTTTATCATGATGAATTAGGCAACTTTTAGAGAGAAGATGGTGAGCTTTTGTCTGAATTTAACATCAGATTCAATCATATGTATAGCAGAATGCCAGCTGAAGTAAGACCTACACCTGCTTCTGCTATGATTACTTATGCCAATTCTTTTGATTCTCAGTTCTATTTGCTGTTAAGAGAAAGAAAATGTGCTTCTTTGGCTAATATGCAAACTACAACCTTTGAAGTAGAAGCAAATATTATTGCTGCAGAAAGACTCGAAGGTGATGTTGTAAGGAGAAGACAGGGAGAAGAATCCTCATCATCCTATGATCCTGAAATAGATGAATTAGCTAGGATTATTAAGTTTTTAACCTCTGAAGTTTCCAAACTAAAAGCTGAGCAGAATTCTAAAGAAGCAGGAGCTCCTTGTGACTTTTCTCTTCCAACTCCAAATCAATGTAGAGGAGCACATGAGCAGTTGCAGGTTTTACAGAGAAACAGAGATGCAAACGAAGATCAAAAGGTGAAGACCCTTTGTCAAAATATAGTCATGGAAGAGGAGCAGCCTAAAGAAGAGGGGGAGGTCCATGGTTTGGAAGGTGCTCCTTTCCTAACCAGAGCTGCATATGAAGAAGCATTATCAAGAGGCACTACTTGTCAATTTGTTGTGCCTGCAGAACACCAAGCTTATCAACAGCAGCAATTAGCAGAAGGCACCTTCATCCTCCAAGAATCTGTGCTCGATGCTAGCTCATCTTCACATGGCTATGAAGATCTACAAATTTTCCAACCTTTTTTGGTCCCCATTGCAGTGATTAAAAAGGGAGAAGATATTTCCCCATCATCTTTTGTCCCTCTATCTGCTCAAATGAAATTCCCTCACAGTTGCCCCTTGAACACTGAGACAGGAAATAGCTCAATGCTCAAGGCTGAAACTGATCATCTCAGTCTTGATAGTTTGAAACCTGCTCAGATGGCCTCCACATATATTGAAAAGGCAACTTATCAGATAATAGAAGAAGAGGGTGCACAGTATTGGAATTCCTACTCGGATGTGGACTGTTTTGAGCAAGATACAGGAGCAGAAAATGTCTCTGTGTCCCCTGCACAAGAATACAATGGTGCATCTTTCATATTAGTTGTGCAGACTACAAAAGACACAGACAAGTACACAACAGTCATGATTATTCAACAGGTGTACACAGGCTCCCATGAAGAACATCCAAGGAGGAAAATACACAGAGGGGAAATGAAATTTGATCAATATCTACCTCTTAAGCTCAAATGTCCTAAATTGTTTGAGGTAGATGATCAAATAAATCCTATTTTGCAGCTCTATAATGAAGGGGCCGAGAGCAGGAGAAACAATTTTGAAGGCCTATCAGTTGGCCAAATTTTGAGTAATTGTGTTGATTGTAAGCATTTTCTTTACAGGTTTTAGTGTAGACTTGGTTTGACTCCATGCCCAATGGATACTAGGCATAATTTTAAAAGCTGGTTTTTGCATGAAGGCATTGGTTTGCAGGTTCTTGAGACCTCACAGGGAGGATCTCATCCCCAGAAAGAACCAGTGTTAGCTCTGCTACAGTTTGCAGCATTTAATGGGCAAAAAGCAGGTTTGTCAGTGCTAGTTGTGCTTTCAAGAGGTTCGCAGTGGTGGATTTCTTCTTCCCCTTCATTCTCCTTATTCTCCCTCATCACCCCTTAATCTCTGTTTTCTCCTTAAACCTTATGTAAACTCATATTTACTTAAACCCCGCTTACATTCTTTAACTCCCCATTCCTCCGTTTTCCGCTAAAATCTCTCTATAAACCCTTGTTCCTCGGGCTCCCACACATTTTGGTTTATAACTCTATAAAACCCCGTTAAACCCCAACAACCCTTTAAACCCCATATTAATCTATTTTTTTTATTTTAACCCTGGCTCTAACCTTTTAATCCATTATAGCTGCGCATATAATACAAAATTATATAACTCGGCGGGCCCATACGTGTCACATCGTTCAACAAGCATGTGCGTTAATAGTCAGTCGTCCGATCATCCGACGCCATAATCCAATGCCATTCGCTAGCCCTCTCCCCGCAAGCCGCGCACGCGATAGCCCGCGGGGAAGGCGGTTTCTCGCCGGACCTGCTTGCCACGCATCGCAACCTTATTCGATCACACCCGCCCTGTACGTAAACCACCCATTCCCGTAGGCGATGTGGGGAATACCACCCACCCGCTATACCACCATCATCCCGCTCGTTAAATGTTGATCACCTCCGTTTCCCGATAGCCGTCTAATCTGCCCGACAGCAATCTGACGGCCCACACTCATTCATCCGATTCTGTTGTCTTCCGATGGCCTCCGTAATCCAATCTGCATCGTTCATTCATGCAATCCGACCACTGTCGTTTAATCCCGACCCACTCATGCATCAATATTGTTTTCGTGCCTCTGAACCATATTATTCACTCGAAGGATGAAGACAACAATCTACCTACCCTTTGCACAATTAAAGCTTCAACTATTGTGTTCAATGCAGTGTACCCCCAAAGGACGAGAAGGACGGCCTCGAGCTAATCAAGGTATTAATCGGTCATGGAGCCCTGTACACATAACATTCCATATGTTCAAAAAAGGGCGACCGAACAATAGAAAGGCCATTTTGTTCATTTAAACAGTCAAACTGTAGCAAAGGCCGATTTCAAAGAATTAATGTGGTTGGTGGTCCATTAAGACACCTCCACGCATAGCCTAGCAGAGCAATTTTGTAAACAGACTCTACATATATCCAGAAGACATAATGTAATAGGTGGATGAATGTTATTTTGTTGTAAGCTTCAACTTTTGGAGACTGTAACTGTTATGATACCTGTAGCGTCTGGTCTTCATTTCTAGCTAATACAAGCTTCTTTTGTTGTCAATTGCTCACTATCCACTTCTTCTTCTTCGTTCCAGGCTGTGCTTGTATGCATTTTTCATTTGCTCTTGATGTTTAGCAGTAAAGGGGCTGTCATCCCACCTCTCTATTAGAATCTAGTTAGTATTATTGAATTTGTATGCAGGTTTATGTTGTTTTAATGCCAGAGAGCTATCATCCTGTCTTTGCATTAGGAAATAGATTTACAGACCTGTTAACTGGTTGCAGTCGGCCATCAGAGGGTCCTGTGCATCTGTGGGTGTGGTCAGTCTTCTCCATCATCACATTCTCCTTAAACAATGAGTAATGGTGGTCTAAAGCCTTGTAGTCTGGGAGTGTTCACCCATGTCTGGGGTTAAGCATAGTAGAAGTTGTTATCTGGCTTGAATATGCAGCATTTCTTTCATTCATCCACCATTTATCCAACATTTTGTTGAGTTTATAATGTTCCCGAGCATCTCTGATATAAAACCTAGGAGAGTTTCTTGGGGTGATAACAATACCCCAAAGCACCATTGCCTCAGTGTTGTTGTTAGTGTGTGTCCCCGTGTTCCAGTATGCCCTGTACTGCAAATCAAGTGACATAACCAGCCATATGCCCTAGTCACAAATTTGGTTTTGTGATGCCCCATCGAAGAAGGCGATCAAATATACCATAGGAGGAGCAACACTTTTTCAGCGTCACATGTTTTTGGAGTCTCCTTCGCTGAATAAAGTGCCATTAATAAAATGATCTTATCATATGTAACTCCAAAATCTTCAAAACAGTCATCAAAGATACATTTGTTCCTCCATTTCCATATAGTCCAGGATGCAAAGAGAGGAATGTTCTTCCATGCCAATTTTTGCTTCAGCCACCATCTCAAAAAATTTGCAACATTTCGAAATTGAAGGTGAGGAAAATCATAATAAGAAACAAGTTTAAACCATACCTTAGAAACATGTTGACATGTCAGAAATAGATGTGCATTGTTTTCCTCCTCCTGCTTGCAAATAACACATATGCTAGGACCATGCCATTGACGTTTTTGCAGATTTTCCCATGTTAGATTCTTGTTATGGAAAACAAGCCATGTAAAGCAAATGATTTTACATGGGACATGACATTTCCATAAATCATATAGCATCAGATCCACCACATATCCACCTTCTACCTCACACAAATTATCATATATGTTTGCAACCACAACGTTTGCAGATTTCATTTCCGCAGACCAAATAACCCTATCATGATGGACCTCCCTACAAATCCCAATAGCTTTTAAACCATCAATAATGAACAACCATTCCTCCGTCATTTGGCATGTCAGCCCCATTTGTAATGGAGTGTTCCATATAGGAATGCGATCACTCCATGTTCGAATCAATTGATTCCAGAACAAAATAGTCCTTCCTAAAAAGTACCAGGCGCAATGGTTTAGAGAATTGGCATCCCCCATTTGATCCATAAATCTGATCAAGGCCAAAAATCATGGAATGTCGAGATCCCATGTTCCATTTTAGATGATCAAGGAAAAATTTTCCCACATTTTGAAATCTTCTCCATATAGCTGAGCCACCTGAAATGCCAATGGAATTTTTATGAAACCAGCAATTGAAATTTTTATTCTTCATATAAATTTGGTGAATCACCCTACTCCATACACCAAATCTGAAGACAGATCGCCAAAGAGATTTCACCAATAACGCTTTGCCAAACAGTTTAAGGTTCATGATACCTCGTCCCCCTCTCATCTTAGATCAGGAAATATGGCTAAATTTAGTAAGATGATATTTGTGCTTTCGGTTGCAACTAGCCCAAATAAAGTTTGCCATAATTATGTTTATGTTGTTTATAGTAGCCATTGGAATATGATATAAGTGAGCCCAGTAAATGCCCAATTGATTTAGCACAACCTTTGTCAGAGTCACACGACCACCCATGGATAAACAACGAAATTTCCAGCGAGAAATTCTCTTGTAGAACTTATCAACCAACCATTGCTAGTCATTGTTTCTATAACAATTTGGTTTTATATGGTAGCCGAGATACTGTATACCATTCATCATTTGAGTCGCCCCAACCCCAAATAGATTCTTAATATAGTTGATATCTTCCATATCTCCCATGTCAAAATATAACATAGATTTATGTATATTCATGATTAAGCCAGAAGCATTTTCAAATCTTTTGAAAATATAAAAAGGATGCATCCATGAAATACGATGAATCATGTCCATGATTAGCAAGTCGTCAACAAAAAAATCATGTGATATTTTGATATTATGCCCATTATCTAGAGCCAGAAATAATCCATCCTCAACCACACACTTAATCCGCAGACTTAGTCATCCATAGCAAGAATAAACAATAATGGTGACAATGAGCAACCTTGCTTCAGTCCACGCCGAGCTCAGAAAAACGGGTGGGATACCGATTGATGATTACATCATAATTTATATTTTGAACACATGCCATGATCCATTTTACGCACCTGGGTTGCGGTCATAAGCCTTCATCAGATCCACCTTCATAATGGCGGCATTTTGATGTGAAGTATGAATGGAATGCATACATTCCTGTGCGATACCAACAACATCGTGAATTTGTTGATTCTGCAAGAACCCATATTGCTCAAAAGAGATATACTTTGACAGGATAGTGTGCATCTGCCCCACAATTGTTTTTGAAATGATCTTGTAAATAAGGTTACATAATGAAATTGGGCGATAGTCATTGAAAGTCTGCGCAGGCTTTCTTTTGGGTATAAGGGCAATATATGTGGAATTAATACGAGGATGAATATGCCCAGTACATTGCGAATCCTCCACAGGAGATCAAATTTAAAAATCTCGAAGAAGTGCGTGAATATCTAAACTGTCCAGCCGTATGGACCCGAACTCTTGTCTTTCTTAAATGCTTTAAGAACTTCTAGTGTTTCATCTATTGTAACCTCCTTAAAGAAACATATATTTTCCTCCTCATCAAACATTTTCGGATACATATCAATAGCCCATATCATATCGTTCACTTCAACCTCTTTCTTTTGTTTATATGATTTTTGAAAATGTGAAACAATGGCTTCACATATGCCCTCTTGAGACAAAATTCGAGCACCATCCTCACTTTGAATTTCCCAAATAGAATTTGTGTCACACCTGTGATTTGCGTAAGGATGAAAAAACTTAATGTTATGATCCCCTTCATTTATCTAGATTGCTCTACTCTTTAGCCTCCAGGTGTTTTCTTGTTCCGCCAATATTTCTTTTTTCTTTTGTTTGAGAGCATTGATACGTGACCGAATTTGATCTGGAGTAATTAAGATAACATCCATGGCGTTAATGCATCCAATGCTATTTGAATATCTTCCAGATCCTTCAAATGTTCCTTTATTTTCTTGTTTTCTACCAAGTTTTTACATTCGCTCTCAGAATGCCCAATTTCTCCAGAATATTCTCCATAGGGGATGAGCTCAAAACTTGGGCAAATGACCAACAAGAAAGCACAAGATCATTAAAAACAGGATCTTCAAGCTAGGTGTGATTAAATTTGAAGGGCATCCCATGTCTCCGCCCACCCGTTTTCCAATGAAGATTTATCGGCCTATGATACGATAAAAAACTATTGATAACATTAGACTGAATGTTCCCCTTTCGCTCCATCAAGCTCTCATGGATGATGAACCTATCCAATATTTTTGCAATGTATGCATCCCCTTTCTGGCCATTATCTCAGGTAGGGACCAGCATCGACAGAAAGACATCAATGTAGTTATGCATCAAGAAAGCCTCTCTTATTAATCCTGCCATAGGCTCCAATTTACTCAACTCCCCCCAAACTTCATCTAGACCCACAGTACAATTAAGATCCCTAGCAATAATAAGTGATGCAAGTTCCATTATGCTAGAAGCAAACAATGCTTCCTAGAAATCATTCATATTTCTATACGGCCCATAAACATTTAAAATATGAAAACGATCCCAGACACCACGCAAATGAACATCAATAAGGATACTAGCTGAGCAAGAGAACGCTTTTGCCCGGACTCACAATCGGTTCCATAAAACCACAAAACCACCTGATAGGCCAGCAACATCCGTGGCTGCGAAATACCATTCAAGTAGCATTTTGCAGAAATAAGCAACAACATGTGACACAGTGTGCATTGTTTCTTGTAACAATATAATACACAGGCGAATAGATTGAAAGAGGAGTTTTAAAGCCAAGAACTTGTCGGGAGTTCTCAATCCCCTGAGGTTTAGTGAAAGAATAGCAATCATGAGGTACCTTGTTTGGGCATCTTTTCTCCAAGGGCCCGGGGAGATGGAAGATCAGTGATAGGAACTTCAACAAGAAATTTGTCCAGCGGGGAGATAGTATGATTATGTTTAGTATGTCCCCTAAAATGATGGCTCCCACGATTATTTTTACGTCTAACCGTAATATTACTAGCGAAGGAAGCACTAATCTGAGGAGAGCAATTTTCAGAAGGTTTATGGATGGTTAATGATCTTAAGTCAAGTGTTTTCCGTTGAAGCAGACTGTCTAGATCACTACCAACAGAATTAGTAGGGAAATTTAATGAGGTGTGGACCAAGTTCTTTCCAGGACAATGACCCAATTCAGTTGACTTTCGAGAAGGGGATTGTACATAGGTGGCACATGAAGGAGAAGGAGCCCCCTGTGGCTGGAAGGAGTTGTACAGTTTGGGCCAGCATGAGATCCAAAATACGTCAATCTATCATGTGTAGATGGGGAATGACCAGATGACGGAGGTTGCGAGGTCTTATGAGGCCAACAGGATTCAGGTAGAATAGAAAAATTAGAAGAAAATGGCGATGAGGGAATATTAATGCAAGGGATTGCATTTCTCGCAGAAGACTACTAATATGAACAAGAATTATAAGTGATATGATGAATCCCTATGTGATGGCGCATTCCATTTCCAGGAGAGATTTCAACATCATGTGAATTTTTTTTCGGCACCCGCACATGATTCCAACCTTTATATCTACCACCCAATCACCGTGGAAAATTTGCCAAAACATGTCCAGTATGATGACAAAGATAACATCTGAACAAGATGCCCCAACAATCTAATCTTTGAGATAGATTAGTGCCCCCAAATGCATCCCAATATGATCTGGAAATCCACCTTGATATTCCCTCTCAATAAGGATCCACACAACCCTTTTTTCAAGTACGTCAAGACAACGTGGGTCAACATACACGAATTTTCCAATAGCATTTCCAATGTCTTTGAGTGCCTATTTCGTCCATAGTTCAATAGGCAATTCAGGTAGTTTGACCCAGATCAACTTGTTCTGAGGAGTATTATTTAAAGATTTAAAGCATATGAACCATGAATGCAATTCCAAAAAGCTTCGACCATCAATCCATGGAAATTTATTGATCTTAATTAGATCCTCCTGACTGAGGAAATGAACATTGTACCATCCACGGAGTAGTCTTACAACCCTTTTCAGTTATCCCAGAATTGGCTTCCACTTTCCTTCTATCCACTTCCTCATCTCTGCATCACTCTGCACAGAGAAATGCCAGCGACCTACCAACGCTCTTTTTTGTAAACGAGAAATACGATCTGATAACTTATCAGGATCAAAAAACACGGAAGGTGGTGAAAGAGAAGTTTTGATGGACTTAACATGATGTCCATTTCTGCGATGAAACAATGGATGCATGCCTTCCTGTCCATCCTAGCCTGCTTGATTGCCAACTGGCTCAAATCCATCACCCAAGGTATTATGCCAATCTTTTGACCCTGGTGGCCCACCTCGGATGTTCCCCCTGGCCACCCATCCAACTAGACTCCATCACCATCATGCCCTGAATAAATGCCTCTTGGGCTGAGGTATCAGATTCAAAAAATCCATGACCCCTTTGCAACTACCGCCCCAATAATCGTCAAGAATATCTCAACACCAATAAAATTGCCACACGCAGACAGGAAAGGACAGGGAGCATGCCAATGAGAGTCAACAAAGAGATCACGAAAAAGTAAATAGGGAATGTACTAGCGACCAAACCAAAGGGCAGCGCCTAACCAACCAACCATAGGGCATTAAATGCCCGGGGATATGCACGCTGGCTAACGCGATAACACGAGAGCGGGGAGTTTCAGCATTAAATAATATTTGGGCTTTCGCGTGTTACCGGGCTAAGCTGCGTGCATATCCCCGGGCATTTAATGCCCTATGGCAGGTTGGTTAGGCGCTGCCAAACCAAAGTACCCCTCTGAGCAAATTCCAGATCCCAAAATAGAAATCACACAATCTAAATTAATGCCACTTAAGGAACACTGACAGAAACATTCCCCAAATCTGGATTTTTATGGGAATGACACAGAATGTCAGAGGGATATGATGTTGGGCATGTATATGATCAGACCGATAATCCCAAAGCGCCTAGGCTGACCAAAAGAAAGCACGGCTAATTAATTACAACAGGTGGAAATGTCCAAGCATGAGTAATGAGACCACCAACTCTGGCTGGCAAGGTGACCGGAATCGATCCTGGAAAATCAAGGCAACCAGAGCCGAAACAAGTACTAGAACTGATTCAGAAACAGACAGACACAAGACCTAATGCCCCTCACCGTAACACAAACAGTAGCAACCTTTACAAGAAAGCCAAAAATCACCCAGACGAAAACCAAAATAATTGCATGGACGAGATACAAAGAAAATATTGGTGCAGTAATTCTGATATGTAGAAAGCAAATTTAAACAGGAAAAAACCCCATCACATGGAGCCAAACAGCAACTAAACAAAATCTCAGAGCCAAAATGCATGTGGATGTGGACAATATTTTGCTAAGGAGAAATGTGCAATAAATATTGGAGCCAAACAACAACCAGACAAAATCTGAGAGCCAAAATGCATGTGGACAATATTTTGCTAAAGAGAAATGTGCAATAAATATTGGAGCCAAACAGCAACCAGACAAAATCTGAGAGCCAAAATGCACGTGGACAATATTTTGCTAGGGAGAAATGTGCAATAAATGTACGAGAGAGAACAAAGATAGCTACTATAAATATCAGAATTATATGAACCAATTCCGAATTCAACAACCAGAAATATGTTCTATGAACCATACTGACAGTTGAGAACCAAAATAGATATGCATCCCTGAGAGTGAACCCAACACAATACAAAATACCTTATGCAATAAACATTTGGTAGTACAGGCAAAGAAAGAGAGGAAAATATAGCTAGAGCACCAAGCTGAAATGTACAGTCCGAAAAAGGAAACCGCCACCCGAGAGAGCCTGCCCAAAGCTGCAATGAAAATAGTAGAACCAAAAGAAATCGGAAAGAGAAAAAACTCCCTCAAAAGTCCAGAGACCAAATCAGGGAGACTCAAGTAAAAACACCATCAGAACAAGGTGACCGAAAGAAATATCAAGTCCACCCTCCCCGGAGGACACTGTAAGCCCAGTGGCCAAGCAAATCATTTTCTAACCATACATCATTCACAGTTCTGACCTGAGCGTCAGCAATATCTAAGGGAATAGCAAGATGGAAATGAAAGAGGAGATATGGAAGAGGGAAACAGAAGACCTGTTAAAGGTGATTTTGGCAAGACTGCCTATGGAAAGCATTGTGAGGTTTCGCGCAGTTTGCAAGTCTTAGAAGGAAATGTTTCAATCCGCGGAGTTCAGAGACTTAGCAGCCACCTTATCAGTTTCCTCCATTTCTGATTGTTCAGGGAAGGAAACAGTTAACATCCCTTGATTCATCTCAGCCATTGTACGTCAAAAACCTTTGGATTGTTATAGAAACTGGCTACAAATTTCGAAGTCTGCCTTTGGATTTTCTTCCGAGCCCTGTTGTTGTGGTGGCGGGTTGCAAGAACATACTTTGTTGTTGGAGTGGAAAAGATCAAATTTACATATGCAATCCTCTCACCCAAACCTGGATAGAACTTCCAGAACGTTTTGAAGATACATCGTGGGATTCCATTAGTGTAACTTTTGATACAAACACGGCACATTGTACGCTTATCATGGGAAGGAATTCTACAGAAGATGTCAGGGAGTTTGACATGTGGAACGCCTCTGGGGAAGGACCTTTACCAGAAAGGGACTCTACTTCACAAAATTTTATGGGGGTAGAGATGTATGATTCCAAAACTAATATGTGGACTCAATTAGAAACAACTGTGGGCAATCTAGTTCGACCTCAAGGGGAAGGCATACATTCGAATGGGAGACATTATTGGTTAAATGAATTACCTGACGACGGGGATTGTTTGAGCATAGTTGCATTCGATGTGCAACAGAAACAATGGAATGTAAGCAAGGGGCCACAGAACATAACAATTGACATCGTCTCACGAACACTTAGTGGCACACGTGTTACTGGTTGCGAAGGGCGCATAGTCTTAGTTTGTATGGGTCACATGTCTTTATGGGAACTTTAGTATAGAAGAAGTAGGAGAGAAATGGTCTCCATTTAAAACAGTGGACGTTGAGCACGAATTGAGGAAGCTGATGTTTTGCATGGACGTGGCAGTGAATCACAGTGGCTGTGCTTTAGTCTTTCTACCCATGACGATTGTTTTTGCGTTTGGAGCGAGGAAGAAAATATATTGCAGAGGATAGAGTTGGGACAGCTAGCTGATTTTTCAGATTATATTGGTTCTCATATTTCAGTGCGTACCTTCCAAGTAAACAATATTTTCTGGCCCTAGAATACATGGGGCTGCTTATTTCAGTCTTGTTACTGCTTTTGTCTCTTACATCCGAACCTCAGTCAGATATTTTTATGGGTGTGGAGAACAGTGATAGATTTTATTGTTTTTGTAAATTCTCTAAACTTGTGTTTGGAGGGTATCTAGAACTGCTATGAATTCGTCTTTTTGTTGAAACTTTATTAGAATTCTGATCTCATATATCAATATTCTTATCAACACTGTCTTGAATAGACACAACTGTGTGCCATTTTTGTAGGAGCGACTAAAATCAGTTTTGCAGTGATCTATTTAATTGGGAGGTTCTTATCTCGTTTGTATCAATTCTTAAGTTTAAACTTATAATTTTAGGTGAAATTATTTGTTCATTTTGATTATAGAATAGCATTATTAAGGTATTCTGCTTGTGGGAGGTGAATGTGGAGAGATTTAAACATGAGGGGAGTAATGAGTCCCATCCTTGTAGAGCTCGCTTAAAGCAGTGAGACACAATAAGATCATATATGTTTTGTTGGCTTATTTTGAGGCCATGGGCAAACAGGTTTAGTTTTGTGAAATTTTAGGGTTTTTTATGACTCAAATTTTTGTTTATGAAAAATCCATTGATATTTTGTTTATGTAATCAAGATTATATTCATTGTACTTGGAAGAATGGTGACCTCTTTGGGAATATAGATATATAATTTGGTATATGTTGAGATCGTAAAGTTGTTTCAATTCAATTTACTCTTATTTTGGTTGAAATTTACTGTACAAATGACATGGAATTGTTGGTGATCATTTCAAAGTGTTTCTGCTTTACCGTATGCTTGTTGGGAATTTCTGGTAATTCCAAACAAAATTAACTGAACAGAACAGAGAATAATGCTCTGTTTTTTAGCACAGTGGAACAAAAAAAATTGTTTCCCGAAAACAGAGTTTTTCCACACACCAAAAAAAACTTCTATTCATTTACAAAACTGCCTGTTACAAAAGAAAACTTCCTCTAATAGAGGGATTACAACAAGAACACTTTAGATGCAGTTCCAAGAAAACTTCACTGTCTCTTCTAAAAAATTTACTCTGTCTCAGCTGTAAATTCTACACTGTTGTGTAAAAAAAATTTCTTCATTCGCGAGCTGCTGCTGCTCTCATTACATTGCATATAACATTGCAATCGAGAACAAAACAAAAAACATTCATGCTGCTGCGTAAATTTACACTGTTGTAAAAGATTTTTTCCTACATTCGCTGCGGCAAGTTTTTCCCCTTTTCATTACACATGCTCCAAAACAACAAAAACAAAGCTTGACCTTTTGTTTTTACCTATGCCCTAAAACAAATTCCCGTGAGAATAAAAAACAATAAAATTAAAATTTTACCAACATTCTACGACCACAATTAATTTCATTAAATCATTTTACTGACAAGCTGGCGGTCAATGAAGCTTTTCACTTCACATCAAGTCCATATGGTGCAGGCCTGTACACAACCGTTGATCTAATCTGATGGCTGTTTGCAATTCCCCGGAGGTCCCTTTTTACCAACCTTTACGCGCTGGGGAAAGGCTGTTTTGGAACAGTGGTTATGGCCACGTGTCAGTTGATCCGTATGCTCGCTGCCCCCTCAAGAAATACCACTGATCCGTAAAGGCGGTGCGGGGAAAAGATTGGCGGTTTTCTGGAAAATTTGCGGTCGTTGTTCAACTGTCGCTGCAGTTGAAATTATCATTTCAACACTCCCCTTTAATTTCAACTGCTGGGTTATCAGTCATACCCAGACATTTCCTCAAAAATTCAAAACTTTTATGCCCCAATGGTTTGGTCAGAATGTCTGGAACCTGCTCCTGAGTTCTACAGTGTTGTAAAACAATTTCTCCATTGTTTACCAATTCCCTGATGTAATGAAACTTTGTGTCAATGTGTGTCATTCTCTTATGAAACACAACATTCTTGGATAATGCAATAGTTGAACTATTGTCACAAAAAATCACAGTTCCTTTAGCTTGATCTTGGCATAAACTCCTTAACATCTTTTTCATCCAAATTGCTTGACATGCTGCTGCTATAGCTGCCACATATTCTGCCTCTTCCTTGAGCATTTGCTGGACTGTTTCTTCCACCTCTGTTTTGGCTTCTGTCTCTTCGAAATGAACAGGGTCATCAACATGACAATATAAAGCAAACAAAGAGTTCATACCTTCATTTGCTGCCTCTTGTTCATAAATGTCACTTAAATTTCTGAACTTCTTACCTCTTTCATTTGGTGTACAAGTGCTTGAAGAAGCACTTGAATTTCCTCCTTGTGGTGTGCTTGGAGAAGCACTTTCATTTCTTCTTAAGGGTGTCTCTCGCTGCCCTTGTGTTGGTGCTGCTGTTTGGGGATGTATTTCAGCCATCTCTTCATCATCTTCATCATATGACAAAGAGTTTTTAACATTCACTGTTTTCTCTATGCTTCCATCCCAAGCTTCTTCCTCAATGAACTGAACATCTCTACTCACAATAAGCTTCTTAGTGGATAGGTTATACAACCTATAAGCTTTGGATTCCTCACCGTATCCAATGAAAATAAATTTCTCCCCTTTGCTGTCCAACTTCTTCCTTAGTTGATCTGGAATGTGTGCATAAGCCACACATCCAAAAACTTTCATGTGGGTGACTCCTTGCTTTGTCCCACTCCATGCTTCTTCCAGCACTCTGCTCATGACTGCTTTTGTAGGGAATCTATTCAAAATGTACGATGCAAAATGTACAGCTTCAGCCCAATAATCATTTGGCAAATGCTTTGCCTTTAACATACTCCTCGCCATATCCATGATTGTCCTGTTCTTCCTTTCGGCAACTCCATTTTGTTGCGGAGTGTACCTAGTGGTGAACTGCTTATGAATTCCATTTTCTCTACAAAAACGTAGAAATTATTTCGAGATATACTCACATCCTCTATCAATTCTTAGAACTTTGATATGCAGCCCACTTTGATTTTCTACAAGTGCTTTGAAATTGCAAAATTTTTCAAACACTTCACTTTTGTTCTTCAGGAAATAAACCCAAGTTTTTCTAGTAAAATCATCAATAAATGTTAGTATATAGTGGCTGCCTGCAAGTGATGGAGTTTGTATCGGTCCACATAAATTTGAGTGGACAATCTCTAAGGGTGCTTTTGCCCTTATGCTTTTCCTAGATGGAAAACTTTCTCTGTGTTGTTTCCCCAAGATACAACCTTAACCTTCACAAAGGCTGTCTGGTTTCTCTATCAATGGTAATCCTCTTACCATTCCTTTTCTATTCAACAAGTTAAGACCTCCAAAGTTGAGATGTCCAAATCTCAAGTGCCACAACCAATTTTCATCTTTTGGTTCGCTTTGGAAAGCCTCTTGTGTCACTGCTGCAATTTCTTTATTTTTCAAATCTGCTTTCATTCTGAGAGGGAACATCCTGTTCCTTGTCATCTTCACTTTAGCAATACATTGTTTGCTGGGTGTTTTATCCATGATGGTGCATACATCATTCACAAAGAAAACATTGTACCCATTTTGAGTAAGCTGTCCAATCCTTAAGAGGTTACATTTCATTCCAGGAACATAATAAACATCTGCTATGGTTTTCTTTTCACCTTTCTTTGTTAAGACATTTACGTCTCCTTTTCCCATAACAGAAACTTTATTATCGGTCCCTAGTGTGACTTGTGACTTCACACTCTGATCTAACATTGAAAACAGGGCTATGTTTCCTGTCATATGGTTACTGCAACCGGAGTCTAGGAACCATACATTTTCACTCTTTTCTTCGGCCATATTACAAGCTAAAAAAAAAATATTTTGGCTGATATTTTCTCTAGTGAAAGCACTAGTTCTATTACTCATATCATGCTGCTTCTTCCTACATTCATTTGCATAATGCCCATATTTTTTACAATAGTGACATTGGACATTGGATTTATCATACCTTTGTCCTTGAGCATGATGTTGTCCACTTGGTTGGTTGTTGCCTTGGCCTTGGTTCTGATTTGGATTGCTGCCTCTTCCTTGAGCATTTGTTGGACTGTTTCTTCCACCTCTGTTTTGGCTTCTACCTCTTCCTCTCTTGTTTCCTCTGCCTTGATCTCTTCCTCTTCCAAAGAACATCTGGGTCTTAAAGGCATGTTCTAGAGATGAGTTTTTATTCCTACTCAATCTCTGCTCATGTGTTATTAGTGATGCATGTAGTTCATCAACCGAGAAGTTTGCGAGATCCTTTGTCTCTTCTATGGTGGTGACAATCACATCGAACCTTGAGGGTAAGATCCTCAATAGTTTCTCCACAATCCTCATTTCTTCAAGAATTTCTCCATGAGACCTTATCTGTGTGACGAGACCAATCACATGTGTGAAGAATAAGTCAATATTATCTGACTCCTTCATGCAAAGATTCTCAAAATCTCTTCTCAGCAACTGTTGTTTTGCTGTCTTCACTTTCTCCATGCCTTGATAGGCTATCTTGAGAGTTTCCCATGATTCTTTGGATCTCTTGGCTGCTGCTATCCTTGGAAACACACTCTCATGCACTGCTTGATACAAAAAATAGAGGGCTTTAGAATCCTTCTTCTTATTTCTCTTCAACAGATCTTTTTCTGCCTGAGTTAAATTATTAAACTCATTTTCATCTGCTGGTTCTTCAAAACCATTCTCAACAAATTCCCATAAATCTTGGGAAGCAAGCAAAGCTTTCATAGTTATTGCCCAATAGTCATAGTTCTTTCCATTAAATTGTGGGAGATGAGTATTACAGATACCCATGCTAGTGCTGGCTCCAGCCATTCTTGCACTCCTTAACTATGCTTCAAAATACTTGACTGTGTATTTAAAATAACTGGCTATCCTCAACAGAAAACTAATCTTGAGAAATACCTTGGATTCTTTGAGTGAGTCTTCACTCTGCTGGAGAAGCTGCTGCAACAAGAAATTCTTCATTCAGCTTCTTTGACACCTTCAAAGAGCCTGAACAAGCTTTGATACCATGTTGGGAATTTCTGGTAATTCCAAACAAAATTAACTGAACAGAACAGAGAATAATGCTCTGTTTTTTAGCACAACGGAACAAAAAAAATTGTTTTCTGAAGACAGAGCTTTTCCACACACCAAAAAAAACTTCTATTCATTTACAAAACTGCCTGTTACAAAAGAAAACTTCCTCTAACAGAGGGATTACAACAAGAACGCTTCAGATGCAGTTCCAAGAAAACTTCACTGTCTCTTTTGAAAAATTTACTCTGTCTCAGCTGTAAATTCTACACTGATGTGTAAAAAAAAAATCTTCATTCACGAGCTGTTGCTGCTCTCATTACATTGCATATAACATTGCAATCGAGAACAAACAAAAAAACATTCACGCTGCTGCGTAAATTTACAGTGCTGTAAAAGATTTTTTCTTACATTTGTTGCGGCGCGTTTTTCCCCTTTTCATTACACATGCTCCAGAACAACAAAAACAAAGCTTGACCTTTTGTTTTTACCTATGCCCTAAAACAAACTCCCGTGAGAATAAAAAAAAAAAAATTAAAATTTTACCAACATTCTACGACCACAATTAATTTCATTAAATCACTTTACTGACAAGCTGGTGGTTAATGAAGCTTTTCACTTCACGTCAAGTCCATATGGTGCAGGCATGTACACAACCGTTGATCTAATCCGACGATTGTTTGCAATTCATCGGAGGTCCCTTTTTACCGACCTTTACGCGCCGGGGAAAGGCTATTTTGGAACAGTTGCTGTGGCCACGTGTCAGCTGATCCATATGCTCACTGCCCCCTCGAGAAATACCACTGATCTGTAAAGGCGGTGCGGGGAAAAGACTGGCAGTTTTCTGGAAAATTGGCGGTCGCTGTTCAACTGTCGCTGTAGTTGAAATTATCATTTCAACAATGTTGAAGATTAGTGAATTAAACGACAGAATGTTAGAGTGATAGTGAATTAAACAACAGAATGTTCGAGTGATAGTGAATTAAACGATATAAATTTAGAGTGATTCTTTTAGTCCTTGGAGTGATTTCTTTTAGAGATTGTATTTAATTTTTAGTTTTTATTTAATGTGCAATTTTTTTTTTTTGAATCTATATTAATTCACCTAACTTTATTACCTTTGTTTTGATTTTGGAAAATAAATCTATTTTCATGTTTTAAATGTGTAAAGTATCAGATTTATGAATTGTCAAAAAAAAATAGTGAAGATGCCATTTATATTTCACTGATTGCAAACAAAATAATCATTTTAAAATTTATTTTTTGATTAACCTGCAGTTTACCATCAAATAATTGGGAACTCACTTTGGTGGATGTCCTGATGTTGAGATATTTATCTCTAAAGTTTAAATGCTGAGTACCTCCAATATTTCAGATAAATCTGTGATTTCGCTTTGTGGCTATGTTTTTTTTTTTTTTTTTTATCTTAGCCAACTCCTCACCCCACCTCTAGGGCTTTACATAAATATGCAATTCCTAAATTTTTATTATTGCAATATAATTATAAAATTTATAGGTGCTCGCTGAGAATCGTCTCATGGTTTTGTCAATTTATTGTTTTGTAATTATAATAGATTATACACGTGGAGATAATGGATAAATTTTTTAAATATGTGAGTTACTAACAAGTTACTAATCCCATAAGTTTTTTATTTTTCAATATGTGTGAGTTGTAGTCGAGTAAAAAAATTTATAATCAATTATTGTGTCTATAAAATCAATATATCCCATTGCTATATAATTATGAATGAGACATTGTGATATATTTGAGAGTGAGCAGAGATGAGCTTCATCTAATTAAAAACGTTCTGTTATTGTGTTTAGTTGTTTAAATTGACATCAAAGCAGAGAAAACACTTCCTAATTAGAACCGTGCACAAAAATATACATTTAGGTGAAAATATGATGCACTATTTCAAATGATTTCAGATATTTTTCAAATCAACTAAGCCAATACAAAAAAATTGATTGTAATTACAATCTCGTATAGAGTTTTTACGCCAAGTGTATTACTGAAAGTAGATCAAATCAAAATGTTGGGCTCGAAGTATATCTTATTCCTCGATCATCATCCCTCCCGTCACAACATCATTGGATATGGGAGAACGGAGACTTGTTGAACTAATGTGTTAGGATTTGGTTAGGAATATTGGCCTTTATAATCCTATGAAACTACTTCCAGTCATGGTTGTAGTCAAAGATATGGGTGGTGGTGTTTTGACCCAAGGGTGCCATGATATCTATCCCTATATCATACCTAATTGGCAATTAAAAGTGCATTAAGAATACCATGGTCAAGGACCAGAAGCACCTTCTAACTTGATATACCATCTAGCAAAAATTCTAATCAAAGTTCTTTTGAAAAGGCATAATTGAATACTATCATATATCAATGAATTAGATGAGCATGAAAGATGTTATGCCATTAAGTGTGTCGACGAGCCTTCTCTAAGTTTATCATTGAATTTCGATATGTCAAAAGGTAGATTTATAGGAGTGGTGTTTCATTAAGGATTGTGAAGGATGGGGTCAATTTTCAATCATGAGAAATCTAAAAAACCTATTTTCACCAAGAAAGGAAACTATGTATTGGAAAACCTATTTTTGAAGAAGGAAGAAGTCAAATTTGTAGAAAATATAAGGAAAATCGATATGTAGGTACATGAGACACTATAGAAGTCATAAGAAAAATACAAGGCTGAGCATGATGAACATTGTTAGCACTTTGTAGTTCTCTCCGGGTTGAAAGGAGAAAACTCAAAGGTAACCACAAACCTCTTTTGGTTAACTCGTCTTCTTCAACTGAAGGGGGCTCCCTCACTCGAAAAATATAAAATTTAAAAAATTTAAAGCACAAGTTTTTTCCAGAGACGAGGTCTAAAAAAGGAATTCTAAAGTATTTGGTTGAAGTATGAATGGTTGAAGATGATAATAGCACTTGATTAACTTGACTTCCTATTCAGTTTACTTATGCAAGTAAAATCAACATCCTCAAAAGGGCTTGTTAGGCATAACATTGGACAAAATAGATCCTCTGTAGTATAGAGGAGAAAACAAAAAACACAATTTCTTTCCTTGCATATAACAATACTGCTCATACATAATAAATAAGCTAAACAGAAGAAATAACATGCATGAGTACAAAATATTTCATTTGAAATTTAAATATGAATACCTCTGTTTTAGAGTAGCTTAACTGAATTCCAAAGCAGTTAAGATCACTATACGCATAAACAAGAAACTATGGAGAAGAATTAATTGAATAAATGAAAAATAGACAAAGATAGCTCCAAAATGTCATACCATAAGAATCCTTGCAGACCATAATCAATAACCCTCAAGTCATAAGCATTCTATTCATAAAATGGATCACAATCACTCTCATAAACTCTAATAACCGATGCAAACAATGTTGAACCAACAACAACCTTTTCAATCTATTTTTTCAGTTTAAATAGACATACAATAACAAATCCAAAGTGTCTAGATGCATCCCATCATTGATCCAACAGAGGATTGAATCAAAGTAAAGAGGAAATATTTTTGTTGTTTTAAAGTCTTTTTCCTCTAACGATCAAAAATAAAAAAACACAAAGCATTCATATTTAAAAAAAAACACTAAATCATTGTAAAAACACTCTTGTTTTCGAAGCATATCTTCATGGATAAAAAACAACAAAAAGAATAACGAGTGACTACTACGTGTGCAATGACTGGGTAACAGTTGGGCAACCACTGTGTTGGTAATTTTTCTTCCAATATTGACATGTGGGTGAAAAGTAAAGGTCTAAGTTGGCTACCACCTCTGCTACATGTTCACCCCTTTAAACTTTGACATCTGACATCTTTGTTGCACTTGTGAACACCCCCCACAAACTGAATTTAACCTACGCGACACTGGGGACCTTAGAGATGCATTGCGTGACATTGGTAAACTCATAAAACACTGCGCGACACTAGTAAACTCATAATACACAACACAACATTGATAACTCTCTACACAAACTACGCGAACACTAGTAGCCTCTGTTTGGCATTGTGTAACGACTGTATAGCGCTTATGCAATGGGACAATGTTTTGGGTATATCTCCCAAATAGTTATACTTGTGTAAAAACTGAAGGAGGTTATTGTATATGAAACTTTTGTGAAAATAAATCTCTTTCAGTTTCTCCAAATTCTTCCCCAGCTTTTTAGAAAATGCTCTGCAAAACAATGACTTAAAATATGAAATTTACGAATTGCGAACAATGAGCGTTGAATATGCGTTTGAAACTCTCGATCTGTTACACTTGTGCAAAAACTGGAAGTGTTTATTGTTCATTAGTCCATGATTGAGAAAAACGTCTTTTAATTTTTTGAAATTTGGCTCCATGCATTCGGAAATAGTGTTTCAAAATGATGGCTAAAACAAAGTATTTTGTGCAGCACTGTGGAGAGAATCTAAGTATCCCTCCATGATCTGTATGGTTGCACAACTCCTTTGGAAAAATGGATCAAAGGGGTACAATTTAAATGTCTATGTGATGATGTATAATCCTTTAAGTTCTCCTTTCCCTGTTTGCAGGGTTCCAAAATCACTGATCCTAGTTTGCACAGGGGTTGCATGCAATGATCTTGTTCCACATGGATTATGAATTATGAGGATGGATTATAAATTTAAGGTGAGGGGGGTATAATGGCATAATTATGAGGTGTGAATTGAGGGATGAAGTGATAATAAATGGTGCATGGAAGGAGTACATAAAGGTGAATGATAAAGCGTGAATGATGGACATGTAAATGGTTACATGGGGATATAATGGACAACACTAATAGACCTATAAAACTTTAACAAATGAAACTTGACTGCTATGGTTTTAACTTGTGATAAATGGAAACCCCATGTAATGACCCCCTAGATTATGACAACAGTGATCATAGCTTAAATTGACATACAAACCCCCAAAATTCTGACTCAAAAATCATAATGAAAGCTTTCAAATTCAAACACCCATTCCCATTAATGATAAAGACCTTGATGACCAAATGAAAAACCACTTTCATAATGACTTCCCAAGCTTTGGTTAGTCAAACTCATAACAATGAAAAAATTTGTGAGTTTGACCCTTTGTATAACAACAAAACTATGAATTTTCGAAGACCTTCCACTAATAAATAAACTAAATCTAACAAACACATATCAAAGAAGTTGTTCAAGGTGGGAGACATAGTATGGTTACAAGTGAATAAGGAGAGACTATAGGTTGTTGGTAAGAAAATCAAGACTTTGAGATATGGTCCCTTTGAGATAATGAAAAAGGTGAGGGATGATGTCTATAGACTTATTCTACCCCCCTGCATGTGCATTTACTCAGTTGTGATTGTGGAGAATTTGAAGCTCTATGAACCTCCCATGCTAGATTAGGAAGAGGAAAAAGTCCTACCTTGTGTAGAGGATTTGGCATCAGATGTTTAGGGAGAGTTGACAAAAGATATAGTTTTGTAGTAGAAGTCTAGAAATATGAGACAATGGTAGCATGACCTTTGGTAGGCTGGGTTGAAAGGACAACTTTCAGACATAACTAAATGGTACATTTGAAAAACGGTAGAGGAAAATTTTCTTTACCTCATTTAGTAGAATATTTTATGGAATAAAATATTTCCAAAATGGGAACATGTGGTCCAAATTATATCATTATATTGTTTGTGATCCATCTCATTGCTTTCAAAGTGGAAAAAGTGGAGGAATCAACTCATAGAACCATTTTTACCCAGGGGACCTAGTTTGGCAAAATGGGGTATGAAACCTGATAGGAAAAATTTTAGGTGTGAAACAACATTTCTTTGGGGGTAAATATTTTCTACTTTAGTGTCACACTTTATTTTTCATATTCTACACACAAAGACCTTCCAACAGTGCAAAAATCACCTTAATCGGAGTATGTCTGCAAAAGTTATGCCACTTAAAAGTTTACCTTCCTGTTTTCACCACCATAACTCGAGAGGATTCCATGTCAACCCCTATTATTCATGGAAAAAGGGTTATCCACGTGATTGTGATGAAGAATAATCTAAAAGAGTCCATATTATAACTATAGTTAAGAGTTGAGTGAGTGAAACTTAGTCACTAGTAGGCTATCATATTGTGTTATAAACGAACCACTAGGAGGAAAAGGGGTTCCATTCATTTCGAGAGTTCTTTTTCCATAGACATTTATAGTAGCCAAGAGGGATAGGGACAAAACACGAAGAGGATTTGCACAATGTCGTAGCCTTTAAGCCACATGCCATACTTCTTTGTACCCACAACCATTTTCGATTAAGAGAAAGAAAGTAGTGCAGCCTCACCATTCAGATCGGTTTTCTCTGGAAGGGAGTTCCAAAGATATATCTTGTGTCAATTGTGTTTGTAAGTTTTTATTTATTCGTTCTCTATTTTCAATAATAAAAAAAAACTATTATAATCCATTATTGTGTCTATAGAATCAATAAATATCATTGCTATATAATTATGCATGAGACCTATTGTGATATATTTGAGAGTGAGTAGAGATGAGCTTCTTCTAATTAAAAAAGTTCTGTTATTGCAGAGAAAACACTTCCTAATTACAACCGTGCACAAAAACATACATTTAGGTGAAAATATTATGGACTATTTCAAATGTTTTCAGATATTTTTCAAATCAACTAAACCAATACGAAAAAATGATTGTAAATACAATCACGTATAGAGAGAACAATTACTGATTTCAGTTTTTACACAAAATATTCTTGATTATTTAAAAAAAATTCAAAACATTTAATGATGTAAGAATGGCAAGGCACATCATAGATATGTCTCTTCTGGGCAGATTGACCGAAGGGGTAAAACTTCTGGCTAAAATATATCTAAGTGTCTGATCTGGCTAAAATATATCTAAGTGTCTGATAATTGTTACACGGTGAATCGGATTTAAACGCTCGAAAATATAATTTTTAAAGGCTTCGGCCAGAGCAGTATGCATGTCTAAGCTTTGCTCCCAGTGCCTTACTAGCTTTTTTCTGCTTTTGTTTTGTTTTTTTTTTTTTTTTCTGCTGCCCTTGTTCAAAGAATAATTCCAATTACGTGTTCTTGTTTGCCGGGTGTTATAATTATAAATCTAGGTGTCATAATTGGTTTTACTTCAGTTTTGGTTAGTGGTATTATAATTAGTTTTAATTCAATTTTGGTGGGTTGAGTTTAATTTGTTGATATCTCTTATATAACCTTATTTAATTGTTACTGAATAATGAGAGTGGTGATTTTGCTTCATTTTTATTTTGATTTTTTTTTTTTTTTTTTTGTCTTTCATCTCTGCAATCTTTAACATAGTATTAGAGCTCAGCCTGCATAAAACTTTTTGAAAGCAATATTTGAAAAGATTAAATTACAGAGAAGAAAAAGTCGTGGAGAAGAATGAAAAACCCAACTGCAGCCAACTCAGTGAAGGCCAAGAAGCTAGAATGATCTGGATTGTTTCCTTCAACTAAAAAAGAAGGCTAAAATATTTTTATTTTAATTTTAATTTTCGTGAATTGGCCCATTGGCGCCAGAGTAAAGTTCACCGAGTTGCATTATTGACCCAACCGGCTGCCTCAACAAATCACGTTACCCTTAATTCTTAACAAATCATGTTACCTGTAATTTTGCTCTGCCGAGGGTTCCCTTCACCAGTGGAGCGTTAGCCAAGAAATTGTTTTAAAAATGTTCGAAAAGTCCAACTTTGGTTCAAAGACAGTCTGCTCTGAAAAGTGATGGCTCCCTATTTCGTTTACGAGTCTTGGAAGTCAGTTCCACCCACCACCGTTTCAACCTCCTTAATCCTGGGCCAGATGTCTAATTTATTTTAAAAAAGAATAGGAGTTTTGTTATTAAAAAAAAAAAAAAAATTATGTGACTTTTAAGAGGGGTTTAGTTCATTTTCAAAAGGGCTTATTTTGAAAAAATTTCATTGCTCATAAAGCACAATGATTTTTTTAAAAGAGGGTGTTATTCAAATTAATTGTGAGCATTGCAATATAAAAATAATAATAATAAATAGTTTGTAAAAGGTTTTGTGAAAGTGTTGTTTTCATAGAGAATTTGTAGATTTGTCTCTTTTGTAAAGTTAAGTAGCAAAAAAAGCCATCACTTATGTCTATAGGTTTATTTGCTTGTTGAGCTTTAGTCAAGCAACGCTTGGCGAATGAGAAAAGTGAAGACACTGAGAAAGTCAAAGAAACAACAAGAGTTGTGTCACATCTATTTGAAGGAGTTGGAAGACAAAATGCTAAAGAATGTCTTCGCATTAAATTCCTAAATGACAACATTTTCCCCTTATTACATATGTGAATACAAAATTCATTGTTGATGGGTTTGATGCAATTGTGAACTGTCCAAATTGTGCTACTAATTGGCCCAAAGATTCACTAGAAATGGAACCAAACTCATCATAAGAATGTGGTTCCACTTTTGGCTTGTGTGGATCATCCAATGGCATTGGAGCAAGGGGAATAATTTTGTACAAAGTGTCTTCTGAAACTAGATCAAATCAAAATGTTGGGCTCAAAAGTATAACTTATTCCTCGATCATCACCCCTCCCATCACAACATCATTGGATATGGGAGGTAACAGAGACTTGCTAAACCAATGCGTTAGGATTTGGTTAGTTATATTGGCCCTTGTAATCCTATGAAACTACCTCCCTCCCATCACAACATCATTGGATATGGGAGGTAACAAAGACTTGCTAAACCAATGCGTTAGGATTTGGTTAGTTATATTGGCCCTTGTAATCCTATGAAGCTACCTCCACTCATGGTTGTAGTCAAAGGTATGGGTGGTGGTGTTTTGACACAAGGATGCTAAGAGATCTATCCTTATATCATACCTAATTGACAATTAAAAGTGCATTAAGAATGCCATGGTCAAGAACCAAAATTCACAAAAGGAAGCACCTTCTAACTTGACATACCATTTAGCAAAACTTATAATCAAAGTTCTTTTGAAAAGGCATAATTGAATACTATCATATATCAATGAATTAGATGAGCACGAAAGATGGTATGCCATTAAGTGCGTTGACAGGCCTTCTTTAAGTTTGTCATTGAATTTCGATATGTCAGATGGTAGATTTATAGGAGTGGTTTTTCATTAAGGATTGTGAAGGATGGGGTCAATTTTCAATCATGAGAAAGATAACAAACCTATTGTCACCAAGAAAGGAAACTATGTATTGGAAAATGTATTTTGGAAGAAGGAAGAAGTCAAATTTGTAGAAAAGATAAGGAAAATCCATATATAGGTACATGAGACACTATAGAAGTCATAAGAAAAATTCAAGGTTGAGCATGATCAACATTATTAGCACTCAGTCATTTTCTCCAACCTGAAAGGAGAAAACTCAAAGGTAACTACAAACTTCTTTAGGTTGAAAGACTGGTCTTTTTCAACCGAAGGGGGCTCTCTCACTCTAAAAATATAAAGTTTAAAGACTTTAAAGCACAAATTTTTGAAGAGACCAGGTCCGAAAAAGGAATTCTGAAGTATTTGGTTGAAGTATGAATGGTCGAAGAGGATAATAGCATGTGATCAATTTGAATTTCTATTCACTTTACTTATGCAAGTAAAATCAACATCCTCAATAAGGGCTTGTTAGGCATAATTTTTCTCAAAAGAGATCAGCTGTAGTATAGAGGAGAAAACAAAAAACACAATTTCTTTCCTTGCATATAACAATACTGCTTATACATAAGAAAGAAACTAAACATAAGAAATAGCATGCATGAGTACATAATATTTCATTTTCAACTCAAATATGAATACAATTGTTTTAGAGTATCTTAACTAAATTCCAAACTAGCTGAGATCACTATACCCATAAATAAGAAAGTATGGAGAAGAATTAATTGAATAAATGATAAATAGACAAAGATAATTCCAAATTGTCATACCATAAGAATCCTTGTAGACAATAATCGATAACCCTCAAGTCATAAGCATTATATTCATAAAATGGGTCACAAACACTCTCATAAACTCTAATAACGAATGCAAACAATGTTGAACCAACAACAACCTTTTCAATATATTTTTCCAGTTTAAATAGACATACAATAGCAAATCCAAAGTGTCTAGATGCATTGCATCATTGATCCAACACAAGATCAAATCAAAGTAAAGAGGAAATATTTTTGTTGTTTTAAAGTCTTTTTCCTCTAATGATAAAAAAAATAAAAAATAAAAATAAAAATAAAGCATTCATATTTTAAAAAAACAATAAATCACTGTAAAAACACTCTTGTTTTCGAAGCATATCTTCATGGATCAAAAGCAGCGAAAATAATGACAATTGATTGCTGACTGCGCAGTGACTGGGTAACATTTGGGCAACCATTTTGTTGGCACTTTTTCTTTCAAAATTGACACGTGGCTGGAAACTGATGGTCTGATTTGGCTACCACCTCTACTACATGTTCACCCCTTTAAGCTTTGACATATGGCATCTTTGTCGCACCTGTGAACACCTCCCACAAACTGAAATTAAACTACGTGACACTGGTGACCTCAAAGAAGCACTGCGCAACATTGGTAAACTCAAAAAACACTGCGTGATACTAGTAAACTTAGAAAACATTGCGCGACAATGATAACCCTCTACACAACACTGCGTGAACACTGGTAGTCTTTGCGTGACACTATGTAGCACCTGTGTAGCGGGACAATGTTTTTGGTATATCTCCAAAACAATTATACTTGTGTAAAAACTGAAGGAGGTTATTGTAGACGATAGTTTTTTGAAGATAAAATTCTCTCAGTTTCTCCAAATTCTTCCCCAGCTTCCTAGAAAATGCTTAGCAAAACAAGGACTTAAAACATGAAATTTACGAATAACGAACAATGAGCTTTGAATATGCATTTGAAACTCTAGATTTGTTACACCTGTGCAGAAAAAAGAAGAGGATATCGTTCGCTGGTCCATGATTGAGAAGAATCTCCTTCAGTTTTTTGAAATTTGGCTCCATGCATTCGGAAACAGTGTTTCAAAATGATGGCTAAAACATGGTATTTTGCGCAACATTGTGCAGTGAATCCAAGTAGCCCTCCATGCTTTGTATGGTTGCACACCTCCTTTGGAAAAATGGATCAAAGAGTTAGGATTTAAATGTCTATGTGATGGTGTATATTCCTTTAAATTCTTCTTTCCCTGTTTGCCGGATTCCAAAATGGCTGCTCCTAGTTTGCGGAGGGGTTGCATAGCGACCTCTGCACAACCTTCTTCCAAATGGATTATGAATTATGAATTATGAGAATGGATTATGAATTTAGGCGGTGGGGGGTATAATGGAATGATAATGATGTGTTAATTGAGGGATGAAATGATGATAAATGGCGCATGGAAGGAGTACATAAAGGTTAATGATAAATCATGAATGATGGACATGGGAATGGTTACATCAGAATATAATAGATGCCACTAATAAACCTATAAAAAATTAACAAATGAAACTTGATTGCTATGGTTTTAATTTTTGATAAATGGAAACCCCATGTAATGACCCCCTAAACTATGACAATAGTGATCATAGGCTAAATTGACATAGAAATCCCCAAAATTCTGACTCAAAAATCATAATGAAAGCTTTCAAACTCAAACACCCCTTCCCATTAATGATAACGACTTTGATGACTAAATGAAAAACAACTTTCATAATGACTTCCCAGGCAGTGGTTAGTCAAACTCATAACAGTGAAATTTTTTGTGAGTTTGACCCTTTGTATGACAAGAAAACTAGGAATTTTCGAAGACCTTCGACTAATAAATTAACCGACTCTAACAAACATAGATCAAAGAAGTTGTTCAACGTGGGAGATAGAGTATGGTTACAATTGAATAAGGAGAGGCTATAGGTTGCTGGTAAGAAAATCAAGGCTTTGAGATATGGTCCCTTTGAGATACTGGAAAAGATGGGGGATAATGCCTAGAGACTTATTCTACCCCCATGCATGTGCATTTACTTAGTTGTGATTGTGGAGAATTTGAAGCTCTATGAACCTCCCATGCTAGATTAGGAAGAGGAACAATTCCTACCTTGTGTAGATGATTTGGCACCAGAGGTTTAGGAAGATTTGACAAAAGATATAGTTTTGTAGTAGACGTCTAGAAATATGAGACAAGGGTAGCATGACCTTTGGCAGACTGGGTTGAAAGGACAACTTTCAAACATAGCTAAATGGTACACTTGAGAGAAGGTAGAGGAAAATTTTCCTTACCTCATTTAGTATAAGCTTCTATGGACCAAACTCTTCCCAAAATGGATAGGTGTGGTCCAAATTAGATCATTATATTGTTTGTGATAAATCTCATTGCTTTCAAAGTGGAAAAAGTGGAGGAATCAACTCATAGGACCATTTTTACCCACGAGACCCAGTTTGGCAAACTGGGGTATCAAACCTTATAGGAGCAATTTTAGATGTCAAACAACATTCCTTTGGGGGTAAAGCTTTTCTACTTTAGTGCCACATTTAATTTTTCATATTCTACACACAAAGACCTTCCAACAGTGCAAAAATCACCTTAATCAGATTATGTATGCAAAAGTTATGCCACTTAGAAGTTTACCTTCCTGTTTTCACCACCATAATTCAAGAGGATTACATGCCAACCACTATTATTCATGGAAAATGGGCTAGCCATGTGATTGTGATGAAGAATAATCTAGAAGATTCCACATTATAACTATAGTTAAGAGTTGAGTGAGTCAAACCTAGCCACTAGTAGGCTATCATAATGTGTTATAACCGAACCACTAGGAGTAAAAATGGTTCCACTCATTTTGAGAGTATTTTTTCCATAGACAAGTAGAGTAGCCAAGAGGGATAGGGAGAGAGAACACAGAGAGGATTTTCACATAGTAGTAGCCCGCAAGCTACATGCCATACTTCTTTGTACCCACATCCATTTTCTATTCTGAGAAAGAGAGTAGTGTGGCCTCACCATCCAGATGAGTTTTCTCCCAAAAGGTTTTCCAAGGATATATCTTGTCTTAATTATGTTTGTGAGTTTTTATTTATCCATTCTCTGTTTTCAATAAAAAAAATAATTTTCATATATATGCAATCAATAATAATCTACAAATCCAAAAATCTAAAGAGAAATAAACCTTAATAGTGTAGATTTCAAATTTTTAGATATAGTTTATCAGATCTATTATGATGAACTATCAAGTGGGATATCCATGATAATTTATGGATCAGTTTGGTAAGAATTAGGCAAGCTATGTATAAAATTATGTGCATTCCCTGCCTTCGCAGTGTCAATGATTTCAGTGTTAGTTGCATTTTCTTTACCATAAAGTATATTTCATATATTAAGGTAGCAAAAGCTATGAGGTTTTGTTGTACAAGCCCACATAGACAGATCTCGCCTTCTCACCAAAGCCGAAGACAAGGCTGCCAAGGGTGATACTTTTTTTTAGCTACCTCGATACCTCCCACCAAGCCAGGTCTTACAAACAGAAATTCCTTCCCACCAGATGCTTCAATTCTTTGGAGGTTACCTTTAACCAACGAGAGGAGGTGAGGGGACGTGGCATGATGGATGATTACTTCTTAGAATGGACACCTGCTGTTGGGGGCAGGTAGGGAAGACTTTTTCGAGGTTACTTAATTGAATTATGGCAGTGAGATTTTACGTTATTAATGATTTTGACACAAGCGATAATGGACACCTTGGTTAGGAGGCCAACATTAACTCAACTGCGGTGACTCATGGAGCACTCAACTATGTTTACTAATGGAGCACTGGAGGACCGACATATCCAACAGCGATTGGAACTTGTGAAGGTTGCAATGGCTTCTTTAAATCAATCAAACACATGAAATGCATGCAAGCTTTGCTTGCCAAGTATTTTCCTTTATTTATTAAATATCTTACTTTTTATTAAATTTTAAATTTTGACTATATGTGCAGGCATAAATTAAAAACAAACTAACATTAGTTTGATGCACAGACCTTGCATGCAACTCAAATGTGCATTCAAGAATTTTATGAGCTTGTAATGTTTGGCTATGGTTTCTCTAACTCTAAACATTCATTGCCTCAAATACCATGGAATGCTTGGCAATTAGGTCTTTTAGTTTTATTATTCTAAAATTGCCTACTCCTACACATCTTAGGTTTCTTCATCAGTTACAAGCAAGCACACTGTATATTATAATAACTAAAACAAATCATGTGATACAATATGCACTCATTGTAGTTTGAAGAATCTTCACTTTTTGGTGATTGTTGTATCCTTATATTCAACTCTTAGTATTAATTTCTTTGGTAAGGTTTATTATCGATCCTGAATAGAAAATTTTCAAGTCTATGTTGCAGGCTTCCTCATTACCAAAACTTATGTTTTAGCATTACATTTTGAAAACATTTGTTCTCTTGTCACGAGTTATTCTCTTTTAGTTAATGGTGAGGTAGCAATCTAGTTGATCATTCAACATTATAGTTATGTTTTTTATTCTTCCATCAAATATACCTCTCATAATTTGGGTGTTTCCTCAAAATTCTCATTGAAACAACTAACTAATTGGGAATTTTTCAATGCTAGTGAAGGATTTCCTTGGTGGACATATTATTCTACTGGAAACCATTTCCTCATTCCTTTGTCTATTTTAGAAATCTTTCATGGCCATGAAACATATTTCTGTTTTAATTTAAATAACAAAGATGATGCAAGAAACACGCAAAAGGGAATGTGGTTAAAATGCATTTTTATGAGAATGTTTATGAATGATTTTTTTTTTAGCATTACCATAAATGTTGTCTACCATATTTTCAATATTTTTGTTAGTATTTATTTTCCAAACACCATCATGCTTACTACATCAAATCATGTATGTAGATGAGGTCCATTCTAGATGCTTATTGCATTTTCCATTGCCTACTAACACATCAATATCTTGGCAGGATACACATTCCACGACAATAGTAAATGGAACCAACTACATTCCAACTGTACAAACCTATGATTTGTTGTTTTCTCTTAGAAATAACCCACAACGGAAATCTCAATATGTTGATAGTTTTCCATCCACTTAACAAGGGAAGGATGGATGGATGGTGATGTCAGGCAAGAGGTCTTTCAAATCCTATTTTCATTCCTTAAGCACAAAGCAATTTTTTTCAAAGGAAGGAGACAACCACATTTAATGCGTTGGAGAAGGCATTATAATTCCATTGGAATCAGAGGAAAACCTAACAAATGTTTGGTTTGATTCGATGGAGAAGGAAGACTTTGGGGCACAATTCAAGATGTTTGACTTTGAGTTGTGCAACCATACTAGCATAGGACTTTAAATATAGGCTTAACTGAATGGCACCTTAAATTTAGAGTCACTTCTTATACATAGCTTATGTCTATTCATTTTAGGCTAGGAAAATATATTTTTGGCTTCTAATTTCATCTCCCCCTCTAAAGCAATCAAAATTTATTTTTGGCTAAAAGTAAATTTTATTCTCTCCAATGGAATCCTTTAGGCATGTAATCATTTAGAATTCATTTTGCAACGATTTCCAATGCCTCTCATTTGGGTCAAAGAGTGATTTGAATTATCTTATTTGTGTATCAGAGTGCAACTATGTGCATGGAGGGGAGTGTTGAGTGCCACCCAAAAATTCATTGCATGTAATTACAACTGAAATATTATCAACATAAGTACTTTTTTCTAATATCTAATTTGTTGCAGTTGATAGTTAGCCCTTTTCAAAATTTGTGCAGTGTTCATAATTTTTTTTTGGTCATCTTTTTTTCTAGCAATAAGGATGATAATTTTGGGTTGCTGGTTTCACCATCCTGAATAGCTAATTTATTATATTCAAATCTAGGCCTTGACACATCATTTTCAAAAGTTGGTATGGGAATGGTATTTTCCATGTTTGCTTCTACATTTTCCATGGTGTTGGAAGTACTAATTTTTTCATTTATAAATGTCACCTATTCATTTCCAGACACATAACCTTTCTCACCTTTAAATTCTGGGCTATTTTCTTCATCGTCTAATGCAAGATTGCTCACCTCTTCTTCAAGTATAGCCTCTTATGACCAACCTCTTCAGAACAACATAGAAGACCTGCTAGCTTTAGTGTAATGACCTCAAGAAAGAATTGTTTGATAAATAAATATTTTTATCAAAGAGAAAGCTAATGCCTTCTTCCTCACAATAGATTTTACTAGCACAAAACCATATATAGTGGCTATTTTTAAGCCATCCTCAAGCTTTAGGTAAAATATCTAATTCATCTTCTCCCTTTTATAGCATATTGGAATGGTTCTCAGGGGATATGAAATTGTGAATGGTTCTTCGTTGCAGGGGCATTTATGGGAGACAATTAGCAATCTTGTTCTTACATCTGAACTTCAATTGTGCCTTTCTTTTTTTTCATTGATATTGGCAGAGCTGATCTAAACTTCAATTGTGTCTTTGTTTTTTTCCATTGACATTGGCAAGGTTGATCTATTAATAAACCAGTTGTCAAATTTTTCTACAAGCCTTATTAATATAGGAACTCAAACCCAATTTTTTTATATTTTATTTTATTTTATAATATTCTAATACTTTAAATTAAAAATAATACTATTTAATTTTATTAAAGTTATTTTTAATTAAAAATAATTTTAATTACTTATTACTTTTAATTATTGATAATATTTCAATTAATGAAAACTTTTGTCATTTCCTTGATCTTGGTAGGAAAAAAAGATTCAACTACTTCCCGAAGTAGAGGATATGCCATTTTCTATATGTAAGCACTCTACATGTATGATAACCATTTTCAGATCTATTCTTAATTAGTTAACAATGAATTGCTAATTTCTTGTTGATTTTCTTTCAAAGTGGGGAAATGACTGCAATGAACGTGGTTGGCCTACAATGAACACATTGTAGCTCTTTCAAAACCTAACTCTTGTAATCTCCATGCTTCTAGAATCAGAGTAGATTACATATTAGTAGTATTACCTTATTGTTTACCGCTAGGGATTTGTATGCTTTGTTGTACACGATTAAGCCAAAGTGTTAAATCCAAACCCAACTTGAGACTAATGTCTCCATAAATTTCATTTGTATCAGAGGAATCACTTGTAAGCTACCTCAGAAAATATTAATAAAGACATCATGTTCAATATCCAACTAGTGAGCCTGTGGGGCAGAGGGGAAGAGAGAAAGAAGTGGGCTTTAGTTGCCTGGAACAAGATCCGCAAGCCCAAAAGTCATGGCGGCTTGGGGCTGCATGATCCGGAGACTCTCAGTAAAGTTTCAGGAGCTAAGCTTTTGTGGAGCTAGATCAAGGAGTCGAATGCCCCCTAGGCCAAGCTTTGGAAACAAAAGTATGCCAAGCATTGGTAGGAGAAGGATCATATTAGAATGTCAAGAAAAATAAGGGGTTCACACATTTGGAACCTTGCTTGGGAGAATAAAAGCATTGTTCAGCAACACTGTTTCTAGGAAATCCGAGCAGGGGACCGTGCTCGATTTTGGGAGGACAGCTGGCAACAGGAACCCATAGCAAAGGTTTGTTAATGGTGAAATATTTCTGGGACCAGGGAAGGAATAATGAAAAATGGAGGAAATGGAAGGATCTAAGTTACAGTGATGAGAGTCCTTTGAAGGCCAAGGCAGATGCTCTTATCCAGAACTTAGAGCATAGACGGATTCTAGTTTCCTCCTCACCTGACCAATTAAGATGGGGGAAGAATAATGAAGGTAACTTTAACCTCAAAGAGGCAAAACAGTTAGTCACAGGATTTAACTTTGTGAATACTAATCAAGACTGGAAGGAGCTTTGGCAAACTCCTCACTGGATGAAAATAAAGTTATTCATCTAGCTATTGCATCAAAGAAAGATCCTAAATTGGGAAAACCTCCTAAAGAAAGGCTTCAGTGGCCCTTCCAAATGTCACCTTTGTGGCTCACATGAGGAAACGATTGAACACCTTCTCAACCTCTACCATTTTTCTGCTAAGGTGTGGAACTCGGTGGCCTCAATCTTTAGAAAAACTGACAGGGATAGTCTCAGCATCTCCAACACCTTGAAAAATTGGGGAAAGAACCTCTCAGGGAATGACATCATTAACAAACACTGGATGCTGGTACCAGGCTTTGTAATTTGGAATGTTTGGAAAGAGCGCAACAAGTGGATCTTCAAAGATAAAGCTAGCGAGCCCCAGCACATAATCGATCAAATTCTAAAACAACTTAAATACACAGTAAAAATCTTATTAAAGTCACTTCCTAAGGATCCTCCTTTGCCTCAAGAGGAGAATATTTTACTTAATTTGGGACTCCAGTCCATCAGTCCTCAAGGATTAATAAAGGGAGTGAGAATAATAAACACAAGGGCCAGTAGTTGGAAGCCCCCTCCACAGGGTTTCTTCAAGGTAAACATTAATGGAGCTTCTAAGGGCAACCCAGGGGTAGCTGGCTTCGGGGGTGCCATAAGGGATCATCAGGGGCAAACAAAATACATCTTCCATGGCCACTTGGGGAAGGGTACCAATAACATGGCTGAACTCCTGCCATTAAATAAATGCTTGGAAATCCTAGTGGAGGCAAATTTACATAATGCTATCATTGAAGCAGATTCGGAATTGATCATCAGAGCAGCCAAGAAAATTCACAATGGAACTTTGCCAAACAAAGTGTCGAAGCATTGGAAGCTACTGCAAGTTTTTTACCGTATACACTTTCAACTACAAACCCTTAAAACGATAATATTTGTTCATGTGAAAAGGAAATCAAATACGTTAGCGGATCGGTTTGCCAACAAAGGAGTGACCAAAAGTGACAGGGATTCTCGGCATGCTTGGGAGTCGTTACCTACCAGAAAACCGCGAGCGGATTGTTTTCATCTGGCAACCAAATATATTGAACTATGGGTGAACAGAACTGATCGAAGGGATTCAGGAGACAGGTGGGAGGACAAGGTCACCTAATTAGTCCACATTTTTTGGTTTTGGATGCTTTCCAAAACTCTGATCACTTTTGGTTGAATGATGAAGGTAACGTATCGGGCAACACCATAGATCTGATTGCCTGTTTACATTTGGCACGATGGGTATTTGATGGAGAATCCAGGCGGAAGGCTCAGAAATGCCCACAGGAATGGTCTGACGGTCATCACTTGGCGACAAAGCGCTCTGGTTTTTCCACAAAACTGCAGATGCAAAACCAAAAATGGTATATCGGGCGGGATAAGAATGGTTTCAGGGTTTTTTCTATGTGCCTCCGATTCCACTCATCATGTGACACGTGGCGACAAGAGGTGAGAGAAAATTGCCCTCATCGGATGGTTAAACCCCGTGCTTCTCGTCCGACCGATATCCACGATGGCCGTTGGATCGGGTTTGTGTAATCAACGATGAGATTTGGTTCGTGCATGTTGCTCAAGAGTTCCAAACCTGAAATTATTTAGTGTTTTTAACCTATAGCTTTTGTCGGGTCTGTTTGTTGGTTGTAGAGTGGTTCGTTGTGGGTCCCAATGTCGACCCTCGGTGGAATTCTTGTAGGCTTTGTGTGGGCCTTGGTCCATGGTTTCCAGGGCTTCTTTGGGCTTCTTTTGGGTTCTTGCCGGGCCCTGCTGGCTGTGACACTCTCTCAAAGCAGGTGCAGTTTCTTGTACATTATGTAATTTTGGCTAGCTTAATAGAAGGTTCCTCTCTTACTTATCAAAAAAAATATCCAACTAGTGAGCAATACATGTCAAGAAATATGCATCTAATGTTGAATTTAATAGTTCATCAAATAAACCCTTCTACATGCTATATATATATATATCTATATATATATATATATATATATATATATATATATATATATATATATATATATATATATATATATATATATATATATATATATATATATATATATATATATATATATATATATATATAGATATATATATATATATATAGATAGATATATATATATATATAGATAGATATAGATATATATATATATATATAGATATATATATATATATATATATATATATATATATATATATATATATATATATATATATATATATATCTATCTATATATATATATATATATATATATATATATATATATATATATAGGGAGGAAAACTTACATTTCCTTGATTAAGAAAATATTTAAACATTCAACAAGCATAGAACTCTAGGTAATAACAAGATTAACATTCAAGCACAAATGAGAGGATTCTTAGAAATTTTTAGTTTCATATAATTGCCAAGGTACCAATCCTTAAACACTTGTACAAGAATAGAAAGGAAAAATAAAATGCATTCTAACAAAAATCCAATGTTAATAATAGTGACACTAATGTTCTCACATGTACAATTAATTGAATTTGCAAATCTTTGCCAAATTACAAAATCAATGTGTACAACTCTAGCAAGCCAATTTGATGAATTTGTAAAATACTACTTTTAAGAGGAGAATACAATTTGAGGCACATAAGAAATAGATCAATGTACACTTCCATATTTTAGGAAGAATATGTTTAGATAACACTTAAAATTTATTATATAGCATGATCAAGAAGGCAAAATGGTAGGAAAATGGTTCGTAGGGAGAAGGATTTGGTGAGAATTAATAATAAACCCCTTTCACAACATGGTCTCCCAGAGTAGCGTGAGAATTTTGTGATCCACTCACTTGTTTCTTGAGTGGGAATATTAGGGACACAATATATGATTGATTTGACCCTGAAAGGAGCACTGTCACTTAAGTGACCTTTCTCTTATTTGAGTATTTTTGAGCTACAAATAAATCACCCTTATTATCATCTACCAAAAGCTGGAGAAGTTTTCTAACATGCAACACCAAACAAATCAGAGTAAGACTCCAAATTGTCTTACAATAAGAGAGCAAGTGCAAAATTTGGAATGACAAGAAGTTTTAATTTAGAATACTAAAGACATTTGAGTTTGACTTTGAAAATCGTAATGTCTTTCGATTGCTGGAAAAATATCGGAAAATGCATGTTGTGTTCAACGACGACATTTAGCTTTGCCTACAATCAATGATTATGTTGGCTATCTTACAATGCAACCTGTGTAACAAAGCCACAACTTTTCAATAAGTGAAATATTTTTCAAAAATTGAGATCTAAGTAAGTTATTCATTTATATTTAAAATGATGACTGTGTTGGGATTAAGGATTTCACTATCCATTTTTTCAATAAGAAATCAGGGTGCATCTTTGGTGTTTCAGGGCACAACTGCAGTGGTCCTAGTGGGGGTTGGTTGCATCATTAAAGGTGACTGGTGGAACATTAGCTGATCATACCTTCCTCTTCCTAGGAGCCTGAGAGGTAAATCCAACTCTATGTGTGAACCATGCAAATGACTCATAGACGAGTAACTTTACACTAATTGAAAATAATGGTGAGCTTATCTTCCAAGATCGTATGCAAAATTTCTAGGTCGGGCACCAATTTGTACCTGGAGAGATGGGTTTATGAAATTTTCTTTTTCTTGTTATGAAATTAAAAGGCTTTACTTATGTTATGTCTGCAACAGATGCAAAATTATATCTTTCCAACCTACATAATACTATAATAGAGTTTCTGGGACAAATTACTTTCAATATTATGACTCTTTCTAAAGTGATTAGTCCAAGTTGTGGCCATTGTTTACTTCCAGTTTCTTCTTACCTATATTGGATGAAGCTTCACTGTACCGGTTGCCAAGCTCCATTTCTACTTTCTAATCCTACCTAAACTCATCTTCCTCTAGGTTTTTAAAAGTTTTTGTGTGTTCTGTATCTTTATTTTCAAGAGTACATAGGGTGCTTCCCATGTATATCAACTATAGTTATTTGTTTGTTTGCCCCACAAACCCTACTTCCTCAACACTAGCATCATTTATGTTGGAAAGGTAGAGGAGGAAAGACACAAAATTTCACACACACAATAACACGAGCTGCGACTCTTCAATTGATCACACAAACTTGATGATCACAATGAACCCGGTGAGGGGTATTTAAACTTTTTCGACCATTGACTCACTCAAAATAACTTAACATGCACATACACTCTTAATTCAACTTTAACCAAAATAATACTGAACTAGAATTACTCAACTTGACTCAGTTAATGACTCTCTAAATTTAGGAAACTCTGCATGAAAGAGTAAATAGTTATCTTTAATGATTTAGTCAAGTGAATTAAATCTGAAGAACTTATATAAATTTTCATAATTTCACGTCTTTGTTCTAATTCTTATAGGTTATTTAAGCCTCGCAATCCTATTTGGATTCTTGTGTTGCATCATTAAGGTGTGTCCTTAATCATTTAGGAATTAAAAGAACCCACAATCAAATCAATTGAATGCGGATATTTATGCTCCTTAAAGTGTCTAAACTATGGTGAAATATTTCTAGGTGGGAACAGGTATTGTGGAGCTTACAGTACTTGAAATGACGAAACGGGTAATGAAAGACGTCAGTTTCTTTCGTAGGTTTTGGCTTTCTGAGAATGTATTTTGAATGATTATTAATTGAAAGTTTTGTTTCTTAATTAGCCATAGACATCTAATATGATGCAAAATACCTTTCATTGGTTTGAAGTTGCTATTTGATTATCTTTATGAGCGAAAAATGCAAATAAGTCTCAACATTTTATGGTTACATATGATTTAGGCAATCAAGCCGACAATATTGATTAGGTTATGAGGAGTTAGAATAACTTTCACAAAAGGAAGTAACTAAGGCTATTTCCTTTTATTTCCAGGTATTATGATGTTTCCACCAGATTACCTCAATGGATGAAGCAAATAATAAAATGATATTAAGTCTAATAAACGAGTGGCACCGGGACTTACATTGCAGGGGCGTGCAACTTGTGCTAGTGGAAGTCCATTTGACCCTATTACCCTTAAAGGAAAGACCTTTACTTCTGGACCAGTCTTGTGCATTTTCATATTAGAATTAGTAAGAACAAATCATTCTTAGGATTGAGTATATTGTAGAGACCAGGTCTGAAAAAAGAATTCTGAAGTATTTGGTTGAAGTATGAATGGTTGAAGAGGATACTAGCATGTGCTCAATTTGACTTTCTATTAACTTTACTTATGCAAGTAAAATCAACATCCTCAATAAGGGCTTGTCAGTAATAACTTTGGACAAAAGAGATCAACTGTAGTATAGAGGAGAAAACAAAAAACACAATTTCTTTCCTTGCATATAACAATACTGCTCATACATAAGAAAGAAACTAAACAGAATAAATAGCATGCATGAGTACAAAATATTTCATTTGCAATTGAAATATGAATACAACTATTTTAGAGCAACTTAACTGAATTCCAAACCAGCTGAGATCACTATACCTATAAAAAAGAAACTATGGAGAAGAATTAATTGAATAAATGAGAAATAGACAAAGATAACTCCAAATTTGCATACCATAAGAATCCTTGAAGACAATAATCGATAACCTTCAAGTCATAAGTATTCTATTCATAAAATGGATCACAATCACTCTCACAAACTCTAATAACCGATGGAAACAATGTTGAACCATAACAACCTTTTCAATATATTTTTCTAGTTTGAATAGACATACAATAGCAAATCCAAAGTGTCTCAATGCATCACATCATTGATTCAACAAAGGATTGAATCAAAGTAAAGTGGAAACCTTTTTGTTGTTTTAAAGTATTTTTCCTCTAATGATAAAAAATAAAAAAACATAAAGCATTCATATTTTGGCTCCATGCATTCGGAAACAATGTTTCAAAATGATGGCTAAAATAGGGTATTTTGTGCAACATTGTGGAGTGAATCCAAGTAGCCCTCTATGCTTTATATGGTTGCACACCTCCTTTGGAAAATTGGATCAAAGGGGTAGGATTTAAATATATACGTGATGGTGTATAATCCTTTAAGTTCTTATTTCCATGTTTGCAGGATTCCAAAATCACTGATCCTACATGGATTATGAATTATGAGGATGGATTATGAATTTGGTGGGGTGGGGGGCTGGGGTTATAATGGCATGATGATGAGGTGTGAATTGAGGGATGAAATGATGATAAATGGCACATCGAAGGAGTACATAAAGATGAATGATAAATCGTGAATGATGGACATGGGAATGGTTACATGGGGATATAATAGATGCCACTAACATACATATAAAACTTTAAAAAATGAAACTTGACTGCTATGGTTTAAACTTGTGATAAAATGAAATGCCATGTAATGACCCCCTAGACTATGACAACAATGATCATAGACTAAATTGACATACAAACACCCAAAATTCCGACTCAAAAATCATAATGAAAGCTTTCAAACTCAATCACCCGTTCTCATTAATGATAAAGACCTTGATGACAAAATGAAAAACCACTTTCATAATGACTTCCCAGGAAGTGGTTAGTCAAACTCATAATAGTGAAAATTTTTGTGAGCTTGACCCTTTGTATGATAAGAAAACTAGGAATTTTCGAAGACCTTCGACTAATAAATTAACCAACTCTAACAAACACAGATCAAAGAAGTTGTTCAAGGTGGGAGACAGAGTATGGTTACAATTGAATAAGGAGAGGCTATAGGTTGCTGGTAAGAAAATCAAGGCTTTAAGTTATGGTCCCTTTGAGATACTGGAAAAGGTAGGGGATAATGCCTACAAACTTATTCTACCCCCATGCATGTGCATTTACTCAGTTGTGATTGTGGAGAATTTGTATCTCTATGAACCACCCATGCTATCTTAAGAAGAGGAACAAGTCCTACCTTGTGTAGATGATTTGGCATCAGAGGTTTAGGCAGAGTTGACAAAAGATATAGTTTTGCAGTAGACGTCTAGAAATATGAGACTGGGTAGCATGGCCTTTGGCAGACTAGGTTGAAAGGACAACTTTCAGACATAGCTAAATGGTACACTTGAGAGAAGGTAGAGGAAAATTTTCCTTACCTCATTTAGTAGAAGCTTTTTTGGACCAAAATTTTCCCAAATGGGGAGGTGTGGTCCAAATTAGATCATTATATTGTTTTTGATCTATCTCATTGCTTTCAAAGTGGAAAAAGTTGAGGAATCAACTCATAGGACCATTTTTACCCACGAGACCCAATTTGGCAAACTGGGGTATGAAACCTTATAGGAGCAAGTTTAGATGTCAAACAACATTAATTTGGGGATAAATCTTTTCTACTTTAGTGCCACACTTTCTTTTTCATGTTCTACACACAAAGTCCTTCCAACAGGGCAAACATCACCTTAATTGGAGTATGCATGAAAATATTACGCCACTTAGAAGTTTACCTACCTGTTTTCACCACCATAATTCGAGAGGATTCCATGTCTTATCCTATTATTCATGGAAAAGGGGCTACCCATGTGATTGTGATGAATAGTCATCTAGAAGAGTCCATATTTTAACTATAGTTAAGAGTTGAGTGAGTCAAACCTAGCCACTAGTACACTATCATACTATGTTATAACCGAACCACTAGGAGGAAAAGGGGTTCCATTCATTTCGAGATTACTTTTTCCATAGACAAGTAGAGTAGCCAAGAGCAACAGGGAGAGAGAAAATAGAGAGGATTTGCACACTATAGTAGCCCGCAAGCCACATGCCATACCTCTTTGTACCCACAACCATTTTCTATTCAGAGAAAGAGAGTAGTGCGGCCTCACCATCCAAATGGGTTTTCTCCCGAAAGGGTTTCCAAGGATATATCTTGTGTCAATTGTGTTTGTGAGTTTTTATTTATCCGTTTTCGATTTTCAATAAAAAAAATATAATTTTCATGTATATGCAATCAACAATAATCTACAAATCCAAAAATCTAAAGAGAAATAAACCCTAATAGTGTGGATTTCAATTTTTTAAATATAGTTTATCAGATCTATTATGACGAACTATCAAGTGGGATATCTATGATAATTTATGGATTAGTTTGGTAAGAATTAGGAAAGTGATGTATCAAATTATGTGCATTCCCTGCCTTGGCAGCATCAATGGTTTCAGTCTTAGTCGCATTCTCTTTACCATAAAGTATATTTCGTATATTATGGTAGCAAATATTGTGGGGTTTTGTTGTACAAGCCCAATTTTCAAATATAGTGACTTCAGGTTAAATTTTTTGATGTCTTTACCATTTATTGTAGCCTTACCCGCAATGAGATCATAAAATATTTCAAGTGATGCGGTCACTAAGCCTTTTCCTAAAACAATTGCCCCATCTAAGGCTTGGCTATGACAGAGTTTAATTTTTAGGTTAAAATATTTGAAAATAACGATTTCAAGCCTTGATGTATAAGAAAATTCTATATGCTTTAATTCAAGTTCACCTTTGATTTTATTAGTAGTTTCTGCATCATCATCAATATATGAGCACTTTTACAGTGAGTTTGTTATGGATTTACTCATTGTTACTTTAATACACACTGGTTTTGCTCTGCATATGTATTTAGTGAATCTATATATATATATATATATATATATATATATGGATTCACTAAATTCTGTTGATAAGTAGAAGAAAGGATTTGATTAAAGCATTTTTACCACGTTTAATACTTATTGGTATTTTCTTTTCGAGAATGTAATACTAAAGGAGGAAACCATAACATAATCCTATAACATGATGTTAAGAGATCAGTAATATTTATTTTTTATAGATTTACTCTAATAATTTTTAAAAGCTTCAAATACCATCAATGATCCCATGATCCAAAGTAATGCTAAAACATATATTATCAAATGTATACTTTATCTTTAGATTAGATAGTATATATTATTTTATGTAAATCCTAGCATAAACCATATTAATTTTGAGTTCTTATTGGTAACATTCACTAGTTTTACTTTATTGGTCATCTTATATGTCCCATCAAATCTACTTAGTCATATCTCATATATACAAATGCTATGGCATGTCCGGGTGGAGGACATTTGAGTTTGGGGTTATGGAGATTTTATTATGAGTGTTCTATGCAATTTCAACCTGAGATTCATGATTCAATAAGTCATTTTTGTGTTATGGTCATTTTTGTTTTTTTTCTTATGACAAATATGTGAGAATGTTTAACATAACTGTATTATTGAAGGGTAAATTCTAATCAAACCTTTATTGGTGAAGGGTTAATTTATTATCAAAATGTTAGTCTTTAAGAGTAAAATTTTAAACATAACATTCCTTGACAAGAAGTCTAAAGACCCAAAATATCTTATAGGTAAAGAAGAAGCAAAATTCCAACCCTATCAGATTAACAAAAGGGAATATGGTCATTATACATGATTGCAATCAGGGTTCCCATCAAACACTACTTCATTCCGTAATTAAGTGAGGCTGAACCAAACCAAATAAACGCTTTACAAGATCAGGGTGTTAACAGTGCAAGAATGGAATAACAAATCTCATTTTATGATTCTCTCATGTTGAACCAAGCGTGTATCTTATTAGTCCTTGCCCTTCGAGTTGCATAGACTATTGTAATTGATTTTAGACAATGTATTAGTCATGCACGAAAACCAGAACGAATTTCAAAATATTAAACCAAATTTTCATGGAATTATATATTTCTTTTTAAAAAAAAATTATGAGTTTTCATGATTTTAATCAAATTTTAAACTTGGGGGTCTTATTTGGCCTCTTCCCAAGGCACTGACCATATTATAAGGCAGGGTATAGACTGGAATAGGATTTTTCCTGGTAAAGTAATGCTAGGATTACCTAGCATTAGCTCATTAATAGTAATTGTTTAATTGACTCCTTTTGATTGCCTTTTGTGACATCTGGGACATCTGGCTCAGTGACGTATGACATCTTGGCTTTTCCTGACGAGCACATAGGGCATCTTCCCCTTCCTTGCACATAGAGCCTCTTCCAATTCCTTTACTATGGGTGATCTTATCTCCCTTCCAACCTTAGCCTCTGCACGTTTTCCTTCGCGGGATCAAGGAAAGCCATTCAATTGCAACTCAATTTGTAATGGCACCTGCAACTCAATCTGCAATGGGGTTAGGGTCAGTCGTTGGTGCTAGTTGTTCCAGGGAAATTATCATTGTTGGGCGATACACCTTTATCTGTTCAAAGAAAGACTTCTTTCGTTTTACCTACAAGGATAGATGCAAGGACTAGGAAATAATAACTTAATGTATAATGTATGTTGGACTTCAGTTCAACAAGACTCAAAATGAATATTGTTGTTGATTAGCTCGTAAGTGGATCCTTAAGAAACAACTTGAGAAACCGTGGATCCTTAAGAAATAGCTTGAGAAATATTTTTTTCTATACTTTTAGGCATTGACATTTATCTTTCTTTTACTTCTAAGAAAAATATGCAAAATGCATTTATCCTTGCAAAAAATGCAGTAAATAATAGATTATGATTTTCTATGAAATTGCAATTTAATCTGAAAAAAATGAAATACAAGTCAATAAAACTACCTCCACAAGCTGAGATGAAAATTATGACTATGTTCAAAATTTTATTTGTGCTTACAAAAATGTAATCCTTATGATGTTCCTTTCCCACTACCTATTGAAGAACATTTTAGTTAGGTTGAAATTTACAAAGAAAGTGTTTCTCTAGCTACTCTGGGCTACCTCAATAACAAGGGATGTTGCATTTGTTTGGAAATAAAGAAAATTTCGTATTTTTGAACTAAATACAACCTACGTTTAACATTTCCAAAAGCTTGGAGGATTTTGATTTGTGGGTTGAGTTCGCCTCTAGAATATTCTCCAAGAGAATTATGCTAATTTAACAAATTTACTGGCATTTGCAATTAATTGTGGAAAATGTTGAGCAATTAGTGAAAGAAGAATAAAAAAAACAATGCAACTTGAGCACACTTACATAGAGATTGGGTTAGAAAGATGGACAGGGAAGCTTGGGATTGGAGAACTTGGCTTGTAGAGAATTAGAGTGGGTGAGCTTGTTCATTCTGCTTGTTGAAGAATATGAGGTTTTGAGCCTAGTTTGGATCATGGGGTCCTAGATTTTAGGTGCAAGCAAGGGTCTATTTTGGCCTGTATACTAATTGCTTCTTGCTTTTCTTGGTTTGAGAGTAAGGTCTCATTGACTGCTTCTTTGCTTCTTATCACTGAATAGGCAGTCCATTGTTGTTCATTATTTGATTGCCTCTAAGAAGCCTACCTCTTCAAACAATTTGAAGCCTCTACTATATCTAATTGTGTCAGATCATTGAGCCATTGAAAGAGTGCCTCAAAAACGAATCAAATGTGTATGAGGACGTCCAATTGCATCACAAACAACGTATATAGAGCTTCATTTCCATAGTTGGGCTAATTGCGCTAATCCTAAGAGCCATGACCAGGGAAATCATAATGTCTTTTTCCCCACTGACAATTTAGTGAAGTTAAGTGGTGCATGAAATAAATCCAATGATTAAAAAGTGAACAAACTACTTCCTGTTCAAATGAAACTACCCCATCCCACACAGCCAGATCTCGCCTTCCCACCAAAGTTGGAGACAAGGCTGCCAAGGGTGATACATTTTTTAGCTACCTCAATACCTCCCAACAAGCATGAAATAAGTCTAGCAATTAAAAAGTGAACAAACTATTTCGTGTTCAAATAAAACTACCCAATCCCACACAGACATATCTCGCCTTCTCACCAAAGCTGGAGACAAGGTTGCTAAGGATGATACTTTTTTAGCTACCTCGATACCTCCCACCAAGCCAGGTGTTGTGTACAGAAAGTCCTGCCCATTAGAAGCTTCAGTTCTTTGGAGGTTACCTTTAACCAACGAGAGGAGGTGAGGGGATGTGACAAGATTAGTGATTACTTCCTAGAATGGACACCTGCCGCTGGGGGCAGGTAAGGAAGACTTTCTAGAGGTTACTTAATTGAATTAGAGCAGTGATATTTTATGTTATTAATGATTTTCACACAATTGATCATGGACACCTTGGTTAGGATGCCAACATTAACTCAACTACTGTGACTCATGGAGCACTCAACTATGGTTACTCATGGAGCACTAGAGGATCAACATATCCAATAGTCATTAGAACTTGTGAAGGTTGCAATGGCTTCTTTAAATCAGTCAGACACATGAAATGCATGCAAGCTCCCCTTGACAATTCTTGTCCTTTATTTATTAAATATATTACTTTTTATTATATTTTAAATTTTTACCATATGTGCAGGCATAAATTAAAAACAAACTAACATAAGATTGATGCACAAACCTTGCATGCAACTCAAGTGTGCATTCAAGAAGTTTATGAGAATGTAATATTTGGCTATGGTTTCTCTAACTCTAAACATTCATTGCCTCAAACACCATTGCATGCTTGGCAATTAAGTCTTTTAGTTTTATTATTTTAAAATTGCCTACTTCTACACATCTTAGGTTTCTTCATGAGTTACATGAAAAACAATGTAAATTTTGAAACATGAATTGATACGATTACCCGTTTCGTTGAGGTAGGAAAAAAGTCAACCGATTTTGAAAATGGGTGATGTAGAATACACATACATTTTTTTTTAGAGCATATTTTTTACACTTCAAATTTTATTATGTATCAAATATAAATATTGTTTTTAAATGTTAGTGATTTTCATGCTGATTTTGAAACGTGTTGATGCAACATCAACCCCCTTTTTTAGAGGTCTTAATTTTGACACTTTATATTTTGTAATGTTATATATATTTTTTTAAATGTTACCCTTCTTCTTCTTCTTCTTCTTCTTTTAATGTGGACTACTTTCAAAAAAAAAAAAAGTGACTTAAAAAATATATATACAAAATTAAACAAAAAAAAAAAACAAAAAAGTTTAAACAATTTTAAATAATTTAAAAATAAAAATAGAAACAAACTAACAAAAGTTAAAAACCTATTAAAATTAAATTTAAAAATTTAAAAACACAAAAATATATATTAAACAAAAAAAAACATAATTAATTAAAAAATTTAGAACATTAATGTTAAAATCTTAAAAAAAAATTATGAAAAAAAATTGGAGAGTGGGGCTGAAATCCAATGCTGAGAATCGGATTTCAACCCCACCCACTTAAAAAAAAGAGGACTTATTAACTAAATTTCTTTTTGTTAATATTTTTTTTATAAGTGGTCGGGTCTGAAATCCGATTCCGAGAATCGGATTTCAGCCCAGCTCACTTAAAAAAAAAAAATATTAAAAAAAAAATATTGATAATAATTTTTATTTTTAATTGGCCTCAGAATCGGATTTCAACCCGGCCCACTTAAAAAAAAGAAGAAGTTATTAAAAAAAAAAAAAAACTTAAAAAAGAAGAAGAAGTTATTAACAAAAAAAATGTTAATCTATATATATATATATATATATATGAATCGGATTTCAACCCCGCCCTCCAAATTTTTTTTTTAAACACATTTTAGTAATTTTTCTGTTTCTAAGATTTTAATATTAATTATATTTTTTTTTTTCACTTTAAATTTTTTTTTTTTTTGATAGTTTTTTAATTTTTGTTGGTTGTTTATATATATATATATATATATATATATATATATATATATATATATATTCCTTCTTAAAATCAAGTTTGTTTGTTTGTTTTTACTAATTTTTTAAAATTGTTGTCTTTTATTTTATTTTCTTTTATTTTTATAGTTTTTATATATAAAAATAATAATAATAATAATAAAATAAATAAATTCTTTTTTTTTTTATCATTTACTATATATATATATATATATATATATTACATTTTTTTATGTTTCTTTTTAGAAAACATGTTTTTGTTATTATTTATTTCTTTCTATTTTTATTTTTATTTATTAATTCTTATTTATTTCTTTGTTTCTGTTTTTTTAAGGTTTATTTATTTTTTGGTTTATATGTTTGAATTTTTTGGTTTTTTTATATATTTAATTTTTTTGTCATTTTTTAAATTTTACTTAATTTTTTAAATATATATTTTTATTTACTTTTTGTTAATTTTTTAAAGTTTTTTGTTTTTTTTTTTTTTTTTTTTAATTCATGTTTTCATTATTCTTTTGAAATTTTAATGTTTTTCGGAATCATGATAAAATCTTTTACCATTTTTTCAAAATGTTGAAAATTTATCCTGAAAAAAACAGACGTTATTTCAACTTGAACACATCAACACTTTTCGTTTTCAAGGTGTTTTTGCACAAAAAAATGATTTTCATTGCCATTTATAAAACATGTTGAAAATTTACCCTAGATAAAAAAGGTGTTATTCCAGCATCAACACTTTTCATTTTCGAGTTGATTCTTCATGGTTTTGGGGGATGTTTTTGCTAGAGTTCTCGTTTTGAGTTTATAGTTCCAGTTTCAAAGTTTACATTGTTGCAAGCACACTGTAGAATATAATAACTAAAACAAATTATGTGATAGAATATGCACTCATTGTGGTTTGTAGAATCTTCACTTTTTGGTGATTGTTGTATCCTTATCTTCAACTCCTAGTATTCATTACTTTGGTAATGTTTATTATCAATCCTCAGTAGCAATTTTTCAAGCCTATGTTGTAGGCTTCCTCATTACCAAAACTTATGTTTTAGCATTATATTTTGAAAACATTTGTTAGCTTGTCACAAGTTGTTCTCTTTTAATGAATGGTGAGGTAGCAATCTAGTTGATCATTCAACATTATAGTTATGTTTTTTATTCTTCCATCAAATATACCTCTTCATAATTTGGGTGTTTCCTCAAAATTTTCATTGAAATAAGTAACTAATTGGGAATTTTTCATTGCTAATGAATGATATCCTTGGTGGACATATTCTTATACTGGAAACCATTTCCTCATTCCTTTGTCTATTTTAGAAATCTTTTAGAAAGCTTTCATGGCCATGAAACATATTTCTGTTTTAGTTTAAATAACAAAGATGATGCAAGAAACAAGCAAAAGGGAATGTCGTTAAAATGCATTTTTCTGAGAATGTTTATGAATGCCTTCTTTTTTAGCATGACCATAAATGTTTGCTGCCATATTTCCAATATTTTTGTTAGTATTTATTTTCCAAACACCATCATGCTTACTACATGAGATATCATGTCTATAGATGAGGTCCATTCCAGATCCTTATTGCATTTTCTATTGCCTACTAACACATCAATATCTTGGCAGGATACTCATTCCATGGCAATAGTAAATGGAACCAACTACATTCCAACTATGCAAACCTATTATTTGTTGTTTTCTCTTAGAAATAACCCACAACGAAAATCTAAATATGTTGATAGTTTGACATCCACTTTAACAAGGGAAATATGGATGGATGGTGATGTCAAGCAAGAGGTCTTTCAAATCCTCTTTTCATTCCTTAAGCACAAAGAAATTTTTTTCAAAGGAAGGAGACAACCAAATTTAATGCATTGGAAAAGGCATTAGAATTCCATTGGAATCAGAGGAAAACCTGACAAATATTTGGTTTGATTCTATGGAGAAGGAAGACTTTGTGGCACAATTCAAGATGTTTGACTTTGAGTTGTGAAACCATACTAGCATAGGACTTTAAACATAGGCCTAACCAAATGGCACCTTAAATTTAAAGTCACGTCTTATACATAGCTTATCTCTATGCCTTTTAGGCTAGGAAAATTTATTTTTGGCTTCTAAATAATCTTTCATCTCCTCTCTAAAGCAATCAAAATTTATTTTTGGCTAAAAGTAAACTTTATTCTCTCCAATGGAATCCTTTAGGCATTTAATCATTTAGAATTCATTTTGTAATGATTTCCAATGCCTCTCATTTGGGTCAAAGAGTGATTTGAATTATCTTATTTGTGTATTAGAGTGCACCTATGTGCATGGAGGGGAACACTGAGTGACACCCAAAAATTCATTGCATGTAATTACAATTGAAAGATTTAGCAGTACCTATGCCTAGTTCGAAGAGTAGCCTTTGCCAAGACCTCTCATTAATAGACCTCTATTTTTTAATTTGTTGCAGTTGATAGATAGCCCTTTTCCAAATCTATGCAGTCTTCATAATTTTTCGTTTATCATATTAAAATTTGAGCATGAAAACCTCATTATTAGTGTTGGAAACCATGTATTTTATGCTGTTGGTTTCACCATAATCAATAGTTGATTTATTAACATCAAATCTAGCCCCAGACACATCCTTAGTGCTAGAAACCATGTATTTTGGGCTGCTAGTTTCACCATCTTCAATAGCTAATTTATTACGTTCAAATCTAGGCCTTGACAAATCATTTTCAAAAGTTGGTATGGGAATGGTATTTTCCATGTTGTTGGAAGTACTAACTTTTTCATTTATAAATGTCACCTATTCATTTTCAGACACATAAGTTTCCTCACCTTTCAATTCTGGGCTATTTTCTTCATCATCTAATACAAGATTGCTCTCCTCTTCTTCAAGTATGGCCTTTTATGACCAACCTATTTAGAACAACATAGAAGACCTGCCAGCTTTAGTGTAATGACCTCAAGAAAACATTGTTTGATAAATACATATTTGTCGTTGGGTAAGTCGGATTCTTTCCCTCGGGACAATAAGGTAATAAATCTGTCGAGTTTTTCCTTTTCGCCCGCGGTTTTTAGTCTCTTAAGGAAGGGTCTTAACTTTGCCTTAGCTCCCAGAAAAATCCCGGTTGAAGACATCATTTGTGATGTGGAATATGGCATTAAGAACCTTCCTGATAAGATTAAAGACACGATCAGACAGGATTGCGCCGTTGCCCTGAGGAGGGCTAAGCCCCCCCGTAGCAATATTAGCAAGGCTGAGTTTGAGGCTCTGAGGACCTTGAACGAAAATCGGGATGTTGTGGTCTTAAAAGCAGATAAAGGTGGGGCTGTTGTTATCATGGATAGGAAAGATTACAGAACTAAGATGCTTGACCATCTCTGTAATAGTGGGAGTTATAAGAAGCTTTCGAAAAATCCCCTCAAAAAGGTTTCCAGAGCGGTCGCTCATGCGATCAAGTCGTGCAATTCCACGATTCCTCTTGCCATGAAACTTATTGAGGGTAACCCCATCACCCCTAGGATTTATGGTCTTCGCAAAATCCATAAGGATGGGGTCCCCCTGAGACCCATTGTCAATACCATTGGTGGTCCGACTTACCTGTTGGCCAAGTTCCTCGCTGCTAAATTGAGACCCTTGGTAGGGCAGACTGAGTCCTTTGTCAAAGACTCAACTTCTTTTATTGAGGATCTTAAGAAAATTAATCTTGAGCCCGGGGACATTTTGGTAAGTTTCGACGTGGTCTCTCTTTACACTTGTATTCCTATCAATGAGGCCATGATGGTAATTAATAAGCTAACTGACCCTGATACGACTAAGTTAGTTGAGCTTTGCCTTACCTCCACCTTTTTCAGCTTCGAGGGAGAATTCTATGAGCAGACTTGCGGAGTTGCCATGGGCTCCCCCTTGTCCCCTGTCGTCGCTAATCTCTTCATGGAGGATTTTGAGCCTAAGGCTTTGGCCTCCTCTCGTCTCTTACCGAAGCTTTGGAAAAGATTTGTTGATGACACTGGTGTTGTCTGGTCTCATGGTCCGGTCGAGCTGGAGCGTTTCTTCTGTCACCTCAATAACCAGTCCACCGCCATTAAATTCACGATGGAAAAAGAAGATAATGGTTGTCTTCCGTTCTTAGATGTTCTCATCTCTAAGAAGGTGGATGGTTCCTTTTCTCATCAGGTGTTTAGAAAGAAGACGCATACTGAGCAATACTTGCATGCGTCGTCGCATCATTTCCCCGCTCATAAGTTAGGAGTCCTTAGCACGCTTGCCACACGTGCTGTAAGAATTTCAGATGAGGAGAGCCTGGAAGCGGAGAAAGCTCATCTCCTTGATGTCTTTGAGAAGAATGGTTATAATAGGCGCCTTGGTCAAAAAGCCTTCCTCAAGGCCAAGAAGGAGCCTTCAATCCGAAAGGTTCCCAAAGACCATATCTTGGGTGTGAACCTTCCTTACATCCAAGGGACTACAGATAGGATTGCGAGGGTTCTGAGGAGATACGATGTGCCCGCAACGTTTAGACCCCTCCGCACTATCCGTAGCTCCCTTAGGTCTGTGAAAGACCCTATTGACCCTAAGGACATGAAAGGCGTCTATGTCATTCCCTGTTCCTGTGGGACCCCTTATATTGGTGAGACTGGTCGCTCTATCAATCAACGGATTAGTGAGCATTCGGCTGACTTAAGACATGGTAGGACCAAGTCCTCAGCCCTGGCTGAGCATGCGGGGAAGACTATGCATCATGTTTGTATAGAAGATGCTCAAGTCATTGCCAAAGTTGCGCAGTTTCACCATCGTAAATTTAGAGAGGCCCTGGAGATTGAGAAAAGGCCGAACAATCTTAATAGGGATGATGGCTGGAAGATTAGCAGTTGCTGGGTCCCAGCGTTGTCTTCCTAGCCTCCACCCTTCCCTCTTTGTTCCTTCTTAGGGTTTCTGTCTTCTCTCTCCTCAAGTTCTGGTTTTGGCGGGTTGCCTTATTAATCTGGAGTGCTTGAGGTTTTAGTTTGTTAGTATTAACCTTATTCCAAGGGGTATTTTAAATTAGATTAGATTGTTTCATTGATTTTTACTTTTAACTGATTTCCTTATATTGAATTAATAAAGGCCTTCCTTTTCTAAACCTTATAAGTAATAAGATTAATAACTAATAACATAATTAATTCTAATAAGAATTTTAGTAAATTATTATTGATAAATTATTGAATATAATTAATGATAAGAGGTAATCCAATTTTACCTAATGACCCTTAAGGTTAAATGATAAACAAGAAGTTATTAGAAAAGTATATGGTATACCAATAATATTAGGTTAATGAATATACTATTATTAATAAACATGTATGTTAATTAGGGCATTTACCTTAGGTAAACTACATTCTAGGAATATTAATTTAACTAAAATACTATTTATTGTTTTTTAATATTATTAGAACTATAAATTATTAAGAAAATATAGATTAGTGGTTAGTACTTATTAATTTAATTTGGAATGGGCCTTTACAATTAAAAAATTTTAAATTAAAATGATTTTTTGGTTTAAACTTTTACCTATTATAACTTGATTCTAAAAACAATAGTAATTTATTACCATTTAGAGTTAAATAATTTGGGAATATTAATATAATTTATTAATGACCATTATAGGTAGTTTACCATTATGAATTTACCATAATTTATTAACTATTATATTTTTACCATTGGATCCTTAGGTATAAACAATTTTTAAATACCAATTACCATTGTAACTAAATTCTAAAGATTAATAGTATTTTAATACTATTTATTTGGAATTAATTAATTTAAGAATAATAATAAATATAGATTTTTAATAAATATAATGACCATTATATTTAAACATTATATTTATTATATTCAATTAACTAATAATAGTAGGTTTCGGTTAATAATAAAATTATTAGTTTGACTAAGTCAAAATTAGCCGTTGCAATATAACCGTTGGGATCTCTGCACACTCTATTTAATCAAGCTTAGCCAGATCAGTCCTTCAACTTGTCCTGACGATGAACCACACTGGTTGGTTCGAAACGCGTCGACAAAAGATTGATTATGTGATTTTGCCGAAGATTTTCTAAACAATGTTATGGATCACAGAAGTCTAAATTCCTAAATACATATTTTGTTGAAAATAGCAACAAGAAATGATAAAAATAGAATCTACAATATTCCAATATTAATTTGTCCTTGAATTAACATCGAATTTAGTCTCACCAACTACTTGGAAATAATTAATTATTTCATTATGGATTAATTAGTTGGAGAAATTCAAGTTAAAAGTCTTTATGAAGTCATGCAACAGTTATCCCTTAAATTAAGAAGATTATCCCTTAATTAAGGAGATAAGGTTGAGTTATATTTGAGTTGTAATTAGTTAACTTAGTTTACTGACTTAAGTCCAGTTAAATTAATTCCAAATTGTTTGAGCAACTAATTGTGAGTTATCAGTCAGTTGATGCATGCATGTCTATTTTGAGAAAGACCTAGTTGAGATTAAATTCAAGGATAATGTACTATCAGTTGCATGTCTTCTCCTATAAAGGAAACTCATGCATGCAGAAGGAACAAGGTTCGTTGAGGATTGCATATTTTTGGAGGATCAGTGTTCCACTTGGTTGAGAGTCTTCCACTTGGTAACAAGAGGATCACCTAGGAGAAACTGCGCAAGGAAATAGGAGGCTTGGAGGGCAGAGGGGAAGGCTTGAGAGAAGCCTGGATTGTCTGTGAGCATATGTGAGGATTGTACTGAGAGCTGGTTAGCTGTGAGAGCTAAGGCTTTGTATAATTCTGATGTATTTCCACCTTGTATGATAATACAAATAGTGAAGTTTTTAGTTGAGCCTTTCCCCGAAGTATTTTCATGTGTATTGTGGATTGATTCTTCTTCTTCTGGTTATATGTGTTCAACTCGATCTTGCTCGATCTTTAAGCTTTCGCAAATTGATAGTAGAAGTAGGTTATAGTATTCTGCTTTGATTTATATTGCATTATCGGGTTAACCTACAACATATTTTCTACATGTTAGTAGAGAGCTAGATCGGTAGAGAAATTTCTACATATTTTCGTAAAAAAAAAAAATTGGCCTTCTCGCTCACGCCTTCTACCTCACAATAGATTTCACTAGCAAAACCCATATATAGTGGCTATTTGTAAGCCATCCTTAATCTTTAGGTAAAATCTCTAATTCATCTTCTCCCTTTTATAGCATATTGAAATGGTTCTCAGGCGATATGAAATTGTAAATGGTTCTTCGTTGCAGGGGCATTTATGGGAGAAAATTAGCAATCTTGTTCTTACATCTGAACTTCAATTGTGCCTTTCTTTTTTTCCATTGACATTGCAAGGTTGATCTATTAATAAACCAGATGGCAATTTTTTCTACAAGTGTTATTAATCTAGGAACTCAAACCAAATTTTTTTTATATATTTTTATATTTTATAATATTCTACTATTTTTAATTATAAATTATACTATTTAATTTGATTAAAGTTATTTTTATTTTTAATTAAAAACAATTTTAATTACTTATTACTTTAATTATTGATAATATTACAATTAATGAAAACCTTTGTTCTTTCTGTGATCTTGGTAGGATAACAAGATTCAACTACTTCCCGAAGTAGAGGATATGCCATTTTCTGTCTATAAGCACTCTACATGTATGATAACCATTTGCAGGTTTATTCTTAATTAGTTAACAATGAATTGCTAATTTCTTGTTGATTTTCTTTCAAAGTGGGTGATGCAGGTCTACCCTATAAACCTAGAATCTTTACTCTTCTCATGCATATAAAAATGCATCTCTAAACATTTTCCCAGTTAAGACTCCTTCTGGAAATTTGTACACACCTCAATTGCGGAAGCTCCTCAATTTCATGTCATAAACTCAACAATCTTCATTATGGTACTCGTTCTGTACCAGTTTTCCCCAACGCTGAACTGTGACTTACCATTCATCCATCATCCTCGAATTGACAGCTCCTTCTCTGCACCCTTAACTCCTGGTGTAGGAATTCTAACACAAATGAGCACCAATTTATGTAAATCGATCTATCTTCATCCGTTGAATCTGCCACTTCTGCAAAACATTATTTCGGAAATTATATAATTTGACCTCTGCCTTATCACGTATGGCAATAAATACAATCGACATCAACTGTAGTTCCCACATGGAATTAAACATTTCGTTATCACACTACAACTTGTCAACTGTTTGATCGAACGCCTCATTCGATGGCACATCCAGCGACAACTTTGATTAAGCCAGCGCTGCTCCATTACCGTGTTCTATGTGTCAATGGTTCAATCTCAAGCCAAAACTTAACTTATCAAACCAGATATAAAACGCTGTTTAATTTTTAACAAAGTTAACACATTCCAATACTCAATGCCTACGATTCATAACAGGAGATTTCCATTTGCCAATTAAACTCTCGGCAATCGTTATATGTCCTTCCATTCAAAATGTAAACTTCTCTATGCCTGTAAATCAATAATGGTTCTAACATCGAATTTCAAACCTCTGTTCCTAATTTACGCTTTTCAAACCAGAATTATATTGCTGCTCAGTAGCATGAAACATGAAACAATTCTATTCAAAATAGACAGAGCTTAAAACAGATATGTGCCCTTTGAATGCAAACAGAGGTTTAAATTAACAATGATCCATCACTCCTTGATCTCTCATTCGGTTCACATGGATTTACCATTCAAGCCCCAATTATAGGAATTAAATACACAATTTCCGAATTAATCAATGCAGTTCTAAAACACAGTCTTCATATTAACAATGAAAACTACTTACAAACTTTGTCTTTGCCAGACCAGATATTCAACTTTCATGGCCTTCCAATTGCCTAGAGGCTTATAACTTTGGCTGTCCAAGCCTCACGTCTCCTCTCTCTTCCATTTTTTTCCAGCCAGAAAAGTTATACCTAAGTCATAGCTAACTACTTCCCGCACATGAAAGAATTAGTTATTCAGTTATAACTCAGTCTTTATCATCATTTAACTAAACTAGACCACTCTTAACTACCTACCCTTATTGAAATTAACAAAAATTTAACAACGAGGTCTTCCTCAAGTCTTGCATTAGCGACAACATGTGACCACCCCGTCACATTGTTGGCCCAAGTCTAGATGCTCCTGCATCAGACTCTCACGCTTGAAAACATTCATGATCTCCTGATCATGTGCTTTCAAGAAGGAATGAATAAAAACAAAAATTCCTCCTGGATCCCAGACTTGGCCCTGGAGTTGTCCATATGCTCTGCTCCTCTGTTTAGGCTACTTGTTAGCTGCTTCCTGCTTCATCTTCCTTCGTCGGTCACGATAGTTTGGAGCTGAAAACACCGTAATAAGTTTGTCGTTGTGTTCAAGTTCATCGTCCTCTTTAACTTCATGAGACCTGACCACCTGCGCAAGATTGTTTTCATGGAAAAAACTTTTGGTCACATCTTCTCCAAAAGACAAACCAACATTCCGTGTGCTGGGTCCACGCCCTTTATGGAGCTGTGGATCGCTACAAAGTATTCCACACATCAAACCCTCTTCAGGTGGCTCGCGGAATCGAACAATTTCTTTGATATCTTCTAGTCTTATACCATCAACGCTAAAAATGCTATTACGGACAACAAAAATCTTGTCATTGAGGACATGAGCCAAAATCAAACAACAAAACGCTTCAGTGAAAAGCTCAACCATACTTCCGCTATACTTGGACTTGACTTCGCCCTCAAAACTATAAATCTGGTTCTTACTCCTACTTCCATGATTTCCTCTTGGACACATATACTTGAATACAAATGGCACAAGCACGACTTCAACTGAAAATAAGCCTCGGTTAACAAAATCATAATTAAAAAGATAAGGATTGTCCTCCTAAGGAAGCCTACTAACCTCAAATATGTTAAAAAGGTCATAATACTGACCATGGATGTCATCACAAACAGTAAATTGCTTCCCATTTGGAATATCGATGTCAACCAGCGATGGCATCGCCTCCAACAAATCCTTTACTTGCAATAATATTTGAAATGCACACCTTCTGTGTATGTTTTCCAGATTCTTGAAGTCTTCCTTCACCTTCTTTATAAATTCCAATGTTTTATTTTCTCCTTTTATTTCATGTTGTCACTCCCCCTTTATTGAATGAAAATCATTGGGTTCAACAACAGAATGATTCACAAGATCATTCACTGAGATGGCCTCAATAAATTTAACTTTTTTTACTACATAGTAATGTAATCGACTCAGTGACTCCTTAAAGTCAAAACAATCATCTGACAGACATAAAGGGCATTTACTCTGCATTTAACGTTGTAATAACTCCCTGCCTACTTTCTGAACACTACTGAAGATATTTTCTCTCTCTCAGATGACTCAATGCCTGAGATATTTTGTATACTTATTTCTATATAAACCCCTGCGCATGATAGAGCAGGGGTTGTTGTAATTTTCCTTGAAGAGCTCTCGCTTGCTGTAAGATTCTCAGAGAAATAATACAAAGGGAGAATGGAATTTCCAAAGCTTGGTGTACTTTGATGCGTTGTGGTGAATGGTGAATGTTGCAGGATTCCAGACTGTTTTCATAAAACAATAAGTTTTCTCAAATCTCTGTATTACATTTTTTCGAGTCTTTTGTTCTCCTTTATTGTTCAGATGTTTTACACTTAATAGCAAAGTAGAAGAATGGTTCCAGGACTTAATCCATGATTACCCTGAACTCAAACTGAGCTATTATCCATGTTTTCCTCAGATACAGTAACAGAAGTGTAATTCTTAGTTGCTGCACTTTGAAACTGTATCTTTCGCTGTGATAGACATTCCCAGGGATTCAAGTTTGCCCCTGTGACATCTGTCTTTTCTCATAACCAGTCGGTGGAAACATTTAAAAAAGTGAGTGAAAATTCTTGAATGCTTTCATTGTTTTTGTTTGTCTTACCTGTTTCCTGTTATTAATCAAAATTTGTTCTATAAAACATCCAAATGGCCCTGTAAGTTTCACCGGTTCATCTCAAAGTTTCTGGACACCTACAGCCACAGACTCCATTGCCCAATGACACTTAACTCTTTGAGGACTACATCACAGAGACCTGAAAGGAATTCTTCAACCAAAATATAAACAAAACCTGTGCTCAATACCTAGCCTAAAACATTATCATTACAGATACAAATCATAAAGAGAGAGCCCTCTCTGATCACAGTTTGGCTAGAAACAGTGATTAAAAGATTGGTTAGTGGTTACCCCGGCCGTATTCCCTTGGGAGTCATAGGGAACAACCTGGGTGTTAACATAATTGGCGACTCCACTGGGGACTATCAAGATTTTCTCAATTACTATCTATCTTCCAAAGCTACCATCAAGCCTGAAACTAGCCAAGAGGCCTTAGGACTGTTTCTGCAAAACACAGGGACAGCTTTAGGGAAGAGCTAACTAGGGAATCTTCATCCTAGCTTTGAAACATCTATAGTCATTCCAGAATCCTTACCTAGTCCTTGTACATATATAACCTCCTGTATAAAGTTCTAAAAGAATACTTAGAAGCTGGCTCCCAAAAGAAACCCAAGGCACACTAGGGCAAACCCTGACCCTAATCAACCCATCATTGTTGATAACCCAAATATCATTCCAAAGAACATAAGGAGACAGCAAAAGCAGGAGAAGCCTGCTGATTCAGATATAAGTTCAGACCAACCTATCCTCATTCCAACTCCTTGCAAAGTCCTTTTCCGTTCCACACCTAATTCCCCTAGTTCATCATCAACCCCTCAAAGTCCTCCTCCCCCATTCTCACCATCTGCACATACTCCCTCAAACAGTTCCCCGCTTATTACCCATCCTATTAACCCTGTTACACCTGTTATCCCTGCTGTCCCATTTGTTCCTATTAACCCCATAAACCCCATAAACATGGCTAACAGATATGCACCTCTGCAGATACCAGCCAATGCACCGGCTCTACCCCAAGACTACCAAACCAAAATTTCATTTTTTGACTCCCATGGCCCTTTGACAGCTGTCCAGCATGCTAAGAAGATGCAAGATCACTTTGAGACCTATGAAATAGATGATGACAGTGTCAGGATGAGAATTTTTGTTCAAAGCTTAACCGGGGATGTCAGAACTTGGTTTAGATCCCTGAATGCAAATTCCATTGCAACCCCTGAGGTCCTGTACCAAGAGTTTACCAACAGATGGGAGAAAAAGAAAGATCCACTCCACATACTTGGTGAATATAACACTATCAAAAGAGGTCCTCAAGAAACAGTTTTGGAATATTGTGCTAGGTTTAACAATGTATATAATGCTATCCCCCAGAATTTAAGGCCCCCTCCTGATTTGGCCCTGTATAACTTCCCTGATGGTTTTGATTCTGATATGGCCTATCAGCTGAAAGAAAGAGATCCTCCAACCCTTGCAGAAGCTCAAAGAGTTGCAGTCACTGTAGAGGCCAACCTAATTGCCAAGAGAAACAGGGCAAAGCTGGAAAAGAAGGCTGGCTTCAGAGAAGAGCCCTCAGGTTTTGATCAAAAGTTGGATGCTATACTAAACAGCATGAAGAGACTGGGTGAAAGAGTGGAATCAGTTGAAAGAAAATCATCATGGGAGGCCTCACAAAGCAACCCTCCTAGAAACCCAAATTTTAGGAGAACTCAGAACTCAAACATAGGAAAAACAAGTGCAGACCAAGATATTAGACCCCCTTTTCAAGAAAACTATGCAGAAACTTCCGTAGCCAATCAGCTCAATGAAGATCCTGAAATCAACTTAATGGGTCTGGATGGTAAAAGCCATGTTTTCTTAACACAAGAAGACCATGAGGAGGATGAAAGCAAAACATTCCAAACAAAATCAGGAGAATCCTTTGACTTTAAACAAGGATATGACACTGCTGTCTATGAAGTCCACAAGCAATACAAACTAAGGAGTAGGACTGTGAATGCAAATCAGCCTGAAAAGACAAAGGAGAAACAGCAGTCCAAAGAAACCATGGTCACTGAACCTAATGACAACGCAAACGTGCCTACAAAAGAAGTAGTGGTTGAGGAGGTTACTGAACTACTGTCCCCACTACAACAACCCATGGCGACCCCGTCCTCTCACCCTAACCCAAACATCACCCCTCAAGACATGAGTATAAGGGGCAGGTTTCAGAATCAAGATGAAATCCAACAAGAAGATTTAATGAACAAAGAAAGAACTGCTACCCGTGACTCCAAAACCCAAGTTGACAAACCCTTTGACCTAGGAGCAGAGATTGGCAAGTTAAAGGTAGCAATTCCCCTCTCAGAGCTAGCCAAGCATGACGTATACAAGCAACAGATAAAGAAATCCCTACAGCTCACCAATAGTAAAGATGATGTAAATGTGCTAGATGACACTCCAGAATTACTGTTTGGCCCAGAGGTAGATGGAAAAACAGTAGTCACAGGGGTTTTACCTTTTTATGTCAGCCTGCATGTACATGATAAAATACTGCACAATGCAATGTTTGACTCAGGTGCCTCTCACAACCTTATGCCAAAAGCTGTCATGGAAAGATTAAACTTGGATATAACAAGACCATACAAAGACCTGTTTTCTTTTGATTCTAGTCAAGTCAAATGTTTGGGCCTAATAAAAGATTTATGTGTGTCCCTGGTTCAATTTCCCAACAAAACCATACTAATGGATGTTGTAGTTGCTGATATCCCACCCAAATACGGGATGCTCTTATCAAGATCATGGGGAGCCAAGCTCCAAGGCTCCCTGCAATTAGATATGTCATATGCAACCATCTCTGTCTTTGGGCAACCAAAAAGACTTTATAGGGAAACACTCATGAAGTATATGGTCAGCAGTGAAGAAAAGCCTCAAAATTTTCCAATATATGCTGTCCATTCGGACATAGACTCCTTCATCCTCTTCAATGACAGCGCAAGCCTCTCAAACAATGACATTAAGACCGAAACACTCATACAAGAACAAAACATTGATCAAACAAGTAGCACCTGCCAAACTTCAATCAGCCCAACAATACACATTAACCCTCCTCTAGTTGTTAAAGATTGTCAAACAAATGATGAAATTATCCTAGGAAACAAATGGGAAAAGAAACCCCAACTCATGCTCACATTGCCATCCCATGAACAGAATTTTAAATCTCCTGTTCAGCAAGATATTCTGTGGGTTCTAGAGTTTGATGGCTCAGTCAACAAGTTAGGGGCAGGGGCTGGAGTATGGATACATAATAAAGAGAAAGATTATGCAGAAGGTAGGGCTTACAGATTGAAGTTTAGATGCACTAACAACATGGCAGAATATGAAGCTCTGCTGTTGGGCCTAAAGCTAGCAAAATCACTACAGGCTCCTAAACTCTCCATCATGGGAGACTCTGATCTAGTAATTCAACAAGTGAAAGGAAATTTTGTTACCAATGACAAAAGATTGAGGTCCTATAGGTCTGCTGTAATTGAAATATTAGAGACTTTCTCCGAGTTTGTTATCACAAAAATTCCAAGGGGCCACAATCTCCATGCACACAGCTTGGCAACATTTGCCAGCACCTTCAAATTCCCATTGGAACCCAACAATTGTTTCACGGCAGAGGTCAAATATAGGCCTTCTATTCCAAACAATGTCAAAGAGTGGCAAGTATTTGAGAATGACATGCAAATAAACAACTTTTTAACCTTGCAACAAGAGTTCACAGGATTAAATATTGACCTTGAGACAGCAAGTCAATCACAAATGCTTGAGACGGCAAGTCAATCACAAATATTTGATGGAGCAAGTCCATCACAATTACAGTTTCAACAGTCTGCCCACCCAATGTCACCTAGAACAGCCAAACAATTACTCAGTCCAACCATTTTCAACAAAGAAAACATTCAGCAAATTAACCAAATTGACTGTGAAGAGATGAGTAGCATTGAGGCTGAAATCATACAACTCAAAGACAATTTCCTTCCTGTGGGCCTTACCCCACTAGAGGATATTTTTGACTCAAATGACATCCCTAGAAAGCCAAAGATGCAGCCATTGGATGCAAGAGTTGAAGAATGCAACATTGGTACTGTTGACAAGCCTAAAATAATAAAGCTATCTGCCTCTTTGCCCCCTGATCAAAAGCCCAAATACATTGATCTCTTTAGAGAATTTCAAGATGTTTTTGCTTGGGGTTATGAGGACTTGAAGTCTTATGATACCTCTGTCATCCAGCATACCATTCCCCTCAAGCCTAATCAAAAACCATTCAAACAAAAACTGAGAAGAATCAATCCTGTGCTCCTTCCTTCCATTGAAAAAGAGTTGCATAAAATGTTCAAAGCTGGTATCATAGCACCAATTAGGTTCTCTGAATGGATTTCAAATTTGGTCCCTACAAGAAAGAAAACTGGTGAGATTAGACTTTGTGTAGACTTAAGAAATTTAAATCAAGTGTCACTCAAAGACAACTACCCCTTACCCAAAATGGATCACATTCTTCAAAGAGTAGTAGGGGCTTCAAGGATATCATTGCTTGATGGATTCTCAGGCTTCAATCAAATCCTAGTACACCCTGATGATCAAGACAAAACTGCATTTACAACCCCATGGGGAACTTTCAAGTATGTGAAAATGCCATTTGGATTGAAAAATGCAGGGGCAACGTTTCAAAGAGCAATGGACATTGCTTTTGCAAAAGAGATTCATGACTTCTTGGTCATTTACTTAGATGATCTTACACCCTTTTCAAAATCTGACCAAGAACACTTGAAACATTTAAGACAGATTTTCATAACATGCAGGAAATATGGTATTTCCTTAAACCCCAAGAAGTCATTATTTGGCTTGGAAGAAGGGAAACTTCTAGGGCATATTATTTCAAAAAATGGCATAAGAATTGATCCAGATAGGATACAAGCTATCCTACAAATGCCTCACCCAAGGAATGTCAAGGAATTGCAAGGATTCTTAGGGAAAATCAATTTTTTAAGGAGGTTTATCCCAAATTTAGCAGAGTTAATCAGATTACTAAACAATATGCTAAAGAAAGATTCAAAGGTCAAATGGACTGTTGAAGCAAAACAAGCCTTTGAAAGTATAAAGTTGGCCTTGACTCAAACCCCAGTGTTAACCAATCCGCAGTTTGACAGAGACTTCATCATTTTCTCCTTTGCCTCCCAACATACTATTGCTGCTGTTTTATTACAGAAAGATGACCAAGGGAATGAGAAACCTATTGCCTTTTTCAGCAGAGCTCTTAGAGATGCTCCTCTAAAGTACCAAATAATGGAAAAACAAGCCTATGCCTTGATCAAAGCTATTAAAGACTTTAGGATTTACATTCTCTACTCCCATGTTGTGGCTTATGTACCAAGTCCTATTGTCAAAGACATTCTCACCCAAGAAAACTTAGAGGGTAGGAGAGGAAAATGGATTGCCAATATACTAGAATTTGACATTGAAATAAAGCCTACAAAGCTGATAAAAGGGCAAGGTTTGGCCAAATTAATGACAGAAGCAAATTTCCAAGCCTTAGATATCAACCAACTGGACAGTGAAACAGAGCTGGCGACTCCAAAGATCAATGTAGCCTTTGAACAATCTCCTTGGTACTCTGATATCTGTTATGTGTTACAAAACCTGTGTGCTCCCTCAGGACTGTCCAGAACTAAGTGTAGGTTCCTAAAAATGAAAACAGCTAGATTTTGTGTGATGGATGGAAATATACTTTGGAAAAACCATGAAGGTATATTGCTGCACTGTCTAATAGAGAATGAAACTAACCATATCATGCAAGAATTCCATGCTGGAGACTGTGGTGGACATTTGTACTGGAAGTCCACTGTGGACAAGATATTGAGAGCTGGTTATTACTGGCCTACTATGTTCTCTGATGTGAAGAAATTCACAGCCTCATGCCACAAATGCCAACTGTTTGAAGGCAAAAGACAGCTGCTGCCACTTCCTTTGAAGCCCATTGCAACAGAGAGACCTTTTCAACAATGGGGCTTGGATTTCATTGGGGAAATTCATCCCTCATCTTCAGGGCAACACAGATGGATTCTAACAGCAACAGACTACTTCACCAAGTGGATTGAAGCTGCCCCATGCAGACAAGCAAATGATTCAGTAATCATTCAATTTTTGGAAAACAATATACTGGCTAGATTTGGCTGCCCAGACAAGATAATAACAGACAATGCTGCTGCCTTCAGATCCAAGAAAATGGTGAACTTCTGCCATAAATTTCACATTACTTTGGGCCATTCTACAGCTTACTATCCTCAAGGAAATGGCCTTGCTGAATCATCAAACAAAAGTTTGATAAATATCATAAAGAAAGTGCTGGAAGAGAACAAAAAGAACTGGCACAAGAAACTAGTAAACGCGTTATGGGCAGACAGACTAACAACTAAAAGATCAATTGGGACCAGCCCATATGAGTTAGTCTATGGATTAGAGGCCAGATTTCCTTCATCACTAGGAGTGCCGGTTATGAAACTTCTACAAGAAAGCCAAGCAGAGCCAAATGACATGCAAAGAAGGATTAACCAGATAATTTGTTTACAGCAGACCAGAGAACAAGTTTTCAGCAGAGTGCAGATACTACAAGAGAAACTGAAAAAGGCCTTTGATAGAAGAACCAAAGCAGAAGATTTCAATGTAGGGGACAAAGTTCTAAAGTGGGATGCAAGAAGAGAAGAGAAAGGGAAGCATGGAAAGTTTGACTCTTTATGGATAGGACCATTTGCTGTCCAAGCAGTGCAAGGTAATAACACCTACTTCCTCAAAAGTTTGACCGAAACTGACTTGGATGAAGGTCCTGTCAATGGCAGGATGCTGAAGCACTACTTTGACTATTCCCCATGAGTGGAACCTAAAGATTCATTGTATATATACAGATGTACATATTATCTTCTGTTTTAGATTGTAAAGAGCAGTTTTCCCAAGTAATTCACCAAGCAGCAAGAGGCTGATAGAATCAGAGGTCTTCCAAGAAAGAAGCACACCATTTTGACACATTGAGGCAGCTAGTTTCAAAGATTGGTGTGGGCAGCTAAGGAGCAAGGCAATCTGACCTGCTGTTCTTGGTCTTTCAAAAGAAAAACCATCCCCATGTGGAGCCACTGTTGGATACCTATACCAATAGGTTTCATATTTCATGATTGGCAAGAGAAAGTCCAAATATGCTCTGCTTTGAGTTCACAAAGATCCCATATTTCCTAAAGAGCAAGAAGGTGTGTAAAGTATTTCAAACGTTGATGACCCTATTACAAATTTTGATGGATGATCCAACAGTTTAACCTGGATCATGCCATGTTTCAATTTTGTGTTATAGAATAGAGAAAGAAGTCTGTCCAAACAGCCTAATCTTGGCAGACAAGTAGTTTAGGTAGAGAAGAAAAGGTTTCCAACAGCTCAATCTGGGACCTTGGAAGAGATAAGGTTAGAAGTAGATAGAAAAGAATAAACAAAAAGCCAAAGAAAAGAAAAGGCAAGTAAGGGTTTGCAAGTCCAAGTGCACCCTCCAAGGAGAAACAAAAAATGCTAGGTAAGCAGCTGGGTAGGTAGTTGGGGTTGCAGAAAGGTATCCCTATCATTGCAAGGTGGTGATGGTGGGCAGCAAGGCAAGAGATTAACAGCTGGGAGCATGACTAACCTCCCTCTCCCCCTTCATTTCATTACTAACATTCCCTTTCTTTTAGCTGAGATTTATGGAGAAAGATCATGGTTTTTAGGTGGTTCTGGTTCATTCAGAAGCCACATTTCTTGTCTAAAATCTTTTCATTTTGATCTACTCTCAAAACTAAATCAATTTCATATAAACTCAGTGAGATCCCCTTCATTTGCTCCCTTCATTCATATTAACACTAATTCTATTGTATAAATCCTCATATCGCCTCTTCCCCTAATATTACTAACACCAAGGTGTATAAATCCCAAAATCTTATAAATACCCACCCCTTTGGCATTATAGCCAATAAAGTCTCGAGTCAGGGATCAAATGACACCAGGTCATGTTGATGAGCCTAGGCCAGCTACCCCCTCTCCTTCATGAGCTAAATTCCCCTATTTTTACCCCTTTGCACATAAAAACCCCATAAAGATCCTAAATCCCCACCTTACCCGCTTCAAAGGGCAAATAAGCATGAAAACCCACTTTTCCGCCCTATAGCCAAGGTTAGCGCATATAATGTTTTTTAAAATTACATTGGAAAATCATATAAAACCCGATTATATACCCCCGCCAGCTTCCGTATACAGCGCACATGTCAGCTCATCCGATGACCGTTAGATCAGACCCTCCAGATCTGACGGCCCTGGTCGTGTCAGAGTCTGTCCGACGCCTGACAGTTAAACGTACTATCCCCCTGTCATCTCATTCGTCCGATCACCGTCCGATTATCCGCTGCAGATCCAACGGTTATCCTGATGTCGGAGCTCATCCGCTGTACGAGACTTATCTCCCGACGTCCGTATTTGAAGGACGTCATCCCACTGCTACGTGTCCTCACCACCACGCGTCGGAGGTACAGCCGATGGATACCGCCCCCGTACAAGAGGCGGTACGATATGAAACCATTAGCGGTTTCCGGATTCCCTCATCCCGCCTACCCACGTCATCACCGCATCAGCAACGCGTCAGCGCCCCGTCACCCAGGTACGCTGCCCCGTCGACCTCCCTGTCCCTGCCATTGGTCCACCTGTCCTGCCATGTCACCGCCACCGTGTACCAACCAGACAGCGCCACGTCACCCGATGACGTCAGCATGACGTCATCCGACCTTGACCCCACCAATGACGTCATGCTGACGTCAGCACGAATTCGCGCCAAAAACATAAAAAGGTCTATTTTAGCCAAAAGTTCGCGTTTTTTGGTCATTTTGTGTATTCGTCGTTATTCTGCTCTGCATGCAATCAACGTCCAAATTGTTTACCAACCTGCTAAACTGACCAGAAGACCTCCAGCGCACCAGTTCAACCTGCGGACACGACCTCTGCTAGCTGTTTTACCAGGTATTCCTCATCATTCATCCTCTGTGCGCCTGCAATTATCTATTTAACGCTTTAAGAAGCTTAAAGGAAGCCGAAAATCAGAAATTTACTACTGAATTCCTCAGTAAAGCATTGAAGTTCCAATTATCACTTCGGAAAACACCAGCCGAGCCTTTTCCCAGTGGCATTCTGCTAAAAAACCAGGCCCTGTCTGCGCAATCGTGGCAGGCGCATTTGAAACCAAATTTTACCATTGAAAGGTGCCAGAAAAGCTAAGCTTCGCTATTAATTGCCATAAAGCAGCATTTCAACTGCTGCAGACCCTGCATTCACCTTTTCTCAGGCACTTTCACCCTTCTCTGCAAAGAAACTCTGTTGTTATTGATCTACATAAGTGACACAATCCCTAAGCAAAACAGAAACCTCAAAGGAAAGTCATGGACCCCCCTGTAGCTCCCATAGCCCTCAATGTGGCTCCCCTAAATGTTCCTAATAGAACATTTGACACCAGAGCATTGGCAGACCTGGACTACAAGATAGCAGAGGAAATGCTGAGCAGAAGCAGGTTCCATCTGCAAATATTAAACGAGATAAAGATCAAACATGAGAGGGGGACAGACATCCTGGGAATTTGGGAGTCATTCCTCCCAATATTCAAACTTCCTCAGGTTAATCAATTCCCTGAGCTTGTGCACATAGTTGCTGAACACTATGATGCATCCCAGAGAGCAGTGCTAGATGCTGAAGGTTCAATCCTGTTCCTCATTACCCCTGAAGCCATCAGGGAGATGTTGCAATTCCAGACAGAGCATAAGTTGGTCCCTCTGTCACTAGCTGATTTAATAGTACAGGGAGCCAGAACCACAGAGGCCCAAATCACTAAGGTCAACCAGCTCTTCATCAAGGCTGACACTTTGCAGACTCCTCCCATCAACTGCGTTTACCTCAATCAATTGGGCCAAGACCTGGTTGACATGATCAGTCCCATCCTGGGATATGATTCAATAGAACATATTGATGAAACAGTTATACAAATGATGCTTATGTTCTCCCCAGGAAGGAAACCAATCCACTATGATTATGCAACATACATATCAGACAAAATGCATGAACAGTTGATGAATTTGCCAAGAGAAAGAGTGTTTAGGTACACCTCCTACCTATATCATCTGCTCATATACTTCCAGCATGATAAATTCTCCTTCCCAAAGAAGAGAGTAGATGCACAGGGCAATCTGAGATCAGTAGTGTATTGGACATCTGTTTTCCACGTATCATGCTACTCTCCATACACCTACTGTGAGTTTATTGATCTTTTCATCCATCCAGCCTTGACTCTACTGATTGGTTCACCTCCTCCTAGACTGACAGAGGACATGAAAAGGTGCCTACATTTGTCAAAAGTATACAGTATTGGGGACTGGTATCTTTACCAACACCACACCGTCATCAGAATATATGGGTGTGAGTTACCCCCATTTAGACTACCCAAATTTGTGCCCATGAGGCTATTTGCCTTAGAATACTTCAGGCAGTTTGGCTATGTGGATATGTTCCACTTCTCAGGCAGAGGCAAGAAAGCACAGCTGAAAATCAAGAGCCAACTTGGCCATTTAGTCTACAATGAAAGGGATGAAGGGTGGAAGGAGGCAGATAGAATACTGGTGGGATTTGGTTTGAAGTACAGTTTTATATGGAAACCCTATGACCCCAACAACTTCATCACAATGAGGAGACTCAAATATAAACTGTCTGCTTACGGTCATCATAGCCTCCCCCAAATTGAAAAATATGCCAATCAAAGCAAGTGGAAAAGGGGAACTCTAGAAGAAGATATAACTCAAAAAGAGCTTGATCAAAGAGCTCTGAACAATCAAAAGAAGATGGCTGACCTTGAGTTTTATGCACAGGTCCCCTCACTGCCAAGCACACAAATTGGAGCAGCAGCCTCCTCTTCAACTACTCCACAGCAAACTACAAAAGTTGCTGGAAAAGTATCAGAAAAAGGAAAGGAAAAGGAAATGGAGGCAGAGCAAGAGCAACAGCAAGAGGAACAGCAGCAAAAACAAAGTCAGCAAGCACAAGAACAAGCAGAAGGGTTACAGCAAGGGCAACAAGAAGACATAGGACAGCAAGAGGAACAGCAGCAAGAAAAACAAGGGCAGGAGCAGCCTGCCCAGCAAAAGGAAACAGTGGATACTCCTCAGACCACTGAACAAGTCATGCCTACAAGACAAGACTCTACATTTGATGCCTCGGTCCTCCAAACCCCTCAAAAGGAGGACACATTTGTCTTTAGGAAAAGGGAAAGAGAAACTCCCTTGACATCCTCTATCAATCAAGGAGAGAAAAGGCAAAGACTCAACGATTTTCCAGAAGAGGATATAGCCATCAGAGAAGCATTGGGCATGGGCCCACCAAGTCAAGAAATTTCAGCAAGTTCCTCCCAGCAGGAACTAGACAGGACAATGGGAGGGGAAGTCAGCTCCTCCAGCCAGCAGAAAGAGGAAAGAGTGAGCATAAAGCAGCAGTTCATAGACATTAAGAGTAGGAGTGACCCAATCAAAGTTCAATTATACAATCACCTACTTAACATGGCTCCTTCCAATCAGCAGAGACTCATGTCTGCTTTTGATGTAGGTGAGGGCAAACTGACATTGAGTCATTTTATGCCTACGGCACTCAAGCCACAGTCTTCTGCTGATTATCTCAGGACCAATTTAGAGGTCCTTGCCAAAGACATACACCCCATGGACAAAATTGAGTTGCATAAACAAACAGGGGAAATGGTGTATGCTTCATTGGCCGATAAGACCTTGGACAACTACAAGTTAACAAGCAGTCTGAATGCTACAGCTTCCCAGCTGGAGCTAGAGAGAGCCTCTTCTCAGGCCAAAGACAACAGGATCAAAACCCTGGAAGAAATCATCATAGAGATTGGGCACAATCCCAATGATATTAAAGGGATACAAGAGATCTTAAAAATCAGAGATGCTGATATGGCTGCACTAAGGAAGAAGGTTAAACTTCCAGCCACTATCCATCCACAGACCGATGAAGTGGCAAAACAAAGGTATGAGCAGGATTCCACTGCTCTGTTAATTTCTGTTTACAAAGAACTTCTGAAGGCACAAGAAAAATTGGGGCAATATGAGGCCACACAAGCACCTCTGAAAGGATCATCAACACAAGCGCAAGAGGGGCAAACATCTCAGCCCCCTCCACAGGTCATTAATCTTGAGGAGACTGCTCCTACTACTGCACCTCCACCTCAGCAGGTTGAACAACCAGCCACATCTACTTCAGCAGCACCCACCAGCACAGATCAGAGCTTAGACATGCAAAAGCTAAAAAGCGAAATACAAGCTTTAGAAGCACAAATGATGCAGCTGAATGAAACTAAGGAGCAGCTGGCCAAGGTGAATGAAAGGCATGACAAAACAAAAAGAGAAGTAGGAGAGAAGGCCAAAGAAATCAAAGCTCTTAAAGACAAAATCAAGGAGCTTGAGAAAGAGCTAAAGCTAGATAAAATCATAGCCGAAATCAGAGCAATGATATGGTCCAATATTGGTAAGTCCATCAATAACCAGTGGCCATACATTGAGACAATCCATGAGCAACTGGAGCTCATTCCAAAAGCGCAGAGGGAAATCAGAACATCAAGGGCCTTATTGGGGAACATGCCTGAAATTGCAACAAAAATGATCAATGTGCTCAATCATAAGACAAGTTCTCAGTTGACCATCATGGGAATCGCAAACAGAACTGATACTATCCAAATGATCAAGAGGGTTCTTACTCTTAGAAGTCTGGTGCAAACGTTAGACAGAAGAACCCAGGATATGCAAACTGAGGTAAACAGGTTCTTTGAGAGGTTTCGGGTATTGGAAAGTAAAGGACTCCCTAGCTTGCTGAACAATGGAGGGAGATTATTCACCCATGAAGAATATGCCAAGAGAGTGAATGTTTTTGCCTCATCACAGGTAAATGAGAAGGCCAGCACCTCAGAAGATACAGGGCCTATCACAGGACAGATTTTCTATGGTAAGATAGAAAATCTACTTTTTATAATGAATGAAATGAATCATCTATTTGATGTAGCCCCCAACTTTTTCAAGTATACAGAAGCTGAAGAGACAATGCAGGCCATCCTCAGGCATCAGCTTCCTACACAGGAATGGTGGACAGATGCCATCCAGAGAATTTTGTAAACATTAAGCCATGCATCAATTTCTGTTTTTTCTATAAATTTTGATGGAAAGAACAGTCAGCAAAATCAGCAGGCATCATAAAGTCAAAGCTGAGCCAACTCAGCAGATGGAGCAGCCAACAAAGCAGGAAAGACAAACGCAGCTGGCAAAGCCGAGAAATTCATTGCGCAGGCAAAAGTAAATGCGTACCTACAGGATCGATACATAGTAATGTAACCGACTCAGTGACTCCTTAAAGTCAAAACAATCATCTGACAGACATAAAGGGCATTTACTCTGCATTTAACGTTGTAATAACTCCCTGCCTACTTTCTGAACACTACTGAAGATATTTTCTCTCTCTCAGATGACTCAATGCCTGAGATATTTTGTATACTTATTTCTATATAAACCCCTGCGCATGATAGAGCAGGGGTTGTTGTAATTTTCCTTGAAGAGCTCTCGCTTGCTGTAAGATTCTCAGAGAAATAATACAAAGGGAGAATGGAATTTCCAAAGCTTGGTGTACTTTGATGCGTTGTGGTGAATGGTGAATGTTGCAGGATTCCAGACTGTTTTCATAAAACAATAAGTTTTCTCAAATCTCTGTATTACATGTTTTCGAGTCTTTTGTTCTCCTTTATTGTTCAGATGTTTTACACTTAATAGCAAAGTAGAAGAATGGTTCCAGGACTTAATCCATGATTACCCTGAACTCAAACTGAGCTATTATCCATGTTTTCCTCAGATACAGTAACAGAAGTGTAATTCTTAGTTGCTGCACTTTGAAACTGTATCTTTCGCTGTGATAGACATTCCCAGGGATTCAAGTTTGCCCCTGTGACATCTGTCTTTTCTCATAACCAGTCGGTGGAAACATTTAAAAAAGTGAGTGAAAATTCTTGAATGCTTTCATTGTTTTTGTTTGTCTTACCTGTTTCCTGTTATTAATCAAAATTTGTTCTATAAAACATCCAAATGGCCCTGTAAGTTTCACCGGTTCATCTCAAAGTTTCTGGACACCTACAGCCACAGACTCCATTGCCCAATGACACTTAACTCTTTGAGGACTACATCACAGAGACCTGAAAGGAATTCTTCAACCAAAATATAAACAAAACCTGTGCTCAATACCTAGCCTAAAACATTATCATTACAGATACAAATCATAAAGAGAGAGCCCTCTCTGATCACAGTTTGGCTAGAAACAGTGATTAAAAGATTGGTTAGTGGTTACCCCGGCCGTATTCCCTTGGGAGTCATAGGGAACAACCTGGGTGTTAACATAATTGGCGACTCCACTGGGGACTATCAAGATTTTCTCAATTACTATCTATCTTCCAAAGCTACCATCAAGCCTGAAACTAGCCAAGAGGCCTTAGGACTGTTTCTGCAAAACACAGGGACAGCTTTAGGGAAGAGCTAACTAGGGAATCTTCATCCTAGCTTTGAAACATCTATAGTCATTCCAGAATCCTTACCTAGTCCTTGTACATATATAACCTCCTGTATAAAGTTCTAAAAGAATACTTAGAAGCTGGCTCCCAAAAGAAACCCAAGGCACACTAGGGCAAACCCTGACCCTAATCAACCCATCGTTGTTGATAACCCAAATATCATTCCAAAGAACATAAGGAGACAGCAAAAGCAGGAGAAGCCTGCTGATTCAGATATAAGTTCAGACCAACCTATCCTCATTCCAACTCCTTGCAAAGTCCTTTTCCGTTCCACACCTAATTCCCCTAGTTCATCATCAACCCCTCAAAGTCCTCCTCCCCCATTCTCACCATCTGCACATACTCCCTCAAACAGTTCCCCGCTTATTACCCATCCTATTAACCCTGTTACACCTGTTATCCCTGCTGTCCCATTTGTTCCTATTAACCCCATAAACCCCATAAACATGGCTAACAGATATGCACCTCTGCAGATACCAGCCAATGCACCGGCTCTACCCCAAGACTACCAAACCAAAATTTCATTTTTTGACTCCCATGGCCCTTTGACAGCTGTCCAGCATGCTAAGAAGATGCAAGATCACTTTGAGACCTATGAAATAGATGATGACAGTGTCAGGATGAGAATTTTTGTTCAAAGCTTAACCGGGGATGTCAGAACTTGGTTTAGATCCCTGAATGCAAATTCCATTGCAACCCCTGAGGTCCTGTACCAAGAGTTTACCAACAGATGGGAGAAAAAGAAAGATCCACTCCACATACTTGGTGAATATAACACTATCAAAAGAGGTCCTCAAGAAACAGTTTTGGAATATTGTGCTAGGTTTAACAATGTATATAATGCTATCCCCCAGAATTTAAGGCCCCCTCCTGATTTGGCCCTGTATAACTTCCCTGATGGTTTTGATTCTGATATGGCCTATCAGCTGAAAGAAAGAGATCCTCCAACCCTTGCAGAAGCTCAAAGAGTTGCAGTCACTGTAGAGGCCAACCTAATTGCCAAGAGAAACAGGGCAAAGCTGGAAAAGAAGGCTGGCTTCAGAGAAGAGCCCTCAGGTTTTGATCAAAAGTTGGATGCTATACTAAACAGCATGAAGAGACTGGGTGAAAGAGTGGAATCAGTTGAAAGAAAATCATCATGGGAGGCCTCACAAAGCAACCCTCCTAGAAACCCAAATTTTAGGAGAACTCAGAACCCAAACATAGGAAAAACAAGTGCAGACCAAGATATTAGACCCCCTTTTCAAGAAAACTATGCAGAAACTTCCGTAGCCAATCAGCTCAATGAAGATCCTGAAATCAACTTAATGGGTCTGGATGGTAAAAGCCATGTTTTCTTAACACAAGAAGACCATGAGGAGGATGAAAGCAAAACATTCCAAACAAAATCAGGAGAATCCTTTGACTTTAAACAAGGATATGACACTGCTGTCTATGAAGTCCACAAGCAATACAAACTAAGGAGTAGGACTGTGAATGCAAATCAGCCTGAAAAGACAAAGGAGAAACAGCAGTCCAAAGAAACCATGGTCACTGAAGTAGTGGTTGAGGAGGTTACTGAACTACTGTCCCCACTACAACAGCCCATGGCGACCCCGTCCTCTCACCCTAACCCAAACATCACCCCTCAAGACATGAGTATAAGGGGCAGGTTTCAGAATCAAGATGAAATCCAACAAGAAGATTTAATGAACAAAGAAAGAACTGCTACCCGTGACTCCAAAACCCAAGTTGACAAACCCTTTGACCTAGGAGCAGAGATTGGCAAGTTAAAGGTAGCAATTCCCCTCTCAGAGCTAGCCAAGCATGACGTATACAAGCAACAGATAAAGAAATCCCTACAGCTCACCAATAGTAAAGATGATGTAAATGTGCTAGATGACACTCCAGAATTACTGTTTGGCCCAGAGGTAGATGGAAAAACAGTAGTCACAGGGGTTTTACCTTTTTATGTCAGCCTGCATGTACATGATAAAATACTGCACAATGCAATGTTTGACTCAGGTGCCTCTCACAACCTTATGCCAAAAGCTGTCATGGAAAGATTAAACTTGGATATAACAAGACCATACAAAGACCTGTTTTCTTTTGATTCTAGTCAAGTCAAATGTTTGGGCCTAATAAAAGATTTATGTGTGTCCCTGGTTCAATTTCCCAACAAAACCATATTAATGGATGTTGTAGTTGCTGATATCCCACCCAAATACGGGATGCTCTTATCAAGATCATGGGGAGCCAAGCTCCAAGGCTCCCTGCAATTAGATATGTCATATGCAACCATCTCTGTCTTTGGGCAACCAAAAAGACTTTATAGGGAAACACTCATGAAGTATATGGTCAGCAGTGAAGAAAAGCCTCAAAATTTTCCAATATATGCTGTCCATTCGGACATAGACTCCTTCATCCTCTTCAATGACAGCGCAAGCCTCTCAAACAATGACATTAAGACCGAAACACTCATACAAGAACAAAACATTGATCAAACAAGTAGCACCTGCCAAACTTCAATCAGCCCAACAATACACATTAACCCTCCTCTAGTTGTTAAAGATTGTCAAACAAATGATGAAATTATCCTAGGAAACAAATGGGAAAAGAAACCCCAACTCATGCTCACATTGCCATCCCATGAACAGAATTTTAAATCTCCTGTTCAGCAAGATATTCTGTGGGTTCTAGAGTTTGATGGCTCAGTCAACAAGTTAGGGGCAGGGGCTGGAGTATGGATACATAATAAAGAGAAAGATTATGCAGAAGGTAGGGCTTACAGATTGAAGTTTAGATGCACTAACAACATGGCAGAATATGAAGCTCTGCTGTTGGGCCTAAAGCTAGCAAAATCACTACAGGCTCCTAAACTCTCCATCATGGGAGACTCTGATCTAGTAATTCAACAAGTGAAAGGAAATTTTGTTACCAATGACAAAAGATTGAGGTCCTATAGGTCTGCTGTAATTGAAATATTAGAGACTTTCTCCGAGTTTGTTATCACAAAAATTCCAAGGGGCCACAATCTCCATGCACACAGCTTGGCAACATTTGCCAGCACCTTCAAATTCCCATTGGAACCCAACAATTGTTTCACGGCAGAGGTCAAATATAGGCCTTCTATTCCAAACAATGTCAAAGAGTGGCAAGTATTTGAGAATGACATGCAAATAAACAACTTTTTAACCTTGCAACAAGAGTTCACAGGATTAAATATTGACCTTGAGACAGCAAGTCAATCACAAATGCTTGAGACGGCAAGTCAATCACAAATATTTGATGGAGCAAGTCCATCACAATTACAGTTTCAACAGTCTGCCCACCCAATGTCACCTAGAACAGCCAAACAATTACTCAGTCCAACCATTTTCAACAAAGAAAACATTCAGCAAATTAACCAAATTGACTGTGAAGAGATGAGTAGCATTGAGGCTGAAATCATACAACTCAAAGACAATTTCCTTCCTGTGGGCCTTACCCCACTAGAGGATATTTTTGACTCAAATGACATCCCTAGAAAGCCAAAGATGCAGCCATTGGATGCAAGAGTTGAAGAATGCAACATTGGTACTGTTGACAAGCCTAAAATAATAAAGCTATCTGCCTCTTTGCCCCCTGATCAAAAGCCCAAATACATTGATCTCTTTAGAGAATTTCAAGATGTTTTTGCTTGGGGTTATGAGGACTTGAAGTCTTATGATACCTCTGTCATCCAGCATACCATTCCCCTCAAGCCTAATCAAAAACCATTCAAACAAAAACTGAGAAGAATCAATCCTGTGCTCCTTCCTTCCATTGAAAAAGAGTTGCATAAAATGTTCAAAGCTGGTATCATAGCACCAATTAGGTTCTCTGAATGGATTTCAAATTTGGTCCCTACAAGAAAGAAAACTGGTGAGATTAGACTTTGTGTAGACTTAAGAAATTTAAATCAAGTGTCACTCAAAGACAACTACCCCTTACCCAAAATGGATCACATTCTTCAAAGAGTAGTAGGGGCTTCAAGGATATCATTGCTTGATGGATTCTCAGGCTTCAATCAAATCCTAGTACACCCTGATGATCAAGACAAAACTGCATTTACAACCCCATGGGGAACTTTCAAGTATGTGAAAATGCCATTTGGATTGAAAAATGCAGGGGCAACGTTTCAAAGAGCAATGGACATTGCTTTTGCAAAAGAGATTCATGACTTCTTGGTCATTTACTTAGATGATCTTACACCCTTTTCAAAATCTGACCAAGAACACTTGAAACATTTAAGACAGATTTTCATAACATGCAGGAAATATGGTATTTCCTTAAACCCCAAGAAGTCATTATTTGGCTTGGAAGAAGGGAAACTTCTAGGGCATATTATTTCAAAAAATGGCATAAGAATTGATCCAGATAGGATACAAGCTATCCTACAAATGCCTCACCCAAGGAATGTCAAGGAATTGCAAGGATTCTTAGGGAAAATCAATTTTTTAAGGAGGTTTATCCCAAATTTAGCAGAGTTAATCAGATTACTAAACAATATGCTAAAGAAAGATTCAAAGGTCAAATGGACTGTTGAAGCAAAACAAGCCTTTGAAAGTATAAAGTTGGCCTTGACTCAAACCCCAGTGTTAACCAATCCGCAGTTTGACAGAGACTTCATCATTTTCTCCTTTGCCTCCCAACATACTATTGCTGCTGTTTTATTACAGAAAGATGACCAAGGGAATGAGAAACCTATTGCCTTTTTCAGCAGAGCTCTTAGAGATGCTCCTCTAAAGTACCAAATAATGGAAAAACAAGCCTATGCCTTGATCAAAGCTATTAAAGACTTTAGGATTTACATTCTCTACTCCCATGTTGTGGCTTATGTACCAAGTCCTATTGTCAAAGACATTCTCACCCAAGAAAACTTAGAGGGTAGGAGAGGAAAATGGATTGCCAATATACTAGAATTTGACATTGAAATAAAGCCTACAAAGCTGATAAAAGGGCAAGGTTTGGCCAAATTAATGACAGAAGCAAATTTCCAAGCCTTAGATATCAACCAACTGGACAGTGAAACAGAGCTGGCGACTCCAAAGATCAATGTAGCCTTTGAACAATCTCCTTGGTACTCTGATATCTGTTATGTGTTACAAAACCTGTGTGCTCCCTCAGGACTGTCCAGAACTAAGTGTAGGTTCCTAAAAATGAAAACAGCTAGATTTTGTGTGATGGATGGAAATCTACTTTGGAAAAACCATGAAGGTATATTGCTGCACTGTCTAATAGAGAATGAAACTAACCATATCATGCAAGAATTCCATGCTGGAGACTGTGGTGGACATTTGTACTGGAAGTCCACTGTGGACAAGATATTGAGAGCTGGTTATTACTGGCCTACTATGTTCTCTGATGTGAAGAAATTCACAGCCTCATGCCACAAATGCCAACTGTTTGAAGGCAAAAGACAGCTGCTGCCACTTCCTTTGAAGCCCATTGCAACAGAGAGACCTTTTCAACAATGGGGCTTGGATTTCATTGGGGAAATTCATCCCTCATCTTCAGGGCAACACAGATGGATTCTAACAGCAACAGACTACTTCACCAAGTGGATTGAAGCTGCCCCATGCAGACAAGCAAATGATTCAGTAATCATTCAATTTTTGGAAAACAATATACTGGCTAGATTTGGCTGCCCAGACAAGATAATAACAGACAATGCTGCTGCCTTCAGATCCAAGAAAATGGTGAACTTCTGCCATAAATTTCACATTACTTTGGGCCATTCTACAGCTTACTATCCTCAAGGAAATGGCCTTGCTGAATCATCAAACAAAAGTTTGATAAATATCATAAAGAAAGTGCTGGAAGAGAACAAAAAGAACTGGCACAAGAAACTAGTAAACGCGTTATGGGCAGACAGACTAACAACTAAAAGATCAATTGGGACCAGCCCATATGAGTTAGTCTATGGATTAGAGGCCAGATTTCCTTCATCACTAGGAGTGCCGGTTATGAAACTTCTACAAGAAAGCCAAGCAGAGCCAAATGACATGCAAAGAAGGATTAACCAGATAATTTGTTTACAGCAGACCAGAGAACAAGTTTTCAGCAGAGTGCAGATACTACAAGAGAAACTGAAAAAGGCCTTTGATAGAAGAACCAAAGCAGAAGATTTCAATGTAGGGGACAAAGTTCTAAAGTGGGATGCAAGAAGAGAAGAGAAAGGGAAGCATGGAAAGTTTGACTCTTTATGGATAGGACCATTTGCTGTCCAAGCAGTGCAAGGTAATAACACCTACTTCCTCAAAAGTTTGACCGAAACTGACTTGGATGAAGGTCCTGTCAATGGCAGGATGCTGAAGCACTACTTTGACTATTCCCCATGAGTGGAACCTAAAGATTCATTGTATATATACAGATGTACATATTATCTTCTGTTTTAGATTGTAAAGAGCAGTTTTCCCAAGTAATTCACCAAGCAGCAAGAGGCTGATAGAATCAGAGGTCTTCCAAGAAAGAAGCACACCATTTTGACACATTGAGGCAGCTAGTTTCAAAGATTGGTGTGGGCAGCTAAGGAGCAAGGCAATCTGACCTGCTGTTCTTGGTCTTTCAAAAGAAAAACCATCCCCATGTGGAGCCACTGTTGGATACCTATACCAATAGGTTTCATATTTCATGATTGGCAAGAGAAAGTCCAAATATGCTTTGCTTTGAGTTCACAAAGATCCCATATTTCCTAAAGAGCAAGAAGGTGTGTAAAGTATTTCAAACGTTGATGACCCTATTACAAATTTTGATGGATGATCCAACAGTTTAACCTGGATCATGCCATGTTTCAATTTTGTGTTATAGAATAGAGAAAGAAGTCTGTCCAAACAGCCTAATCTTGGCAGACAAGTAGTTTAGGTAGAGAAGAAAAGGTTTCCAACAGCTCAATCTGGGACCTTGGAAGAGATAAGGTTAGAAGTAGATAGAAAAGAATAAACAAAAAGCCAAAGAAAAGAAAAGGCAAGTAAGGGTTTGCAAGTCCAAGTGCACCCTCCAAGGAGAAACAAAAAATGCTAGGTAAGCAGCTGGGTAGGTAGTTGGGGTTGCAGAAAGGTATCCCTATCATTGCAAGGTGGTGATGGTGGGCAGCAAGGCAAGAGATTAACAGCTGGGAGCATGACTAACCTCCCTCTCCCCCTTCATTTCATTACTAACATTCCCTTTCTTTTAGCTGAGATTTATGGAGAAAGATCATGGTTTTTAGGTGGTTCTGGTTCATTCAGAAGCCACATTTCTTGTCTAAAATCTTTTCATTTTGATCTACTCTCAAAACTAAATCAATTTCATATAAACTCAGTGAGATCCCCTTCATTTGCTCCCTTCATTCATATTAACACTAATTCTATTGTATAAATCCTCATATCGCCTCTTCCCCTAATATTACTAACACCAAGGTGTATAAATCCCAAAATCTTATAAATACCCACCCCTTTGGCATTATAGCCAATAAAGTCTCGAGTCAGGGATCAAATGACACCAGGTCATGTTGATGAGCCTAGGCCAGCTACCCCCTCTCCTTCATGAGCTAAATTCCCCTATTTTTACCCCTTTGCACATAAAAACCCCATAAAGATCCTAAATCCCCACCTTACCCGCTTCAAAGGGCAAATAAGCATGAAAACCCACTTTTCCGCCCTATAGCCAAGGTTAGCGCATATAATGTTTTTTAAAATTACATTGGAAAATCATATAAAACCCGATTATATACCCCCGCCAGCTTCCGTATACAGCGCACATGTCAGCTCATCCGATGACCGTTAGATCAGACCCTCCAGATCTGACGGCCCTGGTCGTGTCAGAGTCTGTCCGACGCCTGACAGTTAAACGTACTATCCCCCTGTCATCTCATTCGTCCGATCACCGTCCGATTATCCGCTGCAGATCCAACGGTTATCCTGATGTCGGAGCTCATCCGCTGTACGAGACTTATCTCCCGACGTCCGTATTTGAAGGACGTCATCCCACTGCTACGTGTCCTCACCACCACGCGTCGGAGGTACAGCCGATGGATACCGCCCCCGTACAAGAGGCGGTACGATATGAAACCATTAGCGGTTTCCGGATTCCCTCATCCCGCCTACCCACGTCATCACCGCATCAGCAACGCGTCAGCGCCCCGTCACCCAGGTACGCTGCCCCGTCGACCTCCCTGTCCCTGCCATTGGTCCACCTGTCCTGCCATGTCACCGCCACCGTGTACCAACCAGACAGCGCCACGTCACCCGATGACGTCAGCATGACGTCATCCGACCTTGACCCCACCAATGACGTCATGCTGACGTCAGCACGAATTCGCGCCAAAAACATAAAAAGGTCTATTTTAGCCAAAAGTTCGCGTTTTTTGGTCATTTTGTGTATTCGTCGTTATTCTGCTCTGCATGCAATCAACGTCCAAATTGTTTACCAACCTGCTAAACTGACCAGAAGACCTCCAGCGCACCAGTTCAACCTGCGGTCACGACCTCTGCTAGCTGTTTTACCAGGTATTCCTCATCATTCATCCTCTGTGCGCCTGCAATTATCTATTTAACGCTTTAAGAAGCTTAAAGGAAGCCGAAAATCAGAAATTTACTACTGAATTCCTCAGTAAAGCATTGAAGTTCCAATTATCACTTCGGAAAACACCAGCCGAGCCTTTTCCCAGTGGCATTCTGCTAAAAAACCAGGCCCTGTCTGCGCAATCGTGGCAGGCGCATTTGAAACCAAATTTTACCATTGAAAGGTGCCAGAAAAGCTAAGCTTCGCTATTAATTGCCATAAAGCAGCATTTCAACTGCTGCAGACCCTGCATTCACCTTTTCTCAGGCACTTTCACCCTTCTCTGCAAAGAAACTCTGTTGTTATTGATCTACATAAGTGACACAATCCCTAAGCAAAACAGAAACCTCAAAGGAAAGTCATGGACCCCCCTGTAGCTCCCATAGCCCTCAATGTGGCTCCCCTAAATGTTCCTAATAGAACATTTGACACCAGAGCATTGGCAGACCTGGACTACAAGATAGCAGAGGAAATGCTGAGCAGAAGCAGGTTCCATCTGCAAATATTAAACGAGATAAAGATCAAACATGAGAGGGGGACAGACATCCTGGGAATTTGGGAGTCATTCCTCCCAATATTCAAACTTCCTCAGGTTAATCAATTCCCTGAGCTTGTGCACATAGTTGCTGAACACTATGATGCATCCCAGAGAGCAGTGCTAGATGCTGAAGGTTCAATCCTGTTCCTCATTACCCCTGAAGCCATCAGGGAGATGTTGCAATTCCAGACAGAGCATAAGTTGGTCCCTCTGTCACTAGCTGATTTAATAGTACAGGGAGCCAGAACCACAGAGGCCCAAATCACTAAGGTCAACCAGCTCTTCATCAAGGCTGACACTTTGCAGACTCCTCCCATCAACTGCGTTTACCTCAATCAATTGGGCCAAGACCTGGTTGACATGATCAGTCCCATCCTGGGATATGATTCAATAGAACATATTGATGAAACAGTTATACAAATGATGCTTATGTTCTCCCCAGGAAGGAAACCAATCCACTATGATTATGCAACATACATATCAGACAAAATGCATGAACAGTTGATGAATTTGCCAAGAGAAAGAGTGTTTAGGTACACCTCCTACCTATATCATCTGCTCATATACTTCCAGCATGATAAATTCTCCTTCCCAAAGAAGAGAGTAGATGCGCAGGGCAATCTGAGATCAGTAGTGTATTGGACATCTGTTTTCCACGTATCATGCTACTCTCCATACACCTACTGTGAGTTTATTGATCTTTTCATCCATCCAGCCTTGACTCTACTGATTGGTTCACCTCCTCCTAGACTGACAGAGGACATGAAAAGGTGCCTACATTTGTCAAAAGTATACAGTATTGGGGACTGGTATCTTTACCAACACCACACCGTCATCAGAATATATGGGTGTGAGTTACCCCCATTTAGACTACCCAAATTTGTGCCCATGAGGCTATTTGCCTTAGAATACTTCAGGCAGTTTGGCTATGTGGATATGTTCCACTTCTCAGGCAGAGGCAAGAAAGCACAGCTGAAAATCAAGAGCCAACTTGGCCATTTAGTCTACAATGAAAGGGATGAAGGGTGGAAGGAGGCAGATAGAATACTGGTGGGATTTGGTTTGAAGTACAGTTTTATATGGAAACCCTATGACCCCAACAACTTCATCACAATGAGGAGACTCAAATATAAACTGTCTGCTTACGGTCATCATAGCCTCCCCCAAATTGAAAAATATGCCAATCAAAGCAAGTGGAAAAGGGGAACTCTAGAAGAAGATATAACTCAAAAAGAGCTTGATCAAAGAGCTCTGAACAATCAAAAGAAGATGGCTGACCTTGAGTTTTATGCACAGGTCCCCTCACTGCCAAGCACACAAATTGGAGCAGCAGCCTCCTCTTCAACTACTCCACAGCAAACTACAAAAGTTGCCGGAAAAGTATCAGAAAAAGGAAAGGAAAAGGAAATGGAGGCAGAGCAAGAGCAACAGCAAGAGGAACAGCAGCAAAAACAAAGTCAGCAAGCACAAGAACAAGCAGAAGGGTTACAGCAAGGGCAACAAGAAGACATAGGACAGCAAGAGGAACAGCAGCAAGAAAAACAAGGGCAGGAGCAGCCTGCCCAGCAAAAGGAAACAGTGGATACTCCTCAGACCACTGAACAAGTCATGCCTACAAGACAAGACTCTACATTTGATGCCTCGGTCCTCCAAACCCCTCAAAAGGAGGACACATTTGTCTTTAGGAAAAGGGAAAGAGAAACTCCCTTGACATCCTCTATCAATCAAGGAGAGAAAAGGCAAAGACTCAACGATTTTCCAGAAGAGGATATAGCCATCAGAGAAGCATTGGGCATGGGCCCACCAAGTCAAGAAATTTCAGCAAGTTCCTCCCAGCAGGAACTAGACAGGACAATGGGAGGGGAAGTCAGCTCCTCCAGCCAGCAGAAAGAGGAAAGAGTGAGCATAAAGCAGCAGTTCATAGACATTAAGAGTAGGAGTGACCCAATCAAAGTTCAATTATACAATCACCTACTTAACATGGCTCCTTCCAATCAGCAGAGACTCATGTCTGCTTTTGATGTAGGTGAGGGCAAACTGACATTGAGTCATTTTATGCCTACGGCACTCAAGCCACAGTCTTCTGCTGATTATCTCAGGACCAATTTAGAGGTCCTTGCCAAAGACATACACCCCATGGACAAAATTGAGTTGCATAAACAAACAGGGGAAATGGTGTATGCTTCATTGGCCGATAAGACCTTGGACAACTACAAGTTAACAAGCAGTCTGAATGCTACAGCTTCCCAGCTGGAGCTAGAGAGAGCCTCTTCTCAGGCCAAAGACAACAGGATCAAAACCCTGGAAGAAATCATCATAGAGATTGGGCACAATCCCAATGATATTAAAGGGATACAAGAGATCTTAAAAATCAGAGATGCTGATATGGCTGCACTAAGGAAGAAGGTTAAACTTCCAGCCACTATCCATCCACAGACCGATGAAGTGGCAAAACAAAGGTATGAGCAGGATTCCACTGCTCTGTTAATTTCTGTTTACAAAGAACTTCTGAAGGCACAAGAAAAATTGGGGCAATATGAGGCCACACAAGCACCTCTGAAAGGATCATCAACACAAGCGCAAGAGGGGCAAACATCTCAGCCCCCTCCACAGGTCATTAATCTTGAGGAGACTGCTCCTACTACTGCACCTCCACCTCAGCAGGTTGAACAACCAGCCACATCTACTTCAGCAGCACCCACCAGCACAGATCAGAGCTTAGACATGCAAAAGCTAAAAAGCGAAATACAAGCTTTAGAAGCACAAATGATGCAGCTGAATGAAACTAAGGAGCAGCTGGCCAAGGTGAATGAAAGGCATGACAAAACAAAAAGAGAAGTAGGAGAGAAGGCCAAAGAAATCAAAGCTCTTAAAGACAAAATCAAGGAGCTTGAGAAAGAGCTAAAGCTAGATAAAATCATAGCCGAAATCAGAGCAATGATATGGTCCAATATTGGTAAGTCCATCAATAACCAGTGGCCATACATTGAGACAATCCATGAGCAACTGGAGCTCATTCCAAAAGCGCAGAGGGAAATCAGAACATCAAGGGCCTTATTGGGGAACATGCCTGAAATTGCAACAAAAATGATCAATGTGCTCAATCATAAGACAAGTTCTCAGTTGACCATCATGGGAATCGCAAACAGAACTGATACTATCCAAATGATCAAGAGGGTTCTTACTCTTAGAAGTCTGGTGCAAACGTTAGACAGAAGAACCCAGGATATGCAAACTGAGGTAAACAGGTTCTTTGAGAGGTTTCGGGTATTGGAAAGTAAAGGACTCCCTAGCTTGCTGAACAATGGAGGGAGATTATTCACCCATGAAGAATATGCCAAGAGAGTGAATGTTTTTGCCTCATCACAGGTAAATGAGAAGGCCAGCACCTCAGAAGATACAGGGCCCATCACAGGACAGATTTTCTATGGTAAGATAGAAAATCTACTTTTTATAATGAATGAAATGAATCATCTATTTGATGTAGCCCCCAACTTTTTCAAGTATACAGAAGCTGAAGAGACAATGCAGGCCATCCTCAGGCATCAGCTTCCTACACAGGAATGGTGGACAGATGCCATCCAGAGAATTTTGTAAACATTAAGCCATGCATCAATTTCTGTTTTTTCTATAAATTTTGATGGAAAGAACAGTAAGCAAAATCAGCGGGCATCATAAAGTCAAAGCTGAGCCAACTCAGCAGATGGAGCAGCCAACAAAGCAGGAAAGACAAACGCAGCTGGCAAAGCCGAGAAATTCATTGCGCAGGCAAAAGTAAATGCGTACCTACAGGATCGATACATAGTAATGTAACCGACTCAGTGACTCCTTAAAGTCAAAACAATCATCTGACAGACATAAAGGGCATTTACTCTGCATTTAACGTTGTAATAACTCCCTGCCTACTTTCTGAACACTACTGAAGATATTTTCTCTCTCTCAGATGACTCAATGCCTGAGATATTTTGTATACTTATTTCTATATAAACCCCTGCGCATGATAGAGCAGGGGTTGTTGTAATTTTCCTTGAAGAGCTCTCGCTTGCTGTAAGATTCTCAGAGAAATAATACAAAGGGAGAATGGAATTTCCAAAGCTTGGTGTACTTTGATGCGTTGTGGTGAATGGTGAATGTTGCAGGATTCCAGACTGTTTTCATAAAACAATAAGTTTTCTCAAATCTCTGTATTACATGTTTTCGAGTCTTTTGTTCTCCTTTATTGTTCAGATGTTTTACACTTAATAGCAAAGTAGAAGAATGGTTCCAGGACTTAATCCATGATTACCCTGAACTCAAACTGAGCTATTATCCATGTTTTCCTCAGATACAGTAACAGAAGTGTAATTCTTAGTTGCTGCACTTTGAAACTGTATCTTTCGCTGTGATAGACATTCCCAGGGATTCAAGTTTGCCCCTGTGACATCTGTCTTTTCTCATAACCAGTCGGTGGAAACATTTAAAAAAGTGAGTGAAAATTCTTGAATGCTTTCATTGTTTTTGTTTGTCTTACCTGTTTCCTGTTATTAATCAAAATTTGTTCTATAAAACGTCCAAATGGCCCTGTAAGTTTCACCGGTTCATCTCAAAGTTTCTGGACACCTACAGCCACAGACTCCATTGCCCAATGACACTTAACTCTTTGAGGACTACATCACAGAGACCTGAAAGGAATTCTTCAACCAAAATATAAACAAAACCTGTGCTCAATACCTAGCCTAAAACATTATCATTACAGATACAAATCATAAAGAGAGAGCCCTCTCTGATCACAGTTTGGCTAGAAACAGTGATTAAAAGATTGGTTAGTGGTTACCCCGGCCGTATTCCCTTGGGAGTCATAGGGAACAACCTGGGTGTTAACAAACTCCACAGAATTTTCTTCTTGAAAACGAATTCTGGGGCGAACCCAAGATCTGGTTTCCCCAATAAAACCATCTTCAGGCCTGTGGGTTATGGGCCCATGTAGCCTATAGGAGTCGCTTCTTAATCTCTTCTTCTTTTCTTTACTGGCACCACGCTTGCTATCAGCGCAATGGGGGTTTTCTTCCAAAACTGCCACGTCGGTTTCCTCAACAACTTCGTCTCCTTTGCTAGTCTTCAATCCCACCTTTGTGCGGCCTCTTGACCTTTTTTTTCAGTCTTGGCCCCTCCATCGTCTTCACTATCAGTAGGCTGTGGCAGCTCTTCGACCTTTTCTTCTTCCTTCATTTGACTACTCAACTGAGTCAAATGTTTCTCAGCACCGGCAAAAATACTTGCATTCACCAATAAATTGTTAGTTTCAAAGAAATAGGACCTTCCGGTCTCTTTTGATGCTTCAGGCATCAATCTCCCATCATTGACTTTCTGGACTTCAATAGATCTTGTTTCGAATTGTTGGCTGCTTTCGTCTTCATCTTGCTGATTCACGGTTTCTTTAATGTCCCTACAGACACAACTTCCTTGCTGATCTTCCATCTCACTGCCAAATAACTTCTGCTCGACTCCTCTGATTTCGACATCATATCTGTTAATGTCATTTTCTGTACCTACAGTTACATCACTATTTAAAAATTTATGACATTCATTCAACTCCATAAATGTTAAAAATGTTTCATCTCTATCATGCATAGTAACCGTAATTTCTCCTGGATCAGACTCTATAGGTTTTCCTCCTCCATCAGGTTCCTTTAGCCACCGTTCCAAAAGCTCGATTTCCCTCTGAAATCTTTTTAACACTTCATCACTACCTTCACTCTGGCAATCTTCCTGAGTTATCCTAGTTTCAGCATCATTACATCGAAAACTTTTGTCAGCAATTTCATTAAAAAAATACATTTGTTTACCTCCTTGGAATTTTTCTTCGGCATTTCCACGTTTCTCCTGTTCCATAATAGCTTCGAATTGCTATCTTATTCCCAACAAGAACTCATTTGTGATTTCTTCCTGTTGTGATAAATCATTACCTTCCTTCTCTGAAAGGAATTCCCTACCAGGCTTTACCTCAAACGTTTCATTTTCCTTTGTGACAGTTCCATCAGACTGCTCACCATCTTTCGCACATCCTGCAAACATACATAAACTGTGAGAAAATTTGCAACACTGCATAGCCTCATCTACTTCTCTCGCCAACACATCTTCAGATGCTTTTGAACTATCCCAATAGTTCATGAGATCCTCCTCTTTGGTCTCTTCACCCAGACTTTCACCCTGTTCTGGGCCACAAATGGAAACATCCATTTTTAACTCAGCCTCTCTGAGTTCTCCACAACTCAACATCTGCTCGAGCTTCCTTAGCTCTTCTGCCAACTGTATGTTTATCAGCGTTTCTCTCTTTGCGTGTAGCTTCTGCCACTTCATCCTCTTTCTCATGGTCCAACCATGTGTCCGGTTTTTCACATTCTCTTGTAACAACTCCATCAATAACTCAAGATGCACTGCTATCTCAGCTTTCTCTTTCTCATACTCTTTATGAGTCAACTGCTTCCATATGCCATTTGCCTTGGCATCCTTCTCCCTCTTTCTACTGTGGCCTCTCTCTGAACCTCTACTCCCTCTTTTATGACTTTCAATAGTCATCTTCCTCACCATGAGTTTCTCACCCATGAGTTGCACCAAGCCTCTACAATAGCAAGCTCTCCTGCTGCCACTTACCTCACCAATCCTTCCCTCCGGATCTGGTCTTTTGGTAATCACCCGGTCCTCTACTGGAACCTTTTGAGCATTTCTCCACTGCTCCTTTAGGCTTCTCTCATCTACAACTTTCAAGAAAACACTTGCCCTTTTCATTCAACCTCTGTTGAATCTTTAGGTTCTGCCACATTCACCTAGAATCCCTTGTTGGACTCCTCTATCACTGCTCTACAGCTGTGATCTGCTTCTTCCCACTAAGACTTTCTTCAATATGCTTGCAACCTGAATTCTGCAAACAACTTTCAAACCAGAGTCAAATATCATCTGACAACTCACCTTCAAGATCCTGTTGATCTTGCTTCACTTCCTCAATTGCACTTGCATATTTGCGCTGCAATCTTCATCAGTTCTAAAATCTGGCATTCATTCATCACATGCAATTAACTCAAATTAAGAAAAAAAAACTTGTTTCTTCACACAGAGCTATTCCTGCTCTGATACCACTTGATGCAGGTCTACCCTGCAAACCTAGAATCTTTACTCTTCTCATGCATATAAAAATGCATCTGTAAACATTTGCCTAGTTAAGACTCCTTCTGGCAATTTGTACACACCTCAATTGCGGAAGCTCCTCAATTTCAAGTCATAAACTCAACAATCTTCATTATGGTACTCGTTCTGTACCGGTTTTCCCCAACGATGAACTGTGACTTACCATTCATCCATCATCCTCAAATTGACAGCTCCTTCTCTGCGCCCTTGACTCCTGGTGTAGGAATTCTAACACAAATGAGCATCGATTTATGTAAATCGATCTGTCTTCATCCGTCGAATCTGCCACTTCTTCAAAACATTATTTCGGAAATTATATAATTTGACCTCTGCCTTATCACGTCTGGCAATAAATACAATCGACATCAACTGCAGTTCCCACATGGAATTAAACATTTTGTTATCACACTACGACTTGTCAATTGTTTGATCGAACGCCTCATTCGATGGCACATCCAGCGACAACTTCGATTAAGCCAGTGCTGCTCCATTACCCTATTCTACGTGTCAATGGTTCAATCTCAGGCCAGAACTTAACTTATCAAACCAGATATAAAACGCAGTTTAATTTTTAACAAAGTTAACACATTCCAATACTCAATGCCTACGATTCATAACAGGAGATTTCCATTTGCCAATTAAACTCTCGGCAATCGTTATATGTCCTTCCATTCAAAATGTAAACTTCTCTACGCCTGTAAATCAATAATGGTTCTACCAGGGAAAATTTTAAGAACCCCCCCTAAATTTATAAATATAATAAATGGGCGAATCTCCGTGGTATATAGGAAAAACGGAAGGCGATTTTATCAATAATATAATATGTATATATAATTTTTTGGCGAATCTCTCACCAGGCATGGCGAATATTTCACTCAATTATAAAATCTTGTAAGATCTTGGTGAGTCTTTCACTAAATAATAAAACTTTGTAAATTCCTAGTGAATCTTAGCATAGGCTACATGCTGGTTTAATTCCCCCATTTAAATAGGCTACATTCCAGGTGAATACCATGGGTCAAACCATGTGCCATTTTGGTGAATACCATGGGTCAATACCATGTGCCATTTTTATTTTACTAATTCTAATATTAGGTTTAATAATGGTTTTTTGCATGGTATTAATAACAATCTAGTCCATGGTATTTGTCCCATAGTATTTTGGCCATAGGTTTCACCTAAATATAACCCATTTTTTGAGTGTTCGTAAATATAAGGTGACTTATGGAGTAAATATAAAAAAATGTTTTATTTGTTTACCATACCTCTCGTTTATTTATATTTTTATTAATTTACCATACCTCTTTTACAAATATGGTATTTGGCCCATAAGATTCACTTAAATAAAACCTCTTTCTTGAGCCTTCATAAATAGAACGAGGGTTATGGACTAAATATAAAAAGAGGTTTTATTTATTCACGATACGTCTAGTTTATTTATATTTTTATTTATTTACCATACCTTTTGAGTAAGTATAAAAAGACGTTTTATTTATTTACCATACCTCCACTTTACCTATATTTTTATTTGTTTACACCCTTACATGTATATAAGGTGACTTATGGAGTAAATATAAAAAATGTTTTATTTATTTACCATACCTCTCATTTATTTATATTTTTATTAATTTACCATACCTCTTTTATAAATATGGTATTTGGCCCATAGGATTCACTTAAATAAAACCTATTCTTGAAAATGGGCGAATGGATTCACTTAAATAAAACCTATTTTTGAAAATGGGTGAATGGAAGGTTGTAAGTCCTAATTTCAAGGGCTAAATTTACCTTTTTTACCCTCTCCCTTAAAATAAGGTGGGCTATTTGAGGTGATTTGTAAAAATGTACTATGATACAAAATATTCGCCCACTAAATATTTAAAACCCCTTAATTTCGCCAAAGGGCGAACATTCGCCCCTAAAATTATCCTTGGTTCTAACATCGAATTTCAAACCTCTGTTCCTACTTTATGCTTTTCAAAACATAATTATATTGCTGCTCAGTAGCATGAAACATGAAACGATCCTATTCAAAATAGACAGAGCTTAAAATAGATATGCGCCCTTTTAATGCAAACAGAGGTTTAAATTAACAATGATCCATCACTCCTTGATCTTTCATTCAGTTCACATGGATTTACCATTCAAGCCCCAATTACAGGAATTAAATACACAATTTCTGAATTAATCAATGCAGTTCTAAAACATAGTCTTCATATTAACAATGAAAACTACTTACAAACTTTGTCTTTGCCAGACCAGATATTCAACTTTCATGGCCTTCCAATTGCCTGGAGGCTTATAACTTTGGTTGTCCAAGCCTCACATCTCCTCTCTCTCCCATTTTTTTCCAGCCAGAAAAGTTATTCCTAAGTCATAGCTAACTACTTCCCGCACATGAAAGAATTAGTTATTCAGTTATAACTCAGTCTTTATCATCATTTAACTAAACTAGACCACTCTTAACTAGCTACCCTTATTGAAATTAACACAAATTTAACAACGAGGTCTTCCTCAAGTATTGCATTAGCCACAACATGTGACCACCCCGTCATATTGCTGGCCCAAGTCTAGATGCTCCTGCATCAGTGGGGAAATCACTGTAATGAGCTTGGTTGGCCTACAATCAACACATTGTAGCTCTTTCAAAACCTAACTCTTGTAATCTCCATGCTTCTAGAATCATAGTACATTACATATTAGTAGTATTACCTTACTATTTACCGCCAAGGATTTGTATGTTTTTATTGTACATGATTAAGCCAAAGTGTTAAATCCAAACCCAACTTGAGATTAATGTCCCCATAAATTTCATTTTTATCAGAGGAATCACTTGTAAGCTACCTCAGAAAAGATTAATAAAGACATCATGTTCAATATCCAACTGGTGAGCAATACATGTCAGGAAATATGCATCTAATGTTGAATTTTATAGTTTATCAAATAAACCCTTCTACATGCTAAAACAATATAGATATAGGGAGCAAAACTTAGGTTCCTTTGATTAAGAAGATAATATTTAAACATCCAACCAGCATAGAACTCTAGGTAAGAACAAGATTAACATTCAAGCACAAATGAGAGGATTCTTAGAAATTTTTAGTTTCATATAATTGCCAAGGTCCCAATCCTTAAACATTTGTACAGGAATAGGAAGGAAAAATAAAATGTATTCTAACAAAAATCCAATGTTAATAACGGTGACACTAGCGTTCTCACATGTACAATTAATTGAATTTGCAAATATTTGCCATATTACAAAATCAATGTGTATAACTCTAGCAAGCCAATTTGATGAATTTGTAAAATACCACTTTTAGGAGGAGAAGATAATGTGAGGCACATCAGAAATATATCAATGTTAACTTCCATATTTTAGGAAGAATATGTTTAGTTAACACTTAAAATCTATTATATAGCATGATCAAGAATGCAAAATGGCAGGAACAATGGTTCATAGGTAGAAGGAGTTGGTGAAAATTAATAATAAACCCCTTTTACAACATCGTTTCCCAGAGTAGCATGAGAATTTTGTGATCCACTCATTTGTTGCTTGAGTGGCAATATTAGGGACGCAATATATGATTGATTTGACCCTGAAAGGAGCACTATCACTTAAGTGACATTTCTCTTCTTTGAGTATTTTTGAGCTACAAATAAATTAGCCTTATTATCATCTACCAAATGGAGAAGTGTTCTAACATGCAACACCAAAAAAATCAAAGTAACACTCCAAATTGTCTTACAATAAGAGAGCAAGTGCAAAATTTGGAATGACTAGAAGTTTTAATTTAGAATACCAAAGACATTTGACTATGACTTTGCAAATCGCAATGTCTTTCAGTTGTTAGCAAAATATCGAAAAACCCATGTTGTGTTCAATGATGACATTTAGGTTTTCCTACAATGACTGATTATGTTGACTATCTTACAATGCAACCTGTGTAACAAAGCCACAACTTTTCAATAAGTGAAATATTATTCAAATACTAAGATCTAAATTTGTATTGATGTATATCTAAAATGATGACTGTGTTGGGATTAAGGATTTCCCTATCTATTTTTTCAATAAGAAATCAAGGTGCATCTTTTGTGTTTCAAGGCACAACTGCAGTGGTCCTGGTGGGGGTTGGTTGCATCATTAAAGGTCACAGGTGGAACGTTAGTTGATCATACCTTCCTCTTCCTAGGAGCCAGAGAGTTCAATGCAGCTCTATGTGTGAACCATGAAAATGAGTCAGAGATGAGTTACTTTACACTAATTGAAAATAATGGTGACCTTATCTTCCAAGATCGTATGCAAAATTTCTAGGTCGGGCACCAATTTCTAGAAGCAGAGATGGGTTTATGAAATTTTATTTTTCTTGTTATGAAATTAAAAGGCTTTACTTATTTATGTCTGCAACAGATGCAATATTATATATTTCCAACCTACATAATATTATAATATAGTTTTTAAGAAAATGACTATCAAGATTATGACTCTTTCTAAAGTGATTAGTCCAAGTTGTTTGCATTGTTTACTTCCAATTTATTCTTATCTAGATTGGATGAAGCTTCACTGTACTGGTTGGCAAGCTCCATTTCTACTTTCTAATCTGCCTAAACTCATCTTCCTCTCGCTTTTTAAAAATTTGTGTGTGTTCTGTATCTTTATTTTCAAGAGCACATATGGTGCTTCCCATGTATACCAACTATAGTTAGTTATTACTTTGCCCCACAAACCCTACTTCCTCAACACTAGAAAAACTTATGTTGGAAAGTTAGAGGAGGAAAGACACAAAATTTCACACACACAATCACAGGAGATGCGACTCTTCAATTGATCACACAAACTTGATGATCACAATGAACCCGGTGAGGGGTATTTAAACTTTTTCTACCAACGACTCACTCAAAATAACTTAACATGCACACACACTTTAAATTCGACTTTACCTAAAAAAATAATGAACTGGAATTACTCAACTTGACTCAGTTAACTAACTCTCTAAATTTAGACAACTTTGCATGTAAGCGTAAATAGATATCTTTAACGATTTAGTTAAAAGAATTAAATCTGAAGAACTTATATAGATTTTCATTATTTCATGTCTTTGTTCTAATTCTTATAGTTTATTTAAGGCTCACAATCCTATTTGGATTCTTGTGTTGCATCCTTAAGGTGTGTTCTTAATCATTTAGGAATTAAGGGAACCCACAATCAAATCAATTGAATGCAGATATTTCTACTCCTTAAAGTGTCTGAACTATGGTGAAAATATTTCTAGGCAGGAACAGGTATTGTGGAGCTTATAGTACTTGAAATGACGAAACAAATAATGAAAGATGTCGTTTCTTCTATAAATTTTGGCTTTATGAGCATATATTTTGTTGTTTTCCTTGTGCAAATATTCCCGAGGGTACATACTAAGGTATTTTTACTCTCGTGGAGTAATAAATCATTGAAAGAGGCTTGCGAGAAGATATGGATGGCCGACTCCAAGGTATTTTAAAATTTAACACAAACCCATAAATACGAATGAGATCATTGTGTTATTTGTACATTGAAAGCACTTCTAATAACTATTGTTTTAAGGAATCCTTGTCTTCTGTTACAGGGACTCATAGTAAAGGCAATAATGGAATCTCTTCAACATTTCAAGAGGCCATGGGCACATGAGCAGGAACCCCACAAATATCTCTTAGATGTTGTGAAGGTTCTATCTAAATTCTTAAAAAATACATTTTGAATGATTGTTAATTGAAAGTTTTGTTTCTTAATTTGCCATAGACATCCAATATGATGCAAAATACTTTTTATTGGTTTGAAGTTTCTATTTGATTATCTTTACTAGTGAAAAATGCAAATATGTCTCAACATTTTATGGTTACATATGATTTAGGTATTCAGACCGACAATATTGATGGGGTCATCATGAGTTAGAAGAACTTTCACAAAAGGAAATAACTAGGCCTATTTCCTCTTATTGCGACATTATTATGATGTTTCCGCGTGATTACCTTAATGGACGAAGAAAATGCCAAAATGCGTTTATATATAAATAATTGTCATACCATTTTGCTCATTTGTACTCTATCTTCTTAGTTAAATATGTTAATATCAAATTGCTGATTAAGAAAAGTTCAACGTTCTTTATATTGAACTAGAACCTTGCAGAAACCTGTTATTGTGGCGCTCTCTAATCCAACTAGTCAGTCAAAATGCAATGCAGAGGCGGCATATAATTGGAGTAAGGTATGCTTGTATATATATTGATGAGTGCAACTGAGATCATATCAAGTTAGTTTTGGAATTTTAAATATGTTAGTTTATCAAGATGGAACGACCTCATAATGACCATTATTTTCCGTTGATATTAATTCTAATAAACAAGTGGCACTGAGACTTACATTGCAGGAGTGTGCATTTTTTGCTAGTGGAAGTCCATTTGATCCTGTTACCATGAATGGAAAGACCTTTACTTCTCGACAAGTCTCGTGCATTTTCACATTAGGTTTAGTGAGAAAAACACGTTCTTAGGGTTGATTATATTCATTGTAGGTTGAATTTGAATGTTGTGATTCTCTTAGTGGATGTTGGTTTTCCTTGATATTGGAACACTGCAACTGACATATTTTTCCCTTTAGTATTGGTATTTGCTTGGGTTGAATATTGTATTGTGACACAACCTTATCCATCTTTGAGTTATGTGCTAAGAGAAATGAACAGGAGTCAAAAGGATTCTCCGAGTCTTCACACTTCTATTCTTTCTTTTCTATTTTGTAGTTTAACAACGCATACATTTTCCCTAGGTTTGGATTAGGAGTAGTCATGTCGACAATATGATGTTGGCAGCTAATAATGATTTATTATTTCCTCCCTTTCCTATCTCAAGGAATTGAACTTTCCTATAATAATTAAAAATGCATTCACATATCTAGAAGTTCAAATTTAGAATACAAAAGCATCTGAGCCAAGCATTTTATTTTAAGAAACACTCTGTAAACCATTGTTGTATTAGCAAAACCTGCAATATTTAAAATTAACCCCAAGTCATAATCGATATTCTTTTTGGACATTTCGTTTTGCTACAATTCAAATTAGAAAGAAGTATGGTATATCTAGGGACTTCTAAATAAGTAATTATTTATTTAGAGATTAGATGCAAATGGCTAGGATTTATTTTTTATTCCAAAATATAAAAACTGCGGTTCTTCTTTCTGGGCAGGGACTTGTTGTTTAGCAGCTCATTATTTTGTTATAATGTGAAATTCAAAATAAATAAAAAAGTTTTTTATTTTTGTCCATGACACATTTTTAATTTTCTCCTAACTTATGTCTCAGTCTGTATTTAGTTTTAGATGTAAGCGATTTTGAAGTCATACTAACTTATAACTTATTTCTAGGTAATTTGGATTTACTTTCTGTGGTTAGTGATTTTTAATTCATATGGCCACATTTTTTTACTTATACGGGCCACATTTTTTACTTATACGGTTACACACAACACAAATAATTCTCATATTTTTTATTAATCACAAAGGTCATATAAATATAAGATATAAATTATGAGGACAAATCTAGATCCTAATAATTCTCATATTTTTTATTAATCACAAAGGTCATATAAATATAAGATATAAATTATGAGGACAAATCTAAATCCTAACAAAATGGATTTATGACTTGACATGATACAACAATAATTCATACACATGACAAACGACCACATCTAAAATACTCAGTGTGGATTTATGACTTGGACATGATACAACAATAATTTATACACATGAGAAACGACCATATCTAAAATCAATAACAACTTGTAATACACATAAAAACACATGACATAAAAATATTACTTTCAACAACCACTTACCAACTTAAAAAATAACCCTCAGTAGCTTGAAATAAAATACCAATGACCTTTTCAGCGGTTGAAAATGTTTTGTTTTTTAACTTCAAAGGACATGACAAGAGACGATTACATAAAAAAAATTTAAACGCATTTCACACGCAAAATGCCCTGTTTTGCCATCAAGATCCAACTCTAGTTCCGCCTATAACATAAATGAGTGTTTGAAGGCGCAGCTCAAACACAGTTTAACCAGTTAACAGTCACTTTTTAATCAAATTTTCAAAATATTGCAAGGATGTGGGCATGTCCCACGGAAACAGTGTTTAATTATCTCGTATGGAAATCCGTATCCAAAGAGCTAATTATTGTGGTGTGGTTGAAAACGCGGCATGCTAATATGATAATTCCCTGAAATGACATGGACTATCTATAATCACCAACATTTTGAAATGCACAGTACCAAAAAATGAATTTGGAGTCTAGGTTAATCTCACCTCAAGCTTCTGAACCACGCCGTCACTTCTTACAACATATTCGTAAAACAATGCCGTCATTTTAAAGAAGGGACGGCTTACAGCGTGTTCGTATTTTAATGCAACCTCACCTGCTAACGATGCCTTCACAGTACCGTACGCTTTCCAAGGGAGGGTTTACCTTATTTTTTAAGGCAGTTGTTTATAATGTGATTTTTTGGAAGTTTTTCTGGTGGGTTTTTTCAGTGAAAATTTGGCAACACTTTATTGGAATTGCAAGTTTGATAATTAGTTTCTGCACAAACAAAGCATACCAAGGGTTTTTCAGGGTGCTGAATCCAAATATACAGTTAAAAAACTATTTTAAATAATACAAATTAAGATTTAACCTCAATTTTTTCCGCCGAATTTTGTCATCCAAATCTCCAAAAAATCACATTATAAACAACTCCTTTTTTAAAAAATACATGATTATTCTTAGTATGCATTCATTCATGAATGAGAGACCTTCCATATTTCAATATCTCCTTCCTTGAAAAATTGATACAATATCTGGAAGAACCGGCAATATCGAAGGAAAAAGCACGATGGAAATGAATGAGGAGATATGGAAGAGATTAACCCAAGACCTGTTAATGGTGGTTGGGCAAGACTGCCTATGGAAAGCATTGCGAGGTTTTGCGCAGTTTGCAAAAGTTGGAAGGAAATGTTTCAATCTGCGAAGTTCAGAGAGTTAGTGGCCACCTCAGCGGTTTCTTCTAGTGGGGCATGTCTCATTGTTCAGGGAAGGAAACAGTTAACATCCCTTGATTCATCTCAGCCATTGTACGTCAAAAACCTATGGATTGGTATAGAAAGTGGCTATAAATTTCGATGCCTGTCTTTGGATTTTCTTCCAAGCCCTGTTGTTGTGGTGGCAGGTTGCAAGAACATACTTTGTTGTTGGAGTGGAAAAGGTGAAATTTACATATGCAATCCTGTCATCCAAACCTGGATAGAACTTCCACAACGTTTTGAAGATACAGCGTGGGATTTCATTAGTCTAGCTTTTGATACACGCACGGCACGTTGTACCCTTATCATGGGAAGGAATTCTACTAGATAATAAAATATTCATTCACATGTCTAGAAGTTCAAATTTAGAATACAAAAGCATCTGAGACAAGCATATGATTCTTAGTCGTTTGACAATTTTAAGGAACACTCTGTAAACCATTGTTGCACTATTTAAAATTAACCAAGTCATGATCGGTATTCTTTTTGGACATTTTGTTTTGCTACAATTCAAATCAGAAAGAAGTATAGTATACCTACGGAATTGTAAATCAGTAGTTACTTATTTAAAGATTAGATGCAAATGGTTAAGATTTATTTTTTACTAAAAATAGAAAAACTGCAGTTAGCAACTCATTTTGTTATAATGTGAAATTCAAAATAAATAAAAAAGTCTCTTAACTTTTGTTCATTAGATATCAGCGATTTTGAAGTCATACTAACTTATTTCGAGATTAGCGATTTTGAAGTGATCTGGATTTACTCTTCGTTGTTACTGATTTTTAATTCATACAACGACATTTTTAACTCTCATGGCAACACTCTTATTAGAAATAGAAAACATGAAAAATTAAGCACAATATAAATTATTTTTTATATTTTTATTGATCACAAAGATTACATATATAAGATATAAATAATTGATTTTGATAAATTTAAATATTAAGAAAGTAGATCTATAACTTAAATATGAAGCTACAATATCTAAAATAACATCTTGAAATATTTACTAACAATTTGTAATACACTTAGAACACATTACATATAAAAACATTGCTTCCAACAACCACCTAATAAATAAAAAGTAACCATTAATAACTTGAAATAAAATACAATTATTGTTGAAAATGTTTTTTTGTTTTTTAACTTCAAAGCACATGACAAGAGACGATTACATAAAAAAAATTAAACGCATTTCACACGCAGAATGCCCTGTATGGCCATCAAAATCCAAATCTGGTTCCGCCCATAACGTAAATGAGTGTTTGAAGCCGTAGTTCAAACCATAGTTACTAAATTCGGCCAAATCAGCTTGAAAAATTCGAATATTCTGCAGTTCGATTCGGTTCGGTGATTCTTCTACTGACGTGGATGGACTTGGTATTACTAAGAAGGGTGAGACTCGTAGTATTTCCACCGATTAGAGAACATTTCTAATTTCCCTTGCTTGAATAGAGAAAATAAAAATTGAAAACATCAGTGAAATTAGGAAAAATCTGTTTTTTCAATCTTCAATTTAGAAAAGAAACAGAAAATAAGTGAAAGTAGTTTATTCTTTCTTATAGAGTTTAGATGGCATATATAAAGAAGAAAAATAAAAGTTAAAAAGACAGAACAAAATAGAAGGTAAAATTGATATTAGAAAATTTTTGTTTTTTTCAATCTTGGAAACCGAAATGTGTGAAGTAACTTAATTTTAAGTAATTAGTTTTTATTTATGGAAGGATTGAAGTTTTGGAGAGGAAAGACGAATAGTAAATTTTTTAGAGATTGTTATATTATTTAAAATTAATAAAAATATTCATAATTCAAAATAAATTGAGAAAAATTTAATAAAAAAATGTTTTTATGTTGTCTATTATCGAATTTTTTTGCGAATTGAATTTTTTTCATTAGAATTTTTATCGTATCGAATCAAATTCGAATTCGAACTTGGTAACTATGCTTCAAACACAGTTTAACTAGTTGACATTTTGTTTGTATGTTTTGCGTTTTTTAATATGATGTTGTGTTTTTTATTGAGATTTTGTTGCTATTTTTTTGGTTTTTGGATTTTTAATGATAAGATAATTTTGTTATTTAAATTATATCTAAGAACCATTAAAATAATAGAGATTTATGAATTTAATAATTTATAAATAAAGCATTAACTTTTTAATCAAAATTTCAAAATATTGCGAGGATGTGGCATGTCCCACGGAAACGGTGTTTAATTATGTGGCATGGAAATCCGTGTCCGAAGAGCTAATTATTGTGGTGTGGTTGAAAACGAGGCATGCTAATATAATAATTCCCTGAAATGATATGGACATTATCCAGCACCAAAAATTGGATTTGGACTTAGGTTAAGCTCACCTCAAGCTTCTCACAAGATGTTCGTAACAACGACGTCACTTCTGACAACATGTTCGTAAAACAACGCCGTCCTTTTAAAGGGACGGCTTACAACGTGTTCGTATTTTAATGCAACTTCACCTGCTGAGGATGCCTTCACAGTACCGTACGATTTTCAAGGAGGGTTTACAGTATTTTTTTAAGGGAGGGCATGATTATTCTTCGTATGCATTCATTTATGCATGAGAGATCTTCCATATTTCAATATCTCTTTCCTTGAAAAATTTATACAATATCTTGGAGAACCAGAAGGGAATGTTAAATTTAACGATAGCATGAATACTAAAACATAAATAAATTTTTTTTCTACGTAAGACTATGTTATTTTTATTACAAAATATCAGAAATTACAGCATTTTTTACATCAGGGCCGTGGCCCTGCATCTCCAGAGAGATTGGCATTTTCCCCATATTGGACCTTTCCAGAGCAACACAGTTACAAAAATTGGGTCAGATTACCACCCTTACTAGCATTGCGACCTTTGACGGTGCATAGTTAGACAGCGTATAAATCGACACAGTAGACATATAAACCGACACAGTGGACACATAGACCGACATAATGACAAACAGACATAGAGAGCAGAAGAGATGAACAGAGAGTTGCGTTCCTTTCCCAGCAGCAAAGATCAGATTGATGGCTGAGCTATTCATCATCAGTTGTGTATGGCTCATCCTTCATTTTAAATTTGAGCTTCTGGGATTCGTCCGCGTCTGAGAGCAAAGTCCTCTGCACCAGCTCACTGGGGCCTGCATCAGCTGCTTGTGTGGCTGGGGGAATGTCTGCTCTGTTTGGCCGCCTGATATCTACCAGAGGAACTTGCATGTCAACCACTGGCACATTCAGGTCTTCCAGTTGCCCCCTGAGACTGCTGCAATGTTCCACCGAGACTGAGACAATGAGAGTATTGTTCTCCAGAGTGTAGGGGATCCGGTAGCGAACAACCGGATGCTCCACATGACCACAATCCATGATTTCTCCCCGCCCACGCACATTGCTGCGGCCTGCAAGTATGCTCGGGTTCCTATTCTGCTCAGAAGTGATTTCCACCGAGGAGGAAGGCGAAATGACTGGCTGCTGTGTTGCAGCTCGACCCTTGGAACCGCCACGACGACTGCTCATTCTGAGCCTTTCTCTCTGCATCTCCCAATTTATCTCCAGACAAGAATTCCTCTGAGAAATCTTACGCTGAACCAGAGAATGTCTCTGCCAGCGTTTGCTCAGACAGCTTGAAGGAATGCAGGAAAGCGGCAGGGGGTTCAGGTTTATGGAGCGCCATCATCCTCGCTCTCTGCTGCGCATTGAAAGTCGAATAGACAGGCCTTAAAACCCAAATGACTTCACCTTCCGGCGTATTAACTGTGCCAGCGTCCTGGTTATTCGTGGCTCGTCCGGGCTGACACCTGCCCATGTGACGAGCCACATGCCTATCGCACAACGAGATCACCCGCATCCGGGAGAAAACATAAATAAAATTAATGAACAAAAACTAAGAGAATTTTGATTCTCAATTTATGACGTGAACTCTCATTGGAATCTCATATCTTCATAGGAGTAATGAATACATTATTATATAGCCCACATATTTTTAATTTCATTATCCATTATCTGACTAATCTACTGTCCCTAATAATTCTTTGAATGATCACTAACTTCATCTATAAATTTGTTGTCCTAATTCTGATTACTCAGAACACAAAATTTGATGGCTAATTTGTCAGCGATTACATAGCTTTATTTTAAGCATATTCCTCAAGTATTCGAACTTCTCTTTAGGTAGTGCTTTGGTAAATATATCCGCGCGCTGTTCATTTGTTGTACAAAATTTTATTTGAATTTATCATTTTGTCACATAGTCTCTTATAAAATGATATTTGATATCAATGTGTTTGGTGCGATTATGAAAAACTGGATTTTTAGTTATGGCAATGGTAGACAAGTTATCACAGTAAATAGTTGTGGCATATTTTGGTTCTTGTTTTAGATCTAACAATACTTTCTTCAACCAAATTGCTTCACATGTCGCTGCTGTTGTTGCAATATGCTCTACCTCTGTAGAAGACAATGAAATAATTGGTTGCTTCTTTGAACACCATAACACTGCACTTGATCCATAGCCGAATACATAACCTGAAGTGTTTTTTCTATCATCAAAAGATCCAGCCCAGTCACTATTTGTATAACCAACCAACCCAAAATTATTTGATGAAGTATACCAAATCCCATAATTTCTTGTTCCACAGACATACTTCAAAATTCTTTTTGCTGCTCCAAAATGGATCTTACTTGGACTTTGCATGAATCTGGAAATCAAGCCCACTGCATGCATAATATCAAACCTAGTGGTAGTAAGATACAAAAAACTTCCTACCAAACTCCTATAGGATTGAGCATCTACCTTTTTAGCGCCATCTTTTACAGAAAATTTTTCATTTGTATTCATGGGCGTGCTCATGGGTTTACAATTTCCCATTTTCAATTTTTTAAGAAGATTTGAAACATATTTTTCTTGTGAAATAAAAATTCCATCATTCATCCATGTCACTTATATGCCAAGAAAATAATGGAGCAAACCCAAATCAGTGATTTCAAATTCAGTGATCATAGCTTCCTTGAACTCTTCCACTAACAAATCACTTGAAGATGTGTATATCAAATCATTTACATATAAGCACACAATTATTATATCATTACCATTTGACTTGATATATATTGTATGTTCATTTTCACTTCTATTAAACCCATTTTTCAAAAAATAAGTGTCAATTCTGTTGTACCATGCTCTTGGAGCTTGCTTAAGCCCATAAAGAGCCTTTTTCAGTTTGTAGACTTTGTGTTCATTTTCTGTTTTTTCATATCCTTGGGGCTGGTGAACATATACATCTTCTTTCAACTCACCATTTAAAAAGGTTGATTTAACATCAAATTGATAAACTAACCATTTAAATTGTGCTGCCAGTGCCAAAACGGTTCTGATTGTATCAAATATTTCAACAAGAGCATATGTTTCATTGTAGTCAATACCCGGTTGTTGAGCATATCTCTTTGCTACTACCTTGCTTTGTGCCTTTGTATTGCTCCATCAACTGCATACTTGGTTTTCTACAACCATTTCACCCCAATGACTTCTTTTTCAGTGGGAGGATCCACAAGCTCCCATGTTGCATTATTTTTAATTGTTGCCATCTCTTCATCCATTGCTTTGCACCAAACTAACTCTTTTATTGCATCTTCAAAACATCTTGGTTCTGCTTCAATCTGAGACATCAAAGCAAAATTAGTATAACCATAAATTTCATTTAAAGATTTTGTCCTTTTTGGAGGAGGACTTGGACCTGAAACAGAACTTGAAGTAGCAGAAGATGATAGAGTGGATGTGGCCTCTAAATTATTTTGATTACTCGATGGATTTGAAGAAACAAAATATTCATCTTCTTGTACAACAATACTTGGAGTTTGTTGTTGCACATCACAATTCCATTACCATTCTTCTTTCTCATCAAATAAGACATCACGACTAATCATTAATTTTTCAGTTTCTGGATTGTACAATCTATAAACTTTAGTTTCTTCACAATATCCAATAAAATGCATTTCACACTTTTAACATTAAGCTTTCTTATCTTTTTAGCGGGAACATGAGCATAGGCAATGCAACCAAAGACTCTTAAATGAGAAATATTGGGTTTTCTTCCACACCATGCTTCATAAGGGGTAATATTTTGCACACTTCTTGCTGGGCATCTATTAAGCAAATAAACAGATGTAGCTACAGCTTCAACCGAAAAAATGTTTGGAAGGTTTTTACCTTTCATCATGCTCCTAGCCATCTCAACAATTGTTCTATTCTTACGTTCAGCAATGCCATTCTGTTGAGGAGTATAATTAGATGTCAATTGCCTTTGAATTCCATTAATTTTACAATAAGAATCAAATTTATTAGAAGTGAATTCTCCCCCTCTATCTGTGCGTAATGTTTCTAGACAATAACCACTTTGCTTTTCCACAAGAGCTTTAAATTGTTGAAATATGACAAATGCATCAGATTTTTCTTTAATGAAATATACCCATGTTCTTCTACTAAAATCATCCACAAAAATAATGAAATACTTATTTTTGTTGAGAGACAAGGTTTGCATAGGACCACATATATCTGCATGCACTATTTCCAATGGTTTACTTGCTCTCCGTGATTTTCCTACTGGAAATGAATCTCTATGTTGCTTACCAAGAATACACCCTTCACAGACATTATCAGTAGATCCAATAAGTGGTAAACCTTTGACCATTTGCTTGTTATATGACAATTTCAAGCCTTTCATATTCAAATGTCCATACCTTATGTGCTATAGCCAAGAACTATCATCATAAACAACATTTAATGTTGTACTTGCTTCACAAGGGAGATTGAAAGAAAAAATTATGTTTTGCAGCGTATTAGTCCTAGCAATAATTTTATTATGATCATTTTTATCATAGATTATGCATTGCTTGTCCTTGAAAACAATTAAATATCCATTTTCAAGGAGCTGCCCCACACTCAAGAAATTACGTGCTAGACCAAGAACATATAAAACATCAATAATGTGCTTTGGTTTTCCTTGTTTTGTCTTCGCAACAATTTTTCCCTTACCTTTAGCTTCAACTGGCTTGTCATCTCCCAATAGTACATCAGATTTTGTAGATTCATCTATCTCTACATAGCCATCTTTGTTTCCTGTCATGTGATTGCTACAACCACTATCCATAAGCCACACCTCTTTGGAAACATTATTAGTTGAATTAGAAGCCAAGAATGAAGTGCCAACCTATTCTTTTTTTTTTCAGAAAAATTACTTCTTGTGTTTGTTTTTTCCAACAATTTCTTTCATAATGGCTACATATTTTACAATAAAAACACTAAACTTGGGTTTATTAAATCTTTTACCTCCATCATTGTCATCATTACCTCTTTTTTTGTTGTATGCAGAAAAAAATCTTCCTCAACCTCTGCCTCCTCTGTATGTTTGTCCTCTTCCTCTTCCTCTTCCAAAAATGTTCTGGCTTTCCTCATGAGAGGAACCACTTTTGTCTTTAAAAATATTTCCTCTTGCTTGAAAAGCTTGCTCAATAGATTTTTCAAAAAATATATTGATTCTTTTCTCATGAGATTGAAGAGACCCCATTAGCTTATTCACAGACAACTGAGTTAGATCCTTAGACTCCTTAATAGCAACAACAACCCCATCAAATTTTGCAGGCAAACTTCTTAAAATATTCTCTACAATTTTTCAATCTTTTAAATCTTCTGCGTAAGACCTAATTTCATTCACTATACCCATAACTCTAGTGAGAAAATTCTGAATAAATTCAAAGTTTTGCATGCACATGGTTTCAAATTCTCTTCTTAGTGACTGCAACTTAACAATTTTTACCTCATCATTTCCTTGATATGCTTGCTGCAAAGCATCCCATGCCTCCTTTGATTTCGTTACTGCAACTAGTCTGGGAAAGATAGAATCATACACTGCTTGCTGGATTAGGAAGAGAGCCTTTGAATCTTTCTTACAATTTTCCTTTAGCTGGTTTTTTTGGTTTTGAGTCCAACGGGGAAGTGTGTGAGCATTCTGTATATCCATTCTCTACGAAATCCCACAAATCTTGTGAGAGAAACAATGTTTGCATCTTAATGCTCCAAAAACCAAAGTTCTCACCTTTAAACATTGGCATTTGTGGTTGAGAAATATTCATATTGTTGGCCATTGCTGCTAACTACTGAGCACTCCAACCAATAACTTGATTCTACACAGGCTTCACAAAATTATGAAAACTCTTGCAAATGGCTTTCACAAACTTTTGAAACCTCTTGTCAACAACACACACTTTACATATAAATAACTCTCTTAACCTAGCTATGATACCATGTTAAATCTATCAAGAGCATGCATATGAAAACATAAACAAAACTATTGAACAAAAAATAAGAAAACTCTGATTCTCAATCCATGAAGTGAACTCTCATTGGAATCTCATATCCTGGTAGAAGCAATGAATACATTATTATATAGCCCACATATTTCTAATTTTATTATCCATTATCTGACTAATCTACTATCCTTAATAATTTGTTGAATGATCACTAACTTCATCTATAAATTTGTTGCCCTAATAACTCAGAACACAAAATTTGCTAGCTAATTTGTCAGCAATTACATAGCTTTATTTTAAGCATTATCTTCAACACGGAAAAGCAGGATGGAAATGAATGAGGAGATATGGAAGAAATTAACCCAAGACCTGTTAATGGTGGTTTTGACAAGACTGCCTATGGAAAGCATTGTGAGGTTTCGCGCATTTTGCAAAAGTTGGAAGGAAATGTTTTAATCTGCGAAGTTCAGAGAGTTGGTGGCCACCTCAGCGGTTTCTTCTAGTGAGGCATTTCTCATTGTTCCGGGAAGGAAACAGTTAACATCCCTTGATTCATCTCAGCCATTGTACATCAAAAACCTATGGATTGGTATAGAAAGTGGCTACAAATTTCGATGTCTGTCTTTGGATTTTCTTCCGATACTTTGTTGTTGCAGTGGAAAAGATGAAATTTACATATGCAATACTGTCATCCAAACTTGGAGAGAATTTCCACAACGTTTTGAAGATACAACGTGGGATTTCATTATTCTAGCTTTTGATACACGCACGACACGCTGTACCCTTATCATGGGAAGGAATTCTACTTCACAAAATTTTATGGTGGTAGAGATGTATGATTCCATAACTAATAAGTGGACTCAATTAGAAACAACTGTGGGCAATCTAGTTCGACCTCAAGGGGAAGGCATACATTCGAATGGGAGATGTTATTGGTTAAATGAATTACATGACATGGATTGCTTGAGCATAGTCGCATTCGATGGAGAACAGAAGCAATGGAATGTAATCAAGGGGCCACCGTGTTGGAAATTTATGGTAATTTCAAACACAAATTAGTTGAACACAGAGACAATGCTCTATTTTTCTCCTCAGGATCTTTTGCACACAGAAGCAAATAAAATTTCTGAGCTAAGCAGAGTTTATCAACCAAAATAAACTTGTATTAATTCATAAACTGCCTGATACAATTTTCTTCCTCTCTCTCAGAGGGATTCACCAAGAACTTTCACGAAACAAATTACTCTGCCTCTTTTACAAATAATTTTACACTACTGTGTAAAATCTTCATTCACTGCTGTGTGAAAAAAAAACTTTTACATTTACTGCTGTAAAATGAGAAATTTTTACATTGGTTTACTGCTGTAAAAGAAATTCTTTCACATTCACTCCTGTGTGAAATTATTCATTACATTCAAAATGTTGGGTTTTCACATTTCATATTCAAATAAAAAAAAATTACATTGCAATCCCATTTGTTTCAACAAACAACCACAAGCACCTGTTAAGAAATCCCAAAATTTTATTTTCTGCCGCAAATCTTTCTTTTCTTCCACACTGTTGTGCTCCTCTAGTTTGTTATTCGCTGCGACGAACCCCTTTCTTGCATCCCTTGTTACAATGCATTTTCTTTCGCACTGCAGTGCTTTCCTTTTTTTCATCCTTGTGTGCAAATTACAACACAAAGGTCAACGCACTAAACAAAACTATATCGCATACATTTTTATCTGTTAATACATGTCGTATGAAAACATAAAGTTTTTACCTAAGACTATGACAGTTCATTAAATGCATTAAAGTTAAAACCGTTCGTTAAAACCAAAAAAAGGTTCAGGCAAGTTGAAGAAGGTCCTGGTCCGTTGACTTGATCGGACGCATTTCACAAGCTTAAGCCACACAACTTAAACGAAGTTTAATGGCCGGGAGATTGGTGGTTTTCGAATCGTACAAAGGACGCGTGTCACTTGGTCGGGGTGTTCGGAGGCCCTCTAACAAATACAGCCTTTTGCGAATGGTGATGCGGGGAAGATACCAGTGGTTTTGATGGAATAAATACGGGCGCAGGTGAAATTAACGTTTCAACACTCCCCTTTAATTTCAACTGCTGGGTTATCAGTCATACCCAGACATTTCCTCAAAAATTCAAAGCTTTTCTGGTGCAATGGCTTTGTCAGTATGTCTGCAACTTGTTCATGAGTCCTGCAATGTTGTAAAACAATTTCTCCATTGCTTACCAATTCCCTGATGTAGTGAAACCTTGTGTCGATTTGTTTCATTCTCTTATGAAACACAGAATTCTTGGATAATGCAATAGCTGAGCTATTGTCACAAAAAATCACGGTTGCTTTTGCCTGCTCTTGGCCTAAGCTCCTCAACATCCTTCTCATCCAAACTGTTTGACATGCTGTTGTTGTAGCTGCCACATATTCAGCCTCTGTTGTAGACAACGCCACAATAGGTTGTTTCTTAGAAGCCCATGAAATGGCTCCTGAACCCATGTGAAAAACATAACCGGATGTGCTTTTCCGATCATCTACACTTCCAGCCCAATCACTATCAGTGTACCCAACTAAATTTGAACATTCTGAGACGGTATATAAAATGCCAAACCTTTTAGTACCTTTAATATACCTCAGAATTCTTTTTGCTGCTTGCCAATGTGCTTCCTTTGGCCTCTCCATGAATCTGGAAATTAAACTAACAGCAAACATTATGTCAGGCCTAGTTGCAGTTAAATACATAAGGCTGCCAACTATGATCTTGTACAAACTAGGATCAAAATCCTTGTTGCTGCCCTCTTTGCTGAGTTTTAATCCCATTACTGTGGGAGTGGTTGCTGCCTTGCACTCTTGCATATTAAATCTGCCCAACACTTCATTTACATATTTTTCCTGTGAGATAAAAATTCCATTTTCATTTTGATCTACTTCTATTCCTAAGAAGTATCTCAGCAAACCCATGTCATTCATTTCAAATTCCTCTTTCATGACTATTTTGAAGTTTTCAATGAGGTAGTCATCATTGCCTGTAAAAATAACATCATCAACATATAACACAACAATTAGCAAATTACCATCATTTTCTTTGATGTAGATGGTGGGTTCTCCCTCACATTTGTCAAATCCATTTTCCAGTAGATAAGAATCTATCCTACTGTACCATGCTCTTGGCGCTTGCTTCAGCCCATAAAGAGCTTTCTTCAATTTTCACACTTTGTGTTCTTGGCCTTTCTTCTCATAGCCTAGAGGTTGCTCAACATAAACCTCTTCCATTAACACTCCATTCAGGAATGCTGACTTCACATCCATTTGGTAAACTTTCCACTTGTTTTAAGCTGCTATAGACAGAACTGCTCTCACGGTTTCCATTCTTGCAACCGGTGCGAAAGTCTCCTCATAGTCTCTCCCATACTGCTGTCCAACTTCCTCCTTAGCTGATCTGGAATGTGTGCATAAGCCACACATCCAAAAACTTTCATGTGGGTGACTCCTTGCTTTCTCCCACTCCATGCTTCTTCCGGCACTTTGTTCATCACTTCTTTTGTAGGACACCTATTCAAAATATATACTGCACAATGTACAGCTTCAGCCCAATAATCATTCGGTAAATTCTTTGCCTTCAACATGCTCCTTGCCATATCCATGATGGTCATGTTCTTCCTTTCAGCTACTCCATTTTGCTGCGGGGTATACCTAGCTGTAAACTGCTTGTGAATTCCATTTTCTCTACAAAACCGTAGGAATTCCTTGGAGATATACTCACCTCCTCTGTCAGTTCTTAAAACTTTGATATGCAGCCCGCTTTGGTTTTCCACAAGTGCTTTGAAATTCCGAAATTTTTCAAACACTTCACTTTTGTTCTTTAGAAAGTAAACCCAAATCTTTCTGGTGAAATCATCAATGAATGTTAGAAAATATTGGCTGCCTGCAAATGATGGGGTTTGCATTGGTCCACATAAATCTGAGTGAACAATTTCTAAGGGTGCTTTTGCCCTTATGCTTTTCCCTGATGGAAAACTTTCTCTATGTTGTTTCCCCAATATGCAGCCTTCACAAAGGTTGTCCGGTTTCTCTATCAATGGTAATCCTCTTACCATTTTTTTTCTACTCAACAAGTTAAGACCTCCAAAGTTGAGATGCCCAAATCTCAAGTGCCACAACCAATTTTCATCCTTTGGTACGCTTTGGAAAGCCTCTTGGGTAACTGCTGCAATTACATCTTTGTTTTTCAAATCTACCCTTATTCTGAGAGGGAACATCCTGTTCCTTGTCATCCTCACTTCAGCAATGAATCGTTTGCTGGGTGCTCTATTCATGATGGTGCATACATCATTCTCAAAGAAGACATTGTAACCCTTTTGAACAAGCTGTCCAATACTCAAGAGGTTACATCTCATTCCAGGAACATAGTAGACATCTGCTATGGTTTTCTTTTCTCCTTTCTTTGTAAATATTTTTACTTCTCCTTTTCCCATAACAGAAATTTTACTATCAGTCCCAAGTGTGACTTGTGATTTCACACTCTGATCTAGAGCAGAAAATAGGGCTATGTTTCCTGTCATATGGTTACTACAATCGGAATCTAGAAACCATATATCATCACTGTTTGTTTCAGCCATGTTACAAGCTAAAAGGACATTATCTTGGTTGATATTTTCTCCAGTGATGTTTGCACTAGATCTATTAGTCATATCATGCTGCTTCTTCCTACATTCATTGGCATAATGCCCATAATTTTTACAGTAATAACATTGGACATTGGATTTTTCATACCTTTGTCCTTGAGCATGATGTTGTCCTCTTTGTTGACTGCTGCCTTGGCCTTGGTTCTGATTTGGATTGCTGCCTCTTCCTTGAGCATTTGTTGGACTGTTCCTTCCACCTCTGTTTTGGCTTCTGCCTCTTCCTCTCTTGTTTCCTCTGCCTTGACCTCTTCCTCTTCCAAATGACATCTGGGTCTTGAAGGCTTGCTCTAGAGATGAGTTTTCATTTCTACTCAACCTCTTCTCATGTGTTATCAGTGATGCGTGAAGTTCATCAACTGAAAAGTTTGAGAGATCCTTTGTCTCTTCTATGGTGGTGACAATCACATCAAACTTTGAGGGTAGGACTCTCAATATTTTCTCCACAATTCTCCTTTCTTCAAGAGTCTCTCCATAAGTCCTTATCTGTGTGACCAGACCAATTACATGTGTGAAGAATGAGTCAATATTGTCTGACTCCTTCATGCACATATTCTCAAAATCTTTCCTCAGCAACTGTAGTTTTGTTGTCTTCACTTTCTCCATGCCTTGATAGGCTGTCTTGAGGGTTTGCCATGCTTCTTTGGATGTCTTGGCTGCTGCTATCCTTGGAAACACACTCTGGTCCACTGCTTGATACAAAAATACGAGGGCTTTTGAATCCTTCTTCCTATTGCTCTTCAACAGATCCTTCTCTGCCTGAGTTAATCTATTAAATTCATTTTCGTCTGTTGGTTCTTCAAACCCATATTCAACAAATTCCCATAGATCTTGTGAGACAAATAGGGCTCTCATGGTTATTGCCCAGTAGTCATAGTTTTTCCCATTAAACAGTGGGAGCTGGGTATTAAACATACCCATGCTAGTGCTTGTGCTAGCCATTCCTTGCATTCTCAGCTATGCTTCTAAATCCTTGACTATATATTTAAAATAATGTTTGTTTCTTCAGAAGTAACACAAAAAAAAAAAAACTAATCTGAGAAATACCTGGATCCTTTTGCCTGAGACTTCACTTTGCTGGAGAGGATTTACTGCTGTAAAAAAAGGAACCTTCCTTCAGCTTCTTTATCACCTTCAAAGAGCCTGGATCTGCTTGTTGGAAATTTCTGGTAATTTCAAACACAAATTAGCTGAACACAAAGACAATGCTCTGTTTTTCTCCTCAGGATCTTTTGCATAGGGAAGCAAATAAAATTTCTAAGCTAAGCAGAGTTTCTCAACCAAAATAAACTTGTATTAATTCATAAACTGCCTGATACAATTTTCTTCGTCTCTCTTAGAGGGATTCACCAAGAACTTTCACAAAAAAAATTACTCTGCCTCTTTTACAAATAATTTTACACTGCTGTGTAAAATCTTCATTCACTACTGTGTGAAAAAAAAAATTTTACATTTACTGTTGTAAAATGAGAAATTTTTACATTGGTTTACTGCTATAAAAGAAATTCTTTCACATTTACTCCTGTGTGAAATTCTCCATTACATTCGAAATGCTGGGTTTTCACATTTCATATTCAAATAAAAAAAAATTACATTGCAATCCCATTTGTTTCAACAAACAACCACAAGCACCTGTTAAGAAATCCCAAAATTTTATTTGCTGCCGCAAATCTTTCTTTTCTTCCACACTGCTGTGCTCCTCTAGTTTGTTATTCGCTGCGGCGAACCCCTTTCTTGCATCCCGTGTTACAATGCATTTTCTTTCACACTGCAGTGCTTTCCTTTTTTTTCATCCCCGTGTGCAAATTACAACACAAAGGTCAATGCACAAAACAAAACTATATCGCATACATTTTTATGTGTTAATACATGTCGTATGAAAACATAAAGTTTTTACCTAAGACTATGACAGTTCATTAAATGCATTAAAGTTAAAACCGTTCGGTAAAACAAAAAAAAGGTTCAGGCAAGTTGAAGAAGATCCTGGTCCGTTGACTTGATCGGACGCATTTCGCAAGCTTAAGCCACACAACTCAAATGAAGTTTAATGGCCGGGGGATTGGTGGTTTTCGAATCATACACAGGGCGCGTGTCACTTGGTCGGGGTGTTCGGAGGCCCTCTGACGAATACAACCTTTTGCGAATGGTGGTGCGGGGAAGATACCAGTGGTTTTGATGGAATAAATGCGGGCGCGGGTGAAATTAACGTTTCAACACACCGAACATACGAGTTGGCATCCTCCCCCAAAGACTTCATGCAACATTTGTTACTGGTTGCGAAGGGCGTATAGTATTAGTTTGTACGGGTCACATTTCTTTATGGGAACTAAGTATAGATGAAGTAGAAGGAGAGAAATGGGCTCCATTTAAACCAGTGGACGTTGAGCATGAATTGAGGAACCTGATGTTTTGCATGGACATGACAGTGAATCACAGTGGCTGCGCATTAGTCTTTCTGCCCGTGACAAATGTTTTTGCGGTTTGGAGCGAGGAAGCAAATAAATTGCAGAGGATAGAGTTTGGACAAATACCTGATTTCTTAGATTATATTGGTTCTCATATTTCAGTGCGTACCTTCCAAGTAAACAATATTTTTTGGCCCTAGTATACACGGGGCTACTTATTTCAGTCTTGTTACTGCTTTTGTGTCTTACATCCAAACCTCATTCAGATATTTTTATGGGTGTGGAGAACAGTGGTAGATTTTATTGTTTTTTAAATTCTCTAAACTTGTGTTTGGAGGGTATCTAGAACTGCTATGAATGCGTCTTTTTGTTGAAACTTTATTTGACTTCTGATCTCATATATCAATATTCGTTATCAACACTGTCTTGAATCGACACAGCTGTGTGCCATTTTTTTAGGAGAGACTAAAATCGGTTTTGCAGTGATCTATTTAATTGGGAGGTTCTTATCTCATTTGTATCAATTCTTTAGTGTAAACTTATAACTTTAGGTGAAATTATTTTTTCATTTTGATAATAGAATAGCATTATTAAGGCATTCTGCTTGTGGGAGGTGAATGTGTAGAGATTTTAACACGAGGGAAGTAACGAGTTGCATCCTTGTAGAGCTCGTTTAAAACAGTGAGACACAATAAGATCATATATACGTTTTGTTGGCTTATTTTGAGGCCATGGGCAAACAGGTTTAGTTTTGTAAAATTATAGGGTTTTTTATGACTCAAATTTTTGTTTCTGAAAAATCCATTGATATCTTGTTTATGCAATCAAGATTATATTCATTGTTTTTATTAGAATGAAAAAAACTTTATTATATTCAAAGATAATTTATAATAATACATCAACATACAGCTATGATAATCATGTATTGTATCTTGATATGGCGAGTTGACCAAAATTTAGAGAGATAGCATGTTCAGATCATTAAAATGGTATCAGATATGGCATGCAAGCCAAGGATAGGAAAATATCATTTGTAGATTACAGAACTGGATATAGCATAAATATGAAGATTTTTGAATGACAAAACAGAAATGTAAAGCTGAATGAGTATACCTCAAAATGATGGGTTGAAGAAGAAAATATAAAACCGAGGTACATTTATGCATACATGTGATGGAGAAGGTTGATAGTTAGATTAAGTACCCGGCATTATGAAGCCCTGAATTTGGTGTCGGATATCACCCAATGTTATGCTCACTTTCCAGAATTCATTTGCGAAAGAAAGTCCTTTCTTTGAGAGGGCATCTGCCATATTGTTTTTTCTTCTATCATATGGTGAATGGAATAGTCCATTCGAGATTTACAGATGGAATCTATTATGCTCAGCCATCCTTATAGATTTATATTATTTATGATGTGGACAGACTTTACATGATCTATAATAACCTTAGAGTCCCCGAAAATATGCAGCCCCTGAATGTTTAAAAAGTCACAAAACTTTAATAACCCAACCAATGCCATTGCCTCCGCTTTGTTGTTCGTCCCTTTCCCACCATGCCAAAAAATATCTATATGCCGGTCCTCCCCTGGAATAATATAGACCCCACAACCACAATATCCATACAGAGCTGCCCCGTCAAAGTAGGCATGAGGAACAATTGTGGGATCAACAGATTTATTATCTTGAGGCATAGTAACTCTGTGATGGATATTGGGGGAATAACATATATAATACTAGGGTAAAATGAGCTCAAAAATAGAGTTTTGATTATCTTTGCTGTTATTAAAGAGGACCTGTTCCATCATTTCCATATCTCCCAAATGGTAATCAGCGGAATAGTCCTCCAATCTGCTTTTATCTTACTCCACCATTGAAAAGCTTCTTTAATAGAGGAAAAGGAAATCCTATTAATACCCAAATGATCAGCAAGACTCCTCCATATCCACAGGGAAAGTGGACAGATTAAGAAAATGTGGTAGTTTCTTTCGTCATTCGATTTGCATAATGGACAGATTGTTGGTCCACTCCAATTCCTTTTTTGAAGGTTATCCCATGTAAGATTCTTATTGTGGAAAACCAGCCAAGAAAACATAATAATCTTTGTGGGGCAGCCCGCTTTTCAGAAGGTTAAGAGAAAAATGCTATTGTGAAGGTCAAAATTGACCAAATGTAGTTGAAAATATATATCCTTGACAATAACCATAGACCTCCCCTTGGTACCCTTCCAGATTAGCTTATCCTCTTCCTCTGTTCTGTGTAAGCCCCCGTTCCTCATAGACCATAAAATCTAGTTCCATTGCAAATCCATGTCATCATTAAGATTTAGCAAAATCGCTGATTTCCATATAGGAATAGGTCCCATCCTTCTCTCGATGACCTGGTCCCAAAAGAAAATCCCTTTTTACTGAAGTGCCTGAAATAATGCTTAGAAATAGAAGCTTCCTCTTCACCTCCTGCAATCAGATCAAGTCCTATAATAATATTTTTTCCCAGATTGAAAGCTCCATGCCAGGTTTAAAAAAAAAAAGGCTCAATTTTCCGGAAACTTCTCCAAATAGCAGATCCATGTGGAGTTCTGATTGATCCTTCTCTATACCAATAGGTTAATTCTCTGCTTTCCATATATTTGGCCTTGATGGCTTTGCTCCATACGCTATCCCCCATAACTCCTATCCATAAGGATTTGTAGAGAAGTGCATTTCGAAATAAATGAAGGTTCATGATGCCCCAGCCACCAAATTTTTTTGGTCGAGTCACGTGAGAAAGCTTTGTAAGGTGAAATCTTCTATGCTCTTGATTTCCCCCCCAAATGAAATTAGCAGTTATTCTATTTAATTTTCTTATTATGATAAGAGGTATATAAAAGAGATGAGCCCAATTAATATCACTCGCCCAGCCAATGATAGGCATTTAAATTCCCAGCCCGCAATTCTCTTGAAATACCTGTCAAGAATCCACATCCAATCAGCAGAAGAGTATCCCACAGGTTTTAATTTAAAGCCTAGATATTTCAGGCCCACACACAATGGACTCGCTTTTATGTTGAAAAGGTTTGTCAGGAAAGCAACAAGCTCCACATTAACATCCTCCAGGTGGAAAGATGATTTGTCAACATTTATACAGAGCCCAATGGCTTTCTGAAACATGCCCAATATGTCGTGCAAATAGATCCATGAAGCACGACATAGCATTACTGATAGAATAATGTCATCAACGAACAAGTTATGAGAAAAGGAAATACCCCTGCAGATCTTCAAAGGACGACATCGCTTTTTCCTTTATGGCTTTTTGAATGTGTAGACTAAGGGTATCCATGACCAATATGAAAAGAAGAGGGGACATTGAGCATCCCTGCCTCAACCCTCTAGCGGTAGGGAAATAGGAGGATGGGATACCATTTACAAGGACAACATAATTTACATCAACAACACATGCCATTATCGAGCTTGTACAATTTTCGTTTAAACCAATTTTGTAGAGAAAACATTTAAGGAAACCCCAATCTATATAGTCGTATGCTTTCTTTAGATCAATTTTTAATAAAGCAACTTCAGATTTCCTAATGTGCATAGAGTGAAGGCATTCCTGCGCAATGGCGATAGCCCCAATAATATTCATACCCTTTAGAAAGCCATGTTGCTCCAGGGACAAATGGGAAGATAATGTATGTCTCATCCTGTCCGTGATGAGTTTGGAGATGATCTTGTAAAGTGTATTGCAAAGTGAGATGGGACGAAAGTCCATGAAGGTGAGGGATTTCTTCTTTTTAGGGATTAAGGCAATATAGGTGGAAGAAATTAAATGGTTAATAGAGACCTTTGTCCTAGAGTCCTCCACCATGTTCAGAAGATCATTTTTCAGCAAATCAAAAAAGTGAATGAAAAAATCTATAGTCCAACCATCCGAACCTGGACTTTTGTCCTTTTGAAAGGATTTCATGACAGACAAAAGTTCATCGTCAGAGACCTGTGCAAAAAGAAGATCATTCTACTCCTCATTGGACATTACAGGGTAGGGTTCAATTCTCCAAATAATGTCATTAATATCACTACCCCGTGACTACTATAGACTTCCTGAACGTATTTTACTGCCTCCTTAGAGATATCTTCCTAAGTCACCACCGAGGACCCCATCTCATTTTTTATTTCGCATATAGAATTAGATTCCCACCTACCATTTGCATACTGATGAAAAAATTTAGTTTTTCGATCTCCTTCTTTAAGCCATGTGGCTCTGCTCTTTAGTCTCCAAGAAGCCTCTTCAATAGCAAGAAGTCTTTGGTTTTCTTTTTCTAGATTTCTAATATGGGCTCTCAATTCCAGAGACACATTATTTGAAATAAGATCGACAGATAATATTTCCAGATCATCATTAATCTTCTTAAGAGCTTGTCTATTACAGATAACCTTATCCCGTTGCCAATTTTTAACACATGTTCTAAGGTCAGATAAGTGATCCAAAAATGATTTGAAATGCCCAGGAGGAACTTCAGAGGAAGAAGTTTTCCATTGTTCCCGAATGAGATTATTAAACTGCTCATCTTCTAGCCAGACTCTATTGAATTTGAAAAGATAACCTTTCCTAAGACCCACCAGATTCCATTGGATGGAGATAGGTCTGTGATCAGATATGTAGCTCGAAATAATCTTGACAGAGGGGGTCCCCAAGCGGTCAATCAATTTGTCATGAATGAGGAAATGATCAAGTCTCTTTGCTAAATATGCTTCATTAGATCTCCCGTTATCCCATGTAGGGCCCATTCTCATAGGATAAACATCGACAAAAATTTGCTGAAGGATAGCATCACGGATCATACTACCCACCTCGTCATTTTTCCTTCCCCTACCCCAAATCTTGTCATGAGATAAAGTGAAATTTAGATCCCCTCCAATCAACAGAGAGTCAATGTCCAGGAATTCAGAAGACAGAAAACGTTCCCAGAAAGTAAAACGTTCTTTATATGGGGCATAGATATTTAAGATGTGAAAAAGCCTAGTAGAACCTCTTATATAGGCAAGAAGTAGAATACCTTCGAAACATTTGAAAGCCATAACCGAGATCCATGCCGAATCCCACAAAACTGCAAGCCCGCCCGAAAGACCAGAAGCATTCGTCGCTGCCATATGCCAAGTGGGGAGCATGCTTCTAAAGTATGCAATGGAGTCCTGACACCCGTGCATTGTCTCTTGAATGAGAATGATTTTAGAATTAGAGAATCTGAATAGTTCTTTTAGAGCTAAAAATTTGGGTCTGCTCCAAGACCCCTAATGTTTTTTTTTCTCTGTAAAGACTAATTCTATTAAAAGGAAAGAAGAATAGAATTACAAAGAGGCAGAAGCCTCAGTCTAGAGCATCTGAGTGCTTTCAGGTCATCAAAACTGTCCCATAATTGGGAAAACCAGTTACAGTGAACAAAACCATACATAGGAGCGGGAATACAACGACAAAACCAAAATGAGGATTTGAGATAACCCCTTTTGAACCATAGACTACCGAGCCACAGAAACATAAACAAAACCATAAAACCATGAACAGTCGAACTTAACCAGTGAGCAGTAAAAAAAACTCTGAGTAGACATGAGGGGGTCCAAGTGGCGTCACATGAGGATGTCCTGGTCCAGTGGCTCCTCCACGACGGGGCAAGCATTTCCATACCAAATTTCACCATCCCTCGCCACGTCACCAGGCACGCTGCCACCTGGAGGATCTAACGTTGGACAGGTTCCGCTTGAGCTACCCGCAATGGCCAACAAAACTGTGGCACCATGAGAGCTGCCACCTGGTGGCCGGGTGTCGCCTGGAGTGTCACCCTCCTCATGCTGCTTGCCACGCCTTTCCGCCTTGCCTTCATCTGCCGGGTTTTGCTCAGAGCCATGGCTGCCCGCAACTCTACGAACGCCCTGAGAATGCTCTACCGAGGTACGCGCAGGAGCATGAGGATGAGCTTCTTCTTCAAAGAAAATGATGGTGATATTAGCCGTGATGATGGGTCTGTTCAAGTTTCTCTGAAATCTGAAATGAGTCGACTGGAAGGCAGTGTGTGGGAAGGGTCTGCTGGATGGGCTGGGGGGGAGAGTTAGCTTGAGAAGAGGTCGGAGAGGCAGGGGGTGGTGGCTGATCAACAGACTAAGCAGCCTGAGAACATGCGCAACCACCACGACTCCCTCCATGGCGGCTTCTCATGCAATGATGGACCATGGCTAAGCAGCGACGGGGAAGCTCAGTAAAATGGGGCTCTTTGATGGGAAGCTTCGAATGCATAGTGGGATCCTGGACAGGGTTCAGAGAGCAAGGCTGGGAATGGGCGAAAGGAAACCCAATTCCAAAATCAAGAACCAACAGGAGCCAACAACAATTGCCTGAAACCATTCTGCTGTAGGGGATTCCTGCTTGGAGCGGGCAGAGGCTAGAGGACGGGGTGCGAACAGTGGGGTTGAAGGCCGAATGAGCCATGTTTAAACCATCAGCTGCCTTGTCTCGATCGAAGTGAGCATTTAAGTCAATCTGCAGGCAGATCTGCTCTCGCATTAGGTGAGCCATCATGTGCCAAGTCTGGGCATGGATATTAGTGCAGACTAGCAGATGGTAGGGCCGAGCGCCGTCACACCAATTTAACGTCATTAATGAGCTCGAGAATCACCCGCATCTGGGTCCAAGACCCCTAATGTTCATTGAAAGAATGTTGATCATTTAGACAATTCCCCAGGCTTGCTTGCTCTAAGCGGCCCATTTTCGACCAGATCAATGATAGGAATGTCAACTAGAGAGAGGTCCCGAAGATTCAAATCCGACCGACCAATCCTCTCCTGGAAATGTCTGCTCCCCTTGTTCCGTTTCCTTCTAACTGTAATATTTTCCGCAGAGGATGGGCTGATAGAAGGAGGAGGAGAATTATGTGGTTTGTATATAGTCAGAGGGCGAAGGTTGAGGGATTCTCATTTTAGCAGTAAATCAAGATCACAATCAAATGAGTTTACCGGGGAGGAATCGGAGGAGTTATGGGGAGTGACAGTTGAAAAAGGAGCCTTCCCTTTTAAATCCGCAATGGCTTTAGATGTGGAGCAGGAAGGCAAGAGGGGGGGAGGGGATTTAATCTTCTGAGGCACAGGAGTGGGGTTGAATGGTGAATGAGGAGAAGATGAAATATAAGTAATGTGGGAGGCGGGAGGATGACCCGAAAAAGGATGAGGCATAGGGAGAGGGGAAGGAATAGCCAGGTCCGGGCAAGGTTTAGGGGGGATAGGATTAACAAGTTGAGACATCCGTCTTTCAGAAGGGGAAAGACACAAAGCATGCTGTGTCCTCAACTTGTCAGGAGAACTACATGAGGGATAATTTTCCTTTTGCAGACTATGATCTAGCCGGACATGCACAAATGAGTGAGACCTTTTCAAAGATAAACTTGATGTTTTCTCCGGGGAGAAGTCCTGAGAGGGCGAGAGATGAACTTTTCCCAGGTCAGGGGCCCTGCACGGTAACATTGCTCCTGCTTATATCGACACCACCCAGCTCCGGATCAAAAAAAGAAGATTTCCTATGGAAGTCCCACCCCTTTTATCTTGCACCAAGACGATGAGGACAGGTCAATTTCAAGTGTCCTGTTTTATGGAAAAAAGAGCATCTGAAGGGGACTCCCTAGAAGTCTAAAACTTGGAAGAATGGTGACCTCTTTGGGGATATACGTATATAACTTGGTAGATGTTGAGACTGTAAAGTTGTTTCGATTCAATTTACTCCTATTTTGGTTGAAATTTACTATACAAATGACATGGCATTGTTGGTGATCAATTCAAAGTGTTTCTACGTTACGGTATGCTGAAGATTATTGAATTAAACGACAGAATGTTAGAGTGATAGTGAATTAAACAACAAAATGTTCGAGTGATAGTGAATTAAACGACATAATTTTAAAGTGATTCTTTTAGTCCTTGGAGTGATTCTTCTAAGAGATTATATTTAGTTTTTAGTTTTTATTTAATGTGCAATCTTGTTTTGAATTTATATTAATTTACCTAACTTTATTACCTTTGTTTTGATTTTGAAAAATAAATTTATTTTCATGTTTTATATGTGTAAAGTATCAGTTTTTTTTTCTCAGTACGAGTAAAGTATCAAATTTATCAATTGACAAAAAATTTATGAATGGAAAAAAAAAAGTAGTGAAGATGCCATTTTATATTTTACTAATTACAAACAAAAAATTCATTTTAAATTCATTTTTTGATTAACCTGCAATTTACCATCAAATCATTGGGAACTCACTTGGTGTACGTCGAGATATTTATCTTCCAAGTTTAAATGCTGAGTACCTCCAACATTTCAGATAAATCTGTGATTCCGCTTTGTGTCTGTTTTAAATCGAATAATGTATTTATCTTCCAAGTTTAAATGCTGAGTACCTCCAATATTTCAGATAAGTCTGTGATTCCGCTTTGTGTATATGTTTTTTTTTTTTTTTTTTTTTAATCTTTTGCCAACTCCTCACCCCACCTCCACGGCTTTACACAAATATGCAATTCCTAAATTTTTATTATTGCAATATAATTATAAAAATTATAGGTGCTAGCTGAGAATCGTCTCATGGTTTTGTCAATTTACTGTTTTGTAAGTATAATAGATTATACACGTGGAGATAATGGATAAAGATTTTAAATATGTGAGTTACTAATCCCAGAAGTGTTTTTTTTTCAATATGTATCAGTTGTAGTTGAGTAAAAAAATTTATAATCAATTATTTTGTCTATAAAATCAATATATCCCATTGCTATATAATTATGAATGAGACATATTGTGATATATTTGAGAGTGAGCAGACATGACCTTCATATAATTAAAAAAGTTATGTTATTGTGTTTAGTTGTTTAAATTGATATCAAAGCAGAGAAAACACTTTGTAATTAGAGTCGTGCACAAAAATATACATTTATGTGAAAATATTATGGACTATTTCAAATGTTTTCAGATATTTTTCAAATCAACTAAATCAATATGAAAAATTTATGTGAAAATATTATGGACTATTTCAAATGTTTTCAGATATTTTTCAAATCAACTAAAACAATATGAAAAATTGATTGTAATTACAATCTCGTATAGAGTTTTTACACCAAATATTATTGATTATTTTAAAAAATTTCAAAACATTTAATGGTGTAACAGACTTACTATAAAAGAATGGCAAGACACATCAGAGATACGTCTCTTCTTTTACCATAGGCAGATTGACCGAGGGGTAAAACTTCTGGCTAAAATATATCTAAGTTTCTGATAATTTTTATAGGGTGAATCAGAATTAAACTCTCGAGAATATAATTTTTAAAGGCTTGGGCCAGAGCACTCTGCATCTCTAAGCTTTGCTCCTGGTGGCTTCCCAGCTTTCTGCTGCCCCTGTTGCCTAGATGTTCCGAGAAAATCATTCCAATTACGTTTTCTTGTTTGCTAGGCGTTATAATTGTAAATCTAGGTTTCATAATTAGTTTTAGTTTAGTTTTTGTTAGTTGAGTTTAATTTGTGATATCTTTTATGTAACTCTATTTAATTGTCATTGAGTAATGAGAATAGTGATTTTGCTTCCTTTCTATATTATTATTTTTATCTTTTATGTTGGACACCTAATCCTAAATGGGTTAGTGTGGAAGCCGAATAGACCAAAGCAGTCCAAGAGACCTTGGGATCTGAAACCCAAGAGTCACATAATGTACTATAAATATATATCTCTTGCTAATAAAAAATGTACTGCATGATTTATCTTTCACATTGTCTTTGCTGTCCATGTGTGTTTAACATGTAATCAGAGCAGGCGTATTCCTGCCCTGCAAATTAATTTGAGACATTTGTTTTATGGCCTTTCTGTGTAGTTTATTTCTGCCATATTCCTTTATACAGACCTGCGCCCAGTCTGCCATATTCACTTGAACGATGAAACGTTCCTCTGCCTCAGCGTTGTCCACGTTGTTCTGACATGTCTCTCTGTCATATACGTTTTTGATATTGTCTGCACCTTCTGTCAAGCCTACGCCCCCTGTCAAGAGACCAGCTGCAAATGCTGTCTCACTCCGTCAATGTCATAGACGTTTTATACCTGCGCTCTCTGTCTGACATTCATCTGACATTTGCCTGGCATTGAAACGTTTAAGCGCTGGCCTGTTCATTCCATTATACCCTTCAACGCTGTGTGTTCATTCCATTGAACGCTGTCCAGCGCTGCCCTTACTGTCCTGAAAGGAATGCTGTCTGACATTGAACACTGTCCAGCGCTGCCATTACTGTCTTGAAAGGAACGATGTCTGACATTTGAACGTTGTCTGACAATTATACATGAGAACGATTGAAACTGAACGTTGTTCATTCCATCGGTGCTGAGAATCCATGGTTGAATGCTGGTCATTGAACGCTGGTGTAACGGAAGAGCCAACAACAGACGTTTTGAGGGAAGCAGAGTAGGCATTGGATATCCGAGTGGGTCGCATTCTGAAGGCGTGGAAACACCCAGAGGCGGATTCCTTGTACGTCAAAGAAGTCGATGTAGGTGGGCTGGAACCCCGCACCATATGCGGCGGCCAACTCTCCTCCTCCTCACATCGTGATAAAGCAATTACCTTCCTCTTACTCCAATCATACTGGCGAGGACCAACAACGGAACATGCAACCTTCCTTTGCAAGCGTGACTCCTCCCATCTTCAATGTGATATAATTAGCAATGGGCTTGAAGTTTCAGCTATTCAGCGATACCACGATTATAACAATTCGGTGAGGTGAACTGATACCACCAAGTTCGGAGGGCCGATTGTGGAGTGGCATGTGAAAGACAATGGTATGCTGCCGGTATGTTAAAGATTATCTTTTATATAATTGTGTGTAGTAATTATATCTGTGTTAATCATGGCGGTGTTGAATGTATCCCGGAAGGCGTGATATGATAAATTTCCTGGTAGCAGGGTCATTGCAAGCAAATGGAGTCATGACTGTATGGTAAACAATAGAGCTATATACCGTTGTGTATTTCTCCATAGCGTTAACGTTTCTCAACTTTGGTGGTTTTGGGTACCCGCGGTTCTTTGCTGCTGTCCTGCGCCGTGGTGTCAAGCCGTAGAAGAAAGAAGTGAAGTTTGCCAGTAGAATTTATCTGAGATTGTCTTTAGATGGGGGTTATCATGTCCTGGACGAGTCTACTCATTACAGTAGCGATCTGAGGCCGACCCACAAGCATCTTTGGAATCTGAACTATTGATTGTGAATTCTTTAACTCTGATATAATAATTTCTTCTGAACCAGATATGCATGAACCTAGAAGCACTCTTGAGTCGCAGGTGAAGATGACAGTGTTATTGTCCACATCCTGAAATGGTAACGGCGTGAACACTAACGTCCTGTTTTGGATGCTAAAAGCCACGATGCCCGGTTTTGAAGACTTTTTATAGTTACCGTTTACATACAGGAAATCCCTCGAAGCAACGATCCGCCTCATGGTCACTGGCAGGCATCCCGCTGTAATCCACGACTTCAAACTTGAATCATAAATTTCTACTCTATTCTCTCTATCGGACAATTCCATCGCTATAACTTTATATGTCTCTTCGTTGTGTCTGTGGATCTTCTCTGCGATCATGGTCACGCCCCAAATAGCACCACTTACCAGTGTAACTGTTCATATATATGCGTGTGAAAAGTTGTCCAAACGTGCGTTATTCAATCCTGTAGCTTTAATTGCAAATTTTTTTTGATAGATCTTTTGGAGTTGGGGCTATCGTGCAGCGCTCCTCCTTTTTTGAAGATAATGGTGCTGACAAACACCTGAATGCTGTATGCGTTGTTATTTCTTTATTTGAGATAGCGGTGTTTCAAAACGAGGCTATCGTGCAGTGCTCCTTTTTGTTGTGGCTTATATTAAAGCGGTGCTGAATTAATGCGTGGTTTATATGTGCGCTAAAGTTGTATATGTGCGTTGTGGTTACATTGACTAGCATATGTTTTGAATGCGCTGTCCCATTGAACTGTGGCTTGAATGATGCTAATGATTGACCAACATATATATATATATATATATATATATATATATATATATATATATATATATATATATATATATATATATATATATTGACCATCTTGTTTGAATAAATTATTTGCACGTACCAATGAGGAGGCTTTCATACACTTGCTGGAGAGTATTCTTGTACACAGGATTTAGTTTGTGAGCACTGGGAGTAGTGTAGGGATAGATATTTCTTGAGAGTGATTCTTGTCAGAACTTGAAAGTAAGAACAGCATTCAATTCAAATTTACGGTGGTAATTGTACAGTTGGGAATCTTGTAATTATATAATTAAAACATTCAGCTAGACTTCCTGTCCTTGAGCAGCTGTACCTTATAACAAAATACTTGAGAGGCAGGAACTAGTGGTGATGCGTTTTGTGAATGTAGTTGGATCCTGCTGAAGAGTGGAGCATGCTTTGTTGGAAGTTAAACTCTCAGGTGAATTGAAGAAAATTCATTTTTTGAATGAGGAGTCTGTTTTCTGGATATCACCATTCTTTGTATGTTGAATCTATTGCAAGCTGATTGATTTGAAGTTGTTGCCATAAGTTTATTTGGTGTCCATCTTTTCCTCATTGTTTTACTATTTTTTGAGGTTAGAAATGGCTCCAATCGGTGCAATATTAGAGTTAGTGGACAATCTAATACTCTCTACTATGGATAATACAGTCAAAATCAGCAAGGATTTTCTCACCGATATTCATAGTTGTTTGCAAAATGTACAAGAAAAGATCGATTTTTTGCAGCTTGAATCACAGCTACAGCAAGAAGAGCTACATCAAAATAGACACCATTCTGAATGTGTTTTTGTTCAGAACATTGAGACAACCACCCATCAGCAGCATGTTAATAATGTTACAGTTCATTCAAATAAAGCAGCAGTTGTATATGCAGATGCAGAAACTCAGTCTGCACTTCCCAAGCCCATCATCAGACCTTGGGAACAGCTTGTCCACAACAAGCACAAAACTGGTCTTGGATATGACAAGGACTTGTCCTTTCATATTCCAGACTATGCCAAGCCCATTCAGTTTCAGAGTGCTGGATTCATTCATGACAGTTCAACTACTCCTCATGACAGTTCAGCTTCAGTTGTTCCAGATTTTTCCCCTCTTCCACAGCAACAACAACAACAACAGATCATGAAATGCCAACACTGTGACCGAGTTGGCCATCTGAAAGATCACTGTTTTGATCTTCATCCATGTAAGCACTGTCATAAAACCAGTCATTCTTCACAAATATGCTTCAGAAACAAACGTCCTGCAAGAACAAAGATTCATCTTGGATGGATCGCTTCTTGGAAATGGGCATCAACAGCCAAGAAGATATTCCAAACACATGTTAGAACTTGCTCCAGAGTATTGAACAGTCTTGCAGCTGAGTTTTCTCCATCATCTCACCTTGTATCTGACAGGGGAGGAAATGATGGTCATCTACAAGCTTCAAAGTCACATCAAGCGAGCCTGAGCCACAACCTACCACACCAGTTTCAGAGTTGTAGCCAGAGACAAAGATGCCCCTGAGCATGCCTTCAGTTGGCAATCTGGGACACTTCCTCTAGTAGAAGACTTCAGCTTCTTGCCAGTTTTGGAAGAGTTCCAGGAATAGAATTGAGTACACTTCCTCTAGCAGAAGACTTCAGCTTCTTGCCAGTTTTGGAAGAGTTCCAGGAACAAAATTGAGAACACTTCCTCTAGCAGAAGACACCAGCTTCTTGCCAGCTTTGGAAGAGTTCCAGGAATTGCATTAAGCATTCCAGAGTTGTTGGTCATCCTTAAACCATCACAGGTTGAGACTTCCCTTTTCAGGTTGAAGTTTTACCTTTTATGCGGGGTGAGACCTCCCTTTTATGGTTGAAGGTTTCCCTCTTTAAAACAATAGGATCACTTCCTCTAGCAGAAAACTTCAGTTTCTTGCCAGTTTTGGAAGAGTTCCGGGAACTGCACTAAGCGTTCCAGTGTTGGTGGTCATCCTTAAACCACCACCCTTTATACCAACATTTCAGAGAGCACATTCAGCCTAGTGCTGCCATGCATTTTTTGCACAGTTTGTATTACAGCTCTCCTCTTGGACTCATACATAACCCTTTGGATTAAAGGGGGGAATGTTGGACACCTAATCCTAAATGGGTTAGTGTGGAAGCCGAATAGACCAAAGCAGTCCAAGAGACCTTGGGATTTGAAACCCAAGAGTCACATAATGTACTATAAATGTATATCTCTTGTTAATAAAAAATGTACTGCATGATTTATCTTTCACATTGTCTTTGCTGTCCCTGTGTGTTTAACATTTTATTCCTGCAATTTCTAATATAATATTAAAACTCAGCCTGGATAAGACTTTTTGAGAGCAATATTTGAAAAGATTAAATCGCAGAAAAGAAAAGGTCATGGAGAAGAATTAAAAACCCAACTGCAGCCAACTCAATGAAAGCCAAGAAGCTAGAACGAGCCGAATTGTTTCCTTAAACTAAAAAAACTAAAATATTTTTATTTTTATTTTTGGCCCATTGGGGCCAGAGTAAAGTTTATCGAGTTGCATTATTGACCCACCTAGCTGCCTTAACAAATCATGTTACCCTTATTTTTTAACAAATCATGTTACCTGTAATTTTGGATCCCTTCACCAAGGGAGTTTTTTTTTTTAAATGTTTGAAAAGTCCAACCTTGGTTCAAAGACAGTTTGCTCTGAAAAGTCATGGCTTCCTATCTCATTTACGAGTCTTGGAAGTCAGTTCCACCCACCACCGTTTCAGCCTCCTTAATTCTGGGTGAGATTTCTAATTTATTTTTAAGGAGAATAGGAGTTATGTTAATTAAAAAGAAGGGGATTACGTGAGTTTTCAGAGGGGTTTAGTTGATTTTCAGAAGGCCTTATTTAAAAAAAAAATGCCATAGCTCATATTCGAAGGTTCTTTTCAGAAAGCATGGTGATTTTTTTTAAAAGATGGTGTTATTCAAATCAATTGTGAGCATTGCAATATAAAATTAATACAAAAAAAACAGTTCGTAAAAATTTTGCGAAAGTGTTGTTCTCTTACAGAATTTGGAGATTTGTCTCTTTTGTAGAAGTTAAGCAGCAAGAAAAGCCATCACAAAGACCCAACTGCAAGTATGTGTAATGTTTATAGGTTTATTGAGCCGTAGTCAACCAACACTTATCAAATAGGAAAAGTTAAGAAACTGAGAAAGTCAAAGAAACAACCAGAGTTGTTTCAGATCTGAAAGAGTTGGAGGACAAAAGGCAAAAGAAATTGTTCGCATTAAAATTCTTAAATGACAACATTCTTCCCTTAATTACAGATGCAAAGACAAAATTCATTGTTGATGGGTTTAATGCAATTGTGAATTGTCCAAATTGTGCCACTAACTAGCCCAAAGATTCACTAAAAATGGAACCAAAGTCACCATAAGAAAGTGGTTCCACGTTTGGCTTGTGTGGATCATTCAATGGCATTGGAGCAAGGGGAATAATTTTGTAAGAAGTGTCTTACTGAAACTAGATCAAATCAAAATGTTGGTCTCAAAGTATATCTTATTCCTCGCATCCCTCCCATCACAACATCATTGGATATGGGAGGAAACAGAGACTTGCTAAACAAATGTGTTAGAATTTGGTTAGGAATATTAGCCCTTATAATGCTATGAAACTACTTCCACCCATGGTTGTAGTCAAAGATATGGGTGGTGGTGTTTTGACACAAGGATGTCATGATATCTATCCCTATATCATACCTAATTGGAAATTAAAAGTGAATTAAGAATGCCATGGCCAAGGAACAAAATTCATGAAAGGAAGCACCTTCTAACTTGACATACCATTTAGCAAAACTTATAATCAAAGTTCTTTTGAAAATGCATAATTGAATACTATCATATATCAATGAATCAGATGAGCATGAAAGATGGTATGTCATTAACTGCGTCGACGAGCCTTCTCTAAGTTTAGCATTGAATTTCGATATGTCAAAAGGTAGATTTATAGGAGTGGTGTTTCATTAAGGATTGTGAAGGATGGGTCAATTTTCAATCATGAGAAATCTAACAAACCTATTGTCACCAAGAAAGGAAACTATGTATTGGAAAACCTATTTTCAAAGAAGGAAGAAGTCAAATTTATAGAAAATATAAGGAAAATCCATATGTAGGTACATGAGACACTATAGAAGTCATAAGAAAAATATAAGGTTCAGCATGATCAACACTGTTAGCATTTTTTAGTTTTCTCCAGGCTAAAAAGAGAAAACTCAAAGGTAACTGCAAACCTCTTTGGGTTCAAAAAATGGTCTACTTCAACCGAAGGGGGCTCACTCACTCGAAAAATATAAAGTTTAAAGACTTTAAAGCACGGGTTTTTCCAGAGACGAGGTCTAAAAAAGGAATTCTGAAGTATTTGGTTGAAGTATGAATGGTTGAAGATGATAATAGCACGTGATCAATTTGACTTTCTATGCACTTTACTTATGCAAGTAAAATCAACATCTTCAAAAAGGGCTTGTTAGGCATAACTTTGGACAAAATAGATCCTCTTTATTATAGAGGAGAAAACAAAAAACACAATTTCTTTCCTTGCATATAACAATACTGCTCATACTACGTGACACTGGGGACCTCAGAGATGCACTGCACGGCATTGGTAAATTCATAAAACACTGTGCGACACTAGCAAATGCATAAAACATTGGACGACATTGATAACTCTCTACGCAAAACTGCGCGAACACTAGTAGCCTCTGTGTGGAATTGTGTAGCAGCTGTGTAGCGCCTACGCAATGGGACAATGTTTTGGGTATATCTCCCAAACAATGATACTTGTGTAAAACCTGAAGGAGGTTATTGTATATGAAATTTTTGTGAAGATAAACCTCTTTCAGATCTCCAAATTCTTCCCCATATTCTTCGAAAATTCTCTGCAAAACAATGACTTAAAATATGAAATTTATGAATTGCGAACAATGAGCTTTGAATATGCATTTGAAACTCATTATCGGTTACACTTGTGAAAAAACTAGAAGCGTTTATTGTTCATTGGTCCATAATTGAGAAAACATTCTTTTAGTTTTTCTAAATTTGGCTCCATGCGTTTGGAAACAATGTTTCAAAATGATGGCTAAAACACGGTATTTTGCGCAGCACTGTGTAGTGAATCTAAGTAGCCCTCCATGATCTGTATGGATGCACACCTCCTTTGGAAAAATGGATCAAAGGGGTATGATTCGATGGTCTATAATCCTTTAAGTTATATTTTCCCTGTTTGCAGGGTTCCAAAATCACTGATCCTAGTTTGTGCAGGGGTTGCACAACGACCTTCCTCCACATGGATTATGAATTATGAATTATTGTTAGAAAATTATATATTACGAAGCAATGGAACACATAAAATATTGCAGAAATATAAACACAGAAAACACACAAAACAAGAGAGACACAGATATACGTGGTTCACCCAGTTTGGGCTACGTCCACCCCAAACAACCAGTCCTTCCTTTCTATTATCCAGCAAAATGAAGAGACACAACCTACAGCAAATCCGCTGTAATATCCTCTGTTTTCTCTCACAGTCTCACCACTCTGTTTCTCGCTCACAGAATACACATCTATCACTCAGCCTCAAATACAATACCCTCATACAAAGAGAGGGGTTGCCTTCTAGGGCAAAAAACCCTAAACTAAACATAAGTTCTATCGTCAGATCATCCGCCTAATGAACGGCCCAGATTGACTAGAAATTACTATACTTTTACAAGGAAATTTTACAGCTGTTTTTAGCTTCGGGGGAGCTGCCCCCGAAACCCCTCGCCAGGGGGGGGCTCCCAAAGGTCGCAGGCGCCCCCCCCTGGACCCCCCTGCAGCGAATATTTTACGGGCGGCGTTGCCGCCCCCATTTCGAACTGGGGTCCTATGTGGCGATACCTTTGAATATAGAAGATAATCAAGCTCCACACTCAACAATCTCCCACTTGGAGACTGATTGTAGCAACTCCACCGCTGCTCCATTTGCTGGACAATGACTCCTCTTTGGACCTGGCTGTTTCTCATCTTCATCGTCATCCTTGAAGACCAACTGAAACTGAGCATATTCTCAGTTTCTCCCTGGTTACAACTTTTGTTAGCATATCTGCAGGGTTCTGGCTAGTGTGTATCTTTTCTAGCTTCAACTCTCCATCTTCCAACACTGATCGTATGAAATGGTACTTGAGTTGTATGTGTTTAGTCCTGGAATGAAATGCTGAGTTCTTTGCAAGATGAATGGCACTTTGGCTATCACTGTATAACGTGCCCATATCATGCTCCTTACCCAATTCACCCATAAAACTTTGTAACCAAATCATTTCTTTACTAGCCTCTGTAGAAGCAACATACTCCGCTTTTGTTGTTGAAAGTGCAACAACACTTTGGATTTTTGAAACCCAACTGACAGCTGTTCCTCTAACAGTAAATCCATATCCTGTAGTGCTCCTCCTGTTATCTCTGTCACCTGCCATATCTGCATCAACATATCCTTGTAGGGAGATGTTTGAACCACCAAAGCATAATGCTTGGTTTGTGGTACCTTTCAAATATCTGAGAATCCATTTCACTGCCATCCAATGTTCCTTTCCTAGATTGTTCATGTACCTGCTTACAACTCCCACTGCATGTGCAATATCAGGCCTTGTGCAGACCATTGCAGACATTAAGCTTCCAACTGCTAATGCATATGGAACTTTAGACATATAATCCATGTCTTCTTGGGTCTTTGGGCACATTTCCTTGCTAAGTTTGAAATGGCTAGCAAAAGGTGTACTAACTGGTTTTGCATTGTGCATGTTAAATCTTTTCAACACCTTTTGTATGTACTCATTCTGAGACAATGTTAATTTACGATTTTTCCTGTCTCTAGTTATTCTCATACCAAGGATTTGTTTTGCAGCTCCCAAATCCTTCATTGCAAATGAATTTTCCAATTTTCTTTTGAGCACATTTATTTCCTGCACGTTAGATCCTACAACAAGCATGTCATCTACATATAATAACAATATAATATAGCTGCCATCATTTTGCTTTTTCAGATAAACACAATGATCAGAGTGACCTCTAGTATAACCTTGTTCAGACATAAACTTGTCAAATTTTAGATACCACTGCCTTGGGGCTTGTTTTAAGCCATACAAGCTCTTCTTCAACCTGCACACTAGTTTCTCCTTCCCTTTCACCTCATATCCTTGTGGTTGCTGCATATATATCTCTTCCTCCAAATCCCCATGGAGAAAGGTTGTCTTTACATCTAACTGCTCAAGATGCAAATCTTCAGCTGCTACAAGACTTAAAATAGTTCTGATTGAAGTCATTTTAACAACAGGAGAAAATATTTCATCAAAATCAATACCTTTCTTCTGTGCAAACCCCTTCACCACAAGTCTAGCTTTATACCTCTGTTTTCCTCCATCTTCTTCCTTCAGCCTGTAAACCCATTTATTCTTCAATGTAGTTTTTCCTATAGGCAACTTGACTAAATCCCAAGTCTAGTTATGCATTAAGGAGTCCATCTCTTCTTCCATGCCTACCTCCCACTTCTTCCTGCTTTCAACCTGCATTGCTTCTTCATAACATTCGGGTTCACCAGAATCAGTCAACAATAAATAATATAATGAAGGAGAGTATCGTTCAGGGGGTCTACTTATCCTGGTAGATCTTCTAACACCACTTTCAGGTGTTTGGGGTGCCTGTTGTTGTTGCGGTGGTTGCTGTTGTTGTGGTTGTTGATTATTATTATTTTCAGGCACCTTTACTTTTTCAGTGATTTCATCAAGAACTGCGTATTCCTTGTTTTCCTTTTCCCGTTTCTTTTCCTACAACTGATTCTTATACAAGACCTTTTCATTGAATATTACATCTCTGCTCCTAATGATTTTGTGATTTTTGTAATCATATAAGCGATAACCAAAATCATTAACACCATATCCAATAAAGGTACATTTCTTTGACTTTGCCTCAAGCTTTGTTCTATTTTCTTTATCAATATGGACAAAGGCCTCACAACCAAAAGGCTTTAAAATAGAGTAGTTTACCTTTTTACCTGTCCATGCTTCCTCTGGAACACCACCATCCAAGGAACTTGAAGGCCCTCTGTTTATTAGATAAACAACAGTATCTACAACATCTGCCAAAAACTGTAAAGGCAATCCTGCATGCAATCTCATGCACCTTGCACGCTCCATGATTGTTCTGTTCATCCTTTTTGACACACCATTTTCTTGTGGTGTTCTTGGAACTGTCTTCTCTCTGCGAATTCCATGCTCTGAACAATACCTATCAAACTCTTTGTTGCAATATTCACCTCCATTTTCTGATCTAAGACACTTCAATTTCTTTCCTGTCTCAATCTCAATCAAAGCTTTCCATTTCTTGGAAGTATCAAATACATCAGAGTTATTCTTAATACAATAAATCCAAGTTTTTCTAGTTGCATCATCAATAAAAGTAACATAATAACGAGAGCCACCGAGAGATGATACCTAAGCAGGTCCCCATACATCTGTATGCACAAGCTCTAATTTTTCATTCTTCTTTTCTTTCCCAACTCTGAGAAATTTGACTCTCTTCTGTTTTCCATAAATGCAATTCTCACAGAAGTCCAAATCAACATTCTTTAAACCTGGCAACAAATTCCTTGAGTGAAGAATCTTCATCCCCTTTTCACTCATGTGTCCGAGCCTATGATGCCATAATGCTGCATCTGCTCCTTTGGAAGTTAAATCATTAACAGAGTTAGAAATACCATTGCATAAATACAATGTACCAACCTTTTCGCCTTTTGCTATTACCAGGGCTCCTTTGGTGACCTTCCAAGCTTTATCTGTGAAAGTTGTCACACAACCTTCACCACCTAACTGCCCTGTTGAAATCAGATTTTTCTTTAGATCTGGAACATGCCTTACCTCCTTTAATAGCCATTGGTTTCCATTCTGCTGTCTTACAAGAACCTTACCCATTCCAACGATTTTATAGGGTTTATCATCACCCAGACAAACTTGTCCAAAATCTCCTTGAACATAGTCATGAAAGTATTTCTTATCAGGTGTGGCATGGAATGAAGCCCCTGAATCTACCACCCAGGAATCAGTAATATTTTCGAAAGAAAGAATCAAAGCATCTTGTAACACCTCACCTGTCACATTTGCTTCATGATTGTTTTCTTGTTGTGCATCTCCTTCTTTTCCCTTCCGAGATCTACAGTCTTTCTTTAGGTGTCCTTTCTTTCCATATTTCCAGCACACTATCCCCGATATGTACTTGGATCTGCCTTTCCTTGATTTACTGCGATATCCTGAGCTCTTTCCTCTTTCCATTTTTCTTCCTCTAGACTCTGCACTCAAAGCATTTCCCGATGTCTCACCGGAGCTTTTCTGTCGCATTTCCTCGCTAAGGATAGCACCGACAACATCAACAAACTTTAAAGTACTAGATCCAGAAACAGAGTTACTAATGGCCATTACCAAACCATTCCAACTTTCTGGTAACGAGCACAAGAATAACAGAGCTCTAACTTCATCATCAAAGTTTACCCCTACAGAACTTAACTGACCTGTAACTATATTAAAATCATTTAAATGGTTTGCAACAGATCCACCTTCCGACACATTCATATTAAATAACCGTTTCATAAGAAATACCTTGTTTGAGGCCGAGGGTTTTTCATATAGTTTCGACAACGTCTGCATCAAACACTCTGTCGTGGTTTCCTTCGAAATGTTGAAGGCGACTGATGCAGCAAGGCACAACCGTATTGTCCCGAGTGCCTTTCTATCGAGAAGGTTCCATTCTTCGTCTTTCATACCCGTCGGCATCTTTGTTTTTCCGCCCAATGGTAGGTATAGATCTTTCTGATACAGATAATCTTCCATCTGCATCTTCCACAGCAAGAAGTTTTGGCCATTAAATTTCTCGACCCTAAACTTACCATCTTCCGCCATTGCTCCCACTCGAACCAGGAACCCTTCTTTCCTGCGAGTTTATCAGCCAAATAGACCTTCGGCTCTGATACCAGTTGTTAGAAAATTATATATTACGGAGCAATGGAACACATAAAATATTGCAGAAATATAAACACAGAAAACGCACAAAACAAGAGAGACACAGATATACGTGGTTCACCCAGTTTGGCTACGTCCACCCCGAACAGCCAGTCCTTCCTTTCTATTATCCAGCAAAATGAAGAGACACAACCTACAACAAATCCGCTGTAATATCCTCTGTTTTCTCTCACAGTCTCACCACTCTGTTTCTCGCTCACAGAATACACATCTAACACTCAGCCTCAAATATAATACCCTCATACAAAGAGAGGGGTTGCCTTCTAGGGCAAAAAACCCTAAACTAAACATAAGTTCTACCGTCAGATCATCCGCCTAATGAACGGCCCAGATTGACTAGAAATTACTATACTTTTACGGGCGGCGTTGCCGCCCCCATTTCGAAATGGGGTCCTATGTGGCGATACCTTTGAATATAGAAGATAATCAGGCTCCACACCCAACAATTATGAGGATAGATTATGAATTTAGGGGTGGTGGGGGTATAGTGGCATGATGATGAGGTGTGAATTGAGAGATGAAATGATGATAAATGGTGCATGGAAGGAGTACATAAAGGTGAATGATAAATCATGAATGATAGACATGTGAATGGTTACATGGGGATATAATAGACAACTCTAACATACCTATAAAACTTTAACAAATAAAACTTGATTGCTATGGTTTTAACTTGTGATAAATGGAAACCCCATGTAATGCCCCCCTAGATTATGACAACAATCATCATAGGGTAAATTGACATAAAAACCCCCAAAATTCTGACTCAAAAATCATAATGAAAGCTTTCAAATTCAAACACCCCTTCCCATAAATGATAAAGACCTTGATGACCAAATGAAAAACCACTTTCATAATGGCTTCCCAAGCAGTGGTTAGTCAAACTCATAATAGTGAAAATTTTTGTGAGTTTGACCTTTTGTATGACAACAAAACTATGAATTTTTGAAGACCTTCGACTAATAAATTAACCGACTCTAACACAGATCAAAGAAGTTGTTCAAGGTGGGAGACATAGTATGGTTACAATTGAATAAGGAGAGACTATAGGTTGTTGGTAAGAAAATCAAGACTTTGAGATATGGCCCCTTTGAAATACTGGGAAAGGTGGGGGATGATGTCTACAGACTTATTCTACCCCCATGTATGTGCATTTAATCAGTTGTGATTGTGGATAATTTGAAGCTCTATGAACCTCCCATGCTAGATTAGGAAGAGGAAAAAGTCCTACCTTGTGTAGAGGATTTGGCACCAGACGTTTAAGGAGAGTTGACAAAAGATATAGTTTTGTAGTAGAAGTCTAGAAATATGAGACAATGGTATCATGACCTTTGGAAAACTGGGTTGAAAGGACAACTTTCAAACATAACTAAATGAGACACTTGAGAAAAGGTAGAGAGAAAATTTTCCTTACCTCATTTAGCAGAAGATTTTTTGGACTAAAATCTTTCCAAAATGATGAGGTGTGGTCCAAATTATATCATTATATTGTTTGTGATCCATATCATTGCCTTCAAAGTGGAAAAAGTGGAGGAATCAACTCATAGGATCATTCTTACCCACGAGACCTAGTTTGGCAAAATAAGGTATGAAACCTTATAGGAAAAATTTTAGGGGTGAAACAACATTCCTTTGGAGGTAAATATTTTCTACTTTAGTGCCACACTTTATTTTTCATATTCTACACACAAAGACCTTCCAACAGTGCAAAAATCACCTTAATCGGAGTATGTATGCAAAAGTTATTCCACTTAGAAGTTTACCTTCCTGCACCATAACTTGAGAGGATTCCATGTCAACCCCTATTATTCATGGAAAAGGGCTAGCCACGTGATTGTGATGAAGAATAATCTAGAAGAGCCCATATTATAACTATAGTTAAGAGTTGAGTGAGTCAAACTTAGTCACTAGTAGGCTATCATATTGTGTTATAAACGAACCACTAGGAGGAAAAGGGGTTCCATTCATTTCGAGAGTACTTTTTCCATAGACACGTAGAGTAGCCACGAGGGATAGGGATAGAGAACATGGAGAGGATTTGCACATTGTAATATCCTGCAAGCCACATGCCATACTTCTTTGTACCCACAACCATTTTCTATTAAGAGAGAGTAGTGCGGCCTCACCATTCCGATGGGTTTTCTCCTGAAAGGGTTTCCAAGGATATATCTTGTGTCAATTGTGTTTGTGAGTTTTTATTTATTCGTTTTCTATTTTCAATAATAAAAAAATCTAATTTTTATGTATATGCAATCAACAATAATCTACAAATCCAAAAATCTAAAGAGAAATAAACCCTAATAGTGTAGATTTCAAGTTTTTAAATATAGATTATCAAATCTATTATGACAAACTATCAAGTGGGATATCCATGATAATTTATGGATTGGTTTGGTAAGAATTATGCAAGCTATGTATAAAATTATGTGCATTCCCTGCCTTGGTAGCATTAATGATTTAAATATTAGTCGCATTCTCTTTACCATAAAGTATATTTCATATATTATGGTAGCAAAAACTGTGGGGTTTTGTTGTACAATCCCAATTTTCAAATGTAGCGACTTCAGGTTTAATTTTTTGATGTCTTTACCATTTATTGTAACCTTACCCACTATGAGATCATAAAATATTTCAACTAATGCGATCATTAAGCCTTTTCCTAAAACACTTTCCCCATCCAAGTCTTGGCTATGACAGACTTTAATTTTTAGGTTCAAATCTTTGAAAATAGCGATTTCAAGCCTTGATGTATAAGAAAATTCTACATGCTTTAATTCAATTTCACTTTTGATTTTATGAGTAGTTTCTGCATCATCGTCAATATGGAGCACTATTAGAGTGAGTTTGTTATGAATTTACTCAATGTTACTTTAATACACACTGGTTTCTCTCTCTCTCTCTCTCTCTCTCTCTCTCTCTCTCTCTCTCTCTCTCTATATATATATATATATATATATATATATATATATATATATATATATATAGATATATATATATATATATATATATATATATATATATATATATATATATATATATATATATATTAGAGTGAGTTTGTTATGAATTTATTCAATGTTACTTTAATACACATTGGTTTTGCTATGTATATGTATTTAGTGTGATATATATATATATATGGATTCCTAAATTTTGGTGATAAATAGAAGAAAGGATTTGATTAAAGCATTTTTTACCACATCTAATACTTATAAGTACTTTCTTTCTGAGAATGTAATACTGAAGGAGGAAAAAATAACATAATCATATAGCATGATGTTAAGAGATCGGTAATATTTATTTTTTATAAATTTACTCTTTTATTTTTTAAAAGCTTCAAATACAGTGCATTCAATTTTGTTAATATCAGTGTATATCCCATGATCCAAAGAAATGCTAAAACATATATTATCAAATGTATACTTTATCTTTAGATTAGATAGTATATATTATATTATTTAAATCCTAGCATAAACCATATTAATTTTGAGTCTTATTGATTACATTAACTAGTTTTTCTTTATTTGTCATCTTATATATCCCATCATATCTACTTAGTCATATCTCATATATACAAATTCTATGGCATATCCGGGTTGAGGATATTTGAGTTTGGCGTTATGGAGATTTTATTGTCAGTGTTCCATGCAATTTCAACCTGAGATTTTTGTTCTATGGTCATTTTGTTTTTTTTCTTATGACAAATATGTGAATTTTGTTAACATAAATATATTATTGAAGGGTAAATTGTAATAAAACCTTTATTGGTGAAGGGTTAATTTATTATCAAAACATTAGTCTTTAAGAGTAAAATTTTTAACATAACATTCCTTGACAAGAAGTATAAAGACCAAAAATATCTTATAGGTAAAGAAGAATCCAAATTCCAACCCTATCAGCTTAACAAAATGGAAGATGGTCATTATACATGATTGCAATCAAGGTTCCCATCAAACATTGCTTCATTCCATAATTAAGTGAGGTTGAACCAAACCAAACCAACGCTTTACAAGATTAGAGCATTAACAATGCAAGAATGAATTAACAAATCCCATTGATGATTCTCTCATGTTAAACCAAGCCTGTATCATATCAGTTCCCCCCCCCCCAGCTCGAGTTGCATAAACTATCATAATCAATTTTAGACAATGTATTAGTGGTGCACGAAAATCAAAACGGATTTCCAAATCTTAAACCAAATTTTCATGGAATTATATATATATTTTTAATTTTTTTTTATGATTTTTCATGATTTTAATCAAAGTTTAAACTTGGGGGTCTTATTTGGCCTCTTCCCAAGGAATTAACCATATTAGATGGCAGGATATAGACTGGAATAGGCTTTTTCTTGGTAAAGTAATGCTAGGATCACCTAGCATTAGTTCACTAACAATAATTATTTAATTGACTCCTTTTGATTTCCTTTAGTGATATCTGAGACATCTGGCTCAGTTACGTATGAAATTTGGGCTTTGCCTAGCGAGCACATAGCACCTCTTCCCATTCATTTACTATGGGTCATCGTATCTCCCTTCCAACCTTGGCCTCTGCACCTTTTCCTTTGTGGGATCAAGGCAAGCCATTCAACTTGCAACTCAATTTGCAATGGAATATGAAACTCAATCTGCAATGGGGTTAGGGTCAGTCGTTGGTGCTAGTTGTTCCAGGGAAATTCTCGTTCTTGGGCAATACAACTTTATTTGTTCGAAGAAAGACTTATTCGTTTTACCTACGAGGATAAATGCAAGGACTAGGAAATAATAACTTAATATAGCATGTATGTTGGACTTCAGTTCAACAAGACTCAAAATGAATATTATTGTTGATTAGCTTATAAGTGGATTCTTAAGAAATGACTTGAGAAACTGTGGATCCTTAAGAAATAGCTTGACCACTATTTTTTTCTATACTTACAAGCATTGACATTTCTCTTTCTTTTACTTCTATGCAAAATATGCAAAATGTCTTTTCCTTGCAAAATATGCAGTAAGTAATAGACTATGATTTTCTATGAAATTGCAATTTAATCTGAAACAATGCAATACAAAGCAATAAAACTACCTCCACAAACTGAGATGAAAATTATGATTGTGTTCAAAATTTTATTTGTGCTTACAAAAATGTACCTGTCTCCCATGAAAATGGAATCCTTGTGATGTTCCTTTCCCACTACCTGTTGAAGAACATTTTAGTTAGGTTGGAATTTAAAAGAAAGTGTTTCTCTAGCTAATCCGGTCTACCTCAATAACACGGGATGTTGCATTTGTTTGGCAATAAATCAAAATTTTAATTTTTGAACTAAATACAACCTACGTTTAACATTTCCAGAAGCTTGGAGGATTTTGATTTGTGGGTCGAGTTCACCTCTAGAATATTCTCCAAGATAATTATGCTAATTTAACAAATTTACTGGCATTTGCAATTAATTATGGAAAATGTTGAGAAACTTGTGAAAGAAGAATAAAAAAACAATGCAACCTGAGCACACTTACGAAGAGATTGGGTTACAATGCTAGAGAGGGAGATCTTGGGATTGGAGAAATTAGCTTGTAGAGAATTAGAGAGAGTGGGAGATCTTGTTCATGCTACTTGTTGAAGAATATGAGGTTTCGAGGCTAGTTTGGATCCTGGGGTCCTAGATTTTAGGAGCAAGAAAGGGTGTATTTTGGCATGTATACTAATTCCTTCTTGGTTTTCTTGGTTTAAGAGTAAGGCCTCATTGGCTGTTTTTTTCCTTCTGATCACCGAACAAGGAGTCCCTTGTTGTTCACTATTTGATTTCCTCTAAAAACACTGCCTCTTCAAACAATCTAAAGCCTCTACCATATCTGTGTCAGATCATTGAGCCATTGAAAGAGTGCCTTAAACATGAATCAAATGGTTATGAAGATGTCCAATTGCATCACAAACAACATATACAAGAAATTTCAATTTTTCCATTACAAAGGGAAAGGTAGAGCTTCACGCCCATAGCTAGGCTAACTGCGCTAACCCTAAGAGCCAAGCCTAAGGAAAGCATAATGTCTTTTTCTCCACTGAAAATTTAGTGAAGTTAAGTGGTGCATGAAAGAATTCCAACGATTAAAAGTGAACAGATTACTTCCTGTTCAAAAAAAACTACCCCATCCCACACAGACAGATCTCGCCTTCTCTCGAAAGCCAGAGTCAAGGTTGCCAAGGGTGCTACTTTTTTTAGCTACCTCGATCCCTTCCACCAACCCAGGTGTTGCGTACAGAAAGTCCTGCCCACCAGAAGCTTCAGTTCTTTGGAGGTTACCTTTAACCAACTAGAGGAGGTGAGGGGACGTGACAAGATGGGTGATTACTTCCTAGAATGGACACCTGTTGCTTGGGGCAGGTAAGGAAGACTTTTTCGAGGTTACTTAATTGAATTATGGTAGTGAGATTTTACGTTATTAATAATTTTGACACAAGCGATCATGAACAGCTTGGTTATCAGGCCAACATTAACTCAATTGCGGTGACTCATTGAGCACTTAACTATGGTTACTCATGGAACACTGGAGGATTGACATATCCAATAGTAATTGGAACTTGTGAAGGTTGCAATGGCTTCTTTAAATCGATCAGACACATGAAATGAATGCAAGCTCCGCTTGACAAGTCTTTTCCTTTTTATTTTTATTTTTCTTTATTTATTAAATATCTTAGTTTTTATTAAATTTTAAATTTTTAATATATGTGCAGGGATAAATTAAAAACAAGCTAACATAAGATTGATGCACGGACCTTTCATGCAACTCAAGTGTGCATTCAAGAAGTTTATGAGCATGTAATGTTTGTCTATGGTTTCTCTAACTCTAAAAATTCATTGCCTCAAACACCATTGCATACTTGGAAATTAAGTCTTTTAGTTTTATTATTCTAAAATTGCCTACTCCTACACATCTTAGGTTTCTTCATCAGTTACAGGCAAGCACACTGTAGATTATAATAACTAAAACAAATCATGTGATACAATATGCACTCATTGTGGTTTGTAGAATCTTCATTTTTTGGTGATTGTTGTATCCTTATCTTAAACTTCTAGTATTCATTACTTTGGTAAGGTTTATTATCAATCCTGAGTAGCAAATTTTCAAGCCTATGTTGTAGGCTTCCTCATTACCAAAACTTATGTTTTAGGAGTATATTTTGAAAACATTTGTTAGCTTGTCACAAGTTGTTTTCTTTCAATGAATGGTGAGGTAGAAATCTAGTTGATCATTCAACATTATAGTTATGTTTTTATTCTTCCATCAAATATACCTCTCATAATTTGGGTGTTTCCACAAAATTTTCATTGAAATAACTAACGAACTGGGAATCTTTCATTGCTAGTGAAGGATTTCCTTGGTGAACAGATTCTTCTAGTGGAAACTGTTTCCTCATTCCTTTATCTATTTTAGAAATCTTTCATGGCCATGAAACATATTTATGTTTTAGTTTAGATAACAAAGAAGATGCAAGAAACAAGCAAAAGGGAATGTGGTTAAAATGCATTTTTCTGAGAATGTTTATGAGCGCTTGCTTTTTTACCATGACCATAAATGTTTTCTGCCATATTTCCAATCTTTTTTTAGTTTTTATTTTTCCAAACACCATCATGCTTACTACATCAGATATCATGTCTATAGATGAGGTCCATTCCAGATGCTTATTGCATTTTTAATTGCCTATTAACGCATCAATATCTTGGCAAGATACTCATTGCATGGCAACAATAAATGGAACCAACTACATTCCAATTGTACAAACCTATGATTTGTTGTTCTCTATTAGAAATAACCCACAATGGTAATATCAATATGTTGATAGTTTGTCATCCACTTAGATGGATGGATGGTGATGTAAGGCAAGAGGTATTTCAAATCCTCTTTTCGTTCCTTGAGAAAAAAGCAATTTTCTTCAAAGGAAGGAGACAATCGGATTTAATGTGTTGGCAAAGGCATTAGAATTCCATTGGAATCAAAGGAAACCCTACCAAATGTTTGGTTTCATTCTATGGAGAAGGAAGATTTTGTGGCACAATTCAAGATATTTGACTTTGAGTTGTGCAATCATACTGGCATAGGACTTTAAGCATAGGCTTAACCAAATGGCACCTTAAACTTAAAGTCACTTCTTATACATAGCTTATGCCTATTTTTACACCGAACAATCCCTCTTATGAACAAGAGTGATCTCCCTAGATATTTTATGGAAACTAGAAACAAGCAAGACAATTGAACTGACTTTTTCCCTAAGTTGAACTTGTTTGAATTATAAGAATTAAAGCTAATGGATGAGCCTCTTACCTCTTTCAAAAAAATTGTCAATGAAGATATCTTGTTGTAATTCGATGCAACTCTTCAATGCTTGATAAGACCTGCAAACATTGACCATAAAAGGATCAAAAGCACATGTGATATAATAATCCAAACAACTTAGCCTAATGATCAAGGAAATTAGGAAATGAATTTGCCTTAATAAACATTATAAACAATTGTAAATCATTCATCATTCAAATAAGACAAATGAATGGGAGAAAGTGTTCATTTTTATTAATCAAATCCTTCATTGAGATTCCTTCATTTCAGATCCAAAAGAGGAGGATGAGACTCATTCATTGAGGGATTAGGTTACCATGAGAAAATGGATGGAGATGCATCATCTCAGGGTTATAGTTTGAATATTCATCACCTGAAAGCTTTCAATTGGGGCAAACAAAGCACGACTTTGTACTATTCTCAGATTTAGTTTCAGCGCGTGCGTGGGAAACTCTAGAGAAATTGGCGCAAGTGAAACTTAACAAGGCGTGACAACTATTTTTCTCAAATTTTTCATCCATATCAAAATATTTTGGGTTGCTTAACTTTTGAGGGAGCTGGTTCAAACATGTTCACGGATGGTAAAAAGACCCATAAAATGATCTAGTGTGATGGTGACAAATTGACATGTAACATATTTCCCCCTAAAGTGCGAAGTCTGTAAAACAAGTTTAAAAGATTGAAGCACTTTATCATTCCAAGGATCAGATTAGAGGCAATGTCAGAAACCTGCAAGGAACATTCAAGGATTACAATGCAAATATATATCAAAAATCATCTTTGAGGTAAACATTCCCATACTCAAAGTAAACGCGAACTCAATGAACAAGCATGGAAAAACTAAAATCATATATATGGTAGACACAGTATGGAGGCAACCATCCATCTACATAATCATGAATATAAAATTTCCTAGCAGCCTGGATTGATGAAACTAGATCCAAGGTCTTGATCTCCATCTCTCGATCTATAGTACGAATCTAACCATGCGAGTGAATGTCTCGAAGTCAAACATGGCAGAAACCATGTAATTACCAATCAATGATGAGAACCATTACCAAGCGCAAGAGAAACCAGAAATAATGACAATGGTTCTCAAGGTACTTCCAGTACAATATATGAAGTGTGAAACGGTGATATGAAGTCGAACACTCATGTAATTGTTCGATTGAAGGCTAATGATGAGAACCTGTAGTCGAGAGGGAGAAATTTTCCATTAAGGCATGCATGCTTCAAGGTAGTAAAGTTTTCTAAATCAACTTCCTAGATAATGAGCTGAAGTTGATAAGAAGTGATCTGTTTTAGGAAAGCCTACGACACGAAACATAGTGTCAAGTTTTGAAAATAGTTTGCAAGGTCTGACTCAAGGATGGCCGACGCGATTGAAGGCATAGCATTTGCAAAGGGATTTTGAACAGAGGTTGAAATTCCTTGAACACATAACAACACGACTATGCCTTGGTAACTTTTGACTTAACGATAATACCCAAAACTATGAAGACTTTCAATGAGGTTTGATCAACTGTAAGGAAAATGGATTTCCCAACCTGGACATGAGTGTGAAGGAGTGCCATGTTCAAAAGCGACATGCTACATTTTAAAAATGATAATGTAAAATGGACACCTTTTCCCAATTTTCTTCCACCATTACTGGCAAGTACCTCTTTAGTTTTTACAAGCTTGAGGAGGATAACGTATGCTTGGACTGTAACCTCATCCTTCGGATGAGTCCATCAAAGTATTTTTAATGAACCCTAGGAAGAAATGGTTCAATCCCGTTATGCTTAACGAGTTCTATATTGTTTAGTTTTTTTACGAGTCTAGTAAATGAGTAACTCGATGTCATTTTCTTTTAAGAGTTTGAAAAAGACACAAAAATGAAACTCATTCAGTTCTTTTACCGTAAAATTTTAACGAGCCCGAAGAAAGTAAAGATCGATGTTTTTCAATTTTAGAGTGTGAGAAGGAAAACATAAGTAGACTCCATCATGTTCTTTTTGGTCAGTTTTAGTCTCTCAGGTCCGAAAAGGATAAAGTAATACAAGAGAGAACTCTACTGACCATGTCTTATCAACATATACCTTTTTTGTAAACAGTTCTAGCTCAGTCTGTAGAAGGGATAAACTTATACTGAGTGGACGGTTGTTCATTTAATTTTACGAGTTCGAACAAGCAAGTACTCGACGATCTTTTCGTTTTAGAAAGAGTCTGAAAAGGGCTTAAAAGAAGACTCCATGATTTTCGTTTTTCGTAATTTTTAAGAGCATGAAAAGTGATAAAAGTCTGCTAAAATGTCAAAATGATTAATCTTTGCTCCGTAACCGATCCTTCACATTTAAACTCAACAAATTGTCATAACTGCTCAGAAAGGTCATTTTCCCTCTCAAAAAGGTTTTAAACATAAAAAATAATATTTTTTAGCTCCAAAAACTTATAAAAGTGAGAAAAAGTAAATTATTTTCACCATTTGAATTTTTACCATTTGAGAGAAGAGAGAGGAGTTTTTACCACTAGACTTCTAGGACTGATTTCGAGCCAACCGGTGGACGATATCACACACCATTTTTATCTGTTTAGATTTCATTTTGAGTTTTCATTTTTTTTTCGAGAAAAACTTTGTTAAAAAATGTGCCCTCAGCCCTGCGCGGTTTTTTTAATTGGGCCCGCATAGGTTGATAAAAATTTCCACACGGAAAATCACATCCTGCGCGAAATTCTGCGAGAAAAAACTGTGTCTCTGCACTCTGTCAGTAAAATGGCAGTCGCGCAGGTGCCAGGGGTTTATTTTTAAACAATTTTTGAGTTAAGAAAACATGAGATGAGCTTTTAAAATGATTCTAATTGCTTTAAAATGGTCATTTCAGGTCATTTGATTGCTCAAAATGGAGTGGAGGGAAAGAGAGCATGAAGCCAATGATTTGGCAGCTTTGGCAGATCCCACCACCATGCAGACTCTCAGGACTTGTGGCCTCTTGAAATACTGGCTCATTCTTGGGATGAAAGCTCAGGTAGATCTGATGACATGGTCAGTAAGGACCTGGAATGTCCAGGAACAATTCTTTGTGATTGTCAATCATCGTGTTACCATTGATTCCAATGACATATACTTCTTGACTAAGTTGTCTCATCGGGGAACCGATCTTTCACTATTCAGATCAAGGATGGGAGGAGATACTATTGATGGGTATACAAGACGCTTTTGCAGGGGTGCACCACCCAAGGATGGGAGAATCGACATTTAGACCATCGTGCTTTTACCCTTGAGGATCATTGCTTTCACTGTTCATATACTGTGTGGCAGTGCTTCCCTTCATCTAGCCACATGGGCATAGATGCAGATGGTCGTGGAATGCTGGGAATCCACGATATACAACGGGTGCGAGGCAGTGGCAATGAATATGAAGTTTCAGTTGACTAGGTGCAAGAATGGAAAACTGAAGAATTTCGGTTATGGTGTCATTCTTAATACTTTTTTCCTAGAGAGGGTTCTTATCCTCTGACCACAACAAAATTTTAGCAAATGAGGGGGGTTCTAGGGATCCACGCATGATGAGGTAGGTTGCACTGATGGCACGCCATGGAAGTGATGGATCAGTAGTGAGGTATACGACAGTTTTTTGATTGGTTAGGCCAACAGATTGTTTCGATTGAGGAATTCCCGTATGCTGAGATGGATTAGAGAGATGAACCTGATATCCCACTTCTAGCTAGAACTAAGTGGGGTAATCTAGGTAAGAATTTTTCATTTTTACATATTTCCAAAATTTTAAATTTTTATCCGAAATGCATGTGCAGATGTGGGTCCAACCCGACTAGCCGGGGTGAGATGATTCAACAGACAAGGTGAGAAGCCTATAGTAGATGCGCCAACGAACCCAGAGGCAGAGGATATCCTGACAGAGTTGGAGCATAACCTTGAGAGGTTGACTTCCAACATCCCAGAGACTAGGACCAATGACATTCCATGTGCCTATCAGAGACATGCAATTGGGGTTCCAGGGCCTCTCAGACATTTGCTGTGTCGAGTTTCTCATGCTATCATTTATTATCATGAGCATCATCATGCTTAGATGGTCTAGTTTCTAGGACCACATTTTGACTTTTTGGTGTCAGCATATTTGGAAAATAAAAGGCCACAGGGCCTTATGTCCTCAGATGACATATTTTTTAGACACACTTTTATACAAACTCTATTTTAATGAAATATCTACTACTTTTTATCAATGTTTATTTCGATCAATGTATGAATGAATATTTTTTTTAATTTACAAATGTTGCAAATGTCTATTCAACACATGATTCACCAATGCATCCGTCAATGTGTTTAAATATCTCGGAATGGTTGATATTCGATGTAATCACATTCCCTTTCCAAGAGACAGACTTGTAAAAATACTCTTAACATGGTTGGACTCCTTACTGTATATACACCATTTAAATGTAATACCGTGAGTTGCGAATCTAACCTAACAATCAAATGTCGGATACCAAATGTGATGGCATCAACTTATAGCTCAATGACTGCGCTATATTCCGCAATGTTATTCGTTGTTTGACCGAGACATATTCCATGAATAGAAACTACATCATCACTGGGTGAATAGATAACCCAGACTGCAGGAGATAAATTTATAGTATTACGACTAGCACCATCAACATAGCCAATGTAAGTATGAGATAATGTCGACATTTTCAAATCAAGTGTAAAAACGAGATAAGCAGGAGAAGCAATGGAAAATGTAAAAAACATTATTTGTCACACATACCTAGAAAAATGGTAAATAATGTACAGATCTTCACCAAAATTTTATGCAAAATATTTCTTTAGGTAAAGACCATTTCTGGGCTTTCCCAAAGGAATACCATCATAATCAACCAGCTCATAGGCGGCTTTAGCTAATACGCGTTTTATGATATAAGGGTCATGCCACATGGGTTCGAACTTCCCTGCACCTAACTTGTCATGAGCTTGATCATAAACCAAGACTAGGTCACCTTCTGAATATGAATGAGGATTAACGTTTTGATCATATTGGGCTTTGACACATTTTTGGTGAGCCTCGCTAGCCAGTATGGCATCACGACAATTTTCATCTAAACGAGTTAAATGTACAAAGCATTCTTCATCCGCAGAGGTAGTAGGTAATAATTTGATTGCTAGTTTTAGGGATGGGATTTCACATTCAATGGGTAATACTGCTTCCAAACCATAAACAAGTTGGAAAGGAGTAAAATCGGTCGATGTTTTTACAGTAGTACGATAAGCCCACAGTGTTGAAAAAGAGCATAGAATGCTAGTTTCCTTTATGCATACCAACTATCCATTTAATCATATTGGCTAAAACTTTATTGACAACTTTGACTTGACCATTAGCTTGTGGATAATACAGAGTAGAGTTATCTTGGGAAAGGCCAAGTTGTGCGGATAGTTCGACCATCATAAAGTTACGAAATGACTACCATGGCCTGTAAAAATAGCTTGTGGGACACCAAATCGAGCAATCACATGATTGAAAATGAAAATTGTTGCAGTTTCACCGACGTCCCTATATGTAGGCATCCCCTCGGCCCATTTTGTAAAGTAATCGACTGCAAGGATAATATACCCGTGCCTCCCGGCCGAGTGAGGGTTACAAGTGACGAAGTCGATGCCACATTTGTCAGAAGGACCGAAAGCTATGATAAGGTGAACAGGAGCTGGAGGTGCTCGCATTTTGCGATCATAGATTTGGCAATTATGGCATTTGCAGACTGTAGCAATGCAATCTTTAAACATTTAAGGCCAAAAGTAACCAACACATAATATCTTTTGGACAGTAGCATACCCAGACATGTGACTGCCACACGCTCCAGAGTGACAGTCATTTAATGTTTTTACGGCCTTTTGAAAAATTAAACAACGTCGGAATATAGAATTGGCACAATGAGAGTAAAGAGTGTCGCCAATAATATTGTATTGTTGGGATTGGTATCAGATTCAATGATGATCAATTTTGGGTAACTCAGGTCTAAACATTTGTGTTTGGAGATATATAATGATGTCTCCATACCACGGATCTAACATACTGATAAGAAAGAGAGATTAATTAGCAAAAGAATCTTCTGCTACAATTTCTATATCAATATGACGAAAGTCACAAAATAATTCAACGAAAATCAAAGATTTCTTTGATTTGGATTTTTCAAATTCCAAATCAAACTCTTGTAAGATAAATATCCACTTGGAATATTTTCCCCCTAGCAATTGTTTAGTGAGAATTTACATCATAGGGTTGCAATCTAAAATCACTGTTGTTTTTCGAAGAAGTATATAGTGACAGAATTGTTGAACAGCTTACACAACTAGCAAGGCTAGCTTCTCCACATGTGTGTATTTAATCTCGATTTTAGTGAGACTCTTACTCAAATAGTAAATCACATGTTCGCTGCTAGAATCATCCTCTTGGACTAACACCATGCCAATGATGGCATCAGATGCAGCGAAGTGCATAAAGTAATATCGATGATTATCAGGTGGATGCAGTAACGACACATTGGTCAGTGCATGTTCTAATGCATCAAAATCTTTATCATTAAGCTCATCCTAAAAAAATGGAATGCACTTTTTCAACATTCAAGTAAAACCATGGGATATTTCAACATAATTATGGATGAATCTACGCAAAAAGTTTTCTTTCCTTGCAAACTTTGGAGTTAAGTAAGGCTAGAAGGAGAAGGAAAATTCAGAATTACCTCTACCATGAGGGGGTCAACACGAATGCTTTCTTTCGAAATGATGAATCCTAGAAGCCAACCCGATTGCACACAAAAAAAACAATTGTGCGGATTCAAGCGAATATTGTAGTGCCTACACCTAATGAAAATTGCTTTCAAGTGTAATGGGTGATCCTTCCTTTTCATTGAATGAGCCGGTAGGTCATCTAAATAAGGCTGAACAATATGCTTGATATCATGGATTGCATAAGACATGGCTTATTGAAAAGTTTCACCATCATTCTTTAGGCCAAATGGGAGTTTGCGATAAGAAAAATTTCCCCATGGGAATATAAATGCGCCTTTGTATTGATCGACGGGGAGTATATTTATCTTATTGTAGCCAGAAAATTCATCCATGAAGGAAAAAATTTCATTTCCGGCATAGTCATCGACAATTTGGTCGATATACGAAGTTGGATAATTTTCTTTGGGACAAGCTTTATTAATATCTTGGTAATCAACACATACTCGAATAGTTCCTTGTTTTTTAGTAATGGGCACAATATTTGATACCCAATCAGTCAAAGGAATGGGGTAAATGGATCCTGCTTTCATTAATTTTTCAACCTCAGCCTTGATAGGCTTAGTGACAACTTTTCGTGGATGTATAGGACATAATTGTTGTCTAACTGGCTTAGCATCTAGATAGGTTTTTATTTCAGGTACAAATATGCTAGGGTTGATTCCTAGCATTTCTTCGTACAACCAGGCAAAGATGTGACGAAATTCCTAAAATAGGTCTTTGTAAGTTTGAATCTCTTCTAAAGAACAAGAAGCTCCTATATGAATATTTTTAGTTATCCCAGATTTCACTTAGATGTCTATAGGTATTGTTGCCAATATGTTCCCTAAATTCTGTTCAGAATTGGAAGAAAGAGTAGATATTGGACATTGAGGATCACTAAGGGTCTCAGATGACAACATAGATGAGAAATTATTCTCAATTTTGTCAAAGGGTGGCAAGAAAGTTGAACGTTGATGATTATTGTTCCATGACATTTCGTCCAAGGTCATAACTTCGATAATCCCTTCATCAATTAAAAAATCCGTGTTAAAAGGATCAGGCATAGTGATTGGTTCCAAACGTGACAAATGATAATATTCATCAATAATCGTATTCATTTGATTGCCTTCAGACATTGATGAGTTGGAAAAAGACTGAATTTCCTCATAGGCCAACTCAAAAGGGCTACGAGGCATTTCATCGCCATATAAGATCATTTCTGATTTTGAAGGTACTTTCGACGGATCCCTCGATTTGAAAGTACTTGATGTAATCATGTTAATATGGGCATCATTATGAAGGAAATTGGGTGGAGGGAATGCGAAAGTTCCCATCAAAGATGAGTCTTTGAGAAGACCAACACCAACTTCTTCATATGGAGTGGTTGATTTTCCAACAAATGGGATACTACCAGTGGAAATAGGGTCTGAGGTATGGTAGGATAATTGATCTAGTTTCACAATTCTTCCTTTTTGAAGAAACATAATCAACCTAAAATATGACGAGACTATTTCCACCATTGCATAAGTCCAGCTCCGACAAAGCAAAAGGTTATAGTCAAGTTGAGCATCAACAACCTCAATGTCTATAACAATCATTTTTCCCTCTAATTCGATTGGAAAATAATTTCAAAGTTCATATGGATGAAAACCTCTTCCATCGAAGGCTTTCAAAGTCATGGGAGTTTGACTGATTGTTGGAGAACCCAAAGCTTTCCAACAAGCAATGGACATAATACATGTCGATGCTCCTTCTTCAATCATTGTTCTAAAAACTCATCGTGTTTTGACATGAACTAGTATCTAGAAAGTGAGTTGGTGCGGGAGACGCGTGACATGATTTTCGAGATCGAAAACAATCAAATTGGAGTCATGAGGATCTACTGCTCCTATGGCTGATAATAATAATTTCATTTGTGTTGGGAAATTTTGCAGCGCTTCAAGGGACATTGTCAAAGGTGACATAGCCAAATATTCGAAGATGTTATAGTTCTGGGTAGCCCTAACATGAGGATTAAAGGTTGACTTTCGAAGCATACTCTTAGGAGGTGAACGAATTATCATATCAAGGTTTGGTTTTTCAATATGCAATGGTTCAAAAGGAGGAGTAGATGTGGAATTTTGACTAGGTGGACTGGAGTCATATCCATCTTCAACAAGACTCTTTGACGTGTAATATTTGGATCTCATTGCTACCATAAATTTTTAAGACATCATGATATCTACCGATGCAAATGAGGAGGATTTTTCATGAGAAACCATTTTATTGTCTTGGGGAGGAAAAGGATCCTTCAAAACAATGGGTGTGGGTGAACTTTTGACGAATTTGGAAACTTCGGCATGATGTGGGCACTCCTTGGTGTAATGATCTTCATAAAAAATTAAGCAAGGATACCGAGGTTTCCTCTTTTCATCAGACGGTTCGTTCTTGTTTGATTTATCCTTAGAACGAGTGTCTTGTTTAGTTTTGCCTTTTTCCTTTTTCTTATCTCCAGATGGCTTACCCTTGCTGGTAGATGACTCTATGGCATTAATTTCCGAAGTAATTTTGGGAGAAGGATCTTCTTCAGGTTAATCAAGTAGAGCTAAAATCTGATTTTTCTTAGCATTTTTCTTTTTGTTTTTAGATTTCTTGCTCACAAAACCAATCATGCCATCTGCGACATATAATCTTGTAAGAGCTGGATTATTTTAACTAGGTCAGGGTAAATATGGGATCTTTTCATACAAAGTACCAGACTGAGTATAAACAGGATGAAGGTATTGAGTGTGAGAAATTACCTTCTCTTCAGTTCCAACACCCCCTTTGGCCACATCTTCAATTATTACTAGTAAAATAGATTTTATGAACCATTCAGCTAGAATCTGGTCTAGAATGTAAACTTTAACTAGGATACGGCTTCGTCTCCATTCATGAATGTGCTCTGATATATGGGTTGACATTGATTGTTTTAAAGAAGTTAAAAGTTTAGTTCCACTATCATATCGAACAAGAAACTGAAAATGGGTCAAAAAAGTTGTAGCAAGGGTGTTAAAAGTACCAAAGGAAGCGCGCGACAATTCTACATGCCATTTGGCTAACGAACCGGTTAAGGTTCATTGAAAAAGTCGTAATCTAATAGAATCATTGATTAATGAGTTGGACGTACACCAAATATGATAGATCATAACATGGTTGGATGGATCTTCGCTCGACTTACCTTCAAACTTAGGAATATCACTAGGAAACTTACTAGGAATGGTTGGCCAAAATGGTAAATAAAAAAGTGGATCATTAGTTAAATGAGAGAGGTCAGGCAAATCCAAAGTTGCAATGAAGGGAAACTGGCGGTTAGGACCCTGAGATGGATACTGATAACCTTGAGGTATGAGTCTCGTACCGAGAGGAGGATACCCAAGATATCTTGGGATAGTCTGAGCAGTTGGCATCTGCATGCCTCTTGGATATCTAGGATAAGCCATGTTGTATTGTGGTTGTATAGGTTGTTGAAATGTATGACCTGGGTATGGTTGATTCTGAAAATGAAGACTTTGTCCCATTTGACCTTGAACGAACTATCCTTGAAATGGTTGATTTTGCGAAGGTTGACCTTGGAGAAATTGAGTTTGAAAAAATGGTCCTTGAACAAATCGACTCTAAGTTAAACCTTGCAAAGGTGGCCCTTGAAACAGTACTTGCATATATGGGATGTCAGGTTGTACAACAGGTATTTGGGGTGTTGATGGAATTGTAGGAATGTTTTGAACACCAGATACCTGAGGTAAAGGCTGAACAAGGGGTTGTGTAGTAACCTATGATGTAAGCAGGACAATTACGTGCGATACTCCTGGAATGGGAGTTTGAGGCGAACCTGAACTTGGATTATGAACAGTCGTTGGGAAAACAAACTGCATCAATGTTTGAGGAGTACTCGGGACAAGACGCTGAAGTGGTTGTTGGTAGGTGTCAATGGATTAACCTGGATAGTTGGTTGGACTTGAAAATGCATGCCTTGAAAAGGTATTAGCTATATAGGTTGTTCAAGAGGTTGAATAGGTTGATACAAAGGCACTTGAGAAGCAACTGGAATTCACTGTTTATTTAATGAAGGGTTCCAAGTTGTATTAATTCTAGGGTAAGGCATTTCAACAACGGGTTGAGGCATAATAGGCTGACCAAAACCGGTTTGAGGCACTTGAGCATAATCAAGGTAATTCCCGATAGGGGGTTGCCCCCTAGATGTGGGGTAAGATCCACCAAAAGGTTGTCCTCAAGGTGGAGGATATGACGGTTTCCCCCCGGGCGGGTAATAACCACCTGTTGGGTTGGTTTGTGGATTACTAACATTACCAGAAATCATATTAATAAATTGTTCAGATGTCAAACCTTCATTTGGTATGGGTAATTACACCAATTGACATGTTTGAAGATGAGCTCGAGGAAGAAGCTCCTGAATAAGCTCTTGCAAGAGAGTGATATCCAGGTGGTAGAAAACCACCATACAATGTTGACTCCGGAGAAATAGAAAACATGGATTCATCTCAGGGAAAATTTTAGGGGCTAATATTCGCCCATGGGTTAATTTTCTATAATTTTTCCAAAAAAACCATTTGCTAATTTCCACTTTTTTGTAAAAATGATTCGCCCAAATTTTATAGAATGAAATTATTTTACCCTAAAAAATGCCAAAAAATTATATATAGACTATATAAAAATATTATAAATTTGAATATTTTTACAAAATTATATCCAAATATTTCATAGATTTCATATTATGGACTAGTGTGATTCGCCAAGGTTTCTAAACTTTAAGATAAATTCCATCCTTAAAATTTTCCCGATTCATTGCATCTCATGAGGTAGTTCCAGAAGCCATCATAGACCAGTCAAAACCTGGTACAATAGAACAAGGAGTTGTGTATCCTGGAATCCCTTGTCCTAAGAAGTTCAAGGGTGTGCAATACCAAGGCTCAAGGTGAAGAGATCTAAAAAAAAGCTTTGAGATATCTATAGGTTCATTGGTAGAAACGATGGGTTCTTCCTCTTCGTCTGAAACAAATCTTCAATGGTAATGAGACCGGGAGGGAGAATATCAGTAATAATGATTTTCACATGCGGTGAAAGTGGAGGATCTGGAATATGCATTGTAGTAGATGTATGGATCTCAAGCTCAGAATATCACACTCAAGTTCATCAATATTTGGTTCAGAAATGGGGTTTGTATATGAAAAGTCTCCAATATCTGATTCAATTTGAACGAGTTCAGTAATTTGTAAATCAATTGATTCTGAGTATGATGTTAAACTCGGAGTTTGATCAAATTCAATTTCTGTTACTTCAAGGCCTAAAATAGTAGATATTATCAGTTGATTAACTTCAATTCCTCTTACACTAGAGTCTATAATAGTAGAAGTTTCAATTTCTATTGTAGTTCCGGATCCTGATGATTTAGATTTTTCAGCTTTAATATTTTCTAACTGATTCGATGTATACTCAGGGGGATCCCCAAATATCCTACGTGATAGACTTGGTAATTTCGCCACAATGAAAAATTTTCAATTGATCAATTACACAATATCTAAATTACACCTAAACTCTCTAAAAAGTAAAAAACAACACATAAAGTAACACACACTAAAAATCTAAGAGTTCAAACCATACAAACTGACTCTTCACAGAGATCAATAATTACTAGTTGGTGATGAAATCCAACTTCACAACGATCAAAGTGAAAATCTTTATTGAAATGAGCGTTTGGAACCAGTTACCCTGACAACCTGCTTAATGAAACACACTGCTGCAAGTAACTCTGCTATAAACAATCCTGAGCAAAGATCACCCTAAAAAAAGTCCAAGTGAGTATAGTCAACGTCTGTTCTAAGTACAAGATTACCTTCCCTCTGTCATCACCTTAGGTTGAGCCTTAGGATTATAGTCACTAAGTTTACCAAATACAACAATTTTACTTGGGGGAGAGTTGCAAATCAGATGTACACGTAAGGGCAGTGTAACAAGCTCAATCCCTTTGAAGGTTCCTCCACATGATCAATTAGAGGTTTACTTTCAAGTGACCCCAAGTACATTTCAATACCGTTGTAATACGTGCAAATCACTATATCTAGGCCAATGAAGTGGGTACAATCACTTCACTAGATTTGACACAAACGCGTGCTTAACTCATGTGCCATAAGATCTTCCCAGAGCAAAACAAAAATAATTGGATTTTCTCTCCTAACTCAAGATTCTATTTTTCATTTGTAGCTTTGGAAAGTTTACTTCATTCCATATTCCAAAGCCCTACACTTAAGCTACTATAGGTGACAAGAGCCCTAAAAAATGTAAAATTCTAGATGAATTTTAATTAACGTCATATTATTAAGTTATTCTTTACTCAATGGGCGATGAAGGTGAAACTTATGATGTTATGAAACGACTCAAAATCTTAATGCACTCTACAATGCAATAGAAATTTTCAAATTCGATGAAATCCTATTTAGAGAAAAGACAGAGTTTCTTTGATTTTTTGAGAAATGAAATGCAAAAACTCACAACTTTTCCAATTTTCTAAAGCAACCAATTTCACTATAATGTAATGAAAATGCAGTCAACAAACCAAATTCCAGATTTCCCTAAACATCAAATAAGCCAAAATATTCTTTAACTCTAATCACTCAAAACTTTCAAGCACACAGAAATCAATCAAGAGAGTTGGAGAAAATACATTTTTCCTTATGAATACTTTGATTTAATGATAATAATAGTGCAATTGCGAAAAAGTTTCCAAGATGAAAGCAACCATTTCCTTTATCAAGCAAAAATGACTACAATTTCTTCACAAACGCACAAGGTCTCAAGAAACCCTAATTTGAAATTCACCATGAATTTGACTACAAATAAACAACAATTAAGGCTTAACCAGTGTATTTGATAGAAAAAAATAAGAATATCATAAGCAGAAGGACAATCTATCTTGTTTTGGTCAATCAACAAATCAACTAGGCAAAACCCTAAGTAATTCTTTCAAAAAGACCTAATTCTAAAAAATCATTAACAAAGCAGTCAACTGAGTTCAGAAGAGACACAACGTAGTCCAAACAAACATAATGACACTTTTAGAAAAACAAATTCAGGTTTGGGTTGAAGCAAAAACAATATTTTCAAAAATTCTCAAGGCCTGTGCGGGTTTATAGTAGAAAACAAAGCACATGTGCTCTGTTGCTACGGAAAAAAGGGCATATAACTACGCTCTATTAACAAACAAAAATGAAGTAGGGGGAAAACTTAAGAAAAAATAGAAAATTTGAAAAATCAACCTCTCAGATCTAAAAGGCCATTAATTTATAAACACTCAAGTTTGGATAAATAAGAAAAATCATAAGGAAAAACTAAGGAAAAAAACGAGAACATGGACGTTCCCCAGTATGGTCGCCAATTTGTTACACTAAACACTAGTACAAAATGGCTAATTAGTTACCAAAAAAAGGACTAAAATTTGCATATAAACGACTATTTTTCGGTCGATGACCAATAGTAGCTAATTTACAGTATCTTACAACGCGACCAACTTTTAGTTGTTTTTAGCTTAGTCATTAATTAGTTGTCTCAATTATGTTTTTTAGTAGTATATTTGGTCATTAATTTAGTCATTGATTTGATCATTAATTTAGTCATTAATGTAATCATTGATTTGGTCTTTAATGTAGTCATTTATCGCCACAATTATTGACCAAATATACAACAAAATATATTACTAAATAATCACCCAAGAAAACAAATTGATGACCAAAGAAATATGATCAAAATGTTGGTCGTGTTATAAGATACTATAAATTAGCTACTAATAGTCATATATATGCAAATTCTAGTCATCGTTTGAAGCCAATTAATGACCAAAGAAAGACTAAATTTTGGTCGTGTTATAAGATACTGTAAATTAGCTATTAATAGTCGTATATATGCAAAAATTAGTCGTCATTTGTAATCACAAATTTATAATTTGCAGTAGTCATTTATCTTTTTCTGGTAGTTTCATATTCATTATATAAATGACTAATTTATTAGTTTATATTCATTTCATTTACTTTCATTAATGATCGTTATAAACAACTAATTTAGTCCTATATTCATTTTATTTGTGTTCCTTATTAATAAACAAACTACTAATTTAATAGTTTTAGATTGATTTTATGTGTGCATTATTAATCAACATAAATTAATTAGTATGATTTTGCAACTAAATTTAAAAAAAAGGGCATACAATGTACATGTTCAGCTAATATGAAAACACAAAGTTACATATGTTAATTACAAGACTAAGTAATATAAAATGCAACTATAAATAATTCCAATCACAAATTATATTATATAAAATGCCAAGTATTACAATATGAGTTTCCAACTTAATATTTGTTGGAGTACAATTTACACATGAAATATTGTTTCATCACTTCAAAACATAATCATTGTGTTGCCAAGGCATTGCAAGTGAATTCACCATCTCTGAAGACTTGACCATCAGTCTTTATGTGTGTGCCTTATGAGGGATACTGACTCAATGGATACCACTAGACTAGTTCTCTTCTCTCTCTTTAATTTGCATTTTGTCACTCTAGTGTTATTGTTCTCCCCTTTCTTCAATCCCTGCTTCTTACCATCAATAGTGAGTCATTTTTTTAACAAAAAAAAAAGATAAAATGCATAGTATAAGACATGAAATTCGATTAGCGTTGGAATATAAACTAAAGTAGACTATAAAAGGTTTATACAATCGATACCTCAACATCAACAATATTGTTAATGTTATTTTTCCCCATAAAAGCAAGAAACTTGAACAAGTTTTCTTCAGTTGGGAAATAGTGCCCACTTTGTGCCCAGATGACATGTATAAACAAAGAAAATAAACACAACAGAACTAGCAATTTCTACTAAGAATGTCTCATGCTCCACTTTTGTAGTTGTATTGTTTCTTATAGTTATCTCTAAGAAGCAATAACACTTCAACAATAAAATTGGTCAGTAGAAATGTAATGGGTGGAGAAAAGTTTGCTAACACAATCTTACAAGAAACTAAAAAAAAATAAGACAAGACTTTGTAAATTGTGATACTAATTGGGAATATAGCGTCAATATAGTAATCTTAAATTGTCGGCGTACTATTCCACGGGACAAGGAATCCAATTCCCATAAACCAACAAATTATGTATGCCCCTTATTTTCCCTGTAATTAATTGAGAAATATTAGCACATGCAATTTCAATTTAGAATCTCTGGCATGATTTTATAAATATTCAAAACAAACTTAATGTTATTTTTCTCCAATGCATACAAAACTGAATATGTTAACTTGTTTTGAGCTAGAGAGTTTTGTAATTCATCGTGTCCAAAATCATTGCTTATTGTCATGAATGTTTTTTTTAATGATCAAGAAATAGACCTATATTTGATTAGAAAACATATTTTTTAGAATATATTCCATTTTTCTAATTCAAAGTTAAATTTCCTTTCCATTTATGGCATTCAAACAAACTGGAATAATTTTCATTTAATAAATCAATTTTGTAATATACTACTAAACAGATAGCTCCATAATGAAGTTAATTAGTGGTGGAATACTAATAAATCACAAATACATGCAAGAAATAACACCACTATATGTCCTAGGCATGCCAAGTCTTTATCCTCTTGGCTGGAAATATTACTTCATGAAAACAACATATTTGAAAAAGAGAACTTTTCTAAAACTAACTCTTCTAGTGTATCCAACAACATTGCATTTCTATTGGCATGCCCTCAAAATATGTGGAAGTATCAAACAAGTGTAGTGCACTTCCTTGTAAGGTTAAAGTTTGGCAATGGAAAATGTTGTCCCTTAGTCTAATGAGGTTTTAACTTGCCTTTTATAACATAGAGAGAATCGGAATTCAATGTAGAACAATGACATAAAGCTTTTATTCATCCACACTTACCTAGATCCTAAACAAGCATTGAAGCGCTATACAAATCCAAGCATGTCTCACATTCCACCAAGAAATAGAATTTCTAGATTTTGACTGTAAACCTTTAGCCTTTCTCAAATTTGTAAACAAGTAACATCACAAATATTCTTTCTTAGTTATCAAACCTTCTCCTGTGTGTAGCTTGAGAAAATATATGTATACACATATCACATTATAGCATGTTGTGGAGTACATTTACAAAAAACCAATCACTCAAAATTTTATATTCTGGCAAGATTGAGGCATGTGTTAAATGCCCATTATCTACATCTCTGCACAATGGTGTCATTAATAATTTGAAGGTTCTTATCTTGATAGTATGATCTAATTATTTCTTTGTGAAAGATGTTTTTTCACTACCATTATTAAAATTTTGATGTTTATGAACAATATATATATATATATACAATGGGTGCTTTGAATAATAAAAGAGGCAACTATTTTTCCATTAAGAGTGTTTAGTATTTTCATATGGTTTAAATTCAATATTTCTATTGGTGGTACTTAAGGTTAACCTAAACGATTCTTTCACATGCATCAAAAGAAGTAAAATGTGATCATAGGAAGGACTCATGCGAACTTTTCTAATCGTACGTGTTGAATCGGCAAATGTTTTTGTTGTGCTCAATTTCTTATTGGAGTAAGGTCCTATCAACTGACAAAGTGTGTACAAATGTTTGAAATGATACTAATAAGTTGGACCTGGGGGACTGAAGAAGAAAAGCACAAGACAATACTTGACTGAGATCTATAGATGGCTAGAACAAAATCAACTTAAATACCCATCGATGTTTGTCTCTTACAAAGGCAACATCCCACGTATTATTGGTTAGCATTTTCAACATTGAAACCTGTACTGCACTTTTCTTTCAACTTGGCAATAGCATTAGTTCAATGAAAATAATGCATGATCTTTATTTTAGGTAAACCAGTGTCATCCACAATGCCTATGTATAACATGAGTACATGCTCAAATCGACCTAACTTCACTGATATTGGTAATCATATTCACTAGCTAGTGGGTAGATAAAGGATCTTGGTCATTGTATCAACACTCACCCTAAGGAGATATCATGTGATTTTGGCTCAACACTCTTCCCACTAGGTTATTGTATACTATTGGCTCAACACTCTTCCCACTAGGTTATTGTATAATATAGGCTCAACACTCTCCCCATAAGGTTATTATGGTCTTAGCTTCACCAACTAAAACAAGTATTTGCACTCTTCCAACATGGATATTGTGTTTTCTCCCTCCATTAATTCACCATTCTAGAACAACAATGGCACCCCATGGCATGTATTGAACTATTGTGGAAACGTTAATGCACCCAAAACTCTTACATGAATAATGCAAAATAATGATTAGTTGTGAGCACAATTCCTATATCCCCGCCTCAAAAAGTAAATTATATCCATATCTAAAAAGGATTTTCTATAAATACAATTTTAGGTAGTTAGGGTCTCTTTCTATGGTAAACCCTCCACTAGTTGACATCAATAACCCCATGGATAAAATCCCTAAAATGAAATTTCAATTAAATAAGTCAATTTTCCAAAGTAAAACCCACCCAAGGTTCTCACTTATATGGTGACCTGGGGTATACATAAGTTTGGATAACAATGTTTGAGCATGTGTTTAGTTTTTTGAATATTGATATGCATAACAATGATATCACTTGGGTTGCTCCTAACACTTGATTACTATTAGTTTGGGTACTAATAATATATCACTGAAATGTAATTTACTATACATGGATCTCATTATTAGCATCCACATAAATAAACTTCCTAATATAAAAATTTGAGTTATTCTCATTCATCTAACTAGTATTAGTGTAGGTCCTAAATGTTTGAATTTGAAATGATACTAAATAAGGTGGACTTGACAGACTGAAGAATGAAAGCACAAGAAAATACTTGTTTGAGATCTATAGGTGGCTGGAACAGAATCACCTTGAACTCCCATCAATGTTTGATTCTTACAAAGGCAACATCCCACGTATTATTTCTTACACTACAATAGAAAATGTCATTGGTGAGGGTCAAAAAATGCCATCATAAGCTCATTGGTGACAGTCAAAAGAGCCTTCGTCAACAAAAATTGAACGTCACCAAAGGTGGCATCGCCAAAATTATAGGTGTTATGGTGACATTCAAGATCTGTCACCAATAAATATTTATAATGAAGTATAGTGACCATCACCATTTCATATGAACAATAGTGACAAACCTTAGCCTTTGTCACCAAAAAATTGAACATCACCAATGGTGTTGTTGCCAAAAGTATAGGTGTTGTGGTGACATTCAAGGTCCGTCACCAATAATGATTATAATGACGAATAGTGACCATCACCATTTCATATGAAAAACAATGATTTATTTTGATGGACCTTTCATGACCATCACTATTAATGCATATATAAGTGGTGATGTTCATTGACTGTCACCATTTCATACGAACATCAGTGATTTATGGTGATGGACCTTTCATGGTCATCATTATTGATGCATATATATGGTGGTGTTCATTGACCGTCACCATTTCATATTTTGGTGAGTGTAGAAAATGTCACCATAAGCTCATTGGTGATAGTCAAAAGAACCTTCGTCACCAAAAACTAATCATCATCATTCCATATGAATAACAGGGCACAATGGATTTGAACCACAAACCTCCAACTTATAAAGAAGATTCTCTTCCATTGAGCTAACACCCTTTAAAGAATTAGACTTGAAAGAATAGATCTAGGGGAATAACAAAAAAATCCATAGAGAATAGGATTAGAGTGGGAAAAATAAATATGATAATAAAAATAATAACCAACAATGGAATCTACTAATTTGAACATGTATAAGGTACATTAAACAGAGATGGCATCCATAGTACATTAAAGTGACATTGGTTAATGTTGGGATTCGTCAATTTCCGACTATCCGTAGTGCCACCAATCTAATGAACTGTGACAAGAGATGTTTCCATTAATGGAGAAGCATGTTTAAAGCTCACAGTTTCTTGATAACCACTGTCTCTAACTAACAACCATGCGTAGTTCTAGCCACTACAAAACATGGACACAAAAGTGAGCATAAAGACCAAAATCATAGTACCACCAATCTAATGAACTGTGACAGAAGATGTTCCCATTAATGGAGCCGCATGTTTAAAGCTCACATTGTTTCTTGATAACCATTGGCTCCAATTAACAACCATGCATGATTCTAGCAAATCACTGCAAAACATGGACTCAAATTCAGCATAAAGACCAAAAGCCCAATCTACCTTAATGGAAAAAAAACAAGAAATGAAGACTTACTTACAATTTACCAACCACTGAAAGGATAAAAACGTGAAAGAAAACATCTTGATACTTCTCATCAAGGACAAAAAAAATCATATCACCTTAAATGATGAATTTATAAACCTTTTGAGTTCAGAAAATGGTTTTAATACACTTAACTTTAGTTGGTTGGCAAAAATAAGTCAAGGAGGAATTTTAAAATCAAGAAGAATTATTTATTCATGGCATAAAACAAGTTCAATATTAGAGCATTGAAGATAATTGGACTAGCAAATGAAAGACAATATTCAACTAGAAGATATTATCAGAAGAAGTAAAAAGGAAAAGAAAAAGAAGATGGGCACATTTTACTTCAGCTAATAGCTAGATCCACATGAGGAACTTAAAATGAGTTTCTCCTAACCCTTCAAATCAAGGGAACCCACGACCTATTCACAGAAATGATTGTCACAAACAATGAAATATTTGACTGCCAATACTCATTGCATGGTCCTATCATAAAAGTGCAATATCAAGAGAATATACCTTTGGTAAAGAATCTCAGTTTGTCAATTGTAATATTGTCGCAATCATTAGGCTATCATCATTAGGCAACTTCATTTCATAAAAACATCATAGCAAGAAATTTTGCCTTTATCACCAATGTAGACTAAACTTCATGTATTGAAACAAAGAAAAAGAAAAAAAGTTAGTGTGTTCATCTTTGAAATGTTGATAGATACATGCTCTGACCCAAGCAGCTGAAATTATTGATATTGTTACCTAAAATGGAAAATCAAATATGAGAAGATGTATGAGTGTATTTTACCGAAGCTGAGCATTGTTTGAGTCTATTATTACCTAAACCATCTCACAATGCTCTTCATCAACTCCAACAAGTAATGAATAATCCATGAAATCAATTGACTACAAACACACATTGCACATAATCATGATAACTTACTAGCTTAACAAAAATTTGAAACTAAGATTACAATTATAGTTCATTAAGGAAAATAAAAACTATATTTACCATGAGAAAGGAAGTATCATTGCAGACTTCTCTCTCCAAAATGCGCTTGGCTTTATTCCCAAGAAATATTGGAGCAGTTGGCATGGTCTCTAAGAGATTCTCGTCCAGAGGAACTTTGTTGTTGCCTAATGAATTTGCGTTGCAACGAGAGCAACCAAAAACTTTGAGGTCATAAACCCGTGTTACATTTCTTACAAGCAACAGATTTTCCATTGCCATCAATTCATGTTGATCTCTTTGCCACCTTTTGCATTATTTATAGTGACCTAAAAAATAAGCACATTATGTAACATGCACACACACAATGAAGGAAAGAAACCATGGTAAACTCTCTACAAGTCTGCAAAAGGTAATTGTCAAATATAGAATCAGGTACCTTGTCATATATGCAAGCCTGATATTCTTGTGAGCTTAGTGCATAAGTTATTATGCTTGTTGGATCATCATTATAAACAACAATAACCATATCGTTGACACAAGTTGGTAAACAAAAATTACCCACTCCATTACCACCCAAATGACTGACAAATGAAACAAACATAGGACTATAGCTTCTCTGAGAGTCAACTCTAATAGACCCTGATAAATTTTCTTGTAAACTCTTGCTACAACTTTTTGGTAAGTTTGACATAGGATCCCCAATGCAACTTCTCAATTCTTCTGATAGATTTAATTATGTTACTGGTGAGGGAGGGATACTTTTCTTAGGCACCTCTATTCCACTTTTATCATGCATGATTTCGACAGATTTGGACATCATCTTGTCTCCTATTGCAATTTGTTGAACTGGATTAAAATATTTTTTGTTTGCAGATTCATTGCCACTAGCACTAGTAGCCAAAGTGGCAGAACCAACTTCCCGCCCTTGTGATGTCACAGATACATCCCAAGATTTTACTACTTGGCATTCACCTGTCCATGCTCTATCTAATGTATTTGAAAAATCATCGAAGACGGGAGAATCATGCTCTGACAGTTTCTGGTGGGTTGCCATATCTTCATCCAAACCACTTGTATTGTCCCTAGTATCAACTGCTTCAAAAAGCATTGTCTTAGAAACATTGATGTTGGTATTTCATTCACCATTCTCCATGTCAAAAGTATGAAACATGATACCATTATTTATATTGTATCAATCTCTAATGTTTGGATCTCCTTCCACGTCATCCAGATATTCTCAGTTGTTTTACCTTCTACCAGTTTAATAATTTCCATGCCGTAATTTAATTTTCCATTCACAATCGCAATTCCCTCTAAATAGTCACACAAGTAGGAATTTTCCACATTACTAATCATGGAAAGTTGCCTAGATCCATTATTTAAAACATGCTTGTCGCCAACTTGGATATCTTTGAACTGAATATTCTCAAAACAGATAGCTATGTCCAAACAATTTCCATCAACCATGGAGCATGTGTCCTTTGTCATCATAATGCCAAAACCACCACTAGCATTGTTACTATCTTTTACTGTACTCTGACAGTCTCCAACTTTTTCATTTATGCTAGAATCATATTGCTTATATGGAGTCTTAAAATCATCCAGTGGACTAGATTCCAATTTGGCAAGAGAGTTTTTCACTCTAATAGATGAATCTAAATGGAAAAGATGGTGATCCTATTCATAGGCTTCATAAAGAAGAAGAAACCTTATATTTTTTAGCTTTGAAATATCAGCAACAAGTCTTTCAAGTTCCAACGTGCCTAAAACTAGTTATGGCCTCTTGCAACAAACCCTGTTTGAATTTGATAAATTTCATCAAAAGAATGAACCCTATGAAGAAATTATTTCCAACTAAGAAATTTCTATAAGAAAATATGGAAATATTAGACAACCTAAAGTACACTAAACAACCTTTATATACATCTATAATATCACCTCAAATTCAACTCTCTCTTTATACAACATTCCTTCAAGCTCTCCAATTTGCCTCCTTGATTCAAGAACCTTAATAACAGAATAAAAGGATCTAGATGTGGTGATTTTATGTCTGAGAAAATTAAAAACCTCTCTAAACAACATTCCCACTTTATCTGCAACCTGTTCATTTGCATCAAAATGCACATTAGTTTGGATCTAGGGGGTCCTACTTCATTTATTTTTTTGTTATTCCTTGCTTCTCCCATGCCACCTTCTCAGATAGCTCCTCTATTGTTATTTGATAATTAATATTAACCTTGGATGAAACAAAAACAATGAAACCATTTGCCAGATCTGAATCTTTTCATTCCTTATCTTGAAGTTCCAAATATGTTGTGACTATCCCATATGAACCTGGACCCACAGGAGATATAATTTCATTTGGATATGCCTTTATTGAAGCTGAAATACAAATAAATCACTTGAAGGAGTAGTTGGCAATGAAGGTCTCTCTCCAGATGGATATATATCCCACTATACCCCTATAACTTGAGCATATGTATCTCCTATGGAGGATTTCTTAAAAACAATTTATGTTTAAACAAGACTGGTTCCATCAACACTAGATTTACTAGTAACATGTGATATAGGTGGCCCCATCCCTCCACTAGTAAGAGGTGGTTTGGACTATCCCTTATTCTTATCAATCATAGGGTCATCTGCTAAGGCAGAGACAATTGACATTGTCTTATACATTTTCATGTTTTGCATTTCTTCTTACTGGTTTTGTTCTAGAATAGGAACAACAGAACTGGGTATCATAGAAATAGATCTATCTAAACTTAATTGTTTGTCTAAAAATGCAATAGTTATTGCCGATTTCAACGGAAGTTCAGGCAAGGTGGCATCTTCATTTGCAAGGAAACAGGTCTCAAGGGATAAATGGTAAGTTGTAAACCCTGCATATTGAACAACATATTTAGCTTTCTTCAATTGATCATGACTTGCACCCATAAGAAGAACTTGTAAACACAAGAGCAAAGTGAGCCCCATAAATTATGACTTCAAGAAAATATCATATAACTTAAGATCAAGATATCACGTAATTTGGAGATAGTCAACAATATTAGATACTTTCAAGAATGAAATTTTGAGAACCTCTTTACTTTGTTGGAAATATTTCAGAGAAACTATTAGATTATCATAGCATACATAATAGAAGTACCATTTCTACCAGATAGATTAGAATTTCAAGGCATATTAAGTATAAATATAATACTTATTTTAATGACAATAAAATATTAAAAATACGCAATGAATCCTAGATAGTTTGCCACGCTTGCAATCACCATCCTAGACTGGAAAACAAATTTCTAGATTGTATTTGAAATGCAAATTTATTGATTCATGTTAGAATCTGTAGGACCACACTGACCAGCATGAGAAACATTTCTACATAAAATAAAAAATGAAGTTGTAAAATACCTTGCTGATTTTGGATCGAACAGGTAGAGTGGATCCACATGGCCTCCCCACATCAACTAGCATTTTAGGAGGGATGGGCCCCTTATTTATCAACTTTCCCCCCTGGCTCTCTACGAAAGTACTTGAAACCCCAATTCATCTCATTTTTCAGTTTCATACTTTGGAGAGCAGATTTGGACAACATAAATGAGAACAACTTAGGGTGGGCAAGTTTGGTAGAACAACACCGAAAACAACTTTGGCAAGCAGATTTGAAGGGAGGAACGAAGTTTTTTCCAGCAAAACAACACTCAAAACTCTTACTTGTCTTCTGTTTCTTACTCTCATATTCTTTTGATTGAATCTCATTCATCATCTTGGGGAGGGTATGATCATAGAAATCATGGTGGAAGAAGTGGCAAAGGGAGAGGAGATGGTGAAAAAAATAACATTCCCCTCTATGGAACTATGTAATAGAAAAATAGAGAAAAAGGAGAAAAATAAGGTGGAAAGTTGAAACTACTTATGGAATTTCATAGGTTCAAGGAAAATTTTGGATTCATACTCAAGGGGTAAAGCCATTTTTCTATGGATTCCTAACAATGGGGTTGAGTTTTGTAATCTTTCACCCCAAAGATGGAGGCACAATTTCAAAATGAGCATGATGATGCACAATTAGCCAGGGAAGAAAGGAGGGGTAGCAAGCATGTTCTTGTAGGTTAAAAAAAATGGGCAGCCAGTTTCCTCAACAATTGAAGAAGCCTGGAAGAGATTGAACACCAAACTCTTGGAAATAATGTTTGATTGATTCGAGGAGGGAAGAAACAAATAGAGGAGTTTCCCCTAGCATACATGCATGTGGTATTCCCTTTATAAAGTCTTATGTGTCTATATTGGCAAGTCCTGTTTAGAGTGGTGAATAAAGCACCCATTGGTTACAAGAGACAAATTTTGAAAAAGTATGCCCCACCATTATACAGAAGGAGAAGTTGTTGTGGACTAATACAACACCATCAATAAATTTGATAGTATGTCTCTTTCAAGGCCATACTTTTCAGAGCAATAAATGCTTCAAATCAAGAGAAGAGCATTGAGTACATGGTTGAGACTTACAAAAGTAATTGAGATTAGAAATCATGGCTACAATATTTGAATATGGATACTAATGCTATACAACAAAAATGTGTTCTTAAAAAAATCCTATACAACCAAGATGTAGGTGTCTACTACTCACAAAATGAAAAACATGTGAATTTTCCAAAATGCTAGAAAATTTATAGGAATGTACAGGGTAAGTTCCTTAGACAGAACACCAAAGGACACCGCTCACAAACAAATCACAAATCAATACACCAGTATTGTTGACGTAGTTAAAACCCTCAAAGAGGGAAACAGTCCACGGCTTGAGCCAACGCAGACACTTCAAGCAATTTATTAATAAAATAATGAAAATTTACATAAGCTTCTGTCATGAACGGTTACCCTACAAATGACCCTCCATGCTCTTGAAATAGAGATCATGGACCAATCAGGTGTTAAGCCATGGACCAAGTGTCGGTAATGCCAAGGAGAGAATGAACCGTCGGATCACTACATATTGTGACCATTGGATTATAAGTTACAAAAGTACATAGTAAAGAAACACACTTTACCTAACTCTACAAGTCTAGACCAAGTTATACTTAACTACTTCCTATGTGTCAGAATATCCTAAAATCCCCCCTTAAGAACAACTTGGGATAGGATTGAAGGATGTACAAATATGACACAATAGGAGAAGGAAGGAGGAATTAGAGCCTATCCCCCCTTAGTGAACACTTCCTGAACTCCAACCATAAATCGAAGTTTAGTAAACTTCACCTCTGTGAGAGCCTTTGTAAATATGTTTGCAACTTGATCATCTGTTGAACAATATTGCACTTCAAGAACTGGTCGTGAATGAGATCTCTGATGAAGTGCATGTGCAGTTCAATGTGTTTGTTGTGCTGATGTTGGACTGGATCTTTGCATAGTTGAATGGCACTTTGATTATCACACTAAAGTGTAGTCGGATGCTGCTGTTGAAAGCCAAACTCTAACAGGATCTGACGAAGCCACATGGCTTCCTTACTAGCTTCTATGACACCATGATACTCTGCTTTTGCTGAAGAAAGAGAAATGGCACTTTGTTTCTTGTAAGCCCATCTAATAGGTCCTGAACCAAGAGTGAACACATAACCTGCAGTAGACTTTCGATCATCAGGGTCACCAACCCAATCAAAATCAATGAAATCAACCAATAGAGGAGATGCTTCTGCACTGTAATGAATCCAAAACTGAACTGTGCCTCGAACATAACGAAGTATTCTTTTAGCTACTTTCCAATGAATTTCATGTGGGTTTTGAATAAACCAAGCAATAAGGCCAACATCAAAGGAAAGGTCAGGATGAGTATGGGTCAGATACAAAAGTTTTCCTACAAGTTGACAGTATAAGGTAGAATCAACTTCAGGGGCAGTACAAGTGACTGAAAGTTTGTCTCTGGACTAAAAGGGAGAAGGGGCTGGCTTACAATATTCCATGTGAAAATGGTGTAGAAAATCACAGGCATACTTAGACTGGGAAAGGGAAATACCTTCCTTGGATTGCAAGACTTGAAGACCAAGAAAATAATGCAAATGTCCTAAGTCTGTCATTTCAAACTTCTTTTTAAGGCTAGAATTCACATGGTTTATAAGGTTGGGATCACTACCAGTAAGGATAAGATCATCAACATAAAGAACAAGAATGATAAGAGACTTTCCCACTTTCTTGGTTTAGACAGTATTGTTAGAATGACACCTAGAAAAGCTAGTTTCTAAAAGAAAGTAATCCATTTTGGCATACCAAGCCCGAGGAGCTTTCTTGAGACCATAAAGGCATTTCTTAAGCTGACATACAAGGCTGGAGTTTGTTTGTGTAAAGCCAGTAGGTTTTTCCATATAGATTTCTTCATGCAAGTCCCCATGTAAGAAGACAGATTTGACATCCATCTGATGGACTTCCCATTTGAAAGAGGCAGAAAGGGAAAGAGCAAGGTGGATAGAGTTCATTTTGGCAATAGGGGAGAAGGTTTCAGTATAGTCAATGCCTTCAGCTTGTGAAAAATCCTTAGAAACAAGACGAGCTTTACGTTTATCAACTTTTCCATTTGATTGTTCTGTAAACCCATTTGCATCTAACAAGTTTTTGTCCCTTTGGTAGAGGAACAAGATCCCATGTATCATTTACCAATAATGAATGATATTCTTCATTCATAGCTACGTCCCAATATGGATGGCCTGAAGCTTCTGCATAGGTGTCAGGATCATAATTCGCTAAAGCTTGAGCCAGTAAAGAAGAGGCTCTATCGAACTGAGAACGTGTACGTCGCTAATCTGTAGGATCACTAGCAAGATCACCTGCTGCATCCCGAGTATCACGGACCCATTTTGAAAGCTGAGGAGCTGAAGTAGGATCCTGAGAAGTTGGGGGAGGATTGTCATCCTCGCTTTCATCATCTGAAGAAGAAATATTTTCAAAAGTAGAAGAGATAGAGAGAGGTGGCACATCCGCCGAACTAGGCTCGTAGGCTGATATATTGTCAGCAAACTTTACATCTCTTCTAATGATAACATTTTTGGACTTAAGTGGAATAAGTCTATATCCTTTGACATCTTCAGAATATCCAACAAAAATACATTTTTCACTCTACACTACACTTTGGTGTGATACTAAAAGTGCCATTCAACTATGCAAAGATCCAATCCAACATCAGCACAACAAACACATTGAACTGCACATGCACTTCATCAGAAAGCTCATTCATGACCATGTTCTTGAAGTGCAATATTGTTCAACAGATGATCAAGTTGCAAACATATTTACAAAGTCTCTCATAGAGGCGAAGTTTACTAAACTTCGATTTATGGTTGGAGTTCAGGAAGTTGTCACTGAGAGGGGATAGGTTCTAATGCCTCCTTCCTTCTCCTATTGTGTCATATTCGTACATCCTTCAATCCTATCCCAAGTTGTTCTTAAGGGGGGATGTTAGGATATTTTGACACATAGGAAGTAGTTAAGTATAACTTGGTCTAGTGTAGAGTTAGGTCCCAAAATGTTTGTAGCGGTGTCTAGATCCTATCAATCCATTGTAGCCTCGCACTCTCGATAGTTTTTATATATACAAATCCAAATCAACATGTTACACAAATGTATGTATTGTGTGAAGTTTCCCATCAACTCAAACTGAAACTGCTCACCATCAATCTGTGTGGAGCTTCCTTAGTCCTCAAACCTTCTCCTATGTGGAGCTTGAGAAAATATGTGCATACACATATCACATTATAGCATGTTGTGGAGTACATTTACAAGAAACCAACCATTCAAATTTTTATATTCTGTCAAGATTGAGGCATGTGTTAAATGCCTATTATTTGCACCTCTGCACAATGGTGTCCTTAGTAATTTGAAGTTTCTTTTCTTGCTAGTATGATCTAATTATTGCTTTGTGCAAGATGTTTTTTCACTCTCATTATTAAAATTTTGATGTTTATGAAAATTACCTGGATATAATGGATGTCTCGAATAAGAAAAGAGTCAATGATTTTACCATTAATAGTGTTTAGTATTTTCATATGGTGTAAATTTAGTAGTTCTACTGGTGGTTACTTAGGGTCAACCTAAACATTTCTTTCACATGCATCAAAAGAAGTAAAAAGTGATAATAAGAAGGACTCATGTAAACTTTTATAATCGTACATGTTGAATCTGCAAGTGTTGTTGTTGTGCTCAATTTCTTATTGGATTACCTATCAGGTGACAAAGTTTTTACAAATGTTTGAAATGATACTAAATAAGGTAGACGAGAAGGACTGAAGAATGAAATCAAAAGACAATACTTGATTGAGATCTATAGGTGGTTGGAACGAAATCACCTTGAACTCCAATCAATGTTTAATTTTTACAAAGGCAACATCTAACATATTATTGGTTAGCATTTTCAACATTGAAACTTGTATTGCACCTTTTTTTCGACTTGGCAATAACATTTGTTCAATGAAATTAATGCATGATCCTGCTTTCAGGTAAACCAATGTCATCCACAATGCCTGTGCAGAACATGAGTACATGCTCAAATCGACTTGTCTTGGCTGATATTGGTAATCATCTTCACTAACTAGTGGGTAGATAAAGGATCTTGGTCATTGTATCAACACTCACCCCAAGCGGATATCATGTGAATTTGGCTCAACACTCTCCCCATAAGGCTATTATGGTGTCAACTTCACTAACTAAATCAAGGCTTTGCACTCTTCCAACATGGATATTGTGTTTTATCCCTCCATTAATGCTCCATTCTAGAACAACAATGGCATCCCATGGCATGTATTGAACTATTGCATAAATGTTAATGCACCCAAAACTATTACATGAAGAATGAAAAATAATTATTAGCACAATTCCTATATCCCCACCTCAAAAAGTAAAAAATATCCATTAGTGTAAAGTAGATAGATGATACATGCAATTATGTTAATTGTAGATGAATCCATATGTAGTGTTAAACTTTAGAGACAACAGGGTATTTGAAATTTTAACACTGTAAATGGATCCAAAGACCCCTTTGTCTCTAAATTTTAACACTGCAGATGGATTCAAAGACCCCTGTAGTGAAATGTAACACTTCGGTATCAAAATTACAATTTTCCATTTCTAGAGTGGTACACATTAACATAAATGACTAATTCATATACTTGTTGTACTTGTTATTTGGTCGTATTTTTATTCTTGGACTATAATATTCATTTATGTTAAGCATTATTAATTTTGTCACTTATTATCTAGTCATATATTTTAATCCTAGACTAAATTAGTCATTTAAGTTAGTTGCTTTTAGTTTAGTCACTTATTATCTAGTCATATATTTTATCCCTAGATTAAATTAGTCATTTAATTTAGTCATTTTTAGTTCAGTCACTTAAAATTGCTCAAATTTAGTAGTAATTCACTTGAAATAATTGTGGTGACTAACTTTTTTAGTCACCTAGTCATTAATTTCATCATTTTCTACTAGTGAGACAATCCCACTTGCGTACAAGGGTGATCTCCCTAGATCCTTGATGGAAACTAGAAACAAGCAAGACTATTGAACTGACTCTTAAGTTGAACTTGTTTGAATTATAAGAATTAAAGCTAATGGATGAGCCTCTTACCTCTTTCACGAAATGCTCGATGAATATCCCTTGTTGTGATTTGATGCAGCTCTTCAATGCTTGATAAGGCCTGAAAACATCGACCATAAAAGGATCAAAAACACATGTGATATAATGATCCAAACAACTTAGCCTAATGATCAAGGAAATTAGGAATTGAATTTGCCTTAATAAACATTATAAATAATTGTAAACCATTCATCATTCCAATAAGACAAATGAATGAGAGAAAGTGTTCATTTGTATTAATCAAAGATTAAGAAGAGGCTTACAACCTTTGTCTTGATGTCGTGAGGTCTCTCCCAAATGTCTTCAATCTCCTCCTTAGATGACAAGCTTTCCAATATCAAACCAACAACATAAGTTTTTCTTCTCCGAGTTCTGACCTCCTCAATCCCTCTACCCTCTATTCATTTTATAGGCCAAGAGAAGGAAATTTCAAATCCAAAAGAGGAGGATGAGACTCCTTCATTGAGGGATTAGGTTACGATGAGACAATGGATGGATATGCATCATATGAGGGTTAAAGTTTGAATAGTCATCACTTGGAAGTTTTAAGTTGGGAAATATTCGACCAAATATGTTTCTAGAATGTACTTTTTATTTTTACTTTCTAGAATTCACCTGTGCGGGTTTATAGTGCCAGACAGAGTGCATCTCTACGTTGTTCTCAGAGTTAATTTCACCACATGCACAGGAAACTCTAGAGAAATTGGCGCAGGTGGAACTTAACAAGGTGTGATAGCCATTTTTCTCAAATTTCTCATCTAGATCAAAATATTTTGTGTTATTTGACTTCTGAGGGAGTTGGTTCAAACATGTTGACGGATGGTAAAAAGACCCATAAATTGATCAAGTGTCACGGCGACAAATTGACATGTAACACCTCTGTCATTTAGGCTAGGAAAATTTATTTTTAGCTTCTAAATAAGCTTTCATCTCCCCTCTAAAGAAATCCAAATTTATCTTTGGCTAAATGTAAGCTTTATTCTCTGCAATGGAATCCTGTAGGCATGTAATCATTTAGAATTCATTTTTTAATGATTTCCAATGCCTCTCATTTGGGTCGAAGAGTGATTTGAATTATCTTATTTGTGTATCAGAGTGTGCCTATGTGCATGGAGGGAACAATCCAAATTTATTTTTGGCTAAATGTAAGCTTTATTCTCTACAATGGAATCCTGTAGGAATGTAATCATTTAGAATTCATTTTTTAATGATTTCCAATGCCTCTCATTTGGGTTGAAGAGTGATTTGAATTATCTTATTTGTGTATGAGAGTGTGCCTATGTGCATGGAGGGGAGCACTAAGTGCCACCCAAAACTTCATTGCATGTAATTACAATTGAAATATTATCAATACAAGTACATTTTTCTAATTCCTAATTTGTTGCAGTTGATAGCTAGCCCTTTTCCAAATCTGTGCAATCTTCATAATTTTTTTCTAATCATCTTAAAACTTGAGCATGAATACCTCCATATTGGTGTTGGAAACCGTGTATTTTGTGTTGCTGGTTTCACCATCAACAATAGTTGATTTATTAGCTTCAAATCTAGGCCTTGACTCATCCTTAGTGCTAGAAACCATGTATTTTGGGTTGTTGGTTTCACCATATTCAATAGCAAATTTATTACATTCAAATCTAGGCCTTGACACATCATTTTCAAAATCTGGGATGGGAATGGTATTTTCCATGTATGCTTCTACATTTTCAATGGTTTTGAAAGTACTAATTTTTTCATTTATAAATGTCACCTATTCATTTTCAGGCACATAACTTTTCTCACCTTTCAATTCTAGGTTATTTTCTTCATCATCTAATGCAAGACTTCTCACCTCTTCTTCAAGTATGGCCTCTTATGACCAGCCTCTTCAGAACAACATAGAAGACCTGCCAACTTTAGTGTAATGACCTCAAGAAAGCATTGTTTTATAAATAAATATTTTCATCAAAGAGAAAGCTAATGTCTTCTGCCTCATAATAGATTTCACTAGCACAAACCCATATATAGAGGCTATTTGTAAGCCATCCTCAAGCTTCAGCTAAAATCTCTAATTCATCTTATCCCTTCAATAGCATATTGAAATGGTTCTCAGGCAATATGAAATTGTGAACGGTTCTTCGTTGCAGGGGCATTTACGGGAGAAAATTAGAAATCTTGTTCTTACATCTGAACTTCAATTGTGCCTTTATTTTTTTCATTGACATTGGTAGAGCTGATTTGAACTTCAATTGTGTATTTCTTTTTTTCCATTGACATTGGCAAGGTCGATCTATCAATAAACCAGTTGGCAATTTTTTCTATTAGTGTTAATAATATAAGAAATCAAACCCAATTTTTTTTTAATATAATATTCTACTATTCTTAATTAAAAATTATACTATTTAATTTTATTATAGTAATTTTTAATTAAAATAATTTTAATTACTTATTAATTTTAATTATTGATAATATTGCAATTAATGAAAACTTTCGTCCTTTCCTCGATCTTGGTAGGAAAACAAGATTCAACTACTTCCCGAAGTAGAGGATATGCCATTTTCTGTCTGTAAGCACTCTACATGTATGATAACCATTTGCATATTTATTCTTAATTTGTTAACATTGAATTGCTAATTTCTTGTTGATTTTCTTTCAAAGTGGGGAAATGACTGCAATGAACTTGCTTGGCCTACAATCAACACATTGTTGCTCTTTCAAAACCTAACCCTTGCAATTTCCAAGCTTTTAGATTCAGAGTACATTACATATTAATAGTATTACCTTACTGTTTACCGCTAGGGATTTGTATGTTTTTATTGTACAAGATTAAGCCAAAGTGTTAAATCTAAACCCAACTTGAGAATAATGTCTCCATAAATTTCATTTTTATCAAAGGAATCACTCGTAAGCTACCTTAAAAAAGATTAATAAATACATGATGTTCAATATCCAACTAGTGAGCAATACATGCTAAGAAATATACATCTAATGTTGAATTTGATAGTTCATCCAATAAACCCTTCTACATGCTAAAACAATATAGATATAGAGAGAAAAAATTAGGTTCCTTTGATTACGAAGATAATATTCAAACATTCAACAAGCGTAAAACTTTAGGTAAGAACAAGATAAACATTCCAACACAAATGAGAGGATTCTCATAAAAAATTTAGTTTATATAATTGCCAAGGTCCCAATCCTTAAACATTTGTGTAGGAATAGAAAGGAAAAAGAAAATGCATTGTAACAAAAATCCAATGTTAATAACAGTGACACTAGTGTTCTCACATGTACAATTAATTGAATTTGCAAATCTCTACCATATTACAAAATCAATGTGTACAAATCTAGCAAGCCAATTTGATGAATTTGTAAAATACTACTTTTAAGAGGAGAAGATAATATGAGGCACATAAGAAATAGATCAATGTGCACTTCCATATTTTAGGAAGAATATGTTTAGATAACACTTAAAATTTATTATATAGCATGAACAAGAATGAAAAATGACAGGAACAATGATTCGTAGGCAGAAGGAGTTGGTGAAATTTAAGAAGAAGAATCTAGATAAAACTAACCCTTACAATAGTTTAGAGAACGATATTTCTAGCCTAAGGAATGATGGTAATATCCTTTTAATAGGTGACTTCAATGCTCGAACTTCAAACAACCAAGCTATTATTTTAAGCAATCGTTCCAACCCTAATCCTCTTTGGTTAGACGAAGACCCTACCCTGGCTAGTAGGTACAAAAGGAGCTCTGAAGACCTCGGGGAAAATTTGTTTGGGTCAGAGCTAGTCAAGCTCTGTAGTGCTCAGGATCTCATAATTTGCAACGGTCTAAAAAAGTGGCCCAATTCCAGCAAGATGACCTGCATCCATGGACTTGGTAGCAGCGTGGTAGACTACGTTATTTCCGATCTTCCATTATACAACGAAATGATAAACTTTGACATCTTAAACGACCACGAGCCTGACTCCGATCATAGGCCTTTACTTATAACCCTCAATTTTGTCATGCATAGAGTTCCCATAGAAAATAATACTTACAACCAAAAGAACTTAATATTTGATAAAAATAAAAAGGACCTCTTTCTAAATGAATTAAAAATTAATTTGCCTCCTTTATCTAGTATAGACAACATAGAAGACCTATATCATAATTTTACTACAACCCTCTCATATTCTATTAAAAAGTTCTCAATTGAAGTCTCAAATAATAAAAGAAATAGCAAAACCAATCCTTGGTATGACAAAGATTGTAAAAATGCGAGGAGAGCAATTAAGGAAGCTGGTGATGATTCTCTTAAAATGGACAAGATAAGAATATACAAAGCCCTAATTAAAAGGAAAAAGAGGCAGTACATTCGTCAAAGACAGGAGAATCTCTTACACCTCTCTAAGGTAGCTCCTAAGAAATTTTGGAGGCAGATTCTGACTAGGAAGACTAAGGATAATAATAAAATTGCTCTTCACGATTGGAATTCTTATCTTAAAAAGCTTTATGAATCTCCTAATGTCATGGATAATTTGGAAACCCTGCTCACAACGAAAGAAGTCTTCTCTTTAGAAGACATTAAGTTTGGGGTTAATCGCCTCGTGAATGGGAAAGCTAAGGACATTGAAGGTTACCAGGAAGAAATCTTAAAAATTAGAGGCCCTGTCCTCATCCCCCACATCCACAAGCTTTTCAATCAAGCTGTTAAGCAAGGGTTCCCTAAACCTTGGACTGAGAGCCTCATTATCCCTATTTTTAAAAGTGGAGATACAAATAACCCCTCTAATTATCGGACAATTATGATCAGCCCTCTCTTAGCCAAGTTGTATGGTAGTATTCTGGAAAAAAAGTTAAGCATATGGCTTGAAAGTGAAGGTAAGCGGGCTAAAGGCCAAGCAGGTTTCAGAAGGCATCACTCAACAACAGACCACCTTGTTACGCTTAGGATCATTGCGGAGGAATGTCGTAATGATAAATCCAATTTATTTTGCTGCTTTGTAGACTTTAGAAAGGCTTTCGATACGGTTCCTAGATACAACCTTTGGAATAGGTTAGAAGAGCTAAAGGTTCCTCTTGAATTGAGAGCTGCTGCTATAAGGCTATACGAGAATGTAATTGCCAAGCTAAAGAACAATGAGGGGTGGTCAAAAGATATTAAGTGTAACATTGGAGTTAAACAAGATTGCCCCCTCTCCCCTACCCTATTTGGCATTTACATCGATAAGCTTGAAGGTTATTTAGAAGAAGCAGGATGTGGTGGCACAATCTTAGCTGGGATAGTCGTTATCCTTCTTCTCTATGCTGACGATATTGTTCTTTTGGCAAGGTGCCCTTCTGATCTTGATAAGCAACTCAAGCTTCTTAAGGATTTCTGCTCTACCATGGGTATGACTGTTAACACTGACAAAACAAAAGTTATGATTATCAAATCCAAGAATGACACTTGCGCTAATTTTATGTATGACAATAATAACTTGGAGGAAGTACATTCTTACAAGTACCTAGGAATTGATATCCATCACAAGCTCAACTGGAACCATAGCATTGAGAAAAGGATCAATGGGGGATGGAAAGCTTATTTTGGTCTTGAAAATAATTGTAAAACAGCAAACCTCGTAATGTGGGATAAAAAGAAGTTCCTCTTTGAAACTTTAGTCACTCCTGTTATCTTATATGGCTGTAAAGTTTGGGGCTGCAGCATCTCCAGAGAATCATGGAGAAAGATTGAGCAAATCCAGAAGCGTTTTATAACTTATAACCTGAAATTTAAAAGTAATACACCCTATCCTATTCTCCTTATATAAGCAGGTCTTTCTCCTATTGAGAGCCTAGCTATGCTCAGGTTTCTGTTGTACAAGCACAAGCTCAATAACATAGACAATCATAGACTTCCTAAGCTAGCTTTAAATTCCAGCCAAAACCACCTAAGGCTTAACCGAGGATGGCATAAGGACACAAGGGCCTGGTTAAACTATTGGGAGATCAATGAGAATGATGCTTTGCAAAACATAAATAACATTAAAGATATTGTTACTTCTAAGTTCAAAGAAAAATTGTGGTGTGAGAAAGATTTAGCGTCTAAAAGAAAATTAAGCTATTATAAGAAGGTCATCAACCCCACCCTTGAAGATCAAAAGTATCTCTCTATTTTAACTAGCTCAAAGAAGAAAATTAATATAGCAAAGATTAGAACGAATTCTCATGAGCTCCATAGTGAAACTGGCCGTTGGGCAGTTCCTAAAACGCCATGGATGGAAAGGATCTGCCATATTTGTGAGAATAGGAGCATCGAGGATGAAAACCACTTCCTCTTAGAGTGCCCTGCATACAACCACATTAGATCTCAATTTCACAACCTTTGTTACAATACTGACCTTCCTAGCCTTTTACAATGCCAAAATTATAGTGAACTCGGCAGGCTTCTCTCCAAGCTTTTTGAGCATAGGAATAAAATCTTAAATCAAAATAAATAATTTGTCTTTTTAGGTCCGATAGATGATTATTTGGTCTCAGTGGACGTTAATCATCATCATCATCATCATCATCAATAAACCCCTTTTACAACATGGTCTCGCAGAGTAGCATGAGAATTTTGTAATCCACTCAATTGTTGCTTGAGTGGCAATATTAGGGACATAATATATGACTCATTTGACCCTGAAAGGAGCAGTGTCACTTAAGTGACCTTTCTATTCTTTGATTATTTTTGAGCTACAAATAAATCACCCTTCTTATCATCTACCAAAGGATGGAGAAGTGTTCTAACATGCAACACCAAACAAATAAGAGTAACACTCCAAATTGTCTTACAATAATAGAGCAAGTGCAAAATTTGGAATGACCAGAAGTTTGAATTTATAATACCAAAGACATTTGAGTATGACTTTGCAAATCGTAATGTTTTTCAGTTCTTGGAAAAATATTGGAAAACCCATCTTGTGTTCAATGATGACATTTAGGTTTGCCTACAATGACAGATTATGTTGGCTATCTTACAATGCAACCTGTGTAACAAAGCCACAACTTTTCAATAAGTGAAATATTATTCAAACACTGAGATCTAAATATGTTATTCATGTATATTTAAAATGATGATTGTGTTGGGATTAAGGATTTCACTATCCAATTTTTCAATAAGAAATTAGGGTGCATCTTTTGTGTTTCAGGGCACAACTGCAGTGATCCTGCCGGGGGTTTGTTGCATCATTATAGGTGACTAGTGGAAAATTAGCTGATCATACCTTCCTCTTCCTAGGAGCTTGAGAGGTCAATCCAACTCTATGTGTGAACCATCCAAATGAGTCAAAGACAAGTTAATTTACACTAATTGAAAATAATGGTGACCTTATCTTCCAAGATTGTATGCAAAATTTCTAGGTCGGGCACCAATTTCTACCTGTAGAGATGGGTTTGTGAAAATTTCTTTTTCTTGTTATGAAATTTAAAGGATTTACTTATGTTATGTCTACAACAGATGCAATATTATATCTTTCCAACCTACATAATATTATAATAGTGTTTCTGAGACAAATTACTATCAACATCATGACTCTTTCTAAAGTGATTCTAGTCCAAGTTGTGGCCATTGTTTACTTCTAATTTCTTCTTATCTAGACTGGATGAAGCTTCACTATACTGGTTGCCAAGCTCCATTTCTACTTTATAATCCTGCCTAACTCATCTTCCTCTGGAATTTTAAAAGTTTGTGTGCGTTCAGTATCTTTATTTTCAAGAGCAAATATGGTGCTTCCCATGTATATCAACTATAGTTATTTGTTTCTTTGCCCCACAAACCCTACTTCCTCAACATTAGCTTATTTTATGTTAGAAAGGTAGAGGAGGAGAGACACAAAATTTTACACACACAATAATAGGACCTGTGACTCTTCAATTGATCACACAAACTTGATGATCACAATGAACCCGGTGAGGGGGATTTAAACTTTTTCGACCAACGACACTCAAAATAACTTAACATGCACACACACTCTAAATTCGACTTTACCCAAAATAATATTGAATTACTCAACCTATCTAAATTCAGACAACTCTGCATGCAAGAGTAATTAGCTATCTTTAACGATTTAATTGAATGAATTAAATCTAAATAACTTATATAGATTTTCATTATTTCATGTCTTTGTTTTAATTCTTATAGTTTATTTAAGCCTCACAATCCTATTTGGATTCTTGTGTTGCATCCTTAAGCTGTGTCCTTAATCATTTACGAGTTAAGAGAACCCACAATCAAATCAATTGAATGCAAATATTTATACTCCTTGAAGTGTCTAAACTATGGTGAAAATATTTCTAGGCAGGAACAGGTATTGTGGAGCTTATAGTACTTGAAATGACGAAACGAGTAATGAAAGACGTCAGTTTCTTCGGTAAGTTTTGGCTTTTTGAGCATATATTTTGTTGTTTTCCTTGTGCAAATATTCCTGAGGGTACATACTAAGGTATTTTTACTCTGGCCAGGTAATAAAACACTGATAGAGGGTTGCGAGAAGATATGGATGGCTGACTCCAAGGTATTTTAAAATTTAACACAAACCCATAAATGTGAATGAAATCATTGTATTGTTTGTACATTGAGTGCACTTCTAATAACTAATATTCTAGAGACTCATAGTAATCCTTGTCGTGCGTTGCAGAGACTCATAGTAAAGTCAAGAATGGAATCTCTTCAACATTTCAAGAGGTCATGGGCACATGAGAATGAACCCCGCAAAGATCTCTTAGATGTTGTGAAGGTTCTATCTCAATTATTAAAAGATACATTTTGAATGATTTTTAATTGAAAGTTTGTTTCTCAATTTTCCACAGACATCCAATATGATGCAAAATACTTTTTATTGGTTCAAAGTTGCTATTTTATTATCTTTACCAACGAAAAATGCAAATAGGTCTCAACATTTTATGGTTAGATATGATTTAGGCAATCAAATCAACAATATTGATTGGGTCATTAGGAGTTAGAAGAACTTTCACAAAAAGAAGTAACTAATGCTATTTCCTCTCACTATGAGGTATTATGCTGTCATACCATTTTTGCTCATTTGTACTCTATCTTCTTGGTTAAATAGGTTAAGATCAAATTGTTGATTAAGAAAAGTTCAACGTTCCTTATATTGAACTAGAGACTTGCAAAAACCTGTTATTGTGGCTCTTTCGAATCCAACTAGTCAATCAAAATGCACTGCAGATGAGGCATATATTTGGAGTCAGGTATGCTTGTATATATATTGATGTCTGCAACTGAGATTATATCAAGTTAGTTTTGGCATTTTAAATATGTTAATTTATCAAGACTTAAGGGCCTTATAATGGTCATTATTTTCCATTGATATTAAGTCTAATAAACGAGTGGCACCGAGACTTACATTGTAGGGCCTGCAACTTTTATTAGTGGAAGTTCATTTGATCATGTTACCCTAAATAGAAAGACCTTTACTATAGGTCTTGTGTGCATTTTCACATTAGATTTAGTGAGAACAAAGCGTTCTTAGGGTTGATTATATTCATTGTATGTTGAATTTGAATGTTGTGATTCTCTTAGTGGATGTTGGTTCTCCTTGATATAGGAATACTACAATTGAGATATTTTTTCCTTTAGTATTGGTATTTCCTGAGGTTGGATATATAGCCTTGTCAATCTTTGAGTTATGTGATAGGAGAAAATGAAAAGCAGTCAAAAGAGAAAATGAAAAGCAGTCAAAAGCATTCTCCGAGTATTCACACTTCCGTTCTTTCTTTTCAATTTTGTAGGGCAACAATGCATACATTTTCCATGGGTTTGGTTAGGAGTCGTCATGTCTGGAACCAATAATGTACATGACGATATGATGGTTAGGAGTCGTCATGTCTGGAACCAATAATGTACATGACGATATGATGTTGGCAACTGATAATGATTTATCATTTCGTCCCTTTTCAATCTCTAGGAATTGAACTTTCATGTGATAATCAAGAATGCATTCACATGTCTAGAAGCTTAAATTCAGAATACCAAAAGCATCTGAGCCAAGCATTTTATGATTCTTAGTCGTTTAACAATTTGAAGAAACATTTTGTAAACCAATATTGTATTAGCAAAACCTGCAATATTTAAAATTAACCAGTTTTCCTTTTGGACATTTTGTTTTGCAACAATTCAAATGAGAAAGAAGTGTGGTACTTCTAGAGACTTGTAAGTAATTACTTATTTAGAGATCAGATGCAAATGGCTATGATTTTTTTTATTCTGGAGAAGCCCATCAGAAAAATACCAAAATGTAGCTCTTTCCGGCAAGGACTCTTGTGGCTTAGCAACTCATTTTGTTATAATGTGAAATTCAAAATAAATAAAAAAGTTTAAACTTTTGTTCATTAATTTTTTGTAAAATCATGGGACACTTCCAAGTTGACTAACACAGAGACTGATCTTTCGACAGCCATTGAGCCAGGGAATACATACGTGAAAACCTTGTGTTTATCCGGGAGCCGATAACATACTTTTGTCCATTAATTTGCTTCTAACTTACGCCTCGGTAATCTGTATTTAGTTGCCGACAACGCCGTCACTTCTGACAACATGTTTTTGTAAAAAATGCAGCGTGTTTAACAACACGCCGTCATTTGTTCGTAACAACGCCGTCACTTCTGGTAAAAAATGCAGCGGGTTTAACAACGCCGTCATTTTAAAGCGTGTTCGTATTTTAAGACAACGTAAGGCACAGTACAGTTCGCTCTCAGGGAGGCTTTACAGTACTTTTTAAAGGGAGGGTATTACTATTCTTCGTATGCATTCAGGAATGAGAGATCTTCCATATTTCAATACCTCCATATTTGAAAGATCGCTGCAATATCCGTGGGAGCCAGCGATATCGAAGGTAAAAGCAAGATGGAAATGAAAAAGGAGATATGGAAGAGATTAACACAAGACCTGTTAATGGAGATTTTGGCAAGACTGCCTATGGAAAGCATCGTGAGGTTTCGCGCAGTTTGCAAAACTTGGAAAGAAATGTTTCAATCCTCCGAGTTCAGAGAGTTAGTGGCCACCTCAGCGGTTTCTTCTAGTGAGGCATTTCTCATTGTTCAGAAAAGGGAACAGTTAATTGATTCATCTCAGCGATCGTACGCCAAAAACCTATGGATTGGTATAGAAAGTGGCTACAAATTTCGAAGTCTGTCTTTGGATTTTCTTCCGAGCCCTGTTGTTGTGGTGGCAGGTTGCAAGAACATACTTTGTTGTTGGAATGGAAAAGATGAAATTTACATATGCAATCCTCTCACCCAAACCTGGATAGAACTTCCCCAACGTTTTGAAGATACAGCGTGGGATTTCATTAGTCTAGCTTTTGATACACGCACGGCACGTTGTACCCTTATCATGGGAAGGAATTCTAGAGAACATGTTAGGGAGTTTGACATGTGGAACGCCTTTGACGCCTTTGGGGAAGGACCTTTACCAGAAAGGGACTCTACCTCACAAAATTTTATGGTGGCAGAGATGTATGATTCCAAAACTAATATGTGGACTCAATTAGAAACAACTGTGGGCAATCTAGTTCGACCTCAAGGGGAAGGCATACATTCGAATGGGAGATATTATTGGTTAAATGAATTACCTGACGACGGGGATTGTTTGAGCTTAGTTGCATTCGATGAGCAACAGAAACAATGGAATGTAATCAAGGGGCCACAGAACATAACAGTTGACATCGGCTCACGAATTAGTGGTTGCGAAGGGTGCATAGCTTTAGTTTGTACGGGTCACATGTCTTTATGGGAACTTAGTATAGATGAAGTAGAAGGAGAGAAATGGTCTCCATCTAAAACAGTGGACGTTGAGCACGAATTGAGGAACCTGATGGTTTGCATGGACATGGCAGTGAATCACAGTGGCTGTGCTTTAGTCTTTCTACCCATTACGAATTTTTATGTGTTTTGGAGCGATTATTTTCATTCTCCTATTTCAGTGCGTGCCTTCCAAGTAAACAATATTTTCTGGCCCTAGTATACATAGCGCTGCTTGTTTCAGTCCTGTTACTGCTTTTATTTCTTACATCCGAAGCTCATTTAGATATTTTTATGGGTTTGGAGAATAGTAGTAGATTTTACTGATTTTGTAAATGTTTAGAATCGATTTGCAAGTAGTTCAACTAGTGTTCTACACTTGGTGGGTTTCTAGGACTGCGATGAATGTATGTTTTTGTTGAAACTTTATTAGACTTCTGATCTCATATATCAATATTCGTTATCAACGGTGTCTTGAATCGACACAGCTGGCCATTTTTGTACGAGAGATTAAAATCAGTTTTGCAGTGATCTATTTAATTGGGAGGTTCTTATCTCGTTTGTATCAATTCTCTAGTGTAAACTTATAATTTTAGGTGAAGAAGTTATTTTTGCATTTTGATAATAGAATATCATTATTAAGATTTTAGGTGAAGAAATTATTTTTGCATTTTGATAATAGAATAGCATTATTAAGGCTTTCTGCTTGTTGGAGATGAATGTGGACGGAATTTAACATGAAGTAACGAGTCGCATCCTTGTAGAGCTCGCTTAAAACTGTGAGACACAATAAGATCATACATATGTTTTGTTGGCTGATTTTTAGGCCATGGGCAATCAGGTTTAGTTTTGTGAAATTTTAGGGTTTTTTATGACTGAAATTTCGGTTTCTGAAAAATCCATTGGTATCTTGTTTATGTAATCAAGATTATATTCATTGTACTTGGGAAATGGAGACCATTTTGGCGATATACGTATATAATTTGGTAGATGTTGAGGCTGTAAAGTTGTTTCAATTCAATTTACTCCTATCTTGGTCGAAATTTACTGTACAAATGACATGGCATTGTTGGTGATCATCTCAAAGTGTTTCTGCTTTACCGTATGCTGAAGAATAGTGAATTAAACGAAAGAATTTCTAGACGAGTCACAGGGTTACACCTCCGATGCTTTTAAGAGATGGTATTTAATTTTTAGTTTTTATTTTGTGGGCAATTTTTTTTGAATCTATATTAATTTACCTAGCTTTATTACCTTTGTTTCGGTTTGAAAAATAAAGTTATTTTTGTGTTTAAAGTGCAAAGTAATTTTGTGTTTAAAGTGCAAAGTATCATATTTATGATTTGTCAAAAATATGAGGGAATATGCCATTTATATTTTACTAAAATATGAGGGAATATGCCATTTATATTTTACTAACTGCCAAAAAAAATTAATATTTTTTTTTTATTGATCTGCAATTTACTATCAAATAATTGGGAGTTCACTTTGGTGGATGTTCTGATGTTAAGATATTTATCCTCCACTTTTAAATGCTGAGTATTTGCGCCACTAACTCATCACCTCCAACTTTTCAAATAAATTTGCGATTCCACTTTTTGGCTGCTTCTATTTTATCTTTGCCAACTCCTCATACCATCTCCAGGACTTTACATAAATATGCAATTCTTAAATTTTTATTATTTTAATATAATTAAAAAAATTGTAAGTGCTAGCTAAGAATTGTGCCATGGTTTTGTCAATTTAATGTTTTGTAACTTTAAACAGTGGGAGATAATGGAATTTTTTTGTAAATCTGTGTGAGTTATGAAGTGGTGTTCTAAATTCTTTTTTTATTTTCCTCTTCTTCTGTGAGTTGTAACTGAATAAGAATTTTTATCATCCAATAGATCCCATTACTATATAATGGAATATATTGTGGACTCTGAGCGAGCATAAGCTTGATCTAATAAAATAGTTTTCTTATTGTATTTAATTGTTTGATCTAATAAAATAGTTTTCTTATTGTATTTAATTGTTTAAATTGATATCAGAGGAGAGAAACCACTTCCTAATTGCAGCCATGCACAAACGCATAAATTTAAATAAAAATATTATAGATTATTCAATTTGTTTCCCTGTGTATTTTTCAAATCAACAATACCAAAAAATGATTGTAATTACAATTCATTATACTTGGTATAGAGGGAACGCTTACTGATTTTAATTTTACAAAATATTATTGATTGTTTAAAAAAAAAATCAAAACATTTTCAAATCAAACTATTAAAAAACAGAAAAGAAAGAAAGAATATGTAGCAGAATTACTATATAAAAGAAAGAATGGCAAGTCACATCAGAGAGATGTATCTTCTTTTACCATAGGCATATTGACCCAAGGGGTACTGCTGTAACAAAAAACTTCTCGCTAAAATATATCCAAGTTTCTGATAATTTTTATACTCTGAATCAGAACTAAATTCTCCAAAATATAATTTGGAGGGATTGGGCTAGAGCACTCTGCATGTCTAAGCTTTGCTCCTGGTGGCTTCCCAAGTTTCTGCTGCCCCTGCTGCCTACCTAAAGAAAATCTTCCCCCGGATCAAGGAAGTGAGTAACCTGAGCTAAACTTTTTGGTTTTCGTGGTGCTAGTCCCTAGACCCAAAGCAAGTAGGGGCTGCAGTTGCCGACCTATAATTAACATGTTTTGTGATCCATAAGTCAATCGAGAGAGAAATAAAGTAGTTGCGTGGGAATACCCAAGTCCTCAATAACGAACAGAAGTTCATTACTCATCACTTAGCTCGCAAATAAAAGTCTATGAATAGAATAAGGCCGCTGGACCATAATGAACTACCAGCAAATGACCATAATTTGTGCTAAATAGGGATAGCGTCGCCTAAGAGAATGCATGCTATGTAGCGGGTAGCGTCAGGCAAGTGGACGTGAAATTCACTTGCAGAACAAGCCAATGCAGAAGAAAACAATGGCCATAAACATTTTTTAAATGCTACCTGCCACATCTCGAACTCTCGTGCGGTCTGCCAACAACCCATTTGAAAGAGGCACTACTGAAGCTGGGGTCTATATGGACGCCAGTAATGATGGCTTTTTTCACTCGAAAAATAACATTGATTTAAAGAAAATCAAGTTTACATATAAGAATATTCATGAAAAATTTAATAAACCTCATCACCTATGAGATAGTCCCTCTACCCCCCAAAAAAACATACTCGCGGGGACTCGAGGACATGCCTGGTCCAGTCACAGATCCGAGGGACATACAACAGGAACGCTAGAATCACGGCTATGGCCACGACCGAAGCTGTGAGTCATTGCCTACCTAAAACGCATTGAATTTTTATGAATCATCATAATCTATGATATATCATTAGGGTTAATTAGGGTTAAATGGGTAACACTATGTTTATTTATGGTTAATATGTTAATTACAGTTGACATATTCAACCATAATTAAATTTAGTTCATTAATCTTTTAATGTGTTTTGATAATAAAAACATAATTTATAATTAGTAAATATAGTTAATGTATAATTAGTAATATAGTTAATATATGTCAAATGACAGCATTTTCTATCTTTTATATGTACCAATCAACTTATAAAAATAATTTAATTATATTAATTCCGTTTTATACCTACTAAAAAAATATATTATAATTAATTTGTTAAACTATGGTTGACTTTCCGTTATTTATTTTTGAATAAAAACAATTTTACCATAGTTGTCAAATAGTTAAATATTGAACTAAATATTTATTAAAAGAAAACACCCTCACAGCCGAATATAAAAAAAAAATTAAACCCATCAACTGATCCACTGCCATCATTTATTTATTATTATCGAATTCATTTTTCAATGATATATCAGTGGGGCCTTGGAGCATGAATATTTAATGGCATTATTCACAATTTGACAGACCTGTCATAGTATATCATAATTTGCTACAGGCTTTGCCCCTGTAACCATGTAATTATTTGGTCCGGTTAAGATCTGTATGTCGATGAAACAGCTGGTTTGATCAAATTTATTTTTAGGTCATTTGAATTGGAGTTGTTTTTAATGTGATTTTTGGATTTTTGGAAAATATTGATGTGAAATTTTGATTTGTGTTTTTTTAATTGGTGTTTTTGTAGAAATATTGATGTAAAATTTTGATTTGTGTTTATTTAAATTGATTTTTTGACCAAAAATATTAATATGAAATTTTAATTTGTATTATTTAACAGATCGCAATTGTATAAAATTATCTATCAAACTTATAAAAATTTCCAAAATTTCTAAAAAAAAAACAACTCGATTTAAATTTGTTACATAAATATATTTATTGTATTGATTTAAAACCAAAAAAACAACTCGATTTAAATTTACTACATAAATATATTTATTGTATTGATTTAAAACCATTTTTTTTTAAGAAATATCCTTATTAAAACTGTTCTTATTGGTATCAGAGGAGTATCCATTTCAAAATAATCTCTTTGTATTTTATTTAATTTACGATTTTTAATAAACTTTTATGGCAAATTAAAACAAATTTTCACTAAATCTAAAACATTCAATTAAAACTTTCTCCTCTGAAAATAATTTTATTATAGAAATATTTTGTGATTAGTACGAAGGAGGGACAATCATTAAAATACTTTGACTCTATATTTTATATAGATAATTTCTCCTAGAATAAAAATGATATGTATACATTTAAATCTTAAACATTTCATTTTGTTTTGTATTATTCGATTTTTTTATTAGTTAATTTAGAGAGGATTAAACAAATAAAATTATTTTATATAAAAATTTAAATGGTGTTATTTTTTGTGTTTTTTTGAATGGTAAGGGATATTTCAATTAAAATGTAAATTTTGGTGGTTTATCATAGTGTATCATATTATTGTTTTTAAAGTTATTATTAAATGTGTGGAGTTTTTTTATATAAATTTATTTTTTTAATAAGATTTAGGTTTGTTTTGTGAGAGTAAAAATGATAGATGTTTTTATGAGATTATTATTATTATTTTTAGAAAAGATTAAATAAAAATCTAAATTGTTATATTTGTTGTGTTTTTTAAAGTAAGGGTATATGAATTAAAATGTAAATTTTGGTGGTTTAGTATAGCTTATGATGTTATTGTTTTTAAAGTTTTTATTAAATGTTTGGAGTTTTTTTATATAAATTTAATTTTTTAACAAGATTTTGGTTTGTTTTGATCAAGTTAAAAATGATAAATGTTTTTATGAGATAGATTTTTGTTTTTTTTTGAAGTATATCTTTGCATGTTGATCTTTGTTAAGTCCTAAGTTTTTGGCCAAATGTTGATTTACAATTGTTGGCTCTAAATGAAAGGACTATGAAGTCTAGCTATGGGCTTCACTGTAAACCCTCATGATGAACCATGTTGATTTCTTTGAGGTAAAGATTTGTAAAATTCCTAATAAAAAATTTAGGACCATGAGTTAAAGTTTTTGTTTCTTAATAAAGTTGAGTTTCATAATTTCTTAGGCCAACTGTTTTTAGTAATATGGTGGTTTTTTTATCTTCTTTTGCAACATCAATCATTGAGTAATAAAATTTCAATTCAATAATTCAATATATGTGTTTTTAACATTTTTATATTTTAATAAAATATATATATATATATATATATATATATATATATATTAATCATAAAAATAATTTTTTATTAATAAAATATGTGACTAAAACAACAGCTGAAGTATATCGAAATGAATTAGAAGGAATTTTTTTACAATGGTTTTAAAAAGAAGAGGACAAAATACCGTCCTTCTCTTAGTAAAAGCATAGAGAGATCCAATACCAAATCTACTAAAAATAAAATAAACTTTTTGAGTATAAAAGTAGATTATTAAAAATTGCTTGTATAAGATGATATATAAAAACAAAATATTTTAAAGATGTGACTTAGACCAAATGTTGACTAGATACATGAGAGACAAAAGAGTGTTGGTCATTGGATTTTGAAGAATTTGTTTGCTGATTTTTTCAATTTTTGTTAGAGGAGGGGAGGAAAGTTGATTGTTTTTTAAAATATTTGGATAGAAAGAGGAAATATTGACCATCTTTTCTTCTTCTTGTGTAGGGTCTATTTTATTTTTCTTTAAACTAGAGTTTTTGTCATTTTCTCTAAATAGAATCTCTTCCCCAATGGGTGAATTGATGCCCTATTTGCACTTGATCTAGATGAGATTGGGATTTATCTTTCCTCAAAGATTGTAAAGCTCAATATCTACATTAGGAGGGGGTGTTGAGATATTAATCTCACTGTTTGCTAGGTGTCATCACATTTGATTCTATTGTTTGGTAGGTATCATTGAAATTCAATTTTACTTCAGTTTAGTAGAGTTTGCTACAATCATTTATTGTTGATGTTTTCAATGTAATCTATTTAACTATTTTAAATATTGAGAAAAACAGTCTATACTCCATGATTTCTAGTCATTTTTTATTACAACTCTGGTTTGTTAACTAGTTGACTTTTTTTTTTTTTTTTTTGAATGTTTTGTCTTTTTTATATGGTTTTTGTTTTTGCTTAGAGTTTTGTAAATACTCTTTGCTATTTTTTGGTTTTTGATATGGTTTTTGTTTTTGCTTAGAATTTTGTAAATACTATCTGCTATTTTTTGGTTTTTGGTTTTTTAATAATAAGATAATTTTGTTATTTAGATTTCATTTAAAAATATTAAAATAAATCAAAATAATTGAGATTTATAAATTCTATAATTTAAAATTAAGACACTCACTTTTTAATCAATTTTTCAAAATATTGCAAGGATATGGCATGTCCCACCAAGACAGTGTTTAATGATCTCGTATGGAAATCCATGGAATGCTAATATAATAATTCCACATGGTGATTATTTATATTTGGCAAGAGCTAACCAGCGTGCCATAGGGCATTAAATGCCTGGTTAGCTGAGCCCTTGATATCTCGATACGTGTACGGTGACTTTATCAATAAAAATAATGGATATGTGTTATAGGGATATCGAGAACGTAGTGGCATTTAATGCCCTATGGCAAACTGATTAGCTCCTGCCATCTATATTCACCCAGATTTTGAAATCCACAGCACCCAAAATCCCGCCCATTTTAATAAATTGGATTTGGAATCGATTGTTAAATCTAACCTTAAGCTTCTGATAACATGCTCGTAACAACGCCGTCACTTCTCACAAAATGTTCGTAAAACTTACACCTGGCTTGATAACAACGCCGTCATTTTAAAGGGACGGCTTACAGCGTGTTAGTATTTTAATACCTCACCTTCTAACTATGTCTTCCCAGTGCAGTACACTTTCAAGTGAGGGTTTACATTGTTTTTTAAGGGAGGGTATGATTATTCTTCGTATGCATTCATTCAAGAATGAGAAAGAGATTTTCCATATTTAATATCTCCATCTTTTAAACATTGCTTTTTTCAGTATGAAAAAAATTGCATATTAGATAATAAAAAAATTGATGGATTATGTCAATTGTTTTTGTTTTTCAGAATGTACACAGTAGTATTTCAGATTATCAAATAACTTAAAACCATCCATCTCTTCAAAACTGCTATATATTTAGATATAATCATGCTTCATCAAAACTGCAATATATTTAGATATAATCATGCTTGGTTAAGAAAAGAAGCTTAAGCAATATGATCCATAGAATTGTATGTTCCTTTTAAATCATCATCAGTGCTATCAAAAAAATTGAAAAATATAGCATCTATATAAACAGTTCCAATTATCTACACATACAAGTATGAAATTAACAGTTTTATCACAAAGAAAAATAGATCGAGAATGGCTGATATAAGACGCTGATGTAAGAACTTATCCGGGGAATGTAAAATACACAGAGTGTGATTGTTGCGCCTCCATATAAATGACCATTTGAAATTTACCCATTTCACCCAGAAGACCCTTAAATGAGAGCAAATTCACAATCTTATTATATTCTTTTCCTATGTAATTAATAGGAGGATATCCTATCTATGTCTAGAGGTAGTGAATTCTCCTTAACTGGCCCAAAAGGGAGGGCTGATTTATGGTGGCATTTTCCTTAACATGATCCACTATAATCTTGGAATCACCATATATATGGATCTTTGGGATACTTAAAAAAACTTATAAGCCAAATGATACCCCAAAGCGCCATTGCCTCAGTGTTGTTGTTGGTGCATGTCCTTGCGTTCCAGTATGCCCTGTACTGCAAATCAAGTGACATAACCAGCCATATGCCACAGTCACAAATTTGGTTTTGTGATGCCCCATCGAAGAAGGCGATCGGATATACCATAGGAGGAGCAACACTTTTTCAGCGTCACATGTTTTTGGAGTCTCTTTCGCTGGATAAAGTGCCATTAATAAAATGATCTTATCATATGTAACTCCAAAATCTTCAAAACAATGATCAAAGATACGTTTGTTCCTCCATTTCCATATAGTCCAGGATACAAAGAGAGGAATGTTCCTCCATGCCAATTTTTGCTTCAGCGACCATCTCAAACAATCTGCAACATTTTGAAATTGAAGGTGAGGAAAATCATAATAAGCAACAAGTTTAAACCATACCTTAGAAACAAGTTGACATGTCAGAAATAGATGTGCATTGTTTTTCTCCTCCTGCTTGCAAATAACACATATGCTAGGACCATGCCATTGACGTTTTTGCAGATTCTCCCATGTTAGATTCCTGTTATGGAAAACAAGCCATGTAAAGCAGATGATTTTACATGGGACATGACATTTCCATAAATCATATAGCATCGGATCCGCCACATATCCACCTTCTACCTCACACAGTTTATCATATATGTCTGCAACCACAACGTTTGCAGATTTCATTTTCCCAGACCAAATAACCCTGTCATGATGGACCTCCCTACAAATCCCAATAGCTTTTAAACCATCAATAATGAACAACCATTCATCCACCATTTGCCGTGTTAGCACCAACTGTAATGGAGAGTTCCATATAGGAAAGCGATCACTCCATGTTCAAATCAATTGATTCTAGAACAAATAGTCCTTTCTGAAAAGTACCAGGTGCAATGGTTCAGAGAATTGGCATCCCCCATTTGCTCCATAAATATGATCAAGGCCAATAATCATGGAATGTCCAGATCCCATGTTCCACTTGAGATGATCAAGGAAAATTTTTCCCACTTTTTGAAAGCTTCTCCATATAGCTGAGCCACCTGAAATGCCAATGGAATTTTTACGAAACCAGCGAGTGAAACATTTATTCTTCATATGATTTTGGTGGATAACCCTACTCCATACACCAAATCCGAAGACAGCCTGCGAGAGAGATTTCACCAATAATGCTTTGCCAAACAGTGTAAGGTTCATGATACCCCATCCCCCTCTCATCTTACATAAGGCAATATCGCTAAATTCAGTAAGATGATATTTGTGCTTTCGGTTGCAACTATCCCAAAAAAAGTTTGCCATAATTATGTTTATGTTGTTTATAGTAGCCATTGGAATATGATATAAGTGAGCCCAATAAGTGCCCAATTGAGTTAGCACAGCGTTTGTCAGAGTCACACGACCACCCATGGATAAACAACGAAATTCCTAGTGAGAAATTCTCTTGTAGAACTTATCAACCAACCATTGCCAGTGATTGTTTCTATACCAATTTGGTTTATATGGTAGCCGAGACATTGTATACCATTCATCATTTGATTCGCCTCAACCCCAAACAGATTCTTGATATAGTTGATATCTTCGATATCTCCCATGTCAAAATATAACATAGATTTATGTATATTCATGATTAAGCCAGAAGCATTTTCAAATCTTTTGAAAATATAAAAAAGATGCATCCATGAAATACGATGAATCATGCCCATGATTAGCACGTCATCAACAAAAAAACTATGTGATATTTTGATATTGTGCCCAGTGTCTAGAGCCAGAAATAATCCATCCTCAACCACACGCTTAATCCGCAGACTTAGTCCATCCATAGCTAGAATAAACATTAATGGTGACAATGCACAGCCTTGCTTCAGTCCACGCCCAGCGCGGAAAAATGGGTGGCATACCTATTGATGATTACATCATAATCTATATTCTGAACACATGCCATGATCCATTTTACGCACCTGGGTTGCAGTCATAAGCCTTCATCAGATCCCCCTTCATAATGGCATCATTTTGATGTGAAGTATGAATGGAATGCATACATTCCTATGCGATACCAACAACATCGTGAATTTGATGATCTTGCAAGAACCAATATTGCGCATAAGAAATATACTTTGACAGAATACTGCGCATCTGCCCCGCAATTGTTTTTGAAATGATCTTGTAAATAAGGTTACATAAAGAAATTGGGCGATAGTCATTGAAAGTCTGCGCAGGCTTTCTTTTTGGTATAAGGGCAATATATGTGGAATTAATACGAGGATGAATATGCCCAATACATCAAAAATCCTCCACCATATTTAGGAGATCAGATTTAAAAATCTCGAAGAAGTGCGTGAATATCTCAACTGCCCAGCCGTATGGACCCGGACTCTTGTCTTTCTTAAATGCTTTAAGAACTTCTAGTGTTTCGTATGTTGTAACCTCCTTAAAGAAACAAATATTTGCCTCCTCATCAAACATTTTCGGATACATATCAATAGCCCATAGCATATCGTTCACTTCAACCTCTTCCTTTTGTTTATATGATTTTTGAAAATGTGAAACAACAACTCACATATTCCCTCTTAAGACAAAACTCGAGCACCATCCTCATTTTGAATTTCCCAAATAGAATTTGTGTTACGCCTGTGATTTGCGTAAGGATGAAAAAACTTTATGTTATGATCCCCTTCATTTATCCAGATTTCTCTACTCTTTAGCCTCCAGGGGTTTTCTTGTTCCGCCAATATTTCTTTTTTCTTTTGTTCGAGAGCATTGATACGTGACCGAATTTCATCTGGAATGACTGAGATAACATCCATGGCGTTAATGCATCCAGTGCTATTTGAATATCTTCCAGATCCTTCAACTGTTCCTCTTTTTTTTTTTGCCAAGTTTTTACATTTGCTAATTTCTCCAGAATATTCTCCATAGGGGATGAGCTCAAAACTTGGGCAAATGATAAACAAGAAAGCACAAGATCATTAAACATAGGATCTTCAAGCCAGGTGTGATTAAATTTGAAGGGCATCCCATGTCTCCGCCCACTCGTTTTCCAATGAAGAGTTATCGGCCTATGATCCAATAAAAAACTATTGATAACATCACATTGAACGTTCCCCTTCCGCTCCATCAAGCTCTCATGGACCTATCCAATCTTTTTGCAATGTATGCATCCCCTTTCTGGCCATTATCCTAGGTAGGGACCAGCATCGACGGATAAACATCAATGTAGTTATGCATCAGGAAAGCTTGTCTTATTAATCCTACCATAGGCTCCAATTTACTCAACTCCCCCCAGACTTCATCTAGACCCACAGTACAATTAAGATCCCTAACAATAATAAGTGATGCAAGTTCCATTATGTTAGAAGCAAACAATGCTTCCCAGAAATCATTCCTATTTCTATATAGCCCATAAACATTTAAAATATGAAAACGATCCCGGACGCCACGCAAACGAACATCAATAAGTATACCAGCCGAGCAAGAGAACGCTTTTGCCTGGACCCACAACGAGTTCCATAAAACCACAAAACCACCTGATAGGACAACGACATTCGTGGCTGCAAAATACCATTCATGGAGCATTTTGCGGAAATACGCAACAACATGTGACACAGTGTGCATTGTTTCTTGTAACAATATAATACATGGGCGAACAGATTGAAGGAGGTGTTTTAAAGCCAGGGACTTGTTGGGAGTTCTCAATCCTCTGAGGTTTAGTGAAAGAATGGCAGTCATGAGGCACCTTGTTTGGGCATCTTTTCTCCAAGGGCCCGGGGAGATGGAAGATCAGTAATAGGAACTTCAACAATAAATTTGTCCAGCGGGGAGATAGTATGATTATGTTTAGTACGTCCCCAAAAATGACGACTCCCCTGATTATTTTTACGTCTAACCGTAATATTACCAACCGAGGAAGGACTAATCTGAGGAGAGCAATTTTCAGAAAGCTTATGGATGGTTAATGATCTTAAGTCAAGTGTTTTCCATTGAAGCAGATCGTTTAAATCACTACCAACAGAATTAGTAGGGGAATTTAATGACGTGTGGACCAGGCTCTTTCCAGGACAATGACCCAAGTTAGTTGACTTTCGAGTTGGCACATGAAGGAGAAGGAACCCCCTGTGGCTGGAAAGGAGTTGTACAATTTGGGCCTGCATGAGATCCAAAATACGTCAATCTATCATGTGCAGATGGGGAATGACCAGACGACGAAGGCTGCGAGGTCTTATGAGGCCAACAGGATTCAGGTAGAATAGAAAAATCAGAAGAAAATGGCGATGAGGGAATGTTAATGCAAAGGATTGCATTTCTCGCAGAAGACTGCTCATATGAACAAGAATTATAAGTGATATGATGAATCCCTGTGTGATGGCGCATTCCATTTCCGGGATAGAGTTCAACATCTTGTGAATTTTTTTCAGCACCCACGCATGATTCCAGCGTTTATATCTGCGACCCAATCACCGTGGATAGTTTGCCAAAACATGTCCAATATGATGACAAAGAGAACATTTGAACGGGATGCCCCAATAATCTAATCTTTTAGTGTCCCCCAAATGTAGCCCAATATGATCTGGAAATCCACCTCGATATTCCCTCTTAATAAGGATCCACGCAACCCTTTTGTTAGGTGCGCCAAGGCAACGTGGATCAACATACACGAATTTTCCGATAGCATTTCCAATGTCTTTGAGCGCCTATTTCGTCCATAGTTCAATAGGACATCCAGGTAGTTTGACCCAGATCCAGCTGGTTGTGAGGAGTATTGTTTAAAGAGTTAAAGCCTTTAAACCATGAATGTAATTCCAAAAAGCTTCGAATATCAATCCATGGAAATTTCTTGATCTTAATTAGATCCATCTCACTGAGGAAATGAAAACTGTACCATCCACGGAGCAGTGTTACAACCCTTGGAAGTTATCCCAAAATTGGTTTGCACTTTCCTTTTATCCAATTCCTCGTATCCGCGTCACTCCGCATAGAGAAATGCCAGCGACCTACCAACGCTCTTTTTTGTAAACTAGAAATACGGTCTGATAACTTATCATGGTAAAAAAAACACAGAAGGTGGCGAAAGAGAATTTTTGATGGACTTAATATGATGTCCATTTCTACGATGAAACAATGGATGCATGCCTACCTGTCCATCTTGACCTACATGATCACCAACTAGCTCAAATCCATCACCCAAGGTATTACGCCAATCCTCTGACCCTTGTGGGCCACTTCGGATGTTCCCTAGACCACCCATCCAACTAGAGTCCGTCACCATCATGGCCTGAATAAATGCCTCAAAAAAATCAATGATCCCCTCACAACTACCCCCCAATAATCGTCCGGAATATTCAGCACCAATAAAATTGCCACGCGTGGACAGGAAATGACAGATAGTATGCCAATGAGAGTCAACAAAGAGATCACGAAAAAGTAAATAGGGAATGCACTGGCGACCAAACCTAAGTACCCTTGAGCAAATTCCAAATCCCAAAATAGAAATCACACAATCTAAATTAATGCCACTTAAGGAACACCGACGGAGACATTCCCAAAATCTGGATTTTTATGGGAATGACAAAGAATGTATAGATATGATGTTGGGCATGGATATGATCAGACAGATAATCCCAAAGCGCCTAGGGTGACGAAAAGAAACCACGGCAAATTAATTACAATAGGTGGCAACGTCCAAGCATCAGTAATGAGACCACCAACTCCAGCCGGCAAGGTGACCGGAATCGATCCCGGAAAATCAGGGCAACCAGAGCCGAAACGAGTACCAGAACTAGTTCAGAAACACACAGACACAATACCTAATGCCTCTCACCGTAACACAGACAGTAGCAACCTTTACAAGAAAGCCAGAAATCACCCAGACGAAAACCAAAATAATTGGATGGCCGAGATACAAAGAAAAAATTGGTGCAGTAATGCCAGTTCTGATATGTAGAAAGCAAATTTAGACAGAAAGAAACCCCATCACATGGAGCCAAACAGCGACCAGACAAAATCTCAGAGCCAAAATGCATGTGAACAATATTTTGCTAAGGAGAAATGTGCAATAAATATACGAAAGAGAACAATGATAGCTACTATAAATATCAGAATTATATGAACCAATTCCGAATTCAACAGCCAGAAATATGTTCTATGAACCATATCGACAGTTGAGAACCAAAATAGATATGCATCCCTGAGAGTGAAAGCAACACAATCCAAAATACCTTACGCAATAGACATTTACTAATACAGGCAAAGAAAGAGAGGAAAATATAGCCAGAGCACCAAGCTGAAATGTACAGTCCGAACAAGGAAACCGCCACCCGAGAGAGCCTGCCCAAAGCTGCAATGAAGATAGTAGAACCAAAAGAAACCGGAAAGAGAAAAAAACTCCCTCAAAAGTCCAGAGACCAAATCAGGGAGACTCAAGTAAAAACACCATCAGAACAAGGGGACCGAAAGGAATATCAAGTCCACCCTCCCCGGAGGACACTCTAAGCCCAATGGCCAAGCAAATCAGTTTCTGACCATACCTCACTCACAGTTCTGACCTGAGCGCCAGCAATATCTAAGGGAATAGCAAGATGGAAATGAAAGAGGAGATATGGAAGAGGGTAACACAAGACCTGTTAATGGTGATTTTGGCAAGACTGCCTATGGAAAGCATTGTGAGGTTTCGCGCAGTTTGCAAAAGTTGGAAGGAAATGTTTCAATCCGCGAAGTGCAGAGAGTTGGTGGCCACCTCAGCAGTTTCTTCTAGTGAGGCATTTCTCATTGTTCAGGAAAGGAAACAGTTAATTGATTCATCTCAGCCATCGTACGCCAAAAACCTATGGATTGGTATAGAAAGTGGCTACAAATTTCGAAGTCTGTCTTTGGATTTTCTTCCGAGCCCTGTTGTTGTGGTGGCAGGTTGCAAGAACATACTTTGTTGTTGGAGTGGAAACGATCAAATTTACGTATGCAATCCTGTCATCCAAACTTGGATAGAACTTCCAGAACGTTTTGAAGATACATAGTGGGATTTCATGAGTCTAACTTTTGATACAAGCACGGCACATTCTACGCTTATCATGGGAAGGAATTCTACAGAAGATGTCAGGGAGTTTGACATGTGGAACGCCTTTGGGGAAGGACCTTTACCAGAAAGGGACTCTACTTCACAAAATTTTATGGTGGTAGAGATGTATGATTCCAAAAATAATATGTGGACTCAATTAGAAACAATTGTGGGCAATCTAGTTCGACCTCAAGGGGAAGGCATACATTCGAATGGGAGATATGATTAGTTAAATGAATTACCTGACGACGGGAATTGTTTGGGCATAGTTGCATTCGATGTGCAACAGAAACAATGGAATGTAATCAAGGGGCCAGGGCCACAGAACATAACAGTTGACATCGTCTCACGAATTACTGGTTGCGAAGGGCGCATGATCTTAGTTTGTACGGGTCACATGTCTTTATGGGAACTTAGTATAGATGAAGTAGAAGGAGAGAAATTGTCTCCATTTAAAAAACAGTGGACGTTGAGCACGAATTGAGGAACCTGATGTTTTGCATGGACATGGCAGTGAATAACAGTGGTTGTACTTTAGTCTTTCTACCCATGACGACTGTTTTTGCGGTTTGGAGCGAGGAAGCAAATATATTGCAGAAGATGGAGTTGGGACAGCTAGCTGATTTTTCAGATTATATTGGTTCCCATATTTCAGTGCGTACCTTCCAAGTAAATAATATTTTCTGGGCCTAGTATACATGGGGCTGCTTATTTCAATCTTGTTACTGCTTTTGTCTCTTACATCCGAACCTCAGTGAGATATTTTTATTGGTGTGGAGAACAGTGGTAGATTATATTGTTTTTGTAAATTCTCTAAACTTGTGTTTGGAGGGTATCTAGAACTGCTATGAATGCGCCTCTTTGTTGAAACTTTAGTAGACTTCTGATCTCATATATCAATATTCGTTATCAACACTGTCTTGAATCGACACAGCTGTGTGCCATTTTTGTTGGAGAGACTAAAATCAGTTTTGCAGTGATCTATTTAATTGGGAGGTTCTTATATCGTTTGTATCAATTCTTTAGTTTAAACTTATAATCTTAGGTGAAATTATTTTTTCATTTTGATAATAGAATAGCATGATTAAGGCAGTCTGCTTGTGGGAGGTGAATGTGGAGAGATTTAAACACGAGGGAAGTAACGAGTCGCATCCTTGTAGAGCTCGCTTAAAACAGTGAGACACAATAAGATCATATATATGTTTTGTTGGCTTATTTTGAGGCCATGGGCAAACAGGTTTAGTTTTGTGAAATTTTAGGGTTTTTTTATGGCTCAAATTTTTGTTTCTGAAAAATCCATTGATATCTTGTTTATGTAATCAAGATTATATTCATTGTACTTGGAAGAATGGTGACCTCTTTGGGGATATACGTATATAATTTGGTAGATGTTGAAACTGTAAAGTTGTTTCAATTCAATTTGCTCCTATTTTGGTTGAAATTTACTGTACAAATGACATGGCATTGTTGGTGATCATTTCAAAGTGTTTATGCTTTACGGTATGCTGAAGATTAGTGAATTAAACGACATAAACGATAGAATTTTAGAGTGATTCTTTTAGTCCTTGGAGTGGTTTCCTTAAGAGATTATATTTAATTTTTAGTTGTTATTTAATGTGCAATTTTTTTTTGAATCTATATTAATTTACCTAACTTTATTACCTTTGTTTTGGTTTTGAAAAATAAATCTATTTTCATGTTTTAAATGTGTGAAGTATCAGATTTATGAATTCACCAAAAAAATTAGGGAAGATGCCATTTATATTTTACTACTTGCAAACAAAAAAATCATTTTAAAATTTATTTTTTGATTAACGTGCAGTTTACCATCAAATAATTGGGAACTCACTTTGGTGGATGTATTTATCTGTAAAGTTTAAATGCTGAGTACCTCCAATATTTCAGATAAATCTGTGATTCCGCTTTCTTTCTTTCTTTTTTATCTATCTATCTTTGCCAACTCCTCAGCCCACCTCCAAGGCTTTACATAAATATGCAATTCCTAAATTTTTATTATTGCAATATAATTATAAAAATTATTGGTGCTAGCTAAGAATCGTCTCATGGTTTTGTCAATTTACTGTTTTGTAATTGTACTAGATTATACACGTGTTACTAATCCCAAAAGTTTTTTGTTTTTCAATATGTATGAGTTGCAGTCGAGTAAAAATTTTTATAATCAATTATTGTGTCCGATGAGCCCCAATTTTTGGTAACAATTTGGGCTCATTTGGCCTACTTACCTTGCTCAACCCTTCATTTTTTATCACTTATGCATCATTTCTTAGTATATTCGTGTTATTTGTAGGAAGAAGGGCAGTCATTATGCCTATGTGGCTAATACATGATGATTTCAGGTTTTTTGACATTAAATGGAGCAAAGACCACGCAAATGAAGACAAGGAGACAGCCAAGGTGGCATTGCGGGTTTATAGGGAGGTTGTCCACAGCCTTGAATGACCTCCCTCGTGATCTCCACCACAACTCCGAGCTCCAACGGCTATCACCACCGAGCTAGAAGGCAGCCAACGGATTCTACAGGAACAACAGTTTACTTTTAGTTGGACAGACAAGCCCCACTAATTGAGGAGGCCAGCTTGGCCCTCATCATGTATAAATATTGAGGCTGTAGCCTTCGATGGGACTCTTGAACTTTTGTTGTAGATTTTGAATCACGAGTTGTAGCTCTGTTTTTGCTCTTTGTAAGCCATTTTTGGCATGTTGTTAGACTTATGATTATGATCTTTTAATAAAAGGCAGGCAGATTTGGATTCAATTCTGAGTTCTTAGAGGAGCTATAGCTCTCAGGTTAGGGCCCAACCTGAGAGCAATAGACCTCCTTTTCTTTGTATTGTTACTTTTCTTTCTTTTATCATTGCATTTCTTTCCTTTACATGCACTTGGAAAACACAGTTTGCTGAGTTGACTGTTTCGGTTTGGTTATGTAGGTTAGTTTCATGAATGCAGTTGTTTCAGTAGTTCAGAATTAGCGTAGGGAGATTGAAGTTACGTTGAGTTCAAAAAAGGTTGAATGCATGCTCACTTTCACCTCTGTTTGGGGACCGGAAGTGTAGACCGTGCCAACTGCCAAAAATATTGTTTTAACATATGCATGCAAGTATTGATGTAATGTTTTCAGTTGCAGAATTGTCCATACGATTATATCTTGAGTAATGACTCTTTGGTTCAGCATCATGCACGAATTCCCTTCAACTTACATTGTTGTTCTTTGATTCCTAATAAAACAGTTAGAATAGGTTGGTGAACTTTCGTTTACATGCAAGATAAGGGTGATTTGTTTCATTTACACTGCGCAGCACCACTTCATCGTGTTCTTATCCTTCTGAACCGTGCCTAAGCCACCTACTCATCCTCTGTTCAGCTCATTTTTCTTCCAACCCTTCTACTATCCACGTCGCTCAATCTTTTTGACCTTCCACTACTCTACCCTTCTATCGACCAACCAGCTTTACACACGCCTTCCCCACCTCATCTCTCTGTCCATAGGTCATCTCAAGCTTCTCTTTCATCTTACCCATCCATCCATACAGCTCCTTCACTCCTCCATCACCCAAAACTCCAACTGCAGAACATCCTGTAGAAGTTAGCAGACTTCCTGTAGAAATCCCAAGCTTCCTGTAGGATCCCCTGCAGACATCCTGTAGAAGCCTGCAACACGGTTGCCAAGCACCTGAACGTTGTGGACTTCTGTGGAACGATGTGAGGGATCCCCTGGAACCTCTCAAAGTCCTCCTGACCTTTCCCAAGCTTTCCTCCATTTGAACTACCCCTGCACAGTCAAGACCCAGTAAGAATCACAATCATAACAACTCCACCCATTTGAGAAAAAATACAAAAACGTGTTCTCTTCAATGGAAGTAGTTTAAATTCATGCATCTCATCTCACTAGAAGTAATGGCATCATTTCTAGAAGTTGCATTCCCACCATTGCATCATAAAGATTAAGCTAGTCAGATTAGGGTTTACTAGGGTTTCCATGTTTGGTTGGCTTTCAGTTCATTCTTGCAAAGTAGGTTAATTTCCTTTGAGATAGCCTTCGTTCATCAATTAGAAAGCTTCTTCTGAGAACATATAGAAGTTGGCTTGAGCCCTAGCGGACTTGTGCCAGCTAACCAAGTGACAACTGCGACAAGAGCTAGTACTTGTGCATACAGCACCGTCGCTTCCAAGTTTGTTACGAACTACCGGGTTGATAAAATTAGAGAAGGAAGCTCCAGGAGTTGTAGCATTATTGCTACAATACTGGAGCCCACCATCTTTTTGGCGCCGTTGCCGGGGAAGCGTCAGAGTATTAGTAATTGTTGCTTTTCTTCTATTTTCTTACTATTGCCTTCTGCCAAGTAGTTTAATTCATTTCCATTCTGCAAAAGTAGCATAGACATTTCCTGCTTTCATAGATTAGCATTTCAATTCCGCAATTTCAATTTTGCAAGCATAGATTAGCCTTTCAATTCTACAAGCGTAGACTAGCATTTCCATTCCTGCAATTCCATTTGAGCAGAGTAGATTAGTCCTTTCCTGCTTTCATTTCAATTCTGCATTTTTATTTCAGCAAGATAGTTAGTTGTAGATCAATTTGTTTCAGTTTTGCAGGTACCAAAGAAAAAAACAAAAGCAATCAAAAAGTCTTTCCATTTCATGCCTCGTAGGAATCGAGATAAAACAGGCAAATTCCTACCCAACACCCCCACCACATCACTGAGTCACCCTTCTCTCTTCTTTGGTGACAGTGATCTAGAAGAACCTATAGGTGAACCTCCTGAGATATACGAAGATCCTATAGCAGAAGAAGAATTAGAGACCATCCCATCTGAAGCTATGGCTGACAATAGAGGAGAAGATGAGAGAATAGAAGGTGCCTTCCCCATCCGAGAAACCAATGGAGACATGAAAATGAAAAACATTAGCCCCTCTGCTCTGCCTCACTTCCATGGACTGACTACTGAAGACCCTGATACCTTCCTGTTTGAGTTTGCTGTCCTTTGTAGAACCTATGACTATACTGAAGATGAGCAGAAGCTGAAACTCTTCCCTTCAACTCTTAAGGATGCAGCATTACGCTGGTTCATGGGCTTACCTGGGAATAGTATCACCACTTGGGCTCAGATGTAGCAAGCTTTCAATACCAAGTACCGGGACTACTATAGGTCCAAGGAAACCAAGGGAGAAATCTTTCGGATGACCATGGGAAATGATGAGTCCTTAGAGGATTATGAGGAGAGGTTCCAACTTAGCTATAAGCGGGCCAGGTGCACACTTGACCCTGAATCCCTCAAGTTGGTCTTGCTCCGAGGAGTCCCTGAAGACCTTTTAGATACCCTTCACATGTTAGCTGGGGGAGATATCTACCAACTGCCTTATGAGGACATCAAGACTGTGTTCAGAAACCACTCTAGGGCAGCCCGGAAACGAGGTAGAGGAAACCTTCTCTCAGCTGGTATTCCTTTCTCCAAGCATGAGTTTGCAAATCAATTAGAAGATCTTAAGAGTGAGGTGAGACAGACCATCGCCATGCAACTGGACACATTCAGGATCCAACAGAAGAAGGAATAAGCTGAGAGGGCCTTGGCTATCTTCTGCCCTAGATGTACAAGGAGACACCCTAAGAACGAATGCCCATTGCATTCGGTCGAAGTGTGCTTCGTTTGTGAGGAGGACCATACCACAAATCAATGTCCAACCTTACCTGGGCTTAAAGCTATGTACCAAGGGACAGAAGCTCCCACTGAACCTCTCTATTTCCTCAACCAAAGGAGGCCACAAGGACCTAGACCTTACCAGCAGGGGATGCAAGGGGCACCCCAAGCTTACTACAGCCCCAACCAATCGACTCCTATGCCTTCCTGGGGCCCCCCTGCTCATCCTTCCTGGTCTATGCCTCCTCCATGGTCTTATCCACCTGAGTACCCTACTCAACCCACTACTCATTCATATCATTCACATGCCCAGCCACAGCCTCAGTGGAATGCACCTCAGTCGGGGTGGAGGCCCCAGTACAACACTCCTCCCGCCATTTTGCCTCCACCACCAGTTCAACCTCAACCATTATCTCCTGCTCCTCCAAGGCAACCTCAAATGCCTGCTCAACCGAACCCGAACCCCAACAATAGACAGGCCCAACAGGTATACACTGGGGAAACATCATGTCCTACATATGCTGTGGAGATCCAGGAGATCAATCTTCGATCTGGAAAGACTCTTCCGGATCGCCAACCTCCTCCCCCAGAGGACGAGGAGGACAAACAGGAAAGTGAACCAAAGGCTATTCCACCCTTTCCTGAGAGACTAACAACCACCACACAACCCAACCCAGAGGAGGATGAGCTTCTGGGAGAGCTCAAGCAGTTGTGTGTGAAAATACCACTCCTCCAAGCCATCAAGGATGTGCCAATATACAACAAACTGGTTAAGGAAAAGTGTTTTAAACACCCAGGTAGGCGAAAGAGAGATGCTTCAACCATCAATGTCTTAGGACAACTGTCTGACCTTATGTTAGGACAAGTCATCTGCCCAAAGTACCTAGATCCTGGGAGTCCTGTAGTAGATGTCCACATCAATGGCACCATCATACCTCACACCTTGATTGATCTGGGGGCTGCCATTAATGTGATGACCAGGGATACCATGCTCAAACTCAATCTTCAGGGTTCCTTGAGGAAGACCTCGACAGTACTGCAACTAGCAGATCGCTCCACTGTGACTCCCGAAGGGATTGTGGAGGATGTCTTGGTCTCTGTCGACTCTTGGGAATACCCTGCAGATTTCTTGGTTCTGCAACCTAAGGCAAAGCTTACTGGATACCCTCTTATTTTGGGAAGGCCTTGGTTAGCCACTGCAGATGCTTACATAAGTTGCCGTGCAGGAAACATGACCATCAAAAACGGTCCTATGTCCAAGCAGCTAGTCCTATACCCTCCTGCCCAACCCTCCTTAGAGCATGACTTACCACTGTGGTTGGAGGAAGGAGAGGATGAGGTGTACTCAGCACCTTTGTGCACCCTAGATACCACTAGAAGAGAGCCCCCAACCGAGGATGACTTGATTGAGACTTTGATCCAGAATCCACCTTCCAGTGCACTATCCTTATAGAAATTGTTGGAGGACGCCCAAGCCAGCACCTTAGTGGACCTTTGTGCCACCAACCCTGTCACTCCCAGAGTCAAGAATGTGGAGTTCGGCCCTGAGAGAACATTAAAGATCAACTCCTCCCTATCTCCTTCCCAGGAAAAGGAGCTGTATAGCCTGTTGGCTAGCCATCTAGATGCTTTTGCTTGGAGCTATAAGGAGATGAAAGGAGTCCATCCCTCGGTCTGTACCCATCACATATACATCAAAGAGGATTGTAAACCGGTTAGGCAACCTCAGAGGAGAATGAATCCAGCCCTTAAGGACATTGTCAAGGAAGAATTGCAAAAACTGTTGGATGCCGGATTCATTTACCCCATCTCAGATAGTGAATGGGTGTCCCCTCTGGTGTTGGTTCCCAAGAAAAATGGGAAGTGGAGAATCTGTGTGGACTACCGAGAACTGAACAAAGCTACCAAGAAAGACCATTTCCCTCTACCTTTCACAGATCAAGTGCTGGATGGACTGGCAGGAAAGAAGTTCTTCTCTTTCCTGGATGGGTTTAGCGGGTACAACCAAATCCAAATCAGCCCGGAAGACCAAGATAAGACCACCTTCACTTGTCCTTGGGGTACCTTTGCCTATCGAGTTCTTCCCTTTGGGCTATGCAATGCTCCTGCTACCTTCCAGAGAGATGTCTTGAGCATCTTCTCGGAGTTGGTCCATGATGCGGTGGAAATCTATATGGATGACTTCACTCCTTATGGGTCCAACTTCCAGGAAGCATTGTCCAATTTGGGAAAGGTCCTAACCAAATGCATTGAGATGAACTTGTCCCTTAGTCCTGAAAAATGTGAATTCCTGATGACTGAAGGGATCGTGCTAGGCCATACCATTTCTTGCCAAGGGTTACAAGTGGATCCTCACAAAATTGCTCTCATCAAGAAGGTTCCACCTCCCCAAAAGGTAAGGGATGTTCGGAGTTTCTTAGGATTAACAGGGTATTACAGGAGATTCATTAAAGACTTCAGCAAGCTAGCCTCGCCATTGTTTGGCCTGTTGGCAAAAGATGTGGAGTTTAAATGGACTGACGATTGTCAGAGGGCATTGAATGAATTAAAGGACAAGTTGGTGTCAGCCCCAATCTTGAGAGGTCCAAACTAGGCCCTACCTTTCCACATCCACACTGATGCCTCGAACAAAGCCATAGGGGCAGCTTTAGGACAAGTTGAACAAAAGCTTCCATATGCCATTTACTTTGTTAGCAAAAACTTGTCTAAAGCCGAACTGAATTACACTGTAACCGAGAAAGAATTCTTGGCTGTGGTCCATGCACTGAACAAGTTCCGACATTATATTACTGGCTATCAAACCTTTGTACATACGGATCATGCTGCAATTAGATATTTAATGAATAAACCAGATGTGAATGCTCGTATTATTAGATGGTTACTTTTGTTGCAGCAGTTTGATTTGACCATTGTTGACAAACCAGGTAAAGAAAATGTTGTTGCTGACTTTTTATCTAGATTGGATTTGTCTGCAGATGAGGATGGAATAGTGGATGACCAGATGCCCGATGAACATCTGTTTGCTATCTCAGTACTCTCTCCATGGTTTGCTGATATAGCAAACTACCTTGTTTCAGCACAGTTCCCTCCGCACCTATCTTCAAGAGAGAAGAGCAGAATCATCAGAAAAAAGTGCCTCATTTACTTGGATCGGGGGCAATCTGTTCAAGCTTGGCCCTGATAAGATCTTAAGGCGTTGTGTAAGGGAGGAGGAAGTCTTTGATATCCTCCTCACCTGTCATGATGGGCCTTGTGGAGGACATTTTGCAGCAAAGAGGACTGCCTTCAAAATCCTGCAGGCAGGCTACTATTGGCCCACACTTCATCAAGATGTCAGAAGATATATCAGCCAACGTGACCGACGCCAAAGAATGGGGAAACCGACTCCAAGGGATGAGATGCCTCTCCAACCTCAAGTGAATCTTGAGCCATTTGAGAAGTGGGGTATGGATTTTGTGGCTCCAATCAACCCTCCTTCGAGGCAAAGGTCTTACATCATTGTGTGCACTGACTACCTGACAAAGTGGGCAGAGACTAAAGCAATCAAGGCAGCAACAGAAGAGAAGGTGGCTGAGTTCTTAAGAGAAAACATCTTCTACAAATTTGGCTACCCAAGAGAGCTGGTCACCGATCAAGGGAGCCAGTTCACATCCAACTTGATTGAAGACCTACTAGCTCACGACAAAATCAAGCATAGGACTTCCACCCCCTATCATCCACAGGAAAATGGGCAAGTGGAAGTCACCAACAGAGCATTGGAAGGGATTTTGACTAAGGTGGTGAGCAGCAGTAGGAAAGATTGGGCAGATTGCCTGGTTGAGGCCACATGGGCTTACAAAACCACCTGGAAGACCACCACCGGCTTCACACCTTATGAGCTGGTCTATGGGAAGAAAGCTTTGCTGTCCATTGAGTTTGAGTACAACACTTTGAGGATGGCAGCTCAGCTAGATCTAGATCTCAGCCATGCACAACAAGAAAGGTTATTGCAGCTGAATGGACTGGACGAGCACCGTATGCAGGCCCTCCTTCACTCAGAAGTGGTTCAACTTCAGAGAAAGGTGTGGCATGACAAACACCTCCATGACAAGCAATTCCAGCCGGGAGATTCGGCCTTGTTGTATGACTCCAGGTACAAAGATTTCAAGGGGAAGCTGAGAACCAGATGGCTAGGACCATATGTAGTGGAAAAATGCCATGACAATGGATCTGTTCTTATTCGAACCATTGATGAGGAAGCCATCCCCATGCTTGTCAATGGGCATCGATTGAAGATCTACAGGAAATCTCTCTCAAGACAAGAGTTCATCAAAACTATGGAGAAATCAGTGTTGGTCATAGAGAAGGGTTCTGCCTCTGCTTTGGGCATACCCTGAAAGATTAAAAAAAAAAAAAAAAAAAGATCCTTGGGTGAAAACCTTTCTGAGGCTCCCAAGGCAGGTGGTAGGGGTGAAAACCTCATTGAGGCGCCCCTATTGTCTTTCAAAAAAAAAAAGAGATTTGAAAAAGATCCGTGAGTGAAAACCTCTCTGAGGCGCTTAAGGCAGATGGCAAGGGTGAAAACCTCATTGAGGCGCCCCTGCTATTTTTCAAAAAAAAAAAAAAAAAAGGAAAAAAAAGAAAAAAGAAAAGAGAAAAGAGAAAAGAATACAATAAGCAAAAAGATAGGGACAACAAGTTTATAATGTGAAAATGCATGCAGGTTGCAGGTGTTCTATGAAAGTGAGGAGGACTCTTAATGCAAAGCCAAAGATCCTTATCATGCTGCCAGGAGACCTCACCAGCACCTCCTCCAAGAATACTCATTTTCTCCAAGGTATGTGCACAGTTTCATCATGGCTTTAGTCTTCTACAGGAAAATGCAGACTTTCTACACGAAGGTGCAGACTTTCTATAGGAAGTTCTGTATTTCTACAGGAAACTTCCTGTAGAAGTTCGGTACGGCCCAGAATTCATTTTATGAGGAGATCTAACGACCAAGGAGCGGTTTGGACGCATGCAAGCTACTGTTGTCACCCTTATACACTGCTGTCACCTCTTTCTACCATCCCTGTCGACATGCAATGAAGTTACCTGCACCATCAAAGCAGATTATTGAGTTATCAAGAGAAAAGCGGTTTTTGAGATGGAAAAACGCTGAGATGTCATACCATATTCATCCCAGCCATCCATGAGCTCTGTGAGCGTGATCGTGAGGCCAGTGCCTTCGTCGTGCAGCATGCACCCGAGGAGGAAAAACTGTTACAAGACATCCTGCAGGAGTCCTGTAACAGTTGAGCCCGCTAGAGTGTACACTATTCACAGCGCTTGCCACATGCAATGAACACACAGGCACATGCAGCCGCATCATAAGATCCATCGTCGGCGGCCTATGAATGTGAACCTCCGGGCCTGTGCAAATCAAGCAGCAGCAACCAAATCCACTCATCGTCGTCCAAGAGCCTGAACAATCGTGTTGCGGCCGCACAGGTAAGTGTCTCGACCCTTTCTTCCGTCGAATTGCATGAATTTTACTTTGAAAATGGTTGCAAGTGTGAAGTGAATGGGTTGAGCGGTTGTATGGCCATTCGGCTGGCCACGTCGATCAGTTAATGGTCTAGTCGTATGTTTGGGTGGCGGTCGTGGCAAAAGAGACGGGCAGTACACACGTGAGAGCAATCCCGTCGGAAAAAACGAGTTTAACAGAAGAGACGGCAGCGGATCTGCGGGGAATGATGCGGCAGTAAGGGAACTCGCAGGCAAATGATGGGATGACGTCGTCCAACGGTCCGGCAGGGACAACTCACCCCTGCGCCACGGATTTCGCCGATTCAAATCTAATCGGCTAGATTGCCACCCCATGCATTTATCATTCACCATTTGAGACTTGAGTGATCATCCGGATCCCTCTGCAGTTCGATACTCCGAGTCTTTGGCCATCAGAACGCCTGTGAAGCAACACCAAGAGCGTAGACCCACTGCAGTATTCCCCGGAAATCGCGCGCTGCTCCTACAGGAACGCTGTTTCTACAGGAAGTCGGGTTCCTCACGTCAAAAGGTGGCGGATTAAAAAGGTAAGCCTGAACTCTCCATGCAATTGGTTTTTGAAGGTGGCAGAATCGTCGTCTATAGTCTGGTCGTAGAAAATTGTTGCAAATTTTGTCTGTCGTGCATGAACTGTCGTCCTACAGGATGTCAGTGTAATTAAGCTGTGTTAAGGTTCTCAGGGGATAAGCTGTGTGAATTATGTGCATGACAGAGGCGTAATCCTACGCTCTGTCCCAGTAGACCAAATTTATTCCGCATTTGCCACCTCCAGCTAACACAACAGTTTTTCACCATGCCGGGTGGGTTCATCAGAAGGGAGCCCACTGATTCAGCGAAGTTAAGAGAAAATCCTGAGGTGGTGGAGCTCTTCACACGAGCGCAATGGATATCCTTCTGTGACAAATTGCAGGGCTATGACGACGAAGTGGCAGAAGAGTTTTTGCAAGCTCTGAGGCCGAAATCTAAAACATTGGCCACCATTAACTTCAGGGGTTTAAGCCTCAAACTCACCCCACAATTCATCAGCCGAGTTACGGAGCTCCCAATGGGATTACCATGGGATAAAGAAGAAAGGAAATTGGGCCAACAAGCTAAGAAATAATTCTTTCCACCAGAGGAGGAATTCTCAGAAGACAAAAATGGGGTTCGTAGAAACAGTTTACTGCCACCGTGGAATGAAGTTAGCCTGCAAATTATGAAGTACATCACCTGCGAAGGCCGTTTTAGCATTGTATACGGGTATCATTTTCGGTTGCTCACTAAATTACGGCGCCAGATGGATCTACCTGTAGAAAACAAACTCAGTCTCCCTTACTTTCTACTACAGTCTCTGATTGAGTGTGCAACCAAGTTAAAAGAAGGCACACCAGACCAGGTAGCCCACCATGGACTCATCAAACTCCTTGTGGAGGATGCGCTCCACACATACAAGGTTCCTCTCTCATGGGAAGCCTTCAGAAACTTGACAAAGGATGGGGACATAAAGATGCTAACCGAAGAGCTCGGTTCATCTAGCAGTGAGGAGAAAGAGTCAGTGCCCGCAGTAAAGAAAGAAAAAGGTCAAAAGACCCCGACCACAGAGCATAAGAAAAAGCAAGAAAAGAAACAAGAGAAAAAGGGTGACAAGGAGAAAGATGACACACCCATCTTGACAGCAAGAGAGCAAAGGTTGCAAGGCTGAGTGGACAAGGCTGAGAAGGTCCACATCAGCAAGAGTGCCTCGACAACGACCGCAACCAAGTCAAAAAGCAAAACTCATGCAGCAAAGCAAACCAAGGCGGTGACACATGTTTCTACAGGAAAGCCGAAACCGGATTTTACAGGAAGCTCGAAATTAACTGAAAAAGGGTCTTCTACAGGAAGCCCGAAATTGACTAAAACAGGGTCTTCTACAGGAAGCCCCGAAAAAGTGAAACCCAAGGAGAAGAAAGCTGACATTCGCGAAAGGGAGGCAGCAGCTGTGCTGGCCGCCCTCAGCACACCTCCTAAGACAAAGGAGAAGAGAAAGAGGGAGACCCCTCTATACTTTAAAGCTCGAAGAAGCGTGAGAATAAAGACGGGCAAGCCACAGCCTCCTTCCAGCAGCCCAATCATCATTGAAGATGCCCCTACTTCGCCCAAGGAAAGGTCCCCCTCGAGGATATCAGTCACCTATGAGAGGGGAAGCTCGAAGAAAACTACGTGGCAAGGAAAGTTAGACCAATTGACTGAAAAAGCTCGGCTACAGGATGCTGAAAATGCTCTACAGGATACCTTAGCCAGGCTTAAAGAAACTAAGAGAATGGAAGGAGAAGCGCCCTTATCACCACCAAGGGAGGGTGAAGTAGAGCCACCAAAGGAAGTGGAGAAAGAGCATATACCCGAGCCCAGCCCTCAGCCAAGTATGAGTTCATATTACAACTTTTTAGAGGCTGGCAAGATTATACCTCAGAAATTTACTGTGCCACTGTTTTTTGCATTAGAGGAAGAAAGAGTCCGTACACACACGTGGATGAAAATAGCCAAGTCAAAGGGTGTGGCGGACATAGGTCCCTTACAGGAGCAACTCAAGGAGGCCAGAAGTGAATTTTCCATGGCCAAACACGTGGCAAATTTCCAATGCGTGTTCCTACAGGAAGAAAACCAGAAGCTGAGATTGCAGCTACAGGAGCTGAGGGCAGGGACAGGTACATCCTCCAAGGACACCACAGAGGAACAACAAGGCAAAAAGGAACTGAACACCGGTCTTGGGGAGCCAACCACACTTCTACAGGAAGCAGAACAGCAAGCACAAATTGAGGTGCAAGCTCTTAGAGAACAACTGCAGCAGAAAGATGCACAATTGGCCTGCATGGCCAACTGGGCCATGGATGCTATCCAATGCAGACAGCCAGCCAAATCCTATGGCTTGTACTTGAAAGACCAATGGCTGCAATTCCAAATCAATACCTTGGCGCAAAGAGGTATCTCTCAGCTCCAAGACCCGCAACAATTCACTGAAGTTTGCAGTACTAGCTCATCAGAGGATAGGGCCAAATTAGCGGAGTTCTACCTCCATAATCTGGCCCTGCCTAATGTAGTTTTATGGGATCCCAATACGGCCTTGGGAGATATGCAATTATTGGCATTTGCCTCATGGCTGAACCATGAGGACAAAAGAGCAGCAGAAGCCAAAGCAATCATGAACCGAGAGCTGAACGAGCCATTGCTCATCAGACCAGAACCAGGGGATCCAGTTGCACTAATCTCGGCACACCAACATTTTTCCACTGACCCTCAAGCTTCATTAAGATATATGGATCAACAGGCCCAAGCCATAGCTCATTTTGAGGACATGGAGAGACTGTTAGGAGACAATGCTGTCCAAGCATGCACACGCAGATGGAATACATTGGCACACAGTCTAAAAATCCGAGAGTACCATACCCCAACTCGGATGAGGGAAGCTCTGGTACGGGTAGCCCTCTATAAGAAATCCATGCAAAACCTCCAGGCCAGCTGGATTGGCCTTAAACTCAGCCCACCACTGCTGCTAGGCTTGATGGAAGGCAGCACAGAGACAGATGATAATGAACAGTGGGAAGAGGTAAACAGAAGGGCTGGGTTTCATATCAGCAAGGAGGACACTACTACAGAGGCTTGGGATGTAAGGGTAGTAGTAAAGGCAATGAAGGATGAAGAGTTGGACTAGTTGCTCAAGGATGAACAAATATTTTAGCTGGGGGGTGATGATGAGCCCCAATTTTTGGTAACAATTTGGGCTCATTTGGCCTACTTACCTTGCTCAACCCTTCATTTTTTATCACTTATGCATCATTTCTTAGTATATTCTTGTTATTTGTAGGAAGAAGGGCAGTCATTATGCCTATGTGGCTAATACATGATGATTTCAGGTTTTTTGACATTAAATGGAGCAAAGACCACGCAAATGAAGACAAGGAGACAGCCAAGGTTGCATTGCGGGTTTATAGGGAGGTTTTCCAGAGCCTTGAATGACCTCCCTCGTGATCTCCACCCCAACTCCGAGCTCCAACAGCTATCACCACCGAGCTAGAAGGCAGCCAACGGATTCTACAGGAACAACAGTTTACTTTTAGTTGGACAGCTAAGCCCCACTAATTGAGGAGGCCAGCTTGGCCCTCATCATGTATAAATATTGAGGCTGTAGCCTTCGATGGGACTATTGAACTTTTGTTGTAGATTTTGAATCACGAGTTGTAGCTCTGTTTTTGCTCTTTGTAAGCCATTTTTGGCATGTTGTTAGACTTATGATTATGATCTTTTAATAAAAGGCAGGCAGATTTGGATTCAATTCTGAGTTCTTAGAGGAGCTATAGCTCTCAGGTTAGGGCCCAACCTGAGAGCAATAGACCTCCTTTTCTTTGTATTGTTACTTTTCTTTCTTTTATCATTGCATTTCTTTCCTTTACATGCACTTGGAAAACACAGTTTGTTGAGTTGACTGTTTCGGTTTGGTTATGTAGGTTAGTTTCATGAATGCAGTTGTTTCAGTAGTTCAGAATTAGCGTAGGGATATTGAAGTTACGTTGAGTTCAAAAAATGTTGAATGCATGCTCACTTTCATCTCTGTTTGGGGACCGGAAGTGCAGACCATGCCAACTGCCAAAAATATTGTTTTAACATATGCATGCAAGTATTGATGTAATGTTTTCGGTTGCAGAATTGTCCATACGATTATATCTTGAGTAATGACTCTTTGGTTCAGCATCATGCACGAATTCCCTTCAACTTACATTGTTGTTCTTTGCTTCCTAATAAAACAGTTAGAATAGGTTGTTGAACTTTCGTTTACATGCAAGATAAGGGTGATTTGTTTCATTTACACTGCGCAGCACCACTTCATCGTGTTCTTATCCTTCTGAACCGTGCCTAAGCCACCTACTCATCCTCTGTTCAGCTCATTTGCCTTCCAACCCTTCTACTGTCCACGTCGCTCAATCTTTTTGACCTTCCACTACTCTACCCTTCTATCGACCAACCAGCTTTACACACACCTTCCCCACCTCATCTCTCTGTCCATAGGTAATCTCAAGCTCCTCTTTCATCTTACCCATCCATCCATACAGCTCCTTCACTCCTCCATCACCCAAAACTCCAACTGCAGAACATCCTGTAGAAGTTAGCAGACTTCCTGTAGAAATCCCGAGCTTCCTGTAGGATCCCCTGCAGACATCCTGTAGAAGCCTGCAAACATGGTTGCCAAGCACCTGAACGTTGTGGACTTCTGTGGAACGATGTGATGGATCCCCTGGAACCTCTCAGAGTCCTCCTGACCTTTCCCAAACCTTCCTCCATTTGAACTACCCCTGCACAGTCAAGACCCAGTAAGAAGCACAATCATAACAACTCCACCCACTTGAGCAAAAATACAAAAACGTGCTCTCTTCAATGGAAGTAGTTTAAATTCATGCATCTCATCTCACTAGAAGTAATGGCATAATTTCTAGAAGTTGCATTCCCACCATTGCATCATAAAGATTAAGCTAGTCAGATTAGGGTTTACTAGGGTTTCCATGTTTGGTTGGCTTTCAGTTCATTCTTGCAAAGTAGGTTAATTTCCTTTGAGATAGCCTTCGTTCATCATTTAGAAAGCTTCTTCTGAGAACATATAGAAGTTGGCTTGAGCCCTAGCGGACTTGTGCCAGCTGACCAAGTGACAGCTGCGACAAGAGCTAGTACTTGTGCATACAACACCGTCGCTTCCAAGTTTGTTACGAACTACCGGGTTGATAAAATTAGAGAAGGAAGCTCCAGGAGTTGTAGCATTATTGCTACAATACTGGAGCCCACCAGTGTCTATAAAATCAATATATCCCATTGCTATATAATTATGAATGAGACATTGTGATATATTTGAGAGTGAGTAGACATGAGCTTCATCTAATTAAAACGTTATGTTATTGTTTTTAGTTGTTTAAATTGACATCAAAGCAGAGAAAACACTTTTTAATTAGAGCTTCATCTAATTAAAACGTTATGTTATTGTATTTAGTTGTTTAAATTGACATCAAAGCAGAGAAAACACTTTTTAATTAGATCCGTTCACAAAAATATACATTTAGGTGAAAATATGATGGACTATTTTGTCTTTGAGGTTTCTACGAGTTTCATGATTTTGTAGACTTTCTTCCCGATTCATCGCATTAGGTTTCTTTATAATCAATATTTCGAATCAGCAACAATGGTTCATATTCAGTATGTGAAATATTGTTTAAAAGACTGATCTCATTTTTCAAAAAAAAAATGATGGACAATTTCAAATGTTTTTAGTTATTTTTCAAATCAACTAAACCAATACAAAAAATTGATTGTAATTACAATCTCGTATAGAGTTTTTACACCAAGTGTATTACTGAAAGTAGATCAAATCAAAATGTTGGGCTCAAAATATATCTTATTCCTCGATCATCATCCCTCCCATCACAACATCATTGGATATGGGAGAATAGAGACTTACTAAACCAATGTGTTAGGATTTGGTTAGGAATATTGGCCTTTATAATCCTATGAAACTACTTCCACTCATGGTTGTAGTCAAAGATATGGGTGGTGGTGTTTTGACACAAGGATGCTGTGGAGTACTAAAAAGGTATGTTTTTAATGATCATTTCAATGGCTTTTCAGTGGGACTTGTGAATATTTTACATCATGAATGTGGAAAACAATAGAGAATTATGATAAAATATGTGGAATTAGTATGCAAGACTTAACCGCTAATAGTTGTCATTCTCCTGTGCAGGAAAGGGTAAAAACGAGGAGCTGCTGTTCCAAAGAAAAAGACAAGAACAGGGTAACTACTGTCCCTTTGACGAAGGACCGAGTGCAAACGAGGCTAAGCAGGTTGAGGCAAACCGGTCCGGAAAAGGAGGAGAAGGCACCAGCTCAACGGAGGATAAAAGAAGTGATTAAGGATTAACAGTTTGGCGAATCTGCTTTATTTATCTTATTGCTTAGACATCTCCGCCGTTACCCTTATATAAAGGGATGGAACTGTTAGTTTTGAGGGACGATGCTTTTATGTAACTTTCTGTTAAAGATTGAACTTTGATTATCAAGTCTCGTTGAACTTGGCTCATTGTACTTTCTGTTTCATGTATTAATATAAACTTGGAGATTATCTTATCTCTGCGTCTGGATTAACCTAAAGCGGTGTACCCTTGAGGCTAAGGGCCCGGCCCCGGAGGACACTTGCTTCTGTATCACTACGATTTGATTTCTGCGTGGTTTGTTTATCATCAATAGTTGGTAATCTGATATGCTTTATAAGTTACATCACATGCTCTGTTAAGATTCGTTCATTAATGTTCTTTATATTGGCTCTGCATTATATCACCAATACTTTCAGAGTTGATTGAATATTACTAGACCTAATCGAACATTGTTATCATTTGGTTACGGAGCTTTTATGCTGTGTATTTGTATTAAGGAAATTATCTGAAAGAGGTGTTCTTTATGATTCAGGATTAATGTCGTTCGATTTCGAAACACAGTCGTAATTCCTGTTGATGATTGGTGTTAAATCAGATTACTTTTCCAGAGTGTTGCATGTGCATGATTTCCACATGCTGTTCTGTAATTAAGTAATTAATGTTGTTCCATTAGTTGGTTGCGTGATTTGCTTGGAGAATGAAAGATTGGAGTTTTGATTACAATGAGTGCATTTGAGTTGACAGGATAAAGTTTGATTATTGCTCGCGAGGTTTAGTTATACGATTGCTGTTCCATTTCAGAATTGCTGTTCCATTTTAAACATTGATGTTCCATTCTAGATTTGTTGTTCAATTTCCTATTTTCCGTTCCATTTTTATCTATTGTTTCATTTACTCACATTTGGTGTGAGAGACGATCTGTGGCTGTAGTGAGCCTTGGCATTTACTGCCTCACTCCAGACCCGTGGTCCATGCTCTAATTACCTTTCCATCAGTTTCCAAAGGGATGGGCTATTGCTGTCGAACCCTTGACTGATAAAGTTGCCCAGCTTTAAGAGTGTGTGCTTTAGTCATTTGAAGTATCTTAGTCATAGACAAGCATCAGTTTACTCTTGTATTTTTGTAGGACGTTGTACTACTAGCATTACTCTGACAAATAGCCTCGGATTGAGTCACTCTTTGAAACAACCAAACGATCCCGGATTGACATATTAATGTGAGGTAATTAGAGGTGAAAGAGACCCTTTTTATAGCTTGACATTTTGGCGTCGTTGCCGGGGAAAGAGTGTAGCCATTTGTCTTTTTCAGAGTAGTGTACGAACCTGTTAGGGAAGAGTTGGATCTTAAAAACGAAAGGTAAGAACCTGCGTGCGGAGCATGTAAAAGCGCTGCTCCACTGTCCGCTTTCCTAATAGATTGCTCTTGTTTTGTTTGAATAGAATTTAGTAGTTCATTTGAGTGCATGACTAAGCAGAAAAAACCAGAAAAGAATATTAAGCTTCCATCCAAACCCGAAAAAGCTAAGGGGCCGGTGACCCTTGGCCGAACAACTTTCATAGACGAAATCTATAAGAAAACAGAATCTCAGCCATCAGTAGGTCCCAGGAAAATCATTTCTAAACAACCTACTAGTTCCCTTTAGGCCATAGGATCACCATCTGTAGCCTTTGCTGAGGTGCATAGTCAAACTGAAGAGCAGGACTTTCAGGAAATTGAAAATTCTACTCCAGAACTATTGCAGGAAGGGAATTTCAGCAACTTTTGTGAAGGAGAAGGAGAAACAGGGGAAACCGAGGAACCAAAATCTCCCATTGGAACAGATCAGCCATTAAACAACCCAGATAAGGGGAGCGCTGCGAAAATCATTGTTGAAGGAATCCAATCTCCTCAGACATAAGGTATTCCTCTTATCCCAGATAAAGGAAGTGCCATTAAAACTATCCCTGCTAAAATCATTTCCTCTCAACCTAGGAATACCCTCCTAGATATCCCAGAAGGTTATTGGCATATATTCGACCCTATGGCTCAGAACCAGCCAAATACTCAAACCTCTACATTACAATATCCTATAGTGGATTCTACAGCAAATGCGCCCATGAAAGCTATCCCTCTTCAACATATCCCTACATTTCACGGTCTTACATCAGAAGATCCGGATGCATTTTTATTCAAATTTGATGTGTTGTGTAGGGGATATGATTACACCACCGATCCCCAGAAATTGAAATTATTCCCCTCTACATTAAAGGGGGCTGATTTAAGATGGCTTATGGGACTAAGTGGTGGGGTCATCAACAATTGGGATCAAATGAAAGAATCCTTCTTAAAAAATATCAGGATTATTGTAGGTCTAGAGAATTGAAAGACGAAATATTCCAAATGACAGCCAAACCGAACGAAACATTAGAAGAATATGTGGAATGTTTTCAATACAATCTACAAAGATCTCCTTATGCATCACTACCTTTACCTGATAATGTGTTAAAAACTGCAGTGATAAGGGGCATGAAGGAACAGTGGATTGAAACATTAAACATCATGGGAAAAGGGGATATTTATCAAGAGAATTTTGCTGACGTTATTGATTTATGCATCAGGAGTTCGAGAGGCAGCACAAGAATAAAACCGGCAGAATATGATCGGTTTGCAAGAGACAATAAAATATCAACAGAAGGAGTAACGCATGTGGAGATTGGAAATTTATTAGAAAATTTTAAAACTGATATTCTAGGGACACTAACTACACAACTTGATATTATGCAGGCCAAACAGAAGCAGATGGAGGCAGAACAGAATTTGGCAATCTTCTGCCCCCGATGCAGGAAAAAACATAGTCACAAGGAGTGTCCACTGGATACAGTCCAAACATGTGCCATCTGTACAAACGATCATCTTACGGAAAGCTGCCCCTCACTGCCTGGATTAAAATCAGTATACAAGGAAGCAGAGGAAGAACCAGAGTCGGTGTACTTGATCAACCAGCGCCGCCAGTGGCAACCAAGACAATCTAGTATGTTTTTAGACCCGACCTCTTCTTTTCAGCCTCCACAATATAATGCTCAACAATATAATATGTGGCAAAATCAGCCCCCACCCCAATTTTCAAACTGGTCACCACCATCGTTTCCTTCTTCAAACCCGTGGCTGAATCAGCCAAACCAATCTGGTTGGTCGAATTTTCCTTATACTCCACCATATTGGCAAAATAGCCCATATCCTCCACAATGGACTCCCCCTGGGAGACAAACTGGCAAAGACCAATGCAACAGCCAGTAGGAACTATTCTGCTCCCTCAACCTACTTTGCCAGCTTTACAACAAAATCCCCAGTCTAATCTGAGACCGCAACTCCCAGCCTAACCCAACCCCAATCCAAATAACAAACCAGTCCAATCTCTTCAAATCATAGAATCACCAGAAATAGGACCCGACCTGTGGGAGTGTAACGATCTTCAATTACGATCTAGACGTATCATTGAAAATGAGGGAGATAAAACAGCTCATATTGAAGATCAGTTAGTAAGAGAACATCAGTTGCAACAAGAGAATGTAAATAAGCAGCAGCCTCATAATCAAGCAACCACATCCTCTCCCCCGTTCCCAGAATGATTAGTCATACCTCGACCTTTACAGTATCCTGACTTTGACATTCTGGGGGAATTACAAAATTTGCATATAAAAATCCTGTTCCTCCAAGCCATTCAAGATATTCCTATATACGCAAAAACTATTAAAGAATTGTGCATAAAGAAACCAAGGATGAATATAACAACTAATTCAAGAGTCCAAGTAGTCAGTACTTTATCTGATCTATTATCTGGGAAAGAAACACCCATTAAATATGAAGACCCAGGAAATCCAATTGTAACTGTTCAGCTTTATGATCAGACCTTGTCTAATGCCTTAGTTGATCTAGGAGCTGCAGTCAATATTTTAACAACCACCACCTGTCAAAAACTTGGCATTACATCTGTAGAACCTACCTCTAGTTTGTTAGAATTGGCCGACCGATCTGTGGTTAGACCAGAAGGTACTCTACACGATGTCATGGTCTCTGTAGATTCCTGGGAATATCCGACCAATTTCCTGATAATTAATCCAAAAACCCGACTTGATGGACACCCGCTAATCTTAGGTAGGCCTTGGCTTGCCACCGCCGATGCTTACATTGGTTTCCGACAAGGAAATATGACCATAACCAAAGGACCTGATATCAAGAATTTGGTTCTATACCCTCCAGCGCAGCCAAGTCTCACAATAATTAAAACTAACAAGTATCCTGTATCATACCTTACTGATAACATTAGATCTCCATTGACTATACAAGAGGCACTTGATTTCAAAGATCAAACAGAAGATGATGCCATTAACAATTTCATTAGTCACACTGAAGCCGGATCCTGCACACAATGTCACATGATAGAAGCAGCATTTGATAATGAATTAGAAGAAGATCCTCTGAAAGACACACATGATAAAAAAATACATGTTACTTCTGTCGCAAATAGTAAAATTGTGGAAATTGAACCGGGAAAAACTTTAAATATCAATGCCAACCTCACATCTGAACAAGAAACTAAGCTCATCCATCTGTTAAGAAAATATCAACAGGCATTTGCATGGGATTACCCTGATATGAAAGTGTTGGGGGGAAAAGTATCTAATGCAGAATGCCTCTATCCCACTCTGAAGGTGATAGTACTTCAGCAACAACTGAATGCAAAGCTATTCAAAGTTTCTTCTTTATGAGATGAGAGAGGGAAGAAAAGGATGATCTACTAACCGTTATCTTGCGCTTAATAGTCGATCCAGTCTTCACTCCTTGCTGCTTGCTCCTAGCTCCTTGCCCTTTCACCGGCCCAGCTACACACAGATCCTGTAAAAGCACAAGAAAAGGAAACTACAAGAAGCATACATCCATAATCGATTATAGGATTAGCATAAATCAAATATACAAGCATCTATTCATCATAAAGACACATGCATATAGAAGAACCTCAAATGCTTGATTGATAATAGAAGTAAAGTTCTGAGAGAGTTACAACCACAGTAGGTCCAATCCAGCAACACCTCCCAGCTGAGAGAAATCTCCTCTTCACCTCCTTCAAGAAAACACCCAATAGCTCTATACTCAAACCAACAACACTTCCTTACTTGCACAAAATTCCAGCCTCCCTAGACCTCATGAGAGAGATCTATATATAGGTTTTTGGAGAAAGGATGAGTCATCTTGAGACTGGCCTGAAGCTGACTTGTGTCCTCTCCCACTTTAGTTAATCTTCAGTTCTTGAGTCCACTTGGAGAATCTTGCTTCCACTTGGAGATCAAGACCCTCTTACTCATTACTAGGCGAATTCCTTGACCCAAGTGTCAGTTTGGAAGCTTCCTGGGCAGTTGACACCTTGCAGAATGACTGTGCCACTTGGCCAATCTCGCCCAGCGCAGGTAGCCTTCATCAGTTTTGACCTTCAGCGCAGGTACAAGGAGGAGCAGTTGACATTCAGCGCAGATGCTCAGTGGAGCAGCTGACATGATCCAGAAATAGCCTGTTTTTGAGTGTTTTCAGGTGGAGAACTGATTTTCAGTGTTGTGGTTTGCAGACCTTGTTCCTCTAAGGGTAAGAACAACATGTTTAGGGACTTTGGATCCCTCAGATTATTGACATTTCATGCTCCATGCTGTTAGGCACAAAAATGTCTATAACAGTTGCCCCCTAAAGTATGAGGTCGTTTATCGGGTGAAATGCTTTATTAGGAGGATCCGAAGTTCATTCAATCGGCTGAGAGGTGCCCTGCAATAAAATACAATACAATACATTATTTTTCATTCCGTTTTCATGATCTAGCTGAGGCGGGCATTCCCATGCTCAGCTTTATAAATTCATTTTGGTACATATAACAGACGACCGTCTGATGATAGACTGATAATTCTCTGCTGAAATTATCATCCTTTGAGTAGGATGATCATCTGCTGCAATCATGTACATATCAAATGTCTTTATATTTCTTGAATATATATCGCAGCCCGGATGGATGAAACTAGATCCGGGGTCTTCAATCTCGTTCGATCTTCACTCTAAGTACAAGTCGATCCATGTGAGAATTGCGCTGAAGTCGAACATGGAAAGACATCGCTTGATTACCGGTCAATAATGTAAACCGTTAACAAGCGCGAGAGGAATCACCAATAATGACAATGACCCTCAAGGTACTACAGTACAATTCACGTGGTGTGAATAAAGGACTTGGCGTCGAACACCACGCAAAATCCTCTGGTCGAAGGTCATTGATGTATACCTGTCGCCGGAAGTGAGAAACTTGCCATTGAGGCATGCAAGCTTCAAAGTACTGGGGGGGTGTTCCTAGATCAACTTCTTGGATAATGAGCTGAAGTCGACAAGAAGCGATCCGTCAAAGGAGGGCCTTAATGAATCCCACATCAGTGACACGGAACGGAGCTAATGACTTTAGTGGAGGTGAAAACAATCTGTGAGATATGATTTAGGGTGGCGATCATGAGTGGATGAAGGATAATGTATGGCAGTGGATGGGACACGGTTGACTCTTTCTAAACACATCTCTCGAACATATAACGACACTAATGTGATGGATCGGTAGCATTACCCCAAATACGGATGGTTTGGCGAGGACCATGGTGATGAGATCGGTGAATGAAACAACCCAACCCGATGTGGTACGGAGGACAAAGTGTCATGTTCAAGAGCGACTTGCTACCATCAAAGCTTTGAGGTTCTCCCAATTTTTCCCCAGTCATTTCTGACCAGTACCTCTTTATTTTTGTCAAGCTTGAGGAGGATAACATATGCTTGTTCTATAACCTGCCCTTCGGGCAAGCCCATCGCTATGTTTTAACGAGCCTAGCGATAGGGAAACTCGTTCTCGTCTAAAGACAAGTTTGTCGCTATTTAATCATTTTAACGAGTCTAGCGACAAAGACAACTCAATCCTTTTCATTTTTAGAGAGTCTGAAAAGGTACAAAAAGTTAACTCCAAAATTCCTTTTTCGTCATCTAATCCCTTAAGTCCGAAAAAGAATAAAACAATACAAAAGGGATGAATTTTCGATAACTTTAACGAGCCGAATAAAACAAGCGCTCGACCTTTTTGTGTAATAATCCCTCAGGTCCAAAAAGATTAAAATCTAGAGGAGGGATAGCTCTTCTGGTCCTTTTAACGAGCTGGAAGGCCAAAACTCGGCAAACTTTTCATATTTTACGAGTCAGATGAAAAGAGCTCAAAGAAGACTCGTCTTTTGAGGAACGAGTGATAAACAGGGATAGCAGCTGATTCCAGGTACAGGTTGGAATTTTCCAATCACGGCAGTGTCACAAGGATGGCTAGGTGAGATCACTCTTCGCAGCTGTTCCTCAAAAAGGGTAAACAATCATGGGGGTGAATGATCGGCCAAATGGAATGGAGGTGGCGGGTGCAAACACGACCAAGGCTTTTATGGCTAATAAATTTACGATCAGAATGGTTATTTACCGGGATAGGTTCATTTTTTAATGAGCTTGAACTCTGGTGGAACCCTTGCTCACGCTTTTCTATTTTTTAACGAGCATAAATTCCGCGGTAAAACTGCTCGATTTGTGGTCAAATTTTTGATTTTTTACCATTACTAGCTTTTCTCCTTTCAAATATAGTACTGTATTTTCAATTGCTGCAACAAACTATGTTAGAAATGGATAATATTTGCATGAAAATGAGAATATAACCCTAATATTTCACTTTGTACTATGTAAAAAGCCATTAAAAGGTGTTTTTACCTCTCATTTACCGTTTCATTTGCATTTGGTTTGTTGGAGCTCTGGAGGTGCCTCTTCCCCCTTGATTTTCACCAGCTGATTCCGGGAGATTCTGCGGACAATTTTCGGCGCCGTCTGGACCAGGTAGGAGCTAAACCCTAGCTCTTTCTTTTCATGGTTTCCTTTTCCTGTTTTTTGCCTGTTTTCCAGTCTTTCTGAGCCCCTGGGGTTTTGCCAGGGCGCCCTAGGATCAGCGCAGGTTTCCCTTTCGAAACCTGCGCTGAAGGTCAAGCTGCCTTAAGGCAGCCTGACCCTCAGCGCAAGTGGGAGACTTCCTGCCTGCGCTGGGCTCAAAAAGACTGAGTTTTGAGATCATTTTTTGATGATTTTTCGCCAGTTTTTCATCAAAACAGGAACTCATTCTCTCTCTTGTTTGCTTTGCAGGGTGACTTGAGCAAAATGTCCCTTACATGGCGAGAACAAGAACATGAAGAGGAGGACATGATTGCCCTCCATGACCCGGTCACGGTGAACGCGTTGCGGAACTGTGGCCTGCTGAAGTTCTTCCGGATCTCTAGTATGAGAGCACAGATTTCTTTGCTGCAGTATATGCTTGATGCTTGGGATCCTGTTAACCAAGTATTCCAGATTAGGGGGAAGACCATCCCCTTGACCATAGAGGACATGTACTTCTTGACTGGGTTGTCAAGACGTGGTGCCTTCGTTTCCTTATCAGGTACGGCCCGGGGGACTGATTCCACCAGAGATTACGTCCGCCAGTATTGCAGGGAAGGTTCTCAGCCGAGCAGAGATGGCAAGATTGTTATCCGTGAGATTACTGATTGGGCTCTCAGGTCCATTCTGTTTACTATTGGTAGGATGGCCGGTAGCGCAGCTTTACATGTTGCCAACAGGTCCTATATGCAGCACGCCTTGGAGTGTCTCCAACCGAAAGTATTCAACTGGTGTGATGCAGTACTTGTTCAGATGAAAAGTCAATTGACCAAGATAAAGGACGAGAAGCTGAAGAACTTTGGATTTGGTTCTATCTTGACTGCCTTTGCCTTGGAGAAAATCCCACTGATGCAGCCTCAGTACATCATACTTGACTTGCCTTCTCCGACCGAGCCACGCATGCAGAGGTGGGTTGACCACATGTCTAGGCATGCAGGTCAACCTCAGATTACTTTCACTGAGGCCTTCTTTAGGTGGTTCGAGCGCCAGGAGATGGCGTTCTCTGAGTATCCATATGTGGGTATGGATTTCCGAGGTGATCCGGATTTGGTTCTACCGGATGGCGAGCAGTGGGGTGCCATTGGTAAACTCTTTGACCACATTACTGTTTATTGTTCTTGTTCATAACGTTGCTGTGCTTTAATCTATCAAGAATTTTAATTGTACTCTTGGGTGCATGCAGATATTGGTCCTGTTCGTCCAGCAGTTCGTCCGAGATCGCCAGCTGCGGCCCCAGCAGGGGAGCCTGCTAGGAGAGTTGTTATCTGCGATCTTGACGACACCGAGACCCTTACAGCTGTGCAGGAGCAGGTTGAGAGCCTTACTCGTGGCCTTCCTGATGTACAGATCGACGAGTTACCTTTACAGATGCAGCGTCATACCATTGGCGTGCCTAGACGATGGACTCGTCTCTTGCGCATGATTGCACAGGCCGTGACGTACTATCATGAGCACCATTAGGCTAGGGTGCCCCCTAGCCTCTTTTTGAGTTTTCAGGTCACATGACCAATTTTGTCTTGGTTACAGAACATTATGTATGAACTTATATAAACAGCTTATATATTTTGATTTTCGGATTTTATTCTGGTTGATTTACGTGATCCATATGTACAATCTTTGATGATGTGTCCTTTTTATAAATGTTGCAAATGTCTATCTAACACATAGTTTGCTAATGAATCGGTTAATGTGTTTAAATTTCTTGAAATATGTTGATATTGAATTGAATCAAATCGCCTTTCCAAGATCTTAACCCTTAGGAACATGCGATAAATAACTGGATTGCGAACAGAATATATACCATTGAGTTGTAGTATGACGAGCTGTGAGTCTAGCCTGACAATTAGTCGGCGTATGCCACGTGTGATGGCATCAGAGAGTAGTTCTATCAACGCGCTATACTCAGCGATGTTGTTCGTTGATTGCCCAATACATACACCTCTGAAACTTACTAACTCGCCGCTTGGATAAAAAATGGCCCAGGCTGCGGAGGACAGGTTCCGCGAACTACGACTCGCTCCGTCGGCATATCCAACACATGTCTCCATAAGGTTTGACATCTGCCATCAATGAAAAAGGTGGATCACTCGACCAGAACAAATGCTTTAGCGAAAACAAAATACAACAAAAGCATACAGGTTACTATTTAAGCATAGTAATGCTTGAGATACAACCCGTTGCGGGGCTGAGCCAGTGGAATTCCATCGTAATCCATTAACTCGTAGGCTCCTTTTGCTAACACCCTTTTAACAATATAGGGGCCCATCCATAAGGACTTGAATTTACCTGCTCCCAATTTATCGGATTCTTGATCATAAAGCAAGACCAAATCACCTTCTGAGAAGACACGGGGTTTGACATTTTTGTCGAACTGAGCCTTGACTCGTTTCTTATGGGCCTCGTTAGCCAAAGCGGCATCACGACGGGTTTCATCCAACTGGATTAATTCCAAGAAACGAGCCTCTTCCTCTGAAGTTCCGGGGAGGAGGTCGATCGCGAGTTTAAGCGACGAAATTTCACACTGGATCGGCAAGACTGCTTCCAGGCCATACACCAATTGAAAAGGCGTGAACCCGGTTGTGTTCTTTACCGAGGTCCGGTAAGCCCACAAAGCTGAGTACAGGATTAAGTGCCATCTTCTTTTATGAACCCCGATCATCCTTTGCAACATACGCTTCAGGACTTTGTTGATTGCCTCAACTTGTCCGTTGGCTTGCGGATAATATGGGGTAGAGCTGTCGTGAGATAGCCCTAGCTTGGCAGCTAATTCGACCATCATGTGATTGCGAAAATGCGATCCATGATCTGTAACTATAGCTTGTGGTACGCCGAACCTGGCGACTACATGATTGAAAAAGAAAAGGGCAGCTGTTTCACCAGTGTTATCCAATGTAGGCATCGCCTCGGCCCATTTGGTAAAATAGTCAACAGCGACTATTATATACCCATGCCCCCCGGTCGAGGTGGGGTTACATTGCATGAAATCGATGCCCCACTTGGCGAATGGCCCAACAGCAACTATAGGCTGCAAGGGTGCGGGTGGTCGTCTGGTTTTGCTATCAAAGATTTGACAAGCATGGCAACTTCTGACTGCTGTTATGCAATCTTTGAACATGGTTGGCCAGAAGTATCCTGCTCGTAAGATTCTTTGTGCTGTTGCATATCCAGACTGATGCCCCCCACACGCGCCTAAATGACAATCATTCAGGGCTTTTTCGGCCTCCTCATGGGTAAGGCACCTCCTCAGAACTGTATCGACACCACGACGATAAAGCGTATCACCGACGATCATGTAGTCTTTTGCTTGGTATCGTATACGTTTTTGTTCTGAGTGCGAGGTATTAGACCTAAATTTTTGGGTTTGGAGATAAACTATGATATCTCCATACCACTCATCGCTTGCATATATGAGAAACAAACTTTCGTCCACGATTGACTCTTCAGATGTTTCATCGTTGGACGACGACGGGAGATCACATAATAATTCTGCGAAAACTAGAGCTTTCTTAGATTTGGATTTTACAAATTCCAGATCAAACTCTTGAAGGATCGCTATCCATTTTGAATATTTGCCCCCAAGCAACTGTCGCGACAGTATATAAGTCATGGGGTTGCAATCTGACAAGACAGTAGTTTTCCGAAAGAGGACATAATGTCGAAACCTTTGAATCGCTTGAACAACTGCAAGCACTAGTTTTTCCACATAAGAATATTTACTTTCTGTATCGTTTAAGTTTTTACTTAAATAATAGATAGGATGTTCAATTCCATCGACTTCTTGAACTAAAACCATCGCAATGGTCGTATCCGCTGCAGCCAGATACAGGTTAAAATCTCTTTGATAGTCCGGGGCGTACATTAATGATGCTTTTACTAGACTATCTTTCAGAGCATCAAACAAAGCTTGCGCCACCTAGTCCCAGACAAAAGGTACATCCTTTTTCAAAAGACGAGTATAACCTTTAGCAAGTTCTGCGTAATTTGGAATGAACCTCCTCAGAAAGTTTGCTTTCCCTTGGAGTTTCTGAATCTGAAGCAAATTTGAAGGTGGAGGCAAATTAATGATTGCCTGAACCTTACAGGGGTCGAGACGAATCCCATCTTTAGAGACTACAAAGCCAAGTAAACGACCAGAACCGACGCAAAACACACATTTGTGCGGATTGAGTCTTATCTTGTAGTGTCGGCAACGTAGAAATATCGCTCTTAAATGCTGTGGATGATCAGTCCGCTTTCGTGAATGAGCCGGAAGATCGTCGAGATAAGGTTGAACAATGTTCTTGATGTCATGGAAGGCATAATTCATCGCCCTCTGAAACGTCGCCCCTGCGTTCTTTAAACCAAAGGGTAATTTTCGATAAGTGAATGTGCCCCACGGACAGATAAATGCAGTCTTTGACTGGTCCTGTGGGCGGATATTTATTTGATTATACCCGGAAAATCCATCCATAAATGAAAAGATTTCACATCCGGCGCATTCATCAATTATCTGGTCGATGAAGGGTGTAGGGTAGTTGTCCTTTGGACAAGCTTGGTTTACATCCCTATAATCAACACACACTCTAATCGTCCCTTGTTTTTTCATAACAGGGACAATATTCGATACCCAATCGGTTAGAGGAACCGGGTAGATGAATCCAGCATGGAGGAGTTTTTCAACCTCCGCCTTAATGGCAGCGGCTTTCTTCGGGTGCACCTGCCGAAGCCGTTGCCTTACTGGTTCGACATCAGGATACATTTTAATTTCATGTTCAACGATACTCGAGTCAATGCCTGGCATTTCATCATATGACCATGCAAAGACATCTCTAAATTCGCGAAAAAGAGCGTTATATATTTCTAGTTCTGAAGGGGAACAACCTTTGCCAACATAAATATTCTCTACAACATCTGTTTTGGTCGAGATATTTATGGCTATAGTCTCTTCAATATTGGATAGGTTTCGCTCGGAATCCACCGTATTTACAGTATTCGTTAGGAACTCAAATACTGAAGGGTGATAAAGGTCACTTTGAGTATCTTCTTCATATTCCGGAAGAAGGGAACGATGGTGGTGATCATTCCACGGTGCCCCTTCAATCATCATTGATTGTAAGATTCCTTCGTCAGTCCCATGTACTTTCGACCAAGGATCTAATGGGGTTCCATATTCTCTAGACCTATCTACCCAAACGCTTGACGAGCGTTGAGTTGGGCTCGCCTCCCATGCCTGAAACATTGATTGCTACAATATTTCCAAAGGGCTTGGGGACAATACCATTACATGATCCATGTTGACCTTCGTGGAAGATATCATGTTGCAGGTTGCTACAAACGGTACATTTCCCGAATAAACAGGAGGTGGTAGCGCGAAAGTTCCCATCAAAATGGGGTCTTTCAATAATCCTACTCCGATATCTTGAATTGAATGGTTACTTTCATGGATCATGGGAATGCTTCCTGTAACTTGTGAACCATTTGGGAGGAAGTTCTGTTGGTCGACGATCGTAATCCCTCCTTCAAACGGGAATGCGATCTTCCTAAAATAAGTCGACACAATAGCTGCCATGGCATAAATCCATGGTCTACCCAGTAGGATGTTATAGTCAAGAATTCCGTCAATGACCTCAACATCAATTTCTACTGTCTTTCCTCCTAGTTCAACTTTCAAGTTATTAAGGATACCGTAAGGGGTATAAGTCCTTCCGTCGAAAGCCTTTAATGTCGTCGATGATCGAGACAAGGTCGGAGATCCTAAAGTTTTTCAGCAGCTCATCAACATAATACATGTCGATGCTTCCTCATCAATTATCGTTCTGTGAACAGTTTTGTTGAGTGCTTTCACCTGAATAAGGAAAGCTAGCTGAGCTGGTAACTGAGGATCATATCCCTTGTGATCAAAGGATACAAGATTGGAATCCTTGGGATCAACCCCACCAATTGCCGATAACAATGCCTGCCTTTGGGTTGGACAATTTTGTAGCACCTCAAGAGTCGACATAGCGGATGGTGATTGGGCCAAATCTTCCACTATGTTATAATGCTGCGCCGCTCTGGCGCGAGGATTAAATGTCGACTTGTGTACTACACCCTTCGGCTGTTTTATTGTTAATTCAGGGATGGTGGGCGTTACAACTTCTGTCGAAGTTGTTGTCGAACTACTTGGTTGATCTTTACCTTTTTTGTTCGACACCTGAGGATTCCCATAATCTTTGTTCCTTGTCGAAATCAAAGCATCATTCTGCTGTTTCGAAACCGACAACATAAGGACTTGCGACGAGGAAGCATTTCCACTATCAACCAGATTTTGACCTAGGTTGGGAAATGGATCAGTTAACACAGCTGAGGTTTGGGAACTTTTAAAGAACCTCTTTAACTCAGCTTTGAATGAGCAATTCCTTGTGTAATGATCCTCATCATCGCATATCTGACATGGATAAATTTGTTTCCCTTTCCCAGGAGGGTTTGAAGAATTCTCCTTAGGCGATGATTCACCTTGTTTTTTCTTCTTTCCCTTGTTTTGCTTTTTCTTCTTGCTTCCTGGTTGATTGGTTTCTTTGCCTTTATCTTCCGATACGGCATTTACTTCCGAAGCAAGAATTTCTCTTTTTGCATTTTGATCCGAATTCTTACGGGCTTTCTTTGCGGAAGCCTTTATCGAGTTCGTGTTTGCGGTGCCAATCACGCCATCACCGGCATGAGAGTCACTATTCGATTTAGGAGGAGGAGGAATTGAAAATTCCGGTCTAGGGGCGTTAGGTATTTTGTCATAGAGCGTGCCGGACTGGGTATACACCAAATCCAAATATTGTGCACGAGCAATAACTTGCTCCTCTGTTACGACTCCCCCCTTGGCCACATCTTCCGTAATAGCTGGAAGTAACGACTTTATAAACCATTCAGCTAATAGCTGATCGGGAACATATGTTTTCACCATCCTACGACGACGACGCCACTCATGTATATGATTAGATATATGGGTAGCAGTTGTCTGTTTGAAGTTGGTTAATATTTCTGTTCCCGTTTCATACCTTATCGGTAATTGAAAATGGGTTAAGAAGGTCGTGGCTAGGGAACTAAAGTTGTCGAAAGAGGCTCTTGGCAATTCAATATACCATTTAGCTGCTGGACCTGTCAATGTCCTCTGAAAAAGGCGAAGTCTTATCGAATCATCGTTAAGGGTGTTCGACAAACACCACAGATGAAAGGTCATCACATGATTCGACGGGTCTTCACCTGGATTTCCATTGAATTTAGGAATGTCAGATGGAAGTTTATGAGGAATCGCTGGCCACCAAGGGGCATAAGCAATCGGATCGTTCGTTAACCGATGTAAATCAGGTAGCTCTAGAGTTGCCACGAATGGTAACTGTTGATTCAGGTTAGGCGAAGCGTAACCAGGGTACGATGGAATCGCTTGAGCAGTGGGTCTTTGCATACCAGCATAATGTAATTGATGTTGGTATGACTGATACGGTTGGTGGACTTGACCACTGTAAAGTGGTTGGTTTTGACCGTTTTGGATATACGGTTGTCCACTATTCGCAAAGATCTGCTGCTCAGAACCTTGGTATACTTGCTGGAACTGCGGTTGTTGGTATTGTACAAGCCATGGTTGTGACGCCATGTTCTGTTGCGCCATGCTAACCATTGGACCAAGGTGTGGGGTAATTGTACCCGTTTGTACTTGTGTCGACCCACCAGTTGGCGATTGTGGTTGTGACCCATGGTCAAGCGACTGTTGCATTACAACCTGAGGTTGACATGTAACAGGTATCGCTTGAACTTGCGACACGGTTACAATAGCCGGTGTGGTTGGGATGTTCGTCACAGGTACACACTGTTGCATAGAATATACAATCCTTGGTTGTTGAGGTAGCATGGGTACCCAACTACTTGATGCGATTCCAGTATAACCTGAACATTGTTGTGAACTCACGTATGGATACCCTCCCGGAGGGGGTAATGAAAGGGCATATTGCCCCCCATACGGTAGCAATCCGGAATTAAAAGGGATTGATGGCCCAGATTAACCTCCATGAGGACCAATCTGTTGAGTCTCAACATACGAGTTGCCGGGTATTACTCCGGATGAACAAACTGGAACAGACCATACTGTCGAAATAGTCCCTTGGTGGACTCCCTCTAGCTGTTGAGAACTAGTTGAGACAGCTGGTATGCCAGCAAACATCGTCGGAGTGACGGCAGGAGATTCTGCTGTCGTTGTGTCATTTGACACAGTCCTAGATGATGACGGTTGTTCAGACATTTTAAGTCTATCCAATAGATTGCCTAGCGATTCTACAGGAACTTCCACTTGTGGTGGATTAACTTCTGATGAAGGAAATAGAGTGACCCCGACTCCAAAATGAGTTGGAGTACTTGCTTGCGGATCCTCTGCAATTTCCTCTATCGCAATCAAACCGGGGGGAAGAGGAAGACCGTCAGGTCCGTAAAATATTTCTGGTGCCGAAGAAGTGGTTGTTTCGACAGCGACAGTTGTTTGGGGAACAAAACTTTCTGGACCGGTTACAGATGGAACTGGTTCAGTTACACAAGTATTTGCCCCCAGACTAGGATCAGTATTACTGTCTTTCTGTGGCTGTTGAACTTCTTCTATAGAGGCAGGGTTTCCAGAAATGTTAGGAGTAACCGGAACCTCGGATGTAGTAGGAACACTTGTTCTAACTTTCAAAGGAGATTTTGAACCGGTTAAACGAGTTCGCTTTGCCCGTACTGTTTTCGATTCCGGGGACAAAGACGGTTGACTCGCAAGCCTCCGCGAACGACGGATTTTCAATTGACTTTCTTCCACGATTGCGGATTACTCGATCAACCAAAATATTAAAAGGGGAAATTTGTGTTTCCGAATTGAATGAATTTTATTAGACGCTTTTTAGACACAACTTGCTTTTTCACTTTTTAAGAGTCAAGAAAAAGCTAAAGATGACTCTAGTCTCCTTCGATGTATTAACGAGCCCGAAGTGACAAATGCTCGGTTGGACTTTTTCAGTTATAGAGTTTGAAAAAGGCCAAAAGAAACTGCTCTGGAGATCTAGGCAGAGGGTGTGCCAAACCTTTCGCAAAACCACAGAATACGTTTTACGGTACGAGTGGTCGATCTTCGTGAATGCTGTGTTCACTGCATTGCGATCAGTAGGGCGGCCGACACGGTTTCCTATGGATAAAGGCTTTGATCCTATAGGGGTCTCCCAATATATACGCGACGGTACGTGGGAGCACAAGTCCGTATTAGTGCCACCGACTCTCAGGAGGAATCACCCACCTTCGTCGAGATCGACAGTCACTATGTTTAACGACGCCGGAACACGTCTCTAGCTTAGACCTCTAGATGTTTGCGTTATGTTTCAAAGCGTTGTTATGTAAATTCAATTTATTTTAAGGTTGATCTTGTTTAGCAGTTTTCCTTTATGGATCACCACGAGATGTATAGAAACACTCCTGAATGCAATCTAAGATGATAAGCAAGCTTTTCAATCTTTCAACTTTGAAAACCTTAACTACTGAGGGAGAAGGAAGATAACACCTTTTCACACAGATCATAGAGCACACACTAATGCACTTTCCTAAATCAACATGCAAACTGTCATAATGCACATGCACAATGCAAGTATTTCTTTTCTCTTTCTTAATGTTGATGAAATGCAAAAAGAAAGCTGTTGTATAACTTTGAATTCAATTTCAAGCGAAAGAAAACAAGTTTGTCCAAAATCAAAAGACACCTTACGATTCACTTGTTTTGACACTTAGAAATATATAAATCCAAACCATATAACGAAAGCGACAAACTCAATCAGCTATGAACAACAAATAAACTAACTCTTAAGATCAGAACGACACTTAATCACAGGTCTAGATCTACGAGGTCAATGCAAGACTGGTTCACTTTCGTTACGGGAAACTGTAAATGACACAAGAAATACAAAAGAACAAATACAGTTTCTTTATACAACTGAGGCGGAATAATGACAAAGGAAGTTGGTTTCAGATAGGCCCACTGATTCGCAACAAACAACAAAAATAAGAGTGAAAACAAGGCAAGACACAGCAGGAAACCCCAGTAGCTCAAGCCAAGACTGGTCCAGCGCAGGTGTAACACTGCCTGTTTGACCTTCAGCGCAGGTAGCCCCTTCGGGAACTGCGCTGAAATGCAGACTGCCTTTGTACAGCCTGCAATGAAGAACGAGACTTTCGTCCGTCTTGGTTTCTGGGTCACAGATTGCTCAAAAATTCACAGTTTCTGCTCAAATCAGAAGCTATCAGTCAAGGACACACTAAGGGATGTAAAGGAGGATGAAAAGCTATCACTAAGAGCTTATTAGAGTCCTTGTGGATCAGCTCTTCAAATCATAAACTTGCCCAGAAACTGAGCTAGAGTAGCTGCCCTCTACTTTGTGTTTGATAGATTCAAACACAGTTCGATTCGGTACTCCCTCTGTTTATGAAATGAATAGCAAGAAACACAAACAACCAACAAGAAGATACGATCCCCAGTGGAGTCGCCAATTTGTTGGGGGGAAAAGTATCTAATGCAGAATGCCTCTATCCCACTCTGAAGGTGATAGTACTTCAGCAACAACTGAATGCAAAGCTATTCAAAGTTTCTTCTTTATGAGATGAGAGAGGGAAGAAAAGGATGATCTACTAACCGTTATCTTGCGCTTAATAGTCGATCCAGTCTTCACTCCTTGCTGCTTGCTCCTAGCTCCTTGCCCTTTCACCGGCCCAGCTACACACAGATCCTGTAAAAGCACAAGAAAAGGAAACTACAAGAAGCATACATCCATAATCGATTATAGGATTAGCATAAATCAAATATACAAGCATATATTCATCATAAAGACACATGCATATAGAAGAACCTCAAATGCTTTATTGATAATAGAAGTAAAGTTCTGAGAGAGTTACAACCACAGTAGGTCCAATCCAACAACACCTCCCAGCTGAGAGAAATCTCCTCTTCACCTCCTTCAAGCAAAACACCCAATAGCTCTATACTCAAACCAACAGCACTTCCTTACTTGCACAAAATTCCAGCCTCCCTAGACCTCATGAGAGAGATCTATATATAGGTTTTTGGAGAAAGGATGAGTCATCTTGAGACTGGCCTGAAGCTGACTTGTGTCCTCTCCCACTTTAGTTAATCTTCAGTTCTTGAGTCCACTTGGAGAATCTTGCTTCCACTTGGAGATCAAGACCCTCTTACTCATTACTAGGCGAATTCCTTGACCCAAGTGTCAGTTTGGAAGCTTCCTGGGCAGTTGACACCTTGCAGAATGACTGTGCCACTTGGCCAATCTCGCCCAGCGCAGGTAGCCTTCATCAGTTTTGACCTTCAGCGCAGGTACAAGGAGGAGCAGTTGACATTCAGCGCAGATGCTCAGTGGAGCAGCTGACATGATCCAGAAATAGCCTGTTTTTGAGTGTTTTCAGGTGGAGAACTGATTTTCAGTGCTGTGGTTTGCAGACCTTGTTCCTCTAAGGGTAAGAACAACATGTTTAGGGACTTTGGATCCCTCAGATTATTGACATTTCATGCTCCATGCTGTTAGGCACAAAAATGTCTATAACAGAAAGGAATTGACCCACAATTGTGTATACACCACATTTATATAGAAAAAGATGTTAGACTTGTCCGTCAACCGCAAAGAAGACTTAATCCTCATCTAAAGGATGTGGTGAAGGCGAAGCTTCAGAAACTTTTAGATGTCAATTTTATTTATCCTATTTCTGATAGTAAATGGGTCTCTCCGCTTGTGGTGGTACCAAAAAAGAATGAGAAATGGAGGATTTGTGTGGATTACAGGGAACTCAATAAAGCAACACAAAAAGACCACTTTCCTCTCCCATTCATAGACCAAGTGCTAGATACTTTGGCAGGAAAAAAATTCTTTCCTTCCTGGATGGCTTCAGTAGATACAATCAGATTCAGATTGCCCATGAAGACCAGGACAAAACAACTTTCACTTTTCCTTGGGGAACATTTGCCTACCGAGTTCTACCTTTTGGCCTATGTAATGCTTCTGCCACATTCCAAAGGGCTATCCTTAGCATTTTTGCAGATTTAATAAATGATGGACTTGAAGTATATATGGATGACTTTACACCCTATGGAGATGATTTTGATCCAACACTAAATACCCTAGAAAGTCCTACAATGCTGCATAGCTACCAGGGTTTACTTAAACCACAAAAAATGTTATATGATGATGACTGAAGGACTTAATCTAGGACACTATGTTTCAGCAGCCGGAATTTAGGTAGACCCGGCCAAAATCCAAATACTTTTGCTTATTCCCACTCCTACTACTCAAACAGAGGTACACAACTTTATTGGATTTTCTGGATATTATAGACGATTTATAGAACATTATTCACACATTGTTGCACCTTTATATGTACTAACTGGTAACGTTGATTTTCTTTGGACAGAAAAATGTGAACGTGCTTTCAAGGATTTAAAGAAGCTTGTATCCACAGCCCCAGTCCTGTGAGGACCAAACTAGGATCTGCCATTTCAGATATCCATTGATGCCTGAGATACAGCCATTGGCGCAGTCCTTGGGCAGGAAGAGGATAAAAAACCATATGCTATCTATTACATCAGAAAAAATTTATCCCCTGCTGAACTAAATTACACTATTACTGAAAAATAATTCCTAGCTGTAATACATGCTGTTAATAAATTTAGACATTATATTACAGGCTATCTTGTTATTTTGTATACGGATCATTCCGCTATCAAATATTTAGCAAATAAGTCTGTCACAAATGCCAGAATAACTAGATGGTTGATCTTATTGCAGGAATTCGATATCACAATCAAGGAATGGCCTGGCAAAGAGAATCATGTAGCCGATTTTCTCTCGAGAATGCCAAAGCCAATTGATGCAGTAGCAGTTGAAGATCAGTTTCCGGATGAACATCTGTTTGCTGTTGCCATTCGAATACCCTGGTATGCTGATGTTGCCAATTACCTTGCAGTAGGTAAACTACCAAAACACTTAACCCCTAATGAGCGAAAATAGATTGTTCAGAAGAGTACTCGATTCTCCTGGATTGGGGGCTATTTGTTTCACACAGGGGCAGACATGCATATCAGGAGATGTGTTCGAGAAGATGAAATCTTTGACATCCTAAAAGCCTGTCACGACGGACCATGTGGGGGACACTTCGCTGAGCGTAGAACTGGACATAAAGTACTACAGATAGGATATTATTGGCCTACGATTTTTAGAGATGCAAAGAAATTTGTCCAAGCCTGTGTCAGCTGCCAGCGAGTAGGACGTCCTGGTCAAGCTGACGAGATGCCTCTCAAACCACAGTTAGTCATCGAACCATTTGAGCGATTGACTCTTGATTTTGTTGGACCCATCAACCCCTCATCAAATCAGAGAACATATATCTTGGTGGAAACAGAATATGTCACCAAGTGGGTTGAAGCAGAAGCATTGCTAAGAGCCACAGAGGACTCTGTCATACAGTTCCTATTCCATCTATTTTTACATTATGGCCTTCCAAGGGAAATAATTACAGACGGAGGACCACAATTTGCTCGCAATAGATTAGCTGCAACACTTAATAATTATCATGTCCAACACAATATCACTACTCCATATCACCCACAGGCGAATGGACAAGTAGAAAGCAGCAATAAGGTAATAGAATCAATCCTAACGAAAACCATTGCGTCACATAGGCGTGATTAGGTTGCCCGACTACCTGAAGCACTCTGGGCCTATAAAACAACATGGAGAAGCACCACTGGTTACTCACCTTATCAATTAGTGTTTGGAAAACAACCCATTTTTCCTATAGAATTTGAAATCTAAACATTACGAACATCACAGGAAGTTGGCTTAGATCTAACTGAGGCACAGATTAATCGACTACAAAAGATCAATGAATTGGACGAAATTAGGCTCTCTGCACTACAAAATACAACATTGATTCAACAGCAGCGAACTAAATGGAATGATGACCTCATAGAAAACAAAGTCTTCCACGAGGGAGACTGGGCTCTGTTATATGACTCTCGGTTTCAGGACTTCCTTAGGAAACTCCAGACTCGTTGGTTGGGACCATACGAAATCCAGAAGGTACATGACAATGGGACCATCACTTTAGTCACCATTGACGGTTCTAGATATACCTTCAAAGTGAATGGCCACCGAGTTCGTCTCTATCGTAAACCACTCACTCGGGAATCCTTCTGCCAACAGCGACGCAGAGACACTGATATGGAGATTTTAGGAGAGGAAGAGAAGTCTTCCTCACTTGTAATTCATTAAGGAATTCATTTCTTTTCGCTATTTGTACATAGTTTCTTTTCTTCAAACTCGTTTGTGTACATATGTTTGAACTAAATGTGTTCTTTTGCTCAAAGATTCCAATTTTTGCCGTTCCTGAAACGAATGACATTTGCGTGTTTTTGTTGTTTCTTTTCAAAAGGAACAACATTTTTGATTTCTCGACTTTTTTGCTGTTCCTTTTCAAAAGGAACAACACTTGTGATTTTTCTGCCGTTCCTTTTCAAAAGGAACAAGACTTTTAATTTTTTTTGCTGTTCCTTTTCAAAAGGAACAACATTTTTGATTTTTCTGCTGAACAACACTTTTGATTTTTCTGATGTTCCTTTTCAAAAGGATCAACATTTTTTATTTTTCTGCTGTTCCTTTTCAAAAGGAACAACACTCTTGATTTTTGTTGTTCCTTTTTCAAAGGAACGATGTTCGCTTGTCTTGCTGTTCCTTTTCTAAAAGGAACAACATTTTGATTATGTTCCTTTTCTAAAAGGAACAACATTTTGATTCTTGCTGTTCCTTTTCTAAAAGGAACAACATTTTGATTTTTGTTGTTCATTTCTTAAAAGGAACGTCATTTTGAGTGTGTTGCTGTACTGTTTTTCAAGAGATAGCATTTTTTTATTTTCTGCTGTTCCTTTTTCATAAGGAACGACATTGGTGGGTTCTGCTATTCCTTTTTCAAAAGGAACGGCATTACTGTGTTATGTTGTTCCTTTTTCAAGAGGAACGGCATTTGCACTTTTAAGCCCTATGCTCCTTTATTGTTCTAGCATACTTTTTCTCTCTTTGTGAAACAGCTTATCCCTTTCGCTGGTCAAAATGTGAGGATGCTTCTTGCCCCTGTTCTTTCAAAGTCTTTTAGAAACAACTATGCACTTATGCAATGAATACAAAATCACAACATACTGAAATCAGGAAATTATAAATCGCTATCTTTATAAGGCTATGCATTGGTAAGAGGACAGAAGGAAGGGCATACTTATCTTTGGTTGTCATTGTCTTACTAATTTTGCCCTGATTGGTTATCTTTATCATGCCATTCTTTTTAATTCCCTTTGATTTTTGTTTAGGAATAAGAGCAAAGGGTTTATATCCTCCTATTGAGATGTTAAGACTTCTTCCACCATTTCTACTCTTAAGGAGTGTTGAACCACCCTTTGTGGATATATAAGGAAAAAGTGCTTTATGAAAAAGAAAGTAAAAAGAAGAAAGCAAATGAATTATAAATTGTCAAATGTAGGATAGGGGGTCTCATCAAGAGCCAGCCTACCATGATCTTGAGGATGGAAGTGAAGTGGCATTCCCTCTATGGCCACCACACCAGGGATATGGTCCAAAGGTATATCAAATAAACAAACCTTGGAACAGGAGGTCTCATCACGAGCCGACCTGCCCACTCTTCGTCCTTCCTCGTGAATGACATTATGGCTAACTGGTTACCAAGCCAGCATAATGGCCTACACTTTGACATCACATTACTTAATATGCACATAAAGGATTATGGTTCCAGGGGTGAAATAAACAACTCTTCCAAGGCTATGGACACCTGTCAGCAGTAGAGCACTATTAATGGTATTGAAGTCACATTAATTACACCAATAGGTAGGATACTAATACTCTTTTGTTTCTTATATCCTAGCCACTAATCATACATTATTTCCCGACTTATATATCGCATGAACATTTATTACACCAATCATGGCAAAGGAGGTGACAATGACCACTTGAGATTTGGCAAGTACGACAGACGTCCTATCCCCCGGCCTCGCATCATATCACAACAGCCTCTTACGTAATACGCGATCCAACTTTACGCCTCGATTTCGGCAATCCGTTGTTTTTCTAAACATGACATATTTTCATACGCTGTTCCTTTATGACTTGGTTACAGATCGGGTGCCGCTCCTTTCTTTAACGGCTGGGGCAGCCTATCGCATTGTGGGGGGGAGGTTAACCTCATTATTCCCCAGGTTATGTGTCAGCTCACTATTCGGGAAAGATAGTGTACTAGGAAATGGAACGGTTTAACGGCATGATATTTCTATACAAGTCGTTGTTCATAAGTCATTTTTGTTGCATACTCTGTGTTTTTTCTAAATCCGACGATTACTACCCTCTCTGTGTTTCAAACAGCACAAGCAATTGCTGTTCCATTGAGAATCCACAGTGAAACCATGGGAGGCAGGGCAATTCGAAGCAAACCATAGGAGTTGACAGTCTCTGTTGCTGCTCGGGAGATCCTGGAAAGAGCAGGATGGCTGACTTATCTCAGTCGCCTGCAGGAGTCCAATGAAACAGTGGCGATGGAATTTCTGCAGAACCTGCAGGAGGATCACTCCACAGTGAGGGGGAAGCGGATAGCGGTCACTGACGATATAATCGCAGAAGTCTCGGGACTACCAGCCACCGGACCTGTATGGACATTAAAGAAGGAAAGACTCCAGAAGATCATGGAAATTTTCCAGGACGAAGGCCAGAGCTTAACGATTAAGGGGAAGGGAGTTCTGCCGGCAATGCTAGGAGAACCCTGGGCAGAATTAGCAAGAACAGTGCAAAGCTACATCACCTGCGAGGGGAGAAAAGACGTGGTAAGGCTACGAAATCTTAAACTCTTCGCTGTTCTAAAGCAGAAATGCTCTGTAAATCTTCCTGCTCTTTTGAATTCTTTACTTCATGACGTCGCACGAAGCCTGAAAAAGGCACCTCTGGAAAAACTCCAGGACGAGCAACCCTCACGGCCAGAAGTAGAAGAAGAACAAGTCGGAGAAAAGGAAGGAGAGGCCGAGAAGGCTGAGCAATCCGAAGAGGAAAATGATGAAGCAGCTGAGCCTCCTGAGACAGAAGCTGAGCCTCCTGAAACAGAAGCTGAGCATCCTGAAATGGAAGTTGTGCCTCCTGAGACAGAAGCTGAGCCTCTTGAAATAGAAGCTTAGCATCCTGAAATGGAAGCTAAGCATCCTAAGGCAGAATCTGGACAATCCAGGCAGGAGGAGGAAATGGGACAGCAGGTAGGTAGCCCACCACAGGACCCAGTGGGAGAAGAGGAATTGGCCGCAATCTTGGCCAATATGGGTGAGTATGGCCAACCTTCCACTCCATCATACCTCCGCGACAAACCCTAGGAAGAATATACACCCGAAAAACCTTATGCAAAAGAGGCAGAAGAAGGACATCCGCCTGTTCATGATGAGAAAGAGATAGGAGACACTGAACGGGAACAATCTGTTCCCACGGCACTAGAGGAAATTCCAGAGGAAGTAGGGATAGAAAATAAAGCCACGGAACCAGTTAGGGTTCCTGCCCCAAAACATCCAGCACAAAACAGTGAAGAAGCACCCCAGGAGAAAGATCCAGGGACTAGTCACGGCCCAGAACACAACAAAAAGCCTGCTGTTCCTTCCAATAAAACATTGGAAATTAGAGAATTACGAAAGGAACAATGGAGGTTATTGAGCATAATAGCCCAGCTCTACCAGCAGATCAGGATCCTGAAAGCGAGGCAAGGGATAAGGAAGACCGCCAGGAAGAAAAATATGACCACTACAGTAAGAATCCGTAGGATAAAAAGGCGGAGGACCAAAAATCGCCCTGCTAATCAAAACCCTGCTGAAGATCCAACTACTGTTCCAAATGAAGCTGAAGATCCAGCTGCTGTTCCAAATGAAGCTGAAGGTCCAGCTGCTGTTCCAAATTACACAGAGGGACAGACTGTTGTTCCATTTGAAAAGGAACAACTGCAAGTTGGTATCCGTGTTAAAAAAGAAAAGGACCACAAGGAAATTCAAACACAGGCACCACCCTCAGGGGTGATAAGGGTTCTGAAATCGAAACAACGCAATAAGAAAGTTCAGGTAAAACTCCCGACCTCCACTGATGCATGGAAAAGAGATCCAACGATGAGGACCTTGCACAAGGGATTGAAACAGGCTCAGCAAAAAATGGAAAGGCTTAGAGAGCAAACAGTCCCTCGCGAGAAGTATGAAGAGCTACAACAACAACTAAGGAATGTCAACCAATCCGAAAGCCAGGCCTTTGAAGGGTGGCGAAAGGAACAAGAGAAAGTTGCAAAGATAACCCGTAGGCTAGATACTGTTATCAAACAAATGGATACCTTGTGTTCTTTATACAATGACGTTTTAGCATGTAGGGCCCCTGCCAAAAACTATGCTATGTTTTTATTGGAACGAAACTTACAATTAAAAATAAAAGCTGTTAAAGCAGGCGCCCCGATACAAATTAACACTGTCAATGACTTTATAGATTGTTGTAAACATTATGGGGTGAAGGTCCAGAGATTGCTATGTGAATTAGATTTGCATAACTTTCGTGCTAGATCAGGAGACTGAGTTGAATCGTGGCCCTTTGGTTGGGGACATTCAATTGCAAGCATTCATCTCATTCGGGGTTAATCAAATCAAATGGATCAAAGCCTATAACATTTTCCAGAGGCAATAAAATGGCCTAGACTTGTGGGTAAGGGCTGAGCCTAGGGACCTAGTACGGTTATGGAAAGCACATAGAAACCTTATGAGAACTCCGGGTGTCATCGAAACGTTAGGACCCATGCACGAGGCACTCATTCGACAAAGTTTAGAATATTTTCTTTCTATCAAAGACCTCGCCATTGATGCAGCCAAATTCCGGTACCGAATCTCTAATCCAAACATCCAGCTCAGGGAGCCATTTAAGTATGAGAATTTTCAATTAGCTGCCAACCGTTTGAACCTCTATGGCGAAAGCATTTTGAGGGCAGGGCCATCCTGGTTAGGATATAGATTTCGCAGTCCAATTATCTGGCACCCTGCACCCAGATATCAAGCCCTATATGAGATGCCTGAGGGTCAAACAGGCCAGTTCTTTGACTACCTAGTCACTCACCATGGCTGTAGGCCTCCGCATGAGATTCCTTCTCCAGCCTATTCTCTCACTGCTTTGCATGTCAACTACAACGTTTTCATGAGGGCATGAAACAGGGTAAGCAGGGGGGTGTGTGGAGTACTAAAAAGGTATGTTTTTAATGATCATTTCAATGGATTTTCAGTGGGACTTGTGAATCTTTTACATCATGAATGTGGAAAACAATAGAGAATTATGATAAAATATGTGGAATTAGTATGCAAGACTTAACCGCTGATAGTTGTCATTCTCCTGTGCAGGAAAGGGTAAAAACGAGGAGCTGCTGTTCCAAAGAAAAAGACAAGAACAGGGTAACTGCTGTCCCTTTGATGAAGGACCGAGTGCAAACGAGGCTAAGCAGGTTGAAGCAAACCGGTCCGGAAAAGGAGGAGAAGGCACAAACTCGACGGAGGAGAAAAGAAGTGATTAAGGATTAACAGTTTGGCGAATCCCTCAGGATCTTCAATCCTAAGGGATCGCTACTTTATTTATCTTATTGCTTAGACATCTCCGTCGTACCCTTATATAAAGGGACGACACTGTTAGTTTTAAGGGACGATGCTTTTATGTAACTTTCTGTTAAAGATTGAACTTTGATCATCGAGTCTCGTTGAACTTGGCTCATTGTACTTTTTGTTTCATGCATTAATATAAACTTGGAGATTATCTTATCTCTGCGTCTGGATTAACCTAAAGCGGTGTACCCTTGAGGGTAAGGGCCCGGCCCTGGAGGACACTTGCTTCTGTATCACTACGATTTGATTTCTGCGTGGTTTGTTTACAATCAATAGTTGGTAATTTGATACGCTTTATAAGTTACATCACATGCTCTGTTAAGATTCGTTCATTAAGGTTCTTTATATTGGCTCTGCATTATATCACCAATACTTTCAGAGTTGATTGAATATTACTAGACTTAATCGAACATTGTTATCATTTGGTTACGGAGCTTTTATGCTATGTATTTGTATTAAGGAAATTATCTGAAAGAGGTGTTCTTTATGATTCAGGATTAATGTCGTTCGATTTCGAAAAACAGTCGTAATTCCTGTTGATGATTGGTGTTAAATCATATTACTTTTCCAGAGTGTTGCGTGTGCATGATTTCCACATGCTGTTCTGTAATTAAGTAATTAATGCTGTTCCATTAGTTGGTTGCGTGATTTGCTTGGAGAATGAAAGATTGGAGTTTTGATTACAATGAGTGCATTTGAGTTGACAGGATGAAGTTTGATTATTGCTCGCAAGGTTTAGTTATACGATTGCTATTCCATTTCAGAATTGTTGTTCCATTTTAAGCATTGTTGTTCCATTCTAGATTTGCTGTTCAATTTCCTATTTTCCGTTCCATTTTTATCTGTTGTTTCATTTACTCGCATTTGGTGTGAGAGACGATCTGTGGCTGTAGTGAGCCTCGACATTTACTGCCTCACTCCAGACCCGTGGTCCATGCTCTAATTTCCTTTCTATCAGTTTCCAAAGGGATGGGCTATTGCTGTCGAACCCTTGACTGATAAAGTTTCTGAGCTTTAAGAGTGTGTGCTTTAGTCATTTGAAGTATCTTAGTCATAGACAAGCATCAGTTTACTCTTGTATTTTTGTAGGACGCTGTACTACTAACATTACTCTGACAAATAGCCTCGGATTGAGTCACTCTTTGAAACAACCAAACGCTCCCGGATTGACATATTAATGTGAGGTAATTAGAAGTGAAAGAGACCCTTTTTATAGCTCGATATATGCCATGATATCTATCCCTATATCATACCTAATTGCCAATTAAAAAGTGTATTAAGAATGCCATGGCCAAGGACCAGAAGCACCTTCTAACTTGACATACCATTTAGCAAAAATTATAATCAAAGTTATTTTGAAAAGGCATAATTGAATACTATCATATATCAATGAATTAGATGAGCACGAAAGATGGTATGCCATTAAGTGCGTCGACGAGCCTTCTCTAAGTTTATCATTGAATTTCGATATGTGAAAAGGTAGATTTATAGGAGTGGTGTTTCATTAAGGATTGTGAAGGATGGGGTAAATTTTCAATCATGAGAAATCTAACAAACCTATTGTCACCAAGAAAGGAAACTATGTATTGGAAAACCTATTTTTGAAGAAGGAAGACGTCAAATTTGTAGAAAATATAAGGAAAATCCATATGTAGGTACACGAGACACTATAGAAGTCATAAGAAAAATACAAGGCTGAGCATGATCAACACTATTAGCACTTTGTAGTTTTCTCCAGGCTGAAAGGAGAAAACTCAAAGGTAACCACAAACCTCTTTGGGTTAACTGGTCTTCTTCAACCGAAGGGGGCTCCCTCACTCGAAAAATATAAAGTTTAAAGACTTTAAAGCACAAGTTTTTTCCGAAGACGAGGTATGAAAAAGGAATTCTGAAGTATTTGGTTGAAGTATGAATGGTTGAAGATGATAATAACACGTGATTAATTTGACTTTCTATTCACTTTACTTATGCAAGTGAAATCAACGTCCTCAAAAAGGGCTTGTTAGGCATAACTTTGGACAAAATAGATCCTCTGTAGTATAGAGGAGAAAACAAAAGACACAATTTCTTTCCTTGCATATAACAATACTGCTCATACATAAGAAATAAGCGAAACAGAAGAAATAACATGCATGAGTACAAAATATTTCATTTGAAATTTAAATATGAATACCTCTGTTTTAGAGTAGCTTAATTGAATTCCAAACTAGTTGATATCACTATACCCATAAACAAGAAACTATGGAGAAGAATTAATTTAATAAATGATAAATAGACAAAGATAACTCCAAAATGTCATACCATAAGAATCCTTGCAGACAATAATCGATAACCCTCAAGTCATAAGCATTCTATTCATAAAATGGATCACAATCACTCTCATAAACTCTAATAACCGATGCAAACAATGTTGAACCAACACCAACCTTTTCAATATATTTTTTCAGTTTAAATAGACATACAATAACAAATCCAAAGTGTCTAGATGCATCCCATCATTGATCCAACAGAGGATTGAATCAAAGTAAAGAGGAAATCTTTTTGTTGTTTTAAAGTCTTTTTCCTCTAACGATCAAAAATAAAAAACACATAGCATTCATATTTATAAAAAAAAACACTAAATTATTGTAAAAACACTCTTGTTTTCGAAGCATATCTTCATGGATCAAAAACAACAAAAAGAATAACGAGTGACTACTACGTGTGCAGTGACTGGGTAATAGTTGGGCAACCACTATGTTGGCACTTTTGCTTTCAAAATTGACATGAGGGTGGAAACTAATGGTCTGAGTTGGCTACCACCTCTGCTACATGTTCACCCCTTTAAACTTTGACATCTGACATCTTTGTTGCACCTGTGAACACCCCCAACAAACTGAAATTAAACTATGCGACACTGGGGACCTTAGAGATGCATTGCGAAACATTGGTAAACTCATAAAACATTGTGCGACACTAGTAAACTCATAATGCACGGCACGACATTGATAACTCTTTACGCAGAACTGCGCGAACACTAGTAGCCTTTGTGTGGCACTGTGTAGCGACTGTGTAGCACCTACGCAACGGGACAATGTTTTGGGTATATATCCTAAACAGTTATACTTGTGTAAAAACTGAAGGAGGTTATTGTAGATGAAACTTTTTTGAAAATAAACCTCTTTCAGTTTCTCCAAATTCTTCCCCAGCTTCTTAGAAAATGCTCTGCAAAGCAATGACTTAAAATAGGAAATTTATGAATTGCAATCAATGAGCGTTGAATATGCGTTTGAAACTCTCGATTTGTTACACTTGTGCAAAAACTGGAAGCGTTTTTTTTCATTAGTCCATTATTGAGAAAAACTTCTTTTATTTTTTGAAATTTGGCTCCATATGTTTGGAAACAATGTTTCAAAATGATGGCTAAAACAGGGTATTTTGCGTAGCACTGTGCAATGAATCTAAGTAGCCCTCCATGATCTGTATGGTTGCACACCTCCTTTGGAAAAATGGATCAAAGGGGTAAAATTTAAATGTCTATGTGATGGTGTATAATCCTTTAAGTTCTCCTTTCCTTGTTTGCAGGGTTCCAAAATCACTGATCCTAGTTTGCGCAGGGGTTGCACAACAACCTTCTTCCACATGGATTATGAATTATGAATTATGAGGATGGATTATGAATTTAGGGTGGGTGAGGGGGGTGTATAATGGCATAATTATGAGGTGTGAATTGAGGGATGAAGTGATGATAAATGGTGCATGGAAGGAGTACATAAAGGTGAATGATAAATCGTGAATGACGGACATGTAAATGGTTACATGAGGATATAATAGACAACACTAACAGACCTATAAAACTTTAACAAATGAAACTTGACTGCTATGGTTTTAACTTGTGATAAATGGAAACCCCATGTAATGACCTCCTAGATTATGACAATAGTGATCATAGCCTAAATTGACATATAAACCGCCAAAATTTTGACTCAAAAATCATAATGAAATCTTTCAAATTCAAACACCCCTTCCCATTAATGATAAAGACCTTGATGACCAAATGAAAAACCAATTTCATAATGAATTCCCAAGCAGTGGTTAGTCAAACTCATAACAGTGAAAAAGTTTGTGAGTTTGACCTTTTGTATGACAACAAAACTATGAATTTTCGAGGACCTTCGACTAATAAATAAACTGACTCTAAAAAACACAGATTAAAGAAGTTGTTCAAGGTGGGAGACATAGTATGGTTACAATTGAATAAGGAGAGACTATAGGTTGCTGGTAAGAAAATCAAGACTTTGAGATATGGTCCCTTTGAGATAATGGGAAAGGTGGGGGATGATGTCTACAGACTTATTCTACCCCCATGCATGTGCATTTACTTAGTTGTGATTGTGGAGAATTTGAAGCTCTATGAACCTCCCATGCTAGATTAGGAAGAGGAAAAAGTCCTACCTTGTGTAGAGGATTTGACACCAGATGTTTAAGGAGAGTTGACAAAAGATATAGTTTTGTAGTAGAAGTCTAGAAGTATGAGACAATGGTATCATGACCTTTGGCAGACTGGGTTGAAAGGACAACTTTCAGACATAACTAAATGGTACACTTGAGAAAAGGTAGAGGAAAATTTTCTTTACCTCATTTAGTAGAAGATTTTGTGGACTAAAATATTTCCAAAATGGGGATGTGTGGTCCAAATTATATCATTATATTGTTTGTGATCCATCTCATTGCTTTCAAAGTGGAAAAAGTGGAGGAATCAACTCATAGGACCATTTTTACCCACAGGACTTAGTTTGGCAAAATTGGGTATGAAACCTTATAGGAAAAATTTTAGGTGTGAAACAACATTTCTTTGGGGGTAAATATTTTCTACTTTAGTGCCACACTTTATTTTTCATATTCTACACACAAAGACCTTCCAACAGTGCAAAAATCACCTTAATCGGAGTATGTATGAAAAAGTTATGCCACTTAGAAGTTTACCTTCCTATTTTCACCACCATAACTCGAGAGGATTCCATGTCAACCGCTATTATTCATGGAAAAAGGGTTAGCCACGTGATTGTGATGAAGAATAATCTAGAAGAGTCCATATTGTAACTATAGTTAAGAGTTGAGTGAGTCAAACTTAGTCACTAGTAGGCTATCATATTGTGTTATAAACGAACCACTAGGAGGAAAAGGGGTTCCATTCATTTCGAGAGTACTTTTTCCATAGACACCTAGAGTAGCCAAGAGGAATAGGGAGAGAACACGGAGAGGATTTGCACATTGTAGTAGCCTTCAAGCCACATGCCATACTTCTTTGTACCCGCAACCATTTTCTATTAAAGAAAGAGAGTAGTGCGGCCTCACCATTCATATGGGTTTTCTCCCAAAGGGAGTTCCAAAGATATGTCTTGTGTCAATAATGTTTGTAAGTTTTTATTTATTCATTCTCTATTTTCAATAATAAAAAAAATCTATTATAATCAATTATTGTGTCTATAAAATCAATAAATCTCATTGCTATATAATTATGCATGAGACCTATTGTGATATATTTGAAAGTGACCAGACATGAGCTTCATCTAATTAAAAAAGTTCTGTTATTGCAGAGAAAACACTTCCTAATTACAACCGTGGACAAAAGCATATATTTAGGTGAAAATATTATGGACTATTTCAAATGTTTTCAGATATTTTTCAAATCAACTAAACCAATACGAAAAAATGATTGTAAATACAATCACGTATAGAGAGAACACTTACTGATTTCAGTTTTTACACAAAATATTCTTGATTATTTAAAAAAAAATTCAAAACATTTAATGATGTAAGAATGGCAAGGCACATCATAGATATGTCTCATCTGGGCAGATTTACCGAAGGGGTAAAACTTCTGGCTAAAATATATCTAAGTTTCTGATAATCGTTACACTGCGAATTGGAATTAAACTCTCGAAAATATAATTTTTAAAGGCTTCCGGCTAGAGCATTATGCATGTCTAAGCTTTGCTCCTGGTGGCTTACCAGCTTTCTGCTGCCCCTGTATTTTTATTTTTGTGAATTGGCCCATTGGGGCCAGAGTAAAGTTCATCAAGTTACATTATTGACCCAACCGGCTGCCTCAACAAATCACGTTACCCTTAATTTTTAACAAATAATATTACCTGTAATTTTGCTCTGCCAAGGGTTCCCTCCACCAGTGGAGCGTTAGCCAAGAAATTGTTTTAAAAATGTTCGAAAAGTTCAACTTTGGTTCAAAGACAGTCTGCTATGAGAAGTGATGGCTCCCTATCTCGTTTACGAGTCTTGGAAGTCAGTTCCACCCACCACCGTTTCAGCCTCCTTAATCTTGGGCCAGATTTCTAATTTATTTTAAAAAAAGAATAGGAGTTTTGCTATTTAAAAAAAAGGGGATTATGTGACTTTTAAGAGGGGTTTAGTTCATTTTCAAAAGGCCTTATTTTGGAAAAATGTCATTGCTCATACAACACAGTGATTTTTTTAAAAGAGGGTGTTATTCAAATTAATTGTGAGCATTGCAATATAAAAATAATAATAATAAATAGTTTGTAAAAGGTTTTGTGAAAGTGTTGTTTTTATAGAGAATTTGTAGATTTGTCTCTTTTGTAGAAGTTGAGTAGCAAAAAAAGCCATCACAAAGATGCAACTGCAAGCATGTGTTATGTCTATAGGTTTATTTGCTTGTTGAGGTGTAGTCAACCAACACTTGGCAAATGAGAAAAGTTAATAGACTGAGAAATTCAAAGAAACAACAAGAGTTGTGTCACATCTACTCGAAGGAGTTGGAAGACAAAATGCTAAAGAATGTCTTCGCATTAAAATTCCTAAATGACAACATTTTCCCCTTATTACATATGTGAATACAAAATTCATTGTTGATGGGTTTGATGAAATTGTGTACTGTCCAAATTGTGCCACTAATTGGCCCAAGATTCACTAGAAATGGAACCAAACTCACCATAAGAATGTGGTTCCACTTTTGGCTTGTGTGGATCATCCAATGGCATTGAAGCAAAGGGAATAATTTTGTACAAAGTGTCTTCTGAAACTAGATCAAATCAAAATGTTGGGCTCAAAAGTATAACTTATTCCTTGATCATCATCCCTCCCATCACAACATCATTTGATATGGGAGGTAACAGAGACTTGCTAAACCAATGCATTAGGATTTGGTTAGTTATATTGGCCCTTGTAATCCTATGGAACTACCTCCCTCCCATCACAACATCATTGGATATGGGAGGTAACAAAGACTTGCTAAACCAATGCGTCAGGATTTGGTTAGTTATATTGGCCCTTGTAATCCTATGAAACTATCTCCACTCATGGTTGTAGTCAAAGGTATGGGTGGTGGTGTTTTGACACAAGGATGCTAAGAGATCTATCCTTATGTCATACCTAATTGACAATTAAAAGTGCATTAAGAATGCCATAGTCAAGAACCAAAATTCACAAAAGGAAGCACCTTCTAACTTGACATACCATTTAGCAAAACTTATAATCAAAGTTCTTCTAAAAAGGCATAATTGAATACTATCATATATCAATGAATTAGATGAGCACGAAATATGGTATGCCATTAAGTGCGTCGACAAGCCTTCTCTAAGTTTATCATTGAATTTCGATATGTCAGATGGTAGATTTATAGGAGTAATTTTTCATTAAGGATTGTGAAGGATGGGGTCAATTTTCAATCATGAGAAAGCTAACAAACCTATTGTCACCAAGAAAGGAAACTATGTATTGGAAAATGTATTCTGGAAGAAGGAAGAAGTCAAATTTGTAGAAAAGATAAGGAAAATCCATATATAGGTACATGAGACACTATAGAAGTCATAAGAAAAATTCAAGGTTGAGCATGATCAACATTGTTAGCACTCAGTTGTTTTCTCCAACCTAAAAGGAGAAAACTCAGAGGTAACTACAAACTTCTTTAGGTTGAAAGACTGGTCTTTTTCAACCGAAGGGGGCTCCCTCACTCTAAAAATATAAAGTTTAAAGACATTAAAGCACAAATTTTTGAAGAGACCAGGTCCGAGAAAGGAATTCTGAAGTATTTGGTTGAAGTATGAATGGTCGAAGAGGATAATAGCATGTGATCAATTTGACTTTCTATTCACTTTACTTATGCAAGTAAAATCAACATCCTCAATAAGGGCTTTTTAGGCATAACTTTGCTCAAAAGAGATCAGCTGTAGTATAGAGGAGAAAACAAAAAACACAATTTCTTTCCTTGCATATAACAATACTGCTGATACATAAGAAAGAAACTAAACATAAGAAATAGCATGGATGAGTACATAATATTTCATTTTCAACTCAAATATGAATACAACTGTTTTAGAGTATCTTAACTGAATTCCAAACTAGCTGAGATCACTATACCCATAAATAAGAAACTATGGAGAAGAATTAATTGAATAAATGATAAATATATAAAGATAACTCCAAATTGTCATGCCATAAGAATCCTTGTAGACAATAATCGATAACCCTCAAGTCATAAGCATTATACTCATAAAATGGGTCACAAACACGCTCATAAACTCTAATAACGAATGCAAACAATGCTCAACCAACAACAACCTTTTCAATCTATTTTTCCAGTTTAAATAGACATACAATATCAAAGCCAAAGTGTCTAGATGCATTGCATCATTGATCCAACAGAGGATCAAATCAAAGTAAAGAGGAAATCTTTTTGTTGTTTTAAAGTCTTTTTCCTCTAATGATAAAAATAAAAATAAAAAATAAAGAATTCATATTTTAAAAAAATAAATAAATAAATAAATCACTGTAAAAACACTATTGTTTTTGAAGCATATCTTCATGGATCAAAAGCAGCAAAAATAATGACAATTGACTGCTGACTGCGCAGTGACTGGGTAACATTTGGGCAACCATTATGTTGGCACTTTTTATTTCAAAATTGACACGTGGCTAGCAACTGATGGTCTGAGTTGGCTACCACCTTTACTGCGCAACATTGGTAAACTCAAAAAACACTGTGCGACACTGGTAAACTTAGAAAACGTTGCACGACAATGATAACCCTCTGCACAGCACTGCGTGAACACTGGTAGTCTTTGCACGACACTATGTAGCACCTGCGTAGCGGGACACTATTTTTGGTATATATCCCAAACAATTATACTTGTGTAAAAACTGAAGGAGGTTATTGTAGATGATAGGTTTTTGAAGATAAACCTCTCTCAGTTTCTCAAAATTCTTCCCCAGCTTCCTAGAAAATGCTTAGCAAAACAATGACTTAAAACATGAAATTTACGAATTACGAACAATGAGATTTGAATATGCATTTGAAACTCTAGATTTGTTACACCTATGTAGAAAAAAGAAGAGGACATCGTTCGCTGGTCCATGATTGAGAAGAATCTCCTTCAGTTTTTTGAAATTTGGCTCCATGCATTCAGAAACAGTGTTTCAAAATGATGGCTAAAACATGGTATTTTGCGCAATATTGTGCAGTGAATCCAAGTAGCCCTCCATGCTTTGTATGGTTGCACACCTCCTTTGGAAAAATAGATCAAAGAGTTAGGATTTAGTTGTCTATGTGATGGTGTATATTCCTTTAAGTTCTTATTTCCCTATTTGTAGGATTCCAAAATGGATGCTCCTAGTTTGCAGAGGGGTTGCGTAGCGGCCTTTGCACAACCTTCTTCCAAATGGATTATGAATTATGAATTATGACAATGGATTATGATTTTTTTTTTGGGGGGGGGGGGGGTGGGGTATAATGGCATGATGATGATGTGTGAATTGAGGAATGAAATGATGATAAATGGTGAATGGAAGGAGTACATAAAGGTTAATGATAAATCATGAATGATGGACATGGGAATGGTTACATCGGAATATAATAGACGCCACTAGTAGACCTATAACAATTTAACAAATGAAACTTGATTGCTATGGTTTTAGTTTTTTATAAATGGAAACCCCATGTAATGACCCCCTAAACTATGACAATAGTGATCATATGCTAAATTGACATAGAAATCCCCAAAATTTTACTCAAAAATCATAATGAAAGCTTTCAAACTCAAAAACCCCTTCCCATTAATGATAACGACCTTGATGACCAAATGAAAAACAACTTTCATAATGACTTCCCAGGCAGTGGTTAGTCAAACTCATAACAATGAAATTTTTTGTGAGTTTGACCCTTTGTATGACAACAAAACTATGAATTTTCGAAGACCTTCGACTAATAAATTAACCGACTCTAACAAAGACAGATCAAAGAAGTTTTTCAAGGTGGGAGATAGAGTATGGTTACAATTGAATAAGGAGAGGCTATAGGTTGCTGGTAAGAAAATAAAGGCTTTGAGATATGGTCCCTTTGAGATACTAGAAAAGGTGGGGGATAATGCCTAGAGACTTATTCTACCCCCATGCACGTGCATTTACTTAGTTGTGATTGTGGATAATTTGAAGCTCTATGAACCTCCCATGCTAGATTAGGAAGAGGAATAATTCGTACCTTGTGTAGATGATTTGGCACCAGAGGTTTAGGAAGTGTTGACAAAAGATATAGTTTTGTAGTAGATGTCTAGAAATATGAGACAAGGGTAGCATGACCTTTGGCAGACTGGGTTGAAAGGACAACTTTCAAACATAGCTAAATGGTACACTTGAGAGAAGGTAGAGGAAACTTTTCCTTACCTCATTTAGTATAAGCTTCTATGGACCAAACTCTTCCCAAAATGGATAGGTGTGGTCCAAATTAGATCATTATATTATTTGTTATAAATCTCATTGCTTTCAAAGTGGAAAGAGTGGAGGAATCAACTCATAGGACCATTTTTACCCATGAGACCCAGTTTGGCAAACTGGGGTATCAAACCTTACAGGAGCAATTTTAGATGTAAAACAACATTCCTTTGGGGGTAAAGCTTTTCTACTTTAGTGCCACATTTTATTTTTCATATTATACAAACAAATACCTTCCAACAGTGAAAAAATCACCTTAATCAGATTATGTATGCAAAAGTTATGCCACTTAGAAGTTTACCTTCCTGTTTTCACCACCATAATTCGAGAGGATTACATGTCAACCACTATTATTCAAGGAAAATGGGCTAGCCATGTGATTGTGATGAAGAATAATCTAGAAGATTCCATATTATAACTATAGTTAAGAGTTGAGTGAGTCAAACCTAGCCACTAGTAGGCTATCATAATGTGTTATAATCGAACCACTAGGAGGAAAAGGGGTTCCACTCATTTTGAGAGTATTTTTTCCACAGACAAGTAGAGTAGCCAAGAGCGATAGGGAGAGAGAAAACAGAGAGGATTTTCACATAGTAGTAGCCCGCAAGATACATGCCATACTTCTTTGTACCCACATCCATTTTCTATTTTGAGAAAGAGAGTAGTGCGGCCTCACCATCCAGATGAGTTTTCTCTCGAAAGGTTTTACAAGGATATATCTTGTGTTAATTATGTTTGTGATTTTTTATTTATCCATTCTCTATTTTCAATAAAAAAAAATAATTTTCATGTATATGCATTCAATAATCATATACAAATCCAATCAGGGTTCCCATCAAATACTGCTTCATTCCATAATTAAGTGAGGTTGAATCAAACCAAAACAACACTTTACAAGATCAGGGCATTGACAATGCAAGAATGGAATAACAAATCTCATTTGATGATTCTCCCATGTTAAACCAATCCTGTATCTTATTAGTCCCTGCCCTTCAAGTTGCATAGACTATCGTAATTAGTTTTAGACAATGTATTAGTTGTGCACGAAAACCAAAACAGATTCCAAAAATATTAAATCAAAATTTCATGGATATATATATATATATATATATATATATATATATATATATATATATATATATATATATATATATATATATATATATATATATTTATGGGTTTTCATGATTTTAATCAAAGTTTAAACTTGGAGGTCTTATTTGACCTCTCCCAAGGCACTGAGCATATTATAAGGCATGATATAGACTAGAATAAGCTTTTTCTTGGTAAAGTAATGCTAGGATTACCTAGCATTAGGACACTAACAATAACTGTTTAATTGACTCCTTTTGATTCCCTTTCGTGACATATGGGAGATCTGGTTCAATGATGTATGACATAGGGCCTCTTCCCATTCCTTTACTATGGGTGATCTTATCTTTCTTCCAATATTGGCCTACACACCTTTTCCTTTGCAGGATCAAGGCAAGCCATTCAACTTGCAATTCAATTTGCAATGGCATCTACAACTCAATCTACTATGGGATTAGGGTCAGTCGTTGGTGCTAGTTGTTCCAGGGAAATTCTCGTTGTTGGGCGATACAACTTTATCTATTCGAAGAAAGAATTCTTTTGTTTTACCTACAAGGATAGATACAAGGACTAGGAAATAATAACTTAATGTATAATGTATGTTGGACTTCAGTTCAACAAGACTCAAAATGAACACTGTTGTTGATTAGCTAGTAAGTGGATCCTTAAGAAACAATTGAGAAAGCGTGGATCCTTAAGAAATAACTTGAGCAATATTTTTTTTTTCTATACTTTCAGGCATTGACATTTCTCTTCTTTTACTTCTATGAAAAATATGCAAAATGCCTTTTTCCTTGCAAAATATGGAGTAAATGATAGATCATGATTTTCTATGAAATTGCAATTTAATCTGAAACAATGCAATACAAGGAAATAAAACTACCTCCACAAACTGAGATGAAAATTATCACTGTGTTCAAAATTTTATTTGTGCTTACAAAAATGTAATTGTCTCGCACGAAAATGGAATCCTTATGATCTTCCTTTCCCACACATTTTAGTTAGGTTGAAATTTACAAAGAAAGTGTTTCTCTAGCTAATATGGGCTACCTAAATAACAAGGGATGCTGCATTTGTTTGGAAATAAAGGAAAAATCGAATTTATGAACTAAATACAACCTACATTTAACATTTCCAAAAGCTTGGAGGATTTTGATTTGTGGGTCGAGTTTGCCTCTAGAATATTCTCCAAGAGAAGTATGCTAATTTAACAAATTTATTGGCATTTTCAATTAACTGTGGAAAATGTTGAGAAATTAGTGAAAGAAGAATTAAAAAAACAATGCAACCTGAGCACACTTACGTAGATATTAGGTTAGAACGCTGGAGAGGGAGAGCTTGGGATTGGAGAAATTGGCTTGTAGAGAATTGGAGAGAGTGGGAGAGCTTGTTCATGCTGCTTGTTGAAGAATGTGAGGTTTCGAGCCTAGTTTGGATCATGGGGTCCTATATTTTATGAGCAAGCAAGGGTCTATTTTGGCTTGTATACTAATTCCTTCTTGGTTTTCTTGGTTTGAGAGTAAGGCCTCATTGATTATTTTTTTGCATCTGATCACCAAATAAGAAGTCCTTGTTGTTCACTATTTGATTGCCTCTAAAAAGCTTGCCTCTTCAAACAAGCTAAAGCCTCTACCGTATTTAATTATTTCAAATCATTGAGCCATTAAAAGAGTGCCTCAAACATGAACCAAACGGGTATGAAGACATCCAATTGCATCACATACAACGTATACAAGAAATTTGAATTGTTCCATTACAAAGGGAAAGGTAGATCTTCACGCCCATAGTTGGGCTAACTGCGCTAACCCTAAGAGCCAAGCCCAGGGAAATAATAATGTCTTTTTCCCCGCTAAAAATTTAGTGAAGTTAAGTGGTGCATGAAAGAAATACAATGATTAAAAAGTGAATGAAATACTTCATGTTCAAATAAAACTACCACACCCCACACAGACAGATCTCGCCTTCTCACCAAAGCCGGAGACAAGGCTGCCAAGGGTGATACTTTTGTTAGCTACCTCAATACCTCCCACCAAGCCAGGTCTTACATATAGAAAGTCCTTCCCACCAGACGCTTCAGGTCTTCGGAGGTTACCTTTAACCAACTAGGGGAGGTGAGGGGACGTGGCATGATGGGTGATTACTTCTTAGAATGAACACCTACTATTGGGGGCAGGTAGGGAAGACTTTTTTGAGGTTACTTAATTGAATTAGGGCAGTGAGATTTTACGTTATTAATGATTTTGACACAAGTGATAATGGACACCTTGGTTAGGAGGCCAACATTAACTCAACTGCGGTGACTCATGGAGCACTCAACTATGTTTACTAATGGAGCACTGGAGGATCGACATATCCAACAGTGATTGGAACTTGTGAAGGTTGCAATGGCTTCTTTAAATCAATCAGACACATGAAATGCATGCAAGCTCTACTTGCCAAGTCTTTTCCTTTATTTATTAAATATCTTAATTTTTATTAAATTATAAATTATAAATTTTGACTATATGTGCAGGCATAAATTAAAAACAAACTAACATAAGTTTAATGCATAGACCTTGCATGCAACTCAAGTGTGCATTCAAGAAGTTTATGAGCATGTAATGTTTGGCTACGATTTCTCTAACTCTAAACATTCATTGCCTCAAACACCATTGCATGCTTGGCAATTAAGTCTTTTAGTTTTATTATTCTAAAATTTCCTACTCCTACACATCTTAGGTTTCTTCATCAGTTACAAGCAAGCACACTGTATATTATAATAACTAAACAAATCATGTGATATAATATGCACTCATTGTACTTTGTAGAATCTTCACTTTTTGGTGATTGTTGTATCCTTATATTCAACTCCTAGTATTCATTTCTTTGGTAAGGTTTATTATCGATCCTGAATAGAAAATTTTCAAGTCTATGTTGCAGGCTTCCTCATTACCAAAACTTATGTTTTAGCATTAAATTTTGAAAACATTTGTTAGCTTGTCACGAGTTAAAATGCATTTTTATGAGAATGTTTATGAATGATTTTTTTTTAGCATGACCATAAATGTTTTCTACCATATTTTCAATATTTTTGTTAGTATTTATTTTCCAAACACCATCATGCTTACTACATCAAATCATGTATGTAGATGAGGTCCATTCTAGATGCTTGTTGCATTTTCCATTGCCTACTAACACATCAATATCTTGGCAGGATACTCATTCCATGACAATAGTAAATGGAACCAACTATTTTCCAACTGTCAAACCTTTGATTTGTTGTTTTCTCTTAGAAATAACCCACAACGGAAATCTCAATATGTTGATAGTTTTCCATCCACTTTAACAAGGGAAGGATGGATGGATGGTGATGTCAGGCAAGAGGTCTTTCAAATCCTCTTTTCATTCCTTAAGCAGAAAGCAATTTTTTTCAAAGGAAGGGACAACCAAATTTAATGTATTGGCAAAGGCATTATAATTCCATTGGAATAAAAGGAAAACCTGACAAATATTTGGTTTGATTCTATGGAGAAGGAAGACTTTGTGGCACAATTCAAGATGTTTGACTTTGAGTTGTGAAACCATACTAGCATAGGACTTTAAACATAGGCTTAACCAAATGGCACCTTAAATTTAAAGTCACTTCTTATACATAGCTTATGTCTATGCCTTTTATGCTAGGAAAATTTATTTTTGGCTTCTAAATAATCTTTCATCTCCCCTTTAAAGCAATCAAAATTTATTTTTGGCTAAAAGTAAACTTTATTCTCTCCAATGGAATCCTTTAGGCATGTAATCATTTAGAATTCATTTTGCAATGATTTCCAATGCCTCTCATTTGGGTCGAAGAGTGATTTGAATTATCTTATTTGTGTATCAAAGTGCACCTATGTGCATGGAGCGGAGTACTGAGTGCCACTCAAAAATTAATTGCATGTAATTACAATAGAAATGTTATCAACACAAGTACTTTTTTATAATATATAATTTGTTGTAGTTGATAGTTAGCCCTTTTCCAATTTGTGTAGTGTTCATAATTTTTTTTTTTATCATCTTTTTTTCTAGCAGTAAGGATGATAATTTTGGGTTGCTGGTTTCACCATCTTCAATAGCTAATTTATTATGTTCAAATCTAGGCCTTGACACATCATTTTCAAAAGTTGGTATGGGAATGGTATTTTCCATGTTTGATTCTACATTTTCCATGGTGTTGGAATTACTAATTTTTCCATTTATAAATGTTACCTATTCATTTCCAGACACATAACCTTTCTCACCTTTAAATTTTGGGCTATTTTCTTCATCGTCTAATGCAAGATTGCTCACCTCTTCTTCAAGTATAGCCTCTTATGACCAGTGATGAGCCCCAAAAATGGACAATTATTTGGGCTCATTCAACCTTCTAATTTGACTTAATCCACCATTCTCATTAGTTTATTGCATGTTTTTGATTATATTTATGTTAATAGAGTGAATTTGGTTAGTCATTATGCCAACAAGTCTAATGGGTGCTTTGTGTAGCCTTTTTGGTCAACTTGGAGACAAAATTGAAGGTCTTAATGAGCACTTGGCAGCCAAATTCGTGGGAGAACAAGCTAGAGGATTTGTAGGAAGGTGTCCCCTTCATTTATGGGCCCTTACCTCGAATTCTCCACCATCAGCTCGGAGTTCAAAGGCCACCAAATCAATGAGCACAAGGGCAGCCAAGAAAGTCAAGTAGGATTGTTGTTAACTACAAGTCTTGGGCAGCCAAGTCCCTAAATTTTAGGAGGACTGTTGGGTCCTCAAATTGTATAAATAAGAAGGCTTAGGGCCTCATTTTGGTTAGCTAGTTGCTAGTCATTTTTGTAGCTAGTAGTTAGTCAATTTGGTTAGCTAGTTAGTCAATTTGGGTTTTTGCTCTTTGTCAGCCAGTTTTGGCATAATGTTAGACTCATGATTATTTGATAAAGGCAGGTAGATTTGGATTCAATTCTGAGTTTTTAAGGGAGCTATAGCTCTCAGGTTAGGGCCCAACCTGAGAGCAATAGACCTCCTCTTCCTTGTATTGTTACTTGTTTCCTTGCAGCACTTTATTTCCTCTGTTTTGACATGCATTTAGAATTTACAGTCTGCTGATTTGATTTCTTATATGTGATTGAGTAGGATTAGTTTACAGTTCAAGTGCTTTCAGTTGCTTAGATTAGAGTAGGAAGGATTGTAATTCATTAAAGCTCCAAAAAAGGGTGATAGTGCACTCGCTGCCATCTCTGTTTAGAGATTGGGGGTGTGGGATGTACCAACCACCAAAAACGCAGTCTTATGCTTTCATGCAAGCTGCCACACAGTCATTGCAATTGTAGATCCATCCATGCATTTTTCTCTTGAGCACTACTGCTTCGTTCCAACACCATGCACGATTTTTCTCCACACTTTACATTGTTGTTCATTGGTTTAATAACACAGTTAGAATAGGTTGATGGAATTCTCGGTTTTGTGCAAGATATAGAGGATTTGTTTCTTTTACACTGCATAGCATCACTTTATCGTGTTCTTTTTCTTCTCCACCACACCTGAAGCCACTTGCTCGACCTCTGTTCAGATCATTAGCCTTTCAACCCATCTGCTTCTCACGTAGCTCCATCTTTTCAACTTTTCCTTGCTTCCACCCTTCTATTCACCAACCATCTGTACCCACTCTTTCTCCATCTTATTTCTCTACCCCTGAGCCATCACAAGCTCCATATCCATCTTACCTATCCACCCATACCGCTCCATCACTTCACCATCACCCAAAACTCCCACGATAGCACATCCTGTAGAAGTTAGCAGACTTCCTGTAGAATTCTTTAGTTTCCTGTAGGATCCCCTGCAGACATCATGTAGAAGCCTGCAAACTTGGTTGCCGAGCATCCGAACGTTGTAGACCTCTGTGGACTAATGCTAGGGACCCTCTGGAACCTCTCCTAGCCCTCTTGACCTTTCCCAAGCTTTCTCTCCCTTCGCACCACCTCTGCACAGCCAAACCCTAATAAGAAACAAATTCATAATCACTCCATCCACTTAAGCAAAAAAACAAAAACAATGTTCTTTTTCATAGAAGTAGTTTGAGTTCATGCATTTCACATCATTAGAAGTAATGGCATCATTTGCACTCTCACTATTGCACCATAGAGGTTAAACTAGTGAGATTAGGGTTTACTAGGGTTTCCATGCGTTGGTTGGCTTTCAGTTCATTTTTGCAAAGTAGATCAATTTCCCTTGAGATAGCCTTCGTCCATCATTTAGAAAGCTTCTTCTGAGAGCATATAGAAGTTGGCTTGAGCCCTAGCAGACTTGTGCCAGCTGACCAAGTGACAGTTGCGACAAGAGCTAGTACTTTTGCATACAGCACCGTCGCTTCCAAGTTTGTACGAACTACCGGGTTGATAAAATTAGAGATAGGAAGCCCCAGGAGTTGTAGCATTATTGCTACAATACTGGAGCTCACCATCTTTTTGGCGTCGTTGACGGGGAAGCGTCAGAGTATTAGTAATTGTTGCTTTTCTTCTATTTTCCACTACAATCTTCTGCTAAGTAGTTTATTTCATTTCCATTCTGCAAAAGTAGCATAGACATTTCCTGCTTTCATAGATTAGCATTTCCTGCTTTCATAGATTAGCATTTCCCGCTTTCATAGATTAGCATTTTAATTCCGCAATTTCATTTCTGCAAGCGTAGATTAGCATTTCAATTCTGCAAGCGTAGATTAGCATTTCATTCCTGCAATTTCATTTGAGCAAAATAGATTAGTCCTTTCCTGCTTTCATTTCAATTCCGCATTTTCATTTTAGCAAGATAGTTAGTTGCAGTTCAATCTATTTCAGTTTTGCAAGTAGAAGTAGAAAAAAAACAAAAAAAACAAAAATCAACCAAAAAGATTTCATTTCATGCCTTGTAGGAGTAGAGATAAGTTAGAAAAATGATTGCAAAAGACCCCCACTGCTTCACACAACCTTCTTTCTTCTTCGATGGCTGTGACTAAGAAGAACCCCTGGGTGGACATCAAAGCATATTTAAAGAACCTCTAGGGGAGAAGAAGAAGAAAACATTCCTCTGGAGCAAATGGCTACAAGTAGAAATGTTGGGAGCAACATCTTGTCCAAAGATGAATTTGAAAATCAGATCAAAGATTTCAAGAGTGATATGAGGCAGTTTCTTGCCATGCAACTGGATACCTTGCGGATCCAAAAGAAGCAAGAAGAAGCCAAGAGGGCTTTGGTCATTTTTTGTCCTAGGTGCACTAGAAAGCATCCTAGGAACGAATGTCCAATGCACTCCCTAGAAGTGTGTTTCATCTGTGAAGAATACCATCCTACAGATCAGTGCCCTTCCTTACCCAGAATCAAAGCTGCATACCAGAGAGCCAAAGGAGCCACTGAATCATTCTATTACATGAACCAAAGTTGGCCGCATGGACCTAGATCTTACCAGCAGGAACTGCAAGGGACACCCGAGACCTATTATGACCCTTATCAAGCCACTTTCATGCCTTCTTGGGGTCCCCCTGCTCATCCTTCCTGGTCTACACCTCCTCCTTGGTCATATTCTCCTTGTTCCTTCATAGATCCATATTATGCCCAACCAGTTGCTCATTCATTTCACTCTTATGCTCAGCCACAGCCTTAGTGGAATGCACCTTATTAGGAGTGGATGCCCCAGTACAGCTCTCATCCCGCTCATTTTCCTCCACCACCTGCTCATCCACAACCATCGCCTCCTGCTCCATCAAGGCAACCCCAAATGCCTACCCAACCACAATGCCATCCATCTCCATCTCAAATTCACCCCTCCACTCAACTACCCGTACCACCATTTCCAAAACCATACAATGGAGCAGCTCAACCCAATTGCAAGGCTGAGACACAACATGTGCAAATGACTCCTTTTGAGCTCAATGATCTTCACCATAGCTCAGGAAAAGCATTGCAAAAGAGAGATCATCTTGAAAGCATTGAAGGATCACCTCCACCAAAAGAAGATTCAAAAGAGGAGATCAAAGAACCATGGGCTGCACTTGATGAAGAGAAGAGATCAGAATCAGAGATCGAGAGAGTTCCCTCATGGCTATCATCAAATCCTCCACGTGCTCAAGAGAAAGATCAGCAAAAGGAGGAAGATGAGAAAGTGACATGAAGAATGATCCAGATCAGCAAAAGGACCAAGGATATCAAAGCTATATTGAGACATGGTTCTAGACAGTCACTAAGTTGCAGCAATACTCTCTTCCTCAGCTATGTTTGATCCCTTCAAGGTCAGATCATTTGGTCCCTGAGATCTGGATACTTATCCAAGCATGCATTTCGAGCCTCCACATCATTTTGTCTCTAATCTTGATGTGCACATGGCTCCATTGGAAGTATTCTTATACTTGAGAATGATTTTGTTTTTCAAGTAGGGTAGGGTAGAAAAAAGAAAAAAAAGAAAAAAGAGAAAAAAAAGAAAAAGAAAAAAAAATGAAAAAAAGAGGAAAATAGAAATCTAAGGTGAAAACCTCCTCGGAGGCGCCTTAGATTGGCTCATTGATTGAAAACCTCCATGAGGTGGTCAATGGGTTGGAAAAAAAGAGAAAAGAGAATAAGATCTTTGGGTGAAAACCTCCCTTGGAGGCGCCCAAGGCAGGCAATTAGGGTGAAAACCTCCATGAGGCGCCCTAGTTGTTTTTCAAAAAAAAAGAGAAAAAGAAAAAGAAAAATAAAGCTAATCTCCATTGAATAATTTCATGTTGCAGCAATGACATTGCAGGTTGCAAGAAGGACGTTTCATGACAGGAGGAGCACTCAAATCAAGGTCAAAGGAATTTTTTTGCCTTCTATAGGAAGCTCTGTATTTCTACAGGAAACATCCTGTAGAACCTTTGGACGAGCCAAATCCAATTTCAAAAGTGAATCTGATGGTGGGAATATGTTGATTAGGCCTACAAGCACTTGTGTGTCCATCCCTTGCCTTTCTCCATCATTTTTTCCACCTCCTTGTGCTTCTCATTGTGCTTCTACAGGAACTTCCTGTAGAAATTGTGGGAAACCAGGCATGCATTTCAAAAAATGGTTTGGCGAACATGGTAGCTTCCTCAAGGGTTCAGAAGTCCTCATGAAATCTTCCAACTCCTCCTCCATCATCTCCATACCTGCATCACAGCCAAAATTCATTTTGTCATACCATGCAAACACATGCAAAGTGCCTTGAAGCAAAAATCCATAGAGCAAAATTTGTTTTTGCCATAACTTGAAAACCATGCATCCATTTTAAAACCTATTTCATGGGGAGACGCACATGGGTGATAGTAGCCTACCCCAGCAGTTTTAGCCGATTCCGAAGCACGGTTTCCGAGAAATCAAGCTCTGAAATCTTCCGCCATTTTCCATTTTTCTCGAAATCCGTGCATCCATTGATCACGATTTTGCTATGGGAGATGCATAATGATGATAGAAACATGCTCAGCAAGTTTCAGATCGATCCGCTTTACCGTTTGGGAGAAATGGCGAAAACAAGTTCTGGTTTTGTGACCATGCAGCAGCAACAGCTTGAAGGTGCAGATCTGAACGTGGAAACAATGGCATGCAGCTCAGATCCGGCCAGAGGACACCTGCACAAGGAAAAGCAATCAAATATTAGCATCCAAGCCACATGCAATCAGAAAAACCAATGCATGCAGCAATGACAGGCCACAACAGCCATTCAACTTCGAGGTATGTGACAAACTCATTCTTCTATTGCATAAATTTAATTTGAAAACTGCATGAATTGATGGAATGGTGGGATTAAGCCACAAATTATCAAGGTTAAGCTGATTGTCTTCTTTAGAACTCAGCCGACAGTCACGCAGTGCACGTGGACAGTGGACTCATAAAGCACCCCCACCATTCCATGAGGATTCATAATGGGAGAACACATTGAAGAAGGTGAACAAAAAAGCCAATGATGAGGGAGCACAAATCATTCAAGCAGAGGGCAAAACAAAGGCAGAACAGAGAAAAAAGGCTACAGTAGAGAAGGCAGAAGCTAAACAAGATGAGAAGAAAGCCAAAACAGAGCATGAGGAAGCAAGCTAACAGAGGCAGAAAAGACCAAAGAAGAGGAAAAAAAGGAGGAAGAGACACACCATGAGAGATCAGTGACAGTAGACCGAAACAGTTTCTACAGGAAGCCAGAAAGTGGCCACTACAGGACTTTCTACAGGAAGTCTGGAAACAGAGCAGCAAAGGGAGAAATCGCCTGAGATTTTGGCCAGGGAGGCGGTAGCAGTGCTAGATGCCCTAAGCACATCTCCAAAGCAAAAAGGGAAGCAAAAAAAGGAGCCTTCCATGTACTTTAAGGCAAGAAGGAGCATGTGGATAAAAGCTGGCAGACCCTAGCCACAGTCAGAGGAGCCAATTACAATTGAGGACACCACAGCTAAACAAAAGGAAGAGTCTCCTTCAAAGAGATCCATCATCTGTGAATGAGGAAGCTAAAAACCTTCACCTAGAGAGAGCAAATCAAGATGATGGACTCAAAGACAGTCTACAGGAAGCTGAGACAGTTCTACAGGAAGCTACAGGACTTTCTACAGGAAGTTCTGTATTTTTAACAGAAACATCCTGTAGAAGCCTTTGGGCAAGCCAGAATCAATTATGGAGAGGGATTGGAAGCTTGAAGTCTGTTGAGGAGGCATGCAACCACTCTTTTCTTCCATCCTCCACTGGTTTCATATCCTTTCACCACCATTGCCGCCATCAGATTGAATATGCTTGCACAATCATACCAAGGCTGAGAATTCACTAGGAAAAGGAACATGCAGTGGGAAGAAGCAAAGAAGCATGGTTTCATGACAGAAAAGAGGACATCACTTCAGAAGCTTGGCATGACAAAGAATCCACAAGGAAAGCAAGACGACAAGCAAGAAAGAAAAAGAAGGAAGAAACAGAGAGGAAAAGGAGAAATGGGCCAAATTGCTAAGCCTAAAATTGTGGGAGGAACAATGGCACAAACACGTTGGAAAAGGATTGCAGAAGAGAGCAGAAAATATTGAAAAAGGCCAAACAAGTAGGGACACACCCAAGGCAACCACAACACAGGTCAAGGAGAAGGCACCCCAGCCAAGAAAGCCAAATCAGAGGAAGTTAGCAGACTGTTTCTACAGGATACAGTGGTGTTGACTGTTTCTACAGGAAGACAGAGAACTGTTAACAGACTGTTTCTACAGGAAGACAGAGAACTGTTTCTACAAGAAGTTTGAAAAGAGGAAAGCCAAAGGAGAAATCAGCCAAGATGTTAGCCAAAGAAGCCACCAGGGCCATCAAAGATGAGGAGAGAGATTGGTTGCTCAGAGGATGAGCAACACTTTCAGTAAGGGGGTGATGATGAGCCCCAAAAATGGACAATTATTTGGGCTCATTCAACCTTCTAATTTGACTTAATCCACCATTCTCATTAGTTTATTGCATGTTTTTGATTATATTTATGTTAATAGAGTGAATTTGGTTAGTCATTATGCCAACAAGTCTAATGGGTGCTTTGTGTAGCCTTTTTGGTCAACTTGGAGACAATATTGAAGGTCTTAATGAGCACTTGGCAGCCAAATTCGTGGGAGAACAAGCTAGAGGATTTGTAGGAAGGTGTCCCCTTCATTTATGGGCCCTTACCTCAAATTCTCCACCATCAGCTCGGAGTTCAAAGGCCACCAAATCAATGAGCACAAGGGCAGCCAAGCAAGTCAAGTAGGACTGCTGTTAACTACAAGTCTTGGGCAGCCAAGTCCCTAAATTTTAGGAGGACTGTTGGGTCCTCAAATTGTATAAATAAGAAGGCTTAGGGCCTCATTTTGGTTAGCTAGTTGGTAGTCATTTTTGTAGCTAGTAGTTAGTCAATTTGGTTAGCTAGTTAGTCAATTTGGGTTTTTGCTCTTTGTAAGCCAGTTTTGGCATAATGTTAGACTCATGATTATTTGATAAAGGCAGGCAGCTTTGGATTCAATTCTGAGTTTTTAAGGGAGCTATAGCTCTCAGGTTAGGGCCCAACCTGAGAGCAATAGACCTCCTCTTCCTTGTATTGTTACTTGTTTCCTTGCAGCACTTTATTTCCTCTGTTTTGACATGCATTTAGAATTTACAGTCTGCTGATTTGATTTCTTATATGTGATTGAGTAGGATTAGTTTACAGTTCAAGTGCTTTCAGTTGCTTAGATTAGAGTAGGAAGGATTGTAATTCATTAGAGCTCCAAAAAAGGGTGATAGTGCACTCGCTGCCATCTCTGTTTAGAGATTGGGGGTGTGGGCTGTACCAACCACCAAAAACGCAGTCTTATGCTTTCATGCAAGCTGCCACACAGTCATTGCAATTGTAGATCCATCCATGCATTTTTCTCTTGAGCACTACTGCTTCGTTCCAACACCATGCACGATTTTTCTCCACACTTTACATTGTTGTTCATTGGTTTAATAACACAGTTAGAATAGGTTGGTGGAATTCTCGGTTTTGTGCAAGATATAGAGGATTTGTTTCTTTTACACTGCATAGCATCACTTTATCGTGTTCTTTTTCTTCTCCGCCACACCTGAAGCCACTTGCTCGACCTCTATTCAGCTCATTAGCCTTTCAACCCATCTGCTTCTCACGTAGCTCCATCTTTTCAACTTTTCCTTGCTTCCACCCTTCTATTCACCAACCATCTGTACCCACTCTTTCTCCATCTTATTTCTCTACCCCTGAGCCATCACAAGCTCCATCTCCATCTTACCTATCCACCCATACCGCTCCATCACCCAAAACTCCCACGGTAGCACATCCTGTAGAAGTTAGCAGACTTCCTGTAGAATTCTTTAGTTTCCTGTAGGATCCCCTGCAGACATCCTGTAGAAGCCTGCAAACTTGGTTGCCGAGCATCTGAACGTTGTATACCTCTGTGGACTAATGCTAGGGACCCTCTGGAACCTCTCCTAGCCCTCCTGACCTTTCCCAAGCTTTCTCTCCCTTCGCACCACCTCTGCACAACCAAACCCTAATAAGAAACAAATTCATAATCACTCCATCCACTTAAGCAAAAATACAAAAACAATGTTCTTTTTCATAGAAGTAGTTTGAGTTCATGCATTTCACATCATTAGAAGTAATGGCATCATTTGCACTCTCACTATTGCACCATAGAGGTTAAACTAGTTAGATTGGGGTTTACTAGGGTTTCCATGCGTTGGTTGGCTTTCAGTTCATTTTTGCAAAGTAGATCAATTTCCCTTGAGATAACCTTCGTCCATCATTTAGAAAGCTTCTTCTGAGAGCATATAGAAGTTGGCTTGAGCCCTAGCAGACTTGTGCCAGCTGACCAAGTGACAACTGCGACAAGAGCTAGTACTTGTGCATACATCACCGTCGCTTCCAAGTTTGTACGAACTACCGGGTTGATAAAATTAGAGATAGGAAGTCCCAGGAGTTGTAGCATTATTGCTACAATACTGGAGCCCACCAACCAGCCTCTTTAGAACAACATAGAAGACCTGCTAGCTTTAGTGTAATGACCACAAGAAATAATTGTTTGATAAATAAATATTTTCATCAAAGAGAAAGCTAATGCCTTCTGGCTCATGTCGTCTTCCTCACAATAGATTTTACTAGCACAAAACCATATATAGTGGCTATTTGTAAGCCATCCTCAAGCTTTAGGTAAAATATCTAATTCATCTTCTCCCTTTTATAGCATATTGAAATGGTTCTCACGGGATATGAAATTGTGAATGGTTCTTCATTGCAGGGGCATTTATGGGAGACAATTAGCAATCTTGTTCTTACATCTGAACTTCAATTGTGCCTTTATTTTTTTCATTGATATTGGCAGAGCTGATCTAAACTTCAATTGTGTCTTTGTTTTTTCCATTGACATTGGCAAGGTTGATCTATTAATAAACCAGTTGTCAATTTTTTCTACAAGCGTTATTAATATAGGAACTCAAACCCATATATATATATATATATATATATATATATATATATATATATTTTCTAGTTAAGACTAACCTAAGTACCCACGTGGGATTTGAATTGGTGACCTATCGCAAGGAGTGGCTTAACAGCGCACCCATTCATCGTCAATCGAAAGCCCCGTGGGCTATATTTTATTTTATTTTATAATATTATAATATTTTAAATAAAAAATAATATTATTTAATTTTATTAAAGTTATTTTTAATTAAAAACAATTTTAATTACTTATTACTTTTAATTATTGATAATATTTCAATTAATGAAAACTTTCGTCCTTTCCTTGATCTTGGTAGGAAAAAAAGATTCAACTACTTCCTGAAGTAGAGGATATGACATTTTCTATCTGTAAGCACTCGACATGTATGATAACCATTTGCAGATCTATTCTTAATTAGTTAACAATGAAGTGCTAATTTCTTGTTGATTTTCTTTCAAAGTGGGGAAATGACTGCAATGAACATGGTTGGCCTACAATTAACACATTGTAGCTCTTTCAAAACCTAACTCTTGCGATCTCCATGCTTCTAGAATCAGAGTACATTACATATTAGTAGTATTACCTTATTGTTTACCGCTAGGGATTTGTATGTTTTTATTGTACACGATTAAGCCAAAGTGTTAAATCCAAACCCAACTTGAGACTAATGTCTCCATAAATTTCATTTGTATCAGAGGAATCAGTTGTAAGCTGCCTCAGAAAATATTAATAAAGACATCATGTTAAATATCCAATTAGTGAGGCTGTGGGGCAGAGGGGAAGAGCAAAACAAGTGGGCTTTAGTTTCCTGGGATAAGATCCGCAAGCCCAAAAGCCATGGCAGCTTGGGGCTACATGATCCGGAGACTCTCAACAAAGTTTTGAGAGCTAAGCTTTGGTGGAGATGGATCAAGGAGCTGAATACCCCCTGGGTTAAGCTTTGGAAACAAAAGTATGCCAAACATTGGTAGGAGAAGGATCATATTAGAATGTCAGGACAAATAAGGGGCTCACACATTTGGAACCTTGCTTGGGAGAATAAAAGCATTGTTCAACAACACTGTTTCTAGGAAATCCGAGCAGGGTTGGGAGGACTGCTAGCAACAGGAACCCATCCAGTACAGGAATGACCTGGTAGCCCTCAAGAGTGAAACAGATAGAAAAGGTCTATTAATGGTAAAATATTTCTGGGACTAGGGAAGGAATAATGAAAAATGGAGGAAATGGAAGTATCTAAGTTACACCTAGGCAGATGCTCTTGTCCAAAACTTAGAGCATAGATGGATTTTGGTTTCCTCCTCACTTCACCAATTAAGATGGGGGAAGAATAATGAAGGTAACTTTAACCTCAAAGAGACAAAACAGGCAGTCACATGATTTAACTTTGTGAATACTGATCAAGTCTGGAAGGAGCTTTGGCAAACTCCTCACTGGATGAAATTAAAGTTATTCATCTGGCTAGTACATCAAAGAAAGATCCTAACTTGGGAAAACCTCCTAAACAAAGGCTTCAATGGCCCTTCCAAATGTCACCTCTGTGGCTCACATGAGAAAATGATTGAACACCTTCTCAACCTCTCCCCTTTTTCTGCTAAGGTGTGGAACTGGGTGGCCTCAATCTTCAGACAAACAAACAGGGGCAGTCTCAGCATCTCCAACACCTTGAAAAACTGGAGAAAGAAATTCTCAGGGAATGAAATCATTAACAAAGCCTGGATGCTGGTACCAGGCTTTGTAATTTGAAATTTTTGGAAAGAGTGCAACAGGTGGATCTTCAAAGATAAAGCTAGCGAGCCCCAACACATAATCGATCAAATTCTAAAACAACTTAAAGACACAGTAAAAAGCTTATTAAAGTCACTTCCTAAGGATCCTCCTCTGCCTCAAGAGGAGAATATTCTACCTAATTTGGGAATCCAGTCCATCAGTCCTCAAGGATTAATAAAGGGAGTGAGAATAATAAACATAGGGGCCAGTAGTTGGAAACCCCCTCCACATGGTTTCTTCAAGGTAAACATTGATGGAGCTTATAAGGGCAATCCAGGGGTAGCTGGCTTTGGGGGTGCCATAAGAGATCATCAAGGGCAAACAAAATACATCTTCCATGGGCACTTGGGGAAGGGTACCAATAACATGGCTGAACTCCTGCCATTAGAGAAATTCTTAGAAATCCTGGTGGAGGCAAATTTACAGAATGTTATCATTGAAGCAGATTCGGAATTAATCATCAGAGCAACGAAGAAAATTCACAATGGAACTTCCCCAGACAAAGTGTCGAAGCATTGGAAGCTACTGCAGATTTTTTATCGTATACACTCTCACCTGCAAACCCTTAAAATGATAAGATTTGTTCATGTGAAAAGGAAAGAAAATATGTTAGCGGATCAGTTGGCCAACAAAGGATTGACCAAAAGGGACAAGGATTCTCGGCATGCTTGGGAGTCGTTACCTACTGGAAAACTGCGAGAAGATTGTTTTCATCTGGCAACCAAAGATATGGAGCTATGGGTGAACAAAACTGATCGAAGGGATTAAGGAGACAGGTGGGAGGACGAGGTCACCTAATTCATCTACATTTTTTGGTTTTGGCTGCTCTCCAAAACTCTGATCACTTTCGGTTGAATGATGAAGGTAACATATCGGGTAGCACCATAGATCTGGTTGCTTGTTTACATTTGGCACAACGCGTATTTGAAGGAGAATCTAGGCAGAAGGATCAGAAATACGCACGGGAATGGTCTGACAGTCATCGCTTGACGACAAAGTGTTCTGGTTTTTCGACGAAACTGCGGATACAAAACCGCAAATGCTATATCGGGTGGGATAAGAATGGTTTCAGGTTTTTTTCTATGTGCATCTGATTCCACTCATCGTGTGACACGTGGCGACGAGAGGAGAGAGAAAACCACCCTCATCAGACGGTTAACCCCCATGCTTCTCGTCTGACCGATATCCATGATGTCCGTTGAATCGGGGTTGTAATCAACGGTGGGATTTGGTTCGTGCATGTTTCTTGAGAGTTACGAACCTGAAATTGTTTAGTGTTTTTAACCTATAGCTGTCGTCGGGTCCGTTTGTTGGTTGTAGAGTGGTCCATTATGGGTCCCAATGTGGAACCTTGGTGGAATTCTTGTAGGCTTTGTGTGGGCCTTCGTCCATGGTTTCCAGGGCTTCTTTGGGCTTCTTTTGGGTTTCTACTGGCCCTCCTGGCTGGGACACTCTCTCAGAGCGGGTGCGATTTCTTGTACATTATGTAATTTTGGCTAGCTTAATAGAAGGTTCCTCTCTTACTTATCAAAAAAAATATCCAACTAGTGAGCAATAAATGTCAAGGAATATGCATCTAATGTTGAATTTAATAGTTCGTCAAATAAACCATTCTACATGCTATATATAGGAAGGAAAACTTAGGTTTCCTTGATTAAGAAAATATTTAAACATTCAACAAGCATAGAACTCTAGGTAAGAACAAGATTAACATTCAAGCACAAATGAGAGGATTCTTAGAAATTTTTAGTTTCATATAATTTCCAAGGTTCCAATCCTTAAACACTTGTACAGGAATAGAAAGGAAAAAGAAAATGCATTCTAACAAAAATCCAATGTTAATAACAGTGACACAATATATGATTGATTTGACCCTGAAAGGAGCACTGTCACTTAAGTGACCTTTCTCTTATTTGAGTATTTTTGAGCTACAAATAAATCACCCTTATTATCATCTACCAAAAGCTGGAGAAGTGTTCTAACATGCAACACCAAACAAATTAGAGTAAGACTCCAAATTGTCTTACAACAAGAGAGCAAGTGCAAAATTTGGAATGACAAGAAGTTTCAATTTAGAATACTAAAGACATTTGAGTTTGAATTTGCAAAACGTAATGTCTTTTGGTTGTTGGGAAAATATTGGAAAACGCATGTCGTGTTCAACGACGACATTTATCTTTGTCTACAATGAATGATTATGTTGGCTATCTTACAATGTAACCTGTGTAACAAAGCTACAACTTTTCAATAAGTGAAATATTTTTCAAAAACTGAGATCTAAGTAAGTTATTCATGTATATTTAAAATGATGACTGTGTTTGGATTAAGGATTTCACTATCCAGTTTTTGAATAAGAAATCAGGGTGCATCTTTGGTGTTTCAGGGCACAACTGCAGTGGTCCTAGCGGGGGTTGGTTGCATCATTAAAGGTGACTGGTGGAACATTAGCTGATCATACCTTCCTCTTCCTAGGAGCCTGAGAGATAAATCCAAATCTATGAGTGAACCATGCAAATGACTCAGAGATGAGTTACTTTACACTAATTGAAAATAATGGTGAGCTTATCTTCCAATATCGTATGCAAAATTTCTAGGTCGGGCACCAATTTCTACCTAGAGAGATGGGTTTATGAAATTTTCTTTTTCTTGTTATGAAATTAAAAGGCTTTACTTATGTTATGTCTGCAACAGATGCATAATTATATCTTTCCAACCTACATAATACTATAATAGAGTTTCTGGGAAAAATTACTTTCAATATTATGACTCTTTCTAAAGTGATTAGTCCAAGTTGTGGCCATTGTTTACTTCCAGTTTCTTCTTAACTATATTGGATGAAGCTTCACTGTACTGGTTGCCAAGCTCCATTTCTACTTTCTAATCCTGCCTAAACTCATCTTCCTCTAGATTTTTAAAAGTTTTTGTGTGTTCTGTATCTTTACTTTCAAGAGTACATATGGTGCTTCCCATGTATATCAACTATAGTTATTTGTTTGTTTGCCCCACAAACCCTACTTCCTCAATGCTAGCATCATTTATGTTGGAAAGGTAGAGGAGGAAAGACACAAAATTTCACACAAAAAATAATAGGAACAGTGACTCTTCAATTGATCACACAAACTTGATGATCAGAATGAACCTGGTGAGGGGTATTTAAACTTTTTCGACCAACGACTCACTCAAAATAACTTAACATGCACATACACTCTTAATTCAAAATTAACCAAAAAAATACTGAACTTGAATTACTCAACTTCACTCAGTTAATGACTCTCTAAATTTAGACAACTCTGCATGCAAGAGTAAATAGTTATCTTTGATGATTTAGTTAAATGAATTAAATTTGAAGAACTTATATAAATTTTCATAATTTCACGTCTTTGTTCTAATTCTTATAGTTTATTTAAGCCTTGCAATCCTATTTGGATTCTTGTGTTGCATCATTAAGGTGTGTCCTTAATCATTTAGGAATTAAGAGAACCCACAATCAAATCAATTGAATGCGGATATTTATGCTCCTTAAAGTGTCTAAACTATGGTGAAATATTTCTAGTTAGGAACAGGTATTGTGGAGCTTATAGTACTTGAAATGACGAAACGGGTAATGAAAGAAGTCGGTTTCTTTCGTAGGTTTTGGCTTTCTGAGCATATATTTTGTTGTTTTCCTTGTGGAAATATTCCCGAGGGTACATACTAAGGTATTTTTACTCCCGTCCAGTAATAAATCACTGATAGAAGCTTGCGAGAAGATATGGATGGCTGACTCCAAGGTATTTTAAAATTTAACACAAATCCATAAATGCGAATGAGATCACTTTATTGTTTGTACATTGAGAGCACTTCTAATAACTAATGTTTTAAAGGAATCCTTGTCTTGTGTTACAGGGACTCATAGTAAAGTCAAGAATGGAATCTCTTCAACATTTCAAGAGGATATGGGCACATGAGCATGAACCCTGCAAATATCTCTTAGATGTTGTGAAGGTTCTATCTAAATTATTAAAAGATACATTTTGAATGATTGTTAATTGAAATTTTTGTTTCTTAATTTGCTATAGACATCTAATATGATGCAAAATACCTTTCATTGGTTCGAAGTTGCTATTTGATTTTCTTTACAAGAGAAAAATGCAAATAAGTCTCAACATTTTATGGTTACATATGATTTAGGCAATCAAGCTGACAATATTGATTGGGTTATGAGGAGTTAGAAGAACTTTCACAAAAGGAAGTAACTAAGACTATTCTTTTATTGCCAGGTATTATGATGTTTCCACCAAATTACCTCAATGGATGAAGCAAATAATAAAATGATATTTTAAGTCTAATAAACGAGTGGCACCGGGACTTACATTGCAGGGGCGTGCAATTTGTGCTAGTGGAAGTCCATTTGATCCTATTACCCTTAATGGAAAGACCTTTACTTCTGGACCAGTCTTGTGCATTTTCATATTAGATTTAGTAAGAACAAATCATTCTTAGGATTGAGTATATTGTAGAGACCAGGTCTGAAAAAGGAATTTTGAAGTATTTGGTTGAAGTATGAATGGTCAAAGAGGATACTAGCATGTGATCAATTTGACTTTCTATTAACTTTACTTATGCAAGTAAAATCAACATCCTCAATAAGGGCTTGTCAGTAATAACTTTGGAGAAAAGATCAACTATAGTATAGAGGAGAAAACAAAAAACACAATTTCTTTCCTTGCATATAACAATACTGCTCATACATAAGAAAGAAACTAAACAGAATAAATAGCATGCATGAGTACAAAATATTTCATTTGCAATTGAAATATGAATACAACTGTTTTAGAGCAACTTAACTGAATTCCAAACTAACTGAGATCACTATACCTATAAACAAGAAACTATGGAGAAGAATTAATTGAATAAATGAGAAATACACAAAGATAACTCCAAATTTGCATACAATAAGAATCCTTGCAGACAATAATCGATAACCTTCAAGTCATAAGTATTCTGTTCATAAAATGGATCACAATCACTCTCACAAACTCTAATAACCGATGGAAACAATGTTGAACCATAACAACCTTTTCAATATATTTTTCCAGTTTGAATAGGCATAAAATAGCAAATCCAAAGTGTCTCAATGCATCACATCATTGATTCAACAGAGGATTGAATCAAAGTAAAGAGGAAACCTTTTTGTTGTTTTAAAGTATTTTGCCTCTAATGATAAAAAATAAAAAAAACATAGAGCATTCATATTTTGGCTCCATGCATTCGGAAACCGTGTTTCAAAATGATGGCTAAAATAGGGTATTTTGTGCAACATTGTGGGGTGAATCCAAGTAGCCCTCTATGCTTTGTATGGTTACACACCTCCTTTGGAAAATTGGATCAAAGGAGTAGGATTTAAATATCTATGTGATGGTGTATAATCCTTTAAGTTCTTATTTCCCTGTTTGCAGGATTCCAAAATGACTGATCCTAGTTTGCGCAGGGGTTGCGCAACAACCTCTGCATAACCTTCTTCCACATGGATTATGAATTTGGTGGGGTGGGGGGGGGGGGGGGGAGGGGGTTATAATGGCATGATGATGAGGTGTGAATTGAGGGATGAAATGATGATAAATGGCACATCGAAGGAGTACATAAAGACGAATGATAAATCGTGAATGATGGACATGGGAATGGTTACATGGGGATATAATAGATGCCACTAACATACATATAAAACTTTAAAAAATGAAATTTAACTGATATTGTTTAAACTTGTGATAAAATGAAATGCAATGTAATGACCCCTTAGACTATGACAACAATGATCATAGACTAAATTGACATACAAACCCCAAAAATTCCGACTCAAAAATCATAATGAAAGCTTTCAAACTCAATCACCCGTTCTCATTAATGATAAAAACCTTGATGACCAAATGAAAAACAACTTTCATAATGACTTCCCAGGAAGCGGTTAGTCAAACTCATCACAGGGAAAATTTTTGTGAGTTTGATGGGCCTTTGTATGACAAGAAAACTAGGAATTTTCGAAGACCTTCGAATAATAAATTAACCAACTCTAACAAACACAGATCAAAGAAGTTGTTCAAGGTGGGAGACAAAGTATGGTTACAATTGAATAAGGAGAGGCTATAGGTTGCTGGTAAGAAAATCAACGCTTTGAGATATGGTCCCTTTGAGATACTGGAAAAGGTAAGGGATAATGCCTACAAACTTATTCTACACCCATGCATGTGCATTTACTCAGTTGTGATTGTGGAGAATTTGTATCTCTATGAACCGCCCATGCTCTATTAGGAAGAGGAACAAGTCCTACCTTGTGTAGGTGATTTGGCACCAGAGGTTTAGGCAGAGTTGACAAAAGATATAGTTCTGCAATAGACGTCTAGAAATATGAGACTGGGTAGCATGACCTTTGGCAAAGTAGGATGAAAGGACAACTTTCAGACATAGCTAAATGGTACACTTGAGAGAGGGTAGAGGAAAATTTTTCCTTACCTCATTTAGTAGAAGCTTTTTTGGACCGAAATCTTCCCAAAATGGGGAGGTGTGGTCCAAATTAGATCATTATATTGTTTTTGATCTATCTCAATGCTTTCAAAGTGGAAAAAGTTGAGGAATCAACTCATAGGACCATTTTTACCCATAAGACCCAGTTTGGAAAACTGGGGTATGAAACCTTATAGGAGCAGTTTTAGATGTCAAACAAAATTCCTTTGGGGATAAATCTTTTCTACTTTAGTGCCACACTTTCTTTTTCATGTTCTACACATAAAGTCCTTCCAACAGTGCAGACATCACCTTAATCGGAGTATGCATGCAAACATTAAGCCACTTAGAAGTTTACCTACCTGACATTTTCACCACCATTATTTGAGATGATTCCATGTCAACCATTATTATTCATGTTAAAGGGGCTACCCATGTGATTTTGATGAATACTAATCTAGAAGAGTCCATATTATAACTATAGTTAAGAGTTGAGTGAGTCAAACCTAGCCACTAGTACACTATCATACTATGTTATAACCGAACCACTAGGAGGAAAAGAGGTTCCATTCATTTCGAGATTACTTTTTCCATAGACAAGTAGAGTAGCCAAGAGGGACAGGGAGAGAGAAAATAGAGAGGATTTGCACACTATTGTAGCTTGCAAGCCACATGCCATACCTCTTTGTACCCACAACCATTTTCTATTCAGAGAAAGAGAGTAGTGCGGCCTCACCATCCAAATGGGTTTTCTCCCGAAAGGGTTTCCAAGGATATATCTTGTGTCAATTGTGTTTGTGAGTTTTTATTTATCCATTTTCGATTTTCAATAAAAAAATATAGTTTTCATGTATATGCAATCAACAATAATCTAAAAATCGAAAAGTCTAAAGAGAAATGAGCCCTAATAGTGTGGATTTCAAATTTTTAAATATAGTTTATCAGATCTATTATGACAAACTAATAAGTGGGATATCTATGATAATTTATGGATTAGTTTGGTAAGAATTAGGAAAGTGATGTATCAAATTATGTGCATTCCCTGCCTTGGCAACATTAATGGTTTCAGTGTTAGTCGCATTCACTTTACCATAAAGTATATTTCGTATATTATGGTAGCAAATACTATGGGGTTTTGTTGTACAAGCCCAATTTTCAAATGTAGTGACTTCAGGTTAAATTTTTTGATGTCTTTACCATTTATTGTAACCTTACCCACTATGAGATCATAAAATATTTCAAGTAATGCGATCACTAAGCCTTTTCCTAAAACAATTGCCCCATCCAAGGCTTGGCTATGATAGACTTTAATTTTTAGGTTAAAATATTTGAAAATAACGATTTCAAGCCTCATGTATGAGAAAATTCTATATGCTTTAATTCAATTTCACCTTTGATTTTATCAATAGTTTCTGCATCATCATCAATATGGAGCACTTTTAGAGTGATTTTTTTATGGATTTATTCATTGTTACTTTAATACACACTGGTTTTGCTCTGCATATGTATTTAGTGAATATATATATATATATATATATATATATATATATATATATATATATATATATATATATATATATATATATATATATATATATATATATATATATATGGATTCACTAAATTCTGTTGATAAGTAGAAGAAAGGATTTGATTAAAGCATTTTTACCACATTTAATACTTATTGGTATTTTCTTTTCGAGAATGTAATACTAAAGGAGGAAACCATAACATAATCCTATAACACGATGTTAAGAGATCGGTAATATTTATTTTTTATAAATTTACTCTAATAATTTTTAAAAGCTTCAAATACCATCAATGATCCCATGATCCAAAGTAATGCTAAAACATATATTATCAAATGTATACTTTATCTTTAGATTATATAGTATATATTATTTTATGTAAATCCTAGCATAAACCATATTAATTTTGAGTTCTTATTGGTAACATTCACTAGTTGGACATCAAATATGCTTAGTCATATCTCATATATACAAATGCTATGGCATATCCGGGTGGAGGACATTTGAGTTTGGGGTTATGGAGATTTTATTATGAGTGTTCCATGCAATTTCAACCTGAGATTCATGATTCAATAAGTCATTTTTGTGCTATGGTCATTTTTGTTTTTTTTCTTATAACAAATATGTGAGAATTTTTAACATAACTGTATTATTGAAGGGTAAATTTTAATCAAACCTTTATTGGTGAAGGGTTAAAAAATGTTAGTATTTAAGAGTAAAATTTTAAACATAACATTCCTTGACAAGAAGTATAAAGACCCAAAATATCTTATAGGTAAAGAAGAATCAAAATTCCAACCATTTTAGATTAACAAAAGGGAATATGGTCATTATACATGTTTGCAATCAGGGTTCCCATCAAACACTACTTCATTCCATAATTAAGTGAGGTTGAACCAAACCAAACAAACGCTTTACAACATCAGGGTGTTAATAGTGCAAGAATGGAATAACAAATCTCATTTTATGATTCTCTCATGTTGAACCAAGCCTGTATCTTATTAGTCTCTGCCCTTCGATTTGCATAGACTATTGTAATCGATTTTAAACAATGTATTAGTCGTGCACGAAAACCAAAATGAATTTCAAAATATTAAACCAATTTTTCATGGAATTATATATTTCTTTTTAATTTTTTTTTATGAGTTTTCATGATTTTAATCAAATTTTAAACTTGGGGGTCTTATTTGGCCTCTTCCCCAGGCAATAACCATATTATAAGGCAGGGTATAGACTGGAATAGGATTTTTCCTGGTAAAGTAATGCTAGGATTACCTAGCATTAGTTCATTAATAGTAATTGTTTAATTGACTCCTTTTAATTGCATTTTGTGACATCTGGGACATCTGGTTCAGTGACGTATGACATCTTGGCTTTTCCTGGCGAGTACATAGGGCATCTTCCCCTTCCTTGCACATAGAGCCTCTTCCAATTCTTTTACTATGGGTGATCATATCTCCCTTCCAACCTTAGCCTTTGCACCTTTTCCATTGCGAGATCAAGGAAAGCCATTTAATTGCAACTCAATTTGTAATGGCATCTGCAACTCAATCTGCAATGGGGTTAGGGTCAGTTGTTGGTGCTAGTTGTTCCAGGGAAATTATCATTATTGGGCGATACAACTTTATTTGTTCAAAGAAAGACTTCTTTCATTTTACCTACGAGGATAGATGCAAGGACTAGGAAGTAATAACTTAATGTATAATGTATGTTGGACTTTAGTTTAACAAGACTTAAAATGAATATTGTTGTTGATTAGCTCGTAAGTGGATCCTTAAGAAATAGCTTGAGCAATATTTTTTTCTATACTTTTAGGCATTGACATTTATCTTTCTTTTACTTCTAAGAAAAATATGCAAAATGCACTTATCCTTGCAAAATATGCAGTAAATAATAGATTATGATTCTCTATGAAATTGTAATTGAATTTGAAACAATGCAATACAAGTCAATAAAACTACCTCCACAAGCTGAGATGAAAATTATGACTATGTTCAAAATTTTATTTGTGCTTACAAAAATGTACCTGTCTCCCATGAAAATGGAATCCTTGTGATGTTCCTTTCCCACTACCTATTGAAGAACATTTTAGTTAGGTTGAAATTTACAAAGAAAGTGTTTCTCTATCTACTCTGGGCTACCTCAATAACAAGGGATGCTGCATTTGTTTGGAAATAAAGCAAATTTCGAATTTTTGAACTAAATACAACCTACGTTTAACATTTCCAAAAGCTTGGAGGATTTTGATTTGTGGGTTGAGTTCTCCTCTAGAATATTCTCCAAGGGAATTATGCTAATTTAACAAATTCACTGGAATTTGCAATTAATTGTGGAAAATGTTGAGCAATTAGTGAAAGAAGAATAAAAAAAACAATGCAACTTGAGCACACTTACATAGAGATTGGGTTAGAAAGATGGACAGAGAGAGCTTGGGATTGGAGAACTTGGCTTGTAGAGAATTAGAGAGAGTGGGAGAGCTTGTTCATTCTGCTTGTTGAAAAATATGAGGTTTTGAGCCTAGTTTGGATCATGGTGTCCTAGATTTTAGGAGTAAGCAAGGGTCTTCTTTGGCCTTTATACTAATTGCTTCTTGCTTTTCTTGGTTTGAGACTAAGGTCTCATTGATTGCTTCTTTTCTTCTTATCACCGAACAAGCAGTCCATTGTTGTTCATTATTTGATTGCCTCTAAGAAGCCTACCTCTTCAAACAATCTAAAGCCTCTACCATATCTAATTGTGTCAGATCATTGAGCCATTGAAAGAGTTCCTCAAAAATGAATCAAATGTGTATGAAGACATCCAATTGCATCACAAACAACGCATATAGAGCTTCATTCCCATAGATAGGCTAACTGCGCTAACCCTAAGAGCCATGACTAGGGCAATCATAATGTCGTTTTCCCCACTGACAATTTAGTGAAGTTAATTGGTGCATGAAAGAAATCCAACGATTAAAATGTGAACAAACTACTTCATGTTCAAATGAAACTACCCCATCCCACATAGCCAGTTCTCGCCTTCCCACCAAAGCTGGAGACAAGGCTGATACATTTTTTAGCTACCTCAATACCTCCCACCAAGCATGAAATAAGTCCAACAACTAAAAAGTGAACAAACTATTTCATGTTCAAATAAAACTACCCCATCCCACACAGACATATCTTGCCTTCTCACAAAGCTGGAGACAAGCTTGCTAAGGATGATACTTTTTTAGCTACCTCGATACCTCCCACCAAGCCAGGTGTTGCGTACAGAAAGTCCTGCCCATTAGAAGCTTCAGTTCTTTGGAGGTTACCTTTAACCAACCAAAGGAGGTGAGGGGACGTGACAAGATTAATGATTACTTCCTAGAATGGACACCTGCTATTGGGGGCAGGTAAGGAAGACCTTTTCGAGGTTAATTAATTGAATTAGGGCGGTGATATTTTACGTTATTAATGATTTTCACACAATTGATCATGGACACCTTCGTTAGTCTTGGTAGAATCTCCATTAACACGTCATGCATTAATCTCTTCCATATCTCCTCTTTCATTTCCATCTTGCTTTTCCCTTCCATATGTTAAAATAAGATAATTACTCCTGCATGAGGAGTTAGCTAAGAATAGAGATTCAGTTAACTGAGTGATTACATGATTGAGTGTTTGAGTGTTGAGTCACGTGAGTTAAGTGATAGACTACTTTGAGTGTGAGATTGCATGTAGTTGCATGTCAAGATATTTTAGGCAGTTAGCTAGTTGGAAAAGGTTTAAATACCCTTCACCAAGTTCATTGTAATCATTATGTTTTGTGTGATCAATAGAAGAGCAACAACTCATGTTTTATGTGTGAATTGTGTTTTGTCTTCCCTTCCTTTCTAACAACATATGCATGAAAGCGTGTTGGCTCTAATTTTATTATTATAAGTGAAAGTTCCATTCATACATACACCATTGATGACCACTAGCCCTAATAGTGGAACATTACAGTGAAGAAAACTTGCTCCTCCAAATAAGTATACTCTCTCTATGCTACGAAGAAGCTAAGGCTCTTCACAATACTCCCAAGCTCTTCTTAAGCCTAAGCCTAGCCAAAAGCTTGGCTCCCAAAATCCTGTTACATGAGTTATGAGTTTCTATTTATAACAAGAGGGGGTGACTCTTCAATTCTCTTTTTTGACCTTTGGACTACCCTCATGACTCTTCAACTTCTTTACAAAATGACTCATTACATTACATCACGACTCTTCATATTCCAATATTGACGTGCTTGGAATTTCACTTAAGACATAATTACAAATAATATTACAATTTACACTAATACCCATATAAGACAAAATATGGTAGAGACAACTTGACAACCTAACAAGACAAAACGGTATGATGCTTGAGTGTGGGAACACTATAGTTCGACAACTTCCACTTGATGCTTCTTGGTCATGTATCGATTCCAAGCTTGGTACTGTGCGATGACATCCCCAAACTGCATGTTGGTGTCAGGTTGGAAGCAAACTCTAGCATCCATAACATTTAGACACAATGATTTGGAACTAGTCTTAAGTTCTTTCTTGAATAGGAGAAACATTGTTTTGATCTAGATGAGACCATTGATCGAGTTCTGCATGTTTGTCTGTTCAACTCTAAATCCTCCTTGGTGGAAAGCAGTCTCTACTGCTCCAAGTACTCGTCAATCTCCTTCTTGGGTTGGTGTTTGCGTTTAGCTTCGGTGAATGAGCTAGCTAATGGGATATTTTGGGTTCTCACCATGAAATCCAAACTATTGTACAACCATACATATGGGGCTTGAATGTTTACAATGGGTGAGGTGAGTTTTTTGATGTTTTGAATCAACGTTCAAACTCTTGCTTTCTCCAGCTCTGCCTACAGCTTCATCTTCTTTACCAAAGTAAGCGGTGCCCCTTTGTATCACATTATCCATTACTGCAAGACAATGATAAAAATTTTCACATTCCTAAGAGTCTTGAAAAATTCCTCACTATATTGATGCAAGATATGTAAGTGTACAACTGCCTTATGTATGGTCATGAGCTCCTGAATGGTCTCTCCAAGCATTGATACTTCACCAAGTATTGCTGTTGTCATTCCCCCCCAAGTAGACCTTTGCAGAGACTGCATTTTGTGCTGTTGTGCAGAGCTGTTCTATCTCTTTCCAGGAAGCCTATAGATTTTGTACCAATTGCTTACTCTCGCCCGTAAAAAACTGAGTGTTTGATCTCGGCACACCTGCGAAGGCCAATTTGGCTTCAACAGACATTTGAATTCTCGCTGGTGTGTGCTACTATCACCCTTCTCTAATAAATGTAGGTGTGCATGATCATCCGAAAAATGCTTTCTCCACGCTTGTACAATCATCTTTTGAAGTTCATTATATAACAGATTGTACACATCCATTACCAGACCATCATCAAGAGGAACTAAATTTCCTTCCTTGCTCGGTGCTAACTCTACGACTGGATGTTGTGGAGACTGAACGGTCGACATATTCATCCCACTGTTCCAGTTCCAACTCCATGTCCACAACTTCAATCAATTCTTCAATCTGCTGAGCAAGCTCCCAATCCTGCATCTTTTCACTCTCTCCTTCTGCTACTGGCTAGTTCTGTTCTTGCTCTTCAACTTGAATTGGCACTACTTCTTCTAGCATTGCACCTTGCCTTTCTTATTCTTCCTGCTTCTGTTTCTCCTATTTTTCTCTCCTTCTCTATTCCTCTTCTTTCCCCAGTTCTTGTTCTGTTTTCTACACCCTTAGTTCTATTTCCCGCAAACTCTATTTTCTCTCTTCCTCCACTCTAGTCTCTGTATCCTCTTCTTCCTCTTTGCTTCCATTGTCAAAGATTCATGCATAAGGATTGAATCCACTTTCACTCTGCAACTTTGTTCTCCCTCTGGACTATCATCAACCTTTCTCTTTCCCTTATCCTGCAAGGGATTGCTGCTTTTTGCTGGTGCTACTTCCGGAGTTGTTCTCTAGATCTACCCCAAGGCTCTTTGCTGAAAGATCTTCATTAACTTGCTGCCATGTTAGTGTTGACTGTTTTTCTATAAACAGTTGAGTGTCTGCGTATACTGACGAGTCTACTGGTGTTTGCTCAATGACTTCCCTAGTACTGCTTTCAGTGGTCCCTATTGAAGCAACTCTCTTTGGTGTCATGGTAACAATGATTGATGGGATAAAGTGCTTCACAAGTGTGGTACCCATGGGACAAAAATAACACTCAGGGAAAACAAACATTAGCTTCAACAAATCTACCTTCAAAGCATGATAAAGCAGCAAACCGGCCATCTGATGGGAAATATTGCACAATTTTCAATGGCAAGAGGGACTGGTTGCCTGTTGGAACTACACACTGCAGATTCCCAACAACCAAGAATGAATCTTGAGGCTTGGTACAACGAAATGCACATTCCCAGCCTGGGCAAAGACTTAGACAGACTGCACATTGTGCAGTTTTAGTGGCCAAGGTGAAATGCTGACCCCTGGAACTATGAAATGCACAGTTGGAGCCAACTTGTACTGCACGTTGCATAGTTCTAGAGGCCAAGCTTGTGGTTTGAACCTTAGGATTGCACAACGCCCAACTCGGTAAGGAAAAATCGGCCAAGGAAAGGGAAAATTTTCCCAAGGGAAGTGTGAAAAAAGAGCAAATCTAAGTGAGATTGAATGAATATCTGACTAAGTGTGAATGAATCATGATAGACCAAGTGCATAAACTAAATGAATAGGAAGAGAATGAAATTGGTGAGGAGAGTCACTGCAATGATGACCATTAGTGCAAAAACAAAGAAACCAATGTGACAATTGTGAAGGGCAAATGATAGTTTGAAACTACACTTCTACAAGATAAAATATGCTGAAACACCATCAACCATGAAGAGAAATAAGCGAAAAAACACTCACACAAGAGAAAAAAAGCGATAGAAAAAGTGACAAAAGACGATAAAAGCAAAACTCACCTAAATAAGTAATGAAAAATCCACTGAAGGTTCCTTGATCTCATCGACTAAAAGAAATGCAAGATTCCCATAAAGAGAGGGAATAAATAGATAACCAAGCATTGAAAGTAGTACAACTTCCTCTTGTATTTCACTGAGCTTGTCTGAGAAGCCAAAGATGGTCTCATGCAGAAGCTAACCTATAACTAAAAAGAAAACAAACGAAAGGAAAGAAGAAGAGTAAAAGAAAAAAAAGTAAAGAAAATCAAGGAAACAATAAAGAAATTCAAAAATACTCCTACTCCTAACCTAAACAAAACATAGGCCAAATTTACATAAAGTGATACTTCCAATGGAGCCACTAGTGCATTGGCTGGCCTGTGTAGCTGAGGGAATGCGTGTCCAAAAAGATATACAAGCATACCAATAGAAAAAAAAAGATAAGACAATACAAACCAAAATGTTTAAAGTTTGAAATAACCCGTTGAAAAATAAAAATGGAAAGCGCATGAAAGGAACTTTGTGGATATCCCATGGTGCTCAAAAAAAATTCGAGTCGAAGACATGCAGGCACAAACTTTCAAACTTGAAAGATGAGCGAACATGAAGAAAGAAGAAAATTTCCATTTTGCAACAATGCTCATTACGTACAACTCCTCCAATGATTGAGCGATAGGATCGTGTGATACAGATGGAGGATGAAAAAATTGTAAAATAGATTGATTTTCAATGTGTACAATAGAGTGATGAGGAGCCTGGAAAGATTCAACACATTTATGATCGAAAGTGGAATTGGCCTCAAGGCTACGAGAACCTAACATAACCATCAACTTGGGCTTAATTTCCTTGACAACTTGGGGATGTTCCAATTCATCAGAAGATGGATCATCGAAGATCAGTGGCTTAGAAAGATCGACAGTGGAAGAATAAGAATCATGACCAAATGAATCAATGCAAAGATCACGACATCCATGATCTGAAAGTTCAAGATTACAAATAGAGGCATCCTCATGATCTAACAAATCATAAAGAGGGGATGATGGAGAACGAGAAATTTCACCCTCTATGTTCGCGGAAAGATAAGATAAGAGATTGAGAGGATCATGCATAAAATATTTGTCCTCTCCACATTTAAATGAAAAACTAGCATTCCATGATTCCTGTGAATGATCAAAAGTAGTAACATCGAAAACTGAATTTTCAAAAGATTGAACATGAATGGAAGAATCGTGAAAAAAGTCAGGATAATGTAGAAGATGTGCAGATAGAAGGAGGTCATCCTTCACCGCATATTCTTGTTCAGAATCCCGCACATACTCATCAAAAATGATATCACAGGTTGACTGTTCAACACCAACTCCATCGAGAACTTGATCCTCATGAACATCACAAGATAAATTTGAAACAGGTGAACATAACACATCACAATCTGGAGGATCAGAGGGACCAAAGGATGGAGAACGAGGAGATAACACTTCATCACAACCATCAGAGTCATAGTCCAAACCTACGCTGAAATTCTGAGTATATGGGGTAGGATAAGATGGTGGTAGATCAACGGATTAATTCTCAAATTCTCCCACCTTGACCTGCGAAACTAGAGCTGTTTGATGAGAAGGGGATGAAGGGTCACTTGGAACAACAACCTTGTCAATCTCAGATTTAGAAGCTATAACACTGAGGTATGTTGGGATAGGTTCAAAAGATTTTAATTCGTGTGGATTTTCTTAAATGTGAACAAGATATAGAAATTTGTCTACCAAGAAAGACCAATCAATTTCATCTTCAGGAAATTCAAAGCGGTAAAGGATGAAATGAGCGTGAAAATCCTGAATGGATTCATTAGGTGCTTTTCACAATTTTAAAAGTTTCCTATTAAGAGCTTTACAATCATATAAATTGAAAGAACGACATGACTCTATGAAAAGCTATTTGAAAGAGTGATTGGATTCATTAGGCAATGTGTTACACCATTCTCGCACGCACCCTTCGAATGTGAAAATGAAAAACCTACAACCAACATCCTCACATAAATGTTATGCTTTATGCATAAATCAAGAAACTGTGCGGTATGTTTAAATAAGGTTGTTTCACCCTCGCCATTGAATTTCAGATTGGACAAGTCATCAATAATTCTCGCTGACACCTTCGTATTTGTGTGTCTAGAAAAACATGTCAGGGTTATGGTTTGGGGGGAAGTCATTAAATGTGTGAAAAAATTCAAAACAGACTTCAAGGGGTCAACTTGTCATCTGTCCCTCCTTCTAGTGCCAAAAATGTTGATGGTGTTGGACCCGCCAACCTAAGGGGATCTCCCTGATATGAAGTCCCAACTAGACCTCACACCATTTCAATTAGGAGTCCCAACAGTGGGTGGTAATGTTATGTCAGAGGGAAGTATGATAACTTTGGGTGAGATAAAGTGTGTGACCTTGCGAAGAGTCAAGTGAGATGCATAAAGGTTCCAACACACGAAGGGAAAAGGAAGTGAGCCCCTTGGAAGCCTATAATAGTACACATCTTGAAAGGAACACACGAGCATAATGAAATCTGTGTTGCTGCCAACTTTGTACTGAGGAAAAAAACTAACCAGAACATTAAAAAGACAAGTAAAGAAAAGAATTATAAACTCGTGAGGAAAAAAACTAACTAGAACATTAAAACAAAAAAAAAAACTCGGAAAGGAAACTCATGCGGGTCAAACCCTTGTCACTGAGGAGGGTTTTGACCTGCAAGCAGCGGGTCGATAGAGGCGCCCACCATGTCGATGTTGATCCCATCTAGTTTACCTGAGAACAAAATCAAAATGGAACAAGTTAACGTAAAGGGAATACCCATTCCAAAGTAGATGGAGGGCACAAAATTTGTCAAAAAAATTACTTCATACCTGCTAATTTTCCAAGATGATTCCACAAAGATTGTTAAGGCAAAGGAACTTAGTTGGAAGGAAAAAAATACAAGATAGGAAAAAAAATGTCTAGAATAGTTAACCATAGTAATTCATCATAGGTAAAATAAAACTAATAATTGAATAAGGCTGCGAAGAATCAATCTCACCTCCATGAAAAGACGATAGTAGGGTGGAGTAGTTGGGCTACTCCAGAGTCATAAGCGCGATTTGTATGTATCAAACCCTAATACACCAAGGGCAAAGCACTACTCCGGTAAAGAATAAAATGACTAAATACTCTTGACGAACCCTAGGGAAGTTACCCTAATGGAAAGCCAATTGAGATTAGTGGTAGATCTTACTTGACAGACATATGTAATGCCTAGATCATAGATCAATAAATAAATATATTAAAAATGTCGCTTTGAAATCCTCAAGGAATTGTACCAAGGTTCCAGAGGTTTCATATCATAAATCTTGTGGTAAACATATCCATACAAATCTTAATAATTCAAGTTTCTACTTTTTATTATCAACAACCTCGAGAATTAAAAGTTCGTTGCACAAATAATATCCCATATACATAACCACCATGCAACATATACCATGGGTAACCCCCATTGAGAATGAATTAGGGTCGACTTGTAGTAGGCCCAAGGGAGGGTACCTTTATTAACAACAATACATATGGACAGGTGGGTTTCGAGTCAAGGCTAATACAAGAGTGTTTAGATTGAATGTATTATCTAGGAGACATGCCATTGCAAATCCTTTTTAATTGAAAGAAAATAATAAAGTGAGCATGTAATAATTTGAGAAATAAGAGGGAAGACAAAAATTCGAGCAATAATACTAGTAGTCATCATAGTAAATAAACATTATAAGATATGTGTCTGTTGTAACTATAACCTATATTGGGGAAACCAAAAGGCTTTCCTTGATAAATAAGAACAATGTTCAATCATATAATATGGACAAATGTGAATGAATATTGAAAGTAAAGTTGGTATGTGGATTTTGTAAACATTCAAGCTGTAAAATTCTTTTCTTTTTATAAAATAAAATAACTTGAGGTTAGGATTGGAGTTGTGACATAGTCCATATGAGGAATTCTCCTTATAATTATGGTAGGACCTCCCTAGCAAAAGTGTCCCATGAGAATAGTGTAAGAGGAAAATGGTAGAGGAGGGGGACTCTTAGGGTTCGATTCATTTATAGAAATATAAAGAGGTTAATAATGTAGATGTTAAATTTCAATATATATTTGGGGAGTTGGGGGAGGCAAGAGCGGGAGGGGCAATAGTTAGCTTCGATGGAAAAATTGTGTCACAATTTTCTTGAGGACTTGGTGTCACCAAGTCCAACCAACAACCAAGTTGAGTTCATCGCTTTGTGGAAAGGTTTGGAAATATCTCTTGCAAATAAAATAAATAGATTATTGTTTTTGGTGACTTAATGTTTGTCATTCAATAATTAATCAAGGGAAATAATGTGTCGTGCTTTGATCATCTTCCCATTCTTCAAAGAATTACTCTAATTTCTTCTCAATTTGAGCAGTTGGAGCGTTTCCATGTGTAAAGGCATGTTTAAATTCAGCCACACTTGGTCAAGGTAGAATAGAGATGGATCAAGGTTTAGTCAATCATGCCTCTATCCCTTAATCATGTTTAGAATTCCAAGACGTTCGAGCTCCATCCATAAAGATGACATCATTGGAAATTGTCTCATTTTGGGGCAAGGTCATTTGCCTCCCACTCATTCTAGTCCATCTCATGATTAAATAGAACAAAGGGAAATGGGGTCCGACTTTCTTTCATTTTCTGTCCATGAATTTAAGATTTCCTCTGAGTGTCACATGCTTCGTAACAAATGGCTCATGCACATCAATTTCCTTTTCTCTCGGTGGTCTTTATATTTAATTAGTCTATGGTTGAAGTTGTTGGAGAACTCTGCGGGCATGGAGATTCATTCATTGTGGAGTGGGATGGAATTAATAGTGCCATCCTGCATCTCCCAACTCACTTTCATTCAACTAGTCGAATGATAGCTTCCAAATCACAATTTATCCTTAATTTCCCAACTAACACATTACAAAACTTCATTCACTTACACCTCAATGAATATCTTAGCAACAATTTTATTGGGAGCATTTGGGTAGGCTTATATATATTTAAGAATATGCCAAGTTTGTCCCTAACGACCAAATAATATATTTCACTCTAGAATTCTATAGGTAGATATGGAATTTAGACCCATATTGAATGTTTAGAGATGTGTCCCACAATGGGTTGAAACATGGATTCCATTAATAAATTGTCATATTTGAAGCATCCAAAAACTATGTTACATCATTAAAAACTTTCAAGTTATCCATAGATATCTTAAAAAGGAAGGTGTTGAAACCCCTGAGAGCCAAGGAGGAAATATTCATTCTTTCTACGCTATTGATATTCCATCCATTTAGCAATCCTTTCTTTGTATATTGATTTACACGAAACCTTCCTATAAGGGATGTTTATGTGTATTTATTAACCATTTTAGAAAGAAGACTAGGACTAACTATGATCTAATCATACCCTCATCATTCTTTACAAATAGTTTCTTGGATCTAGTAGTAGAGATGGTATTCACAACGTGAGTTGACTTATTTGGACTATTCTAAATCCCCACTTTCATAAATTGTTGTTAAGAAATTGCATCATCTTTACTCTCCACTCCATCCACTCTTTTATCTCCTAGAATTTAAGCTTCAACCTCACATTCAATCAATATAATCTTTTCCAACCCTTATTTGACTTTTTTTATCATTATTCTAAACCTTTAAAATTGTGGTATGAATAATACTATTAGTTAAGCCTTATAGAAGTATTAGATCATATTACTTTGCTTCATTTTCAATGTTATAAGCAAATTTAACATTAGTTTTATTGATGATTTTTAATTTGAAATTTCCCACCAATAACTATAATACATAATTACCCTAAAATATATCAAACATCTTCACCAACATGCTTACTAGAAGAACCAAAAATTGAAATATTAAAATCACCATAATATTTATCTTTTTATGGTTGAATACTTCCTTCCTCTTTTATATATATGATAATGAATATTTTATTTTGAGATAATGAACATTTTTATTTTGAGTTTATAACTTCTGTAAATTAAACCATTTTCTCACTATGAAAGACCACTGGTTGAATGCTTACTTTCTCTTAAGTCGGAGTGGCGTTGCCAGCGGACGCCGGAGGCCCGGAGAGATGGATCTGATCCGAAAGTGAATGCTAATGGAGTAACATGCATGCTACCATAGTACCATGCCGTTACCAATGATTAGTTTAGTGACTTGTTTTTAAGAATTGCCGCGAACAAAAAAGTTCCCCAACAAACGTTTTTGGGCATTTTCGCTGTAAGGTATTTCGAGCGCCTCTTGACCTGGAGGCTGGTACTAAGAGGACCCCTTGAAGAGGCTTGAAATAAGTTTCATTATGTGAACAATATCGGCCAAAGGAGGTAATGAAGGGGCCACGTCACGATACAATTCTTAGAACGCTTGCGGCAAGTGGGCACGCAGAAAATATCGTAATAATCTTATTTTTGATACAGATGGTAACACTAAAGGCAAGTGGCCAGCAGAAATGATTGTAACCGCGATAGAAACATTAAGGCATTAAGTTGAATTGTAAAAGTTATGGACGCGTGTTGTTGATAATGCCCGCCTGTGATCACATGACACGCAGAAAATATCACGATAATCTTATTCGTGATAGAGTTGGTAACACTAAAGGCAAGTGGCCAGCAGAAATGATTGTAACCGCTATAGAAACATTAAGGGATTAAGTTGAATTGTAAAAGTTATGGACGCGTGTTGTTGATAATGCCCGCCTGTGACCACATGACACGCAGAAAATATCGCAATAATCTTATTCGTGATAGAGAGTTGATAACGCTAAAGGCAAGTTGCCAGCAGAAATGATTGTAACCACCGCGAAATAAACATTAAGTTAAGTTGAATTGTAAAAGTCATGGGCGCGTGTTGTTGATAATGCCCGCCTGTGACCACATGAACGCAGAAAATATCTCATTAATCTTATTCGTGATAGAGAGTTGGTAACGCTAAAGGCAAGTGGCCAGCAGAAATGATTGTAACCGCGATAGAAACATTAAGGCATTAAGTTGAATTGTAAAAGTTATGGACGCGCGTTGTTGATAATGCCCGCCTGTGACCACCTGACTCGCGTGTTGTTGATAATGCCCGCCCGTGACGACCTGACTCTATTCGTTTGTAATTGCTAAAACCATAGGATCTTAGTATACCCGACTTGCAGGTGGTTGGTTATGCTCTTGGTGTTATAGTGGCAGCAATGAGGTTTGATCCTAGGTCTCCCGTGGATTAAACTTGATAGTTACCGATTCACCATGTGGTTAAAAAAAAAAAAAAAAACAATGATAGAAAGTGAGAAATATCGTGTGTTGACAACAACATAAGCGTAGGCACTCCAACCTACCCCTAATATACAATTCTTAGATTATACTTATTCGTGATACCAGTTCGCAACGCTTGCGGTAAGTGGGAACGCAGAAAATATCGTAATAATCTTATTCGTGATACAGATGGTAACACTTAAAGTCAAGTGGCCAGCAGAAATGATTGTAACCGCGATAGAAACACGTTATAATTAGCGACCACACTGTGACAACGACACAAATTTGAATGGCAGAATAGGTATTCTCTTTTTCTTGGCAGAGTTTTGAGCACGTATGCTCCTCCCTCTCCCTGGCAAGCTATAAGTAGCTGTGCTAGTAGCCCAGTTCATCCACACACTGCATGCATTCATCCATTGATCTTTCCCCGCGTTTCAAACATCATGTCGTCTCTCCGTTTTTGCTTTTCTCTTTTTTTTATTCTCTTCCTTTCTTCATCCTCTACTCGCCCAATTCACGATGATCGGGTCTCGTTGTTGGAATTCAAGTCCCTTATTGCCAACGATCCTCAGCAATCCATGGTCGACTGGAATCCCACCAATCCGTTGTGGAATTGGACTGGAATTACTTGCACCCGGCGCCATCAAATGGACAGGGTCATTGCCCTCAACCTCACTGCCATGGATCTGCAAGGCTCCATTTCTCCTTCTCTCGGCAATTTATCGTTTCTCCATTCGATAGATCTTTCAAACAATGCGCTCCACGGTAATATCCCACCTCAACTGGGACGCCTCTTTCGTTTGAGAGAACTGTGGCTGTATTCCAATCAATTCGAAGGAAGCGTTCCCGGTAACCTTTCGAGTTGCCATAATCTGGTTGAGCTCAACCTCTCATTTAACAATCTGACAGGAAATATTCCTCTGGAGTTGGGTTCCCTTTCGCATTTGCAGCAGCTTATCTTAGAAGCAAATGAGCTCACAGGTACTATACCCTCTTCCTTTGGAAACCTCTCAGCCTTGATTATTTTAAATATAGGGAAAAATGCTCTTACTGGTGCCATTCCGCCACAATTCGGTTTGTTTGAGAGGTTGCAAAAGCTTTATCTTTTTCAAAATGAATTGTTGGGAAACATTCCCACTTCTTTGTCTAATATTTCCACTTTGATGGATTTGGGAATTTTCACCAACAATATAACTGGCAGCATTCCAGAAAATTTGGGCTTACTCAATTCTCTTCAATTCCTCGACCTTTCTAGAAATGACTTGTCCAGCAACATTCCTGCTTCTTTGTCAAATCTCTCCTCCTTGGTTGTGTTGGATATTTCTATGAACGAACTCACCGGCAGTATTCCACCCGAATTGGGTCTGCTGACTAATTTGGGAACCCTTCACCTTTTTAACAATAAACTGTCCGGTAAGATTCCCGCTTCCTTGTCAAATATTTCTTCTTTGCTTTACTTGGACATTTCTCACAATGAACTCATTGGCAATATTCCACATGAACTGGGTCTGCTCACTAGCCTACAACTGCTTTACCTTCAAGTAAATAAACTCTCAGGGACCATTCCCATTTCTGTGTCAAATCTCTCCTCTTTGACTGACTTCGAGGTTGCCATAAATAACTTAGTGGGGCACATCCCTTGGGAGTTGGGTAAGCTCAACAATTTGAATACACTCGGTTTACTTGGTAATCAGCTCAGTGGAAACTTACCAAATTCCATTGGAAATTGTTCGAAACTCGAAATATTGTCCGTAGGTTCAAACTACTATTTACAAGGGATTGTGCCAATAGAGCTAGGTAAGCTATCCCTCCTTAAACGACTAAACTTAGGTTTTAATCAATTTGAAAGTGGTGGTCTTGCCAACATGCCCTTCATTACAGCTCTTTCCAATTGCTCTCATCTGGAAAAACTATACTTGGGAAAGAATAAATTCAGTGGAATTTTGCCATTTACGATAGGCAAACTTTCTCGCAATCTTTCTATCTTGGATTTAGATGAGAACAGAATAGAAGGAAACATCCCTTTGCAGATCAGTAATCTTAGTGGTTTACTACTTGTATTTAAGAAGAAATATTTTCAATGGTAGCATTCCATCTTTAAAAAGCCTTGTAAAACTAGAAAGATTGGATTGTGGATACAATCAATTAGAAGGAAACATTCCAAATGGATTTCAACCATTGCAACATCTTGGTCTCTTAGACCTTAGTGGAAACATGCTTTCTGGAAGAATTCCCGATTCCTTGCACTACCTTAAACAACTAAGAAGGCTTTTACTTCATCACAACTTCTTATCTGATAAGATACCTGCCTCTTTAGGAGAGTGCAAAAATTTGGAATTGCTTGACTTGTCTCACAATAGACTTAGTGGAACCATACCACATGAAATCTTCGGTCTTTCTAATCTACAATTCTATTTGAATTTGTCATGGAATTTATTAGATGGCTCATTGCCATTTGAGATTAGTAAGATTGCAATGGCTCAAGCTATAGACGTTTCTACCAATCAATTGACTGGCCACATTCCAATTATGCTTGGAGATTGCATTGAACTACAATCATTGAATTTATCTCGAAATACTTTCCAAGGTTCTATTCCAGATTCTCTTGGAAAATTGCAAAATCTCATGCTCCTAGATCTCTCTTCAAATTCCTTATCAGGTACAATACCAGTTGCACTTGAGAAACTAAAAATGCTTCAATACTTAAATTTATCTTTTAATGAGCTCACAGGTGAAGTGTCAAAAGGAGGATTTTCTACAAATCAAACCATATGCCTAATAGGAAATCCTAGTTTGTGTGGACCAGAAGCATTTTCATTACATGCATGTCCGACATCAAGTGGTCATTCTAGAGTTCTAGTAAAAGTGTTGCTGCCGATTGTTGGTTTTGCTCTTATATTATTCTGTATAGCTTTATCATTCCTTTGGAGAGGGAATGTGCAAATACAAAACTTTAATTTTGCACAAGCTATTTTACAAAAGGTAGAGCACCGAAGGATCTCATATCAAGAGCTTGTTAATGCAACAAATGGATTTATTGAGGCCCATTTGTTGGGGAAGGGTAGTTTCGGATCAGTCTACAAGGGAATTTTGAGTGATGGCACACTTATTGCAGTGAAAGTCCTCAATCTGCAAAATGGTGAAGTTGAAAAAAGTTTTAAAGTTGAATGTAAGGTGTTGCAAAAAGTTCGCCATAGAAATCTTGTGAGAATCATAACATCATGTTCCAATCTCAATTTCAAAAGTTTAGTTTTTGAGTTTATGAGTAATGGAAGCTTAGAGGAGCATTTATATCCTGATAGAGATGACAATGAAGGTGATAAAGTATGTGAAATGAGATTGGAAACACGATTAGACATTGCCATAGATGTGGCCCATGCCATGGAATATCTTCATCATGACTCTCCTGTGCAAGTAGTGCATTGTGATATAAAACCGAGTAATGTGCTTTTAGATGATGACATGGTAGGCCATGTAACAGATTTTGGGATTGCAAGATTACTTGGTGTAATCTCTAGTGATTCACTTACTTCAACACTTGCTTTAAAAGGATCTGTGGGATACATTGCTCCAGGTATGGATTTTCAAAACATTGGTTCTACCTTCTTAAATATTATTAATATTTTTGTATGAATTGGTAAAAAAATTTGATTCTGCAATTATCTTGAATGCAGAATATGGATTGGGTGAGACAATTTCCATCAAAGGAGATGTTTATAGCTATGGCATTATGTTATTGGAAATACTTACTAAAAAGAAACCAACTAGTGACATGTTTGTTGGAGAGTTAATCTTGCACAAGTGGGTTAACTCAGCATTTCCAAATACACTGAAGGATGTCATTGACAATAGTCTTCTTAATGAGAGGGATGGAGATGCATTTGAAGAAAATGATGTATACAAATGTCTACATTCTTTGCTACAACTTGGTTTGTTTTGTTCAAAAGACTCACCTGCAGAACGACCAACCATGAGGGATGTGGTAATGGTGTTAAAAGGAATCAAAGAAGATTTGGTGGGAAATACAATTATTTCCAATAGAGCAAAGCAGAGTATATCCAATTTGCTTGGCAATACAAGTGCAGGAAGGAATGTTGCAACTACATCAAATGATCAAGGTTCTTCTACATTTTAGTTTGTTTATGAAAATTGCAACTTCAAAAGCTTCCATTTTGATGATGTTCTTCCAATGGGAAGATTTATATTACTTTTAGTTTCTCAAACAACTATTAGTTAGTTTAATATAATATTATATATGTGTGATCACATTTAAAATAAAATTTATGCATATATATAAAATATTATATTAGTTGGATTGCAGTTATATATTTGTTTTATTGTGTGGTCAATGACGTCAATACTCATATGCATGTTGTAAGCTTCCTTAGATGCCCATACCATCAATTGCAAAGACTTATGTAAAGTAAACTGCAAAACAAGCTAGTAAATCAAATTCTAAAAAACAACGTCAACGTGAAAGCAAACCACATTTGTAAGATACAGAATTTTCAAATGAAAAAAGGTGAACACTGGTTATTGACTACATGTAAAAGATTCGATTTTGATCCCTGTTGATCTCGAAACATGAGTGAAGAAGGTAGAACACTTTGTTGTATAGTAATATTTTTATGCATCAAACAGCCACTGCAATTTCTATTGACCACGACCATATGTCTCTTGTTCATTTTAGTGGTTCTTCACATGGTTACAAAAATGTTCTTTCTAAGGATCTCTTTCCAAGGGAATTTACCATATTTTCTTGTCTACTGTGATTGTTTAAAGATGAGCATGTCAGGCTTGTATGGCTTCTCTATACTTCTTAGATCAAGGTCTCACTTGTTGTTCTCCTCCGTCAATTCCAATTCACTCACTGAAAGAACGTATTCTTATACTTGAATGTTGTTGTACGTAGATAAAATTTATTTTGTCCTCCCTTTATCTTATGGGCTTTCGTAGAGAATTGAGCACTTTCCATTGTTAGCTTAGCTGCAATGCATTTATACTTAGATGATCTGTATTTTGCTATAATTACAATTGCACATAAGATGTTATGGGCACTAGCCTTTGCTATGATTTTGAACATGTTTTCACTAGCCTGTTTCACTGACCACATCTGCAATTGTGGACCTACATAATTTTTTCTACCCAATCCAATTCGTCTGGGGTAAGAGATGAGCGATTGCCAGTTTCTTCTTATTTAAATATTTTGGGAATATCTTAAATCATTGGAGTGTTTTGCAGCGGTCTTATCAAGTGCAATGATTTGTCCAAATAGTTTTTTTCAATTTGTCTCCCGTATGTATTTCAATAATTTGTTTTAGTTAAGGCCACATGAAGTTTTTATCCTCATTAGAATTGTTTTTATAACAGTAGCGATTCGATATTAAAATTTGTCACATATATTCAATTAGTGAATGTCTTTCGAGGGTTTTCTCAGTACTCATAAGTCTATTTTTGTTGCCTTTGCCATTTTTGAATCAAACTTCTGTCAAAACTCTGATATTCACTCTTTTTTCCTTGTCAAGTTGCTCGACCTCAAGTTTCAGGTCTAAATCTACCTTTTCTCCATGTTTTGCTCATATCAGCTAAGTATGCATGTATTTGTCTTCTGCCCCAAAAATTGGTTTCATGCTAACAAATTTCACAAAATCTTACAATTGATTGAATAATGTTTTTTTTCACAAGATTTGGTTGTAGGATCAGTATAAATCCAAAGTAGATCAATTTTTCTTTGTATAAAATTTTCAGTGCATCATGGTAGAGGAAGAAAAAAAAAGGGGATTCACTGATATATGAGGGAGTATAAATATTCCAGTATGGGTGTTACTGAAGGAATGACAGAAAAATTCATATAGATTCATAAGATTGTACTCAGCATTATAAGATATTTTTTATTTATACAAGTTTTGACCAGAATATCAATTGAATTTCACAGCCGGTGGGAACATCTATCAACAATATTGTCTACCATTCAATGGGTACTTCATTGAGCTAGAGCATCACATCATTTTTTACTAAACGGAAATGAATAACTATTATTAAATGTGGAATGCAATTCACAAGAAAAAAACAGCTCCCAATCGAAATCTTTAGCAAACCAGGGGAAACATAATCATTAAAAATTCAATGGACTCTACAAACCACTTGAATTGTAAATTCTTCTTAAGGTGCAGCAATTGGCATAGTACTAAGCAGTATTGATTTCGATGATTACAGAATAGATTTAAAAAAAAATAAAAATAAAAAATTAGTGCAAGAAAGGTTGGTCCCAGTTCTTCAAGAGCCCTATAAGAAGGATACAATTTTATATCTTTAGGATGGATTTCTTCTGTGTGTCTGATAGTTCAACTTGCATGGTGTTTGGGAAGCACATCTGGGTTCCTGCAGCTTCCATTGTCAAAGTATTTGATGAAGCCGCTGAAGCATGGGCTTATAATCTAATCGTCCCTCCTGCTATATGTAAACCCATGAATTGTCTAAACATGGTGAACCCTACGGAGACCAAAGATCCCATCAATATAGTCCATGAATTCGTATGCTAGATGGTGGTATCTAGGAGTGATCTGAACGAAGTGGGTACTGATATTCTCTACAGTTGTTTTTTCCAAGCTCCAGGAAGAGAAAGGGTGATCTTCTTTTGACACCTTGTATCAAGAAATCACCCATTGAGGTGAAATCGAAAAGTCCTGATGTATACAATTGTGAAGGCGATAAAATTTCAGTGATTATGGCAAGGAATTCTAATTCTGCACAGCCTGGTTAATCTGTGATAGATGCACTTTGCATTATGCCATCAATCTCTGCTTCGGGATTGGTCTTAGCTCGAGTTTCAATGGGGGCTGATGTTGGTGGAGTGAATCTTCCGAGCAGAATACTTTTGGATAAGGATATGAGTTGGGAGGGGCTCGATTCTTTTAATATATGTATAACATGTTAAAAAGCGAGTGCCTGGCTTCTTTTAAGAGAACATGGATTCCTAAGAACCATGAATCCTGGTTTTGGCTACTGTGGAGTAAACTTAGGTCTCACATTCAGTAAGCTACTTGTCTCACATTCAGTAAGACTACAAAATAGCTACAATAGACACTTGGTGGAGTGGGATCTTTAATAATTCACAGTTAGTAAAAAATTGGGAAATACAAATATTATTATACAAATTTATCTCATACAAATGTTATTATTGGTGTGGTGGAATCTTTAATAATTCATGGTTAGTAATATTGTTATACAAATTTATCTCATGATATATAACTATTCAAAGATCCCGACCCTTTGCTGATACTCTGAGCGTATTCTCAAAATATCTGAGATACGCCTATAGCCAGAATATAGATGACTGCAAATATCTAATTATAAATGTTGGCCTATTATTCGCAAGATTTCGAGCCTTGCTGATACGCTGAGCATATTCTCAGAACATCTAAGATATACATATAGCCAGAAGAATATAGATTGCGGCAAAGTCTCATTTGTTCTCATTAAAAATAAAAATTCTCCTTTTTTCGGCATATGCTTGATTGGTTAAATGTTTTCGACTTACCTTCACTATCACACAAATGAAAATATTTATTTTCTTGGTCATCACTATGAATGCATTTGTTCAATATGTATCCATGGTTCTAAGCATTTCCGTTTCTGTTCAAGGAGGGTATAGGATTAACTTGGTGAATCTTTTAACTTTTATTTTAATTTATTATCGATATTATTTTCAATCATGTATTGCATTTTAATATATAGTAGAAAATAAACTTTCAATTAATATAAAAACATAAACCTATTTTGTATTTTAAATATGATATAACCTTTCAGAATTTTCAATATAGGAGTATACATAAAAGTCAGATAATTATATTTTGAACAGGATGAACTATTTTTAATTTTACATTAGATGAATATGAGTATTTTTGAAAAGCAGTAATATAACTATTTATATTTTTAAGTAGTTTTTACCATTTTCATTTTTTTTTTTTTTTTAATTATTATGAGAAATATTATTAAAAATGACAATTTTCTACTTTTTCACAAGTTTTATTTTTCATCTATAATAAAATAGACTTTACAACGTGTTAAAATCTTTTGGAATATATTGTAGTGTATGTTTATATTTTTATGCAAAGTGTATATTTTTTTTATATGATAGTTATGAAATTTGAGGGAAAATATAAGTGACTATGATCTACAATATATTTATTTATTTTTGGTTTCCTTTAACAATCAACATATATAAAATTACAATTTTAGGTTTCTGGTAAATATTTAATTTATGAAATGATAAATATTCAAATTGCACTATTTGAAACATTGTCAAGTTTTTGCTAAATGTTTAGACAATGATAACGCACAATCCATTATAATGGTTAAGGTTTATTTTAATGGTTTGTTGAATTGTCTATCTACACCACTTCGGTGTGTGCCCTCAATATCATGTGCACCTTACTTCAAGTTACACCTAGAACTTATGTTCTTTATTAATATGTGTTTAGGCTTCTATTGCATTCACTAAGATTTGCACCAAAAAAATACACTCATCATGTCCAACCACTTTAAGCACAAACTTCCATGATATCAAATTCTTTTACAAAGTAGTTATATTACCAACCTTGGGTTTTTGAGATACCCTGGTGTTTTTCTTAAGCTAAATTATTGTGTATCCCTAGGGTCGTAAGAATTGAAGTATTATGAATGATTGACTTGAGTTTTATGGCTTATATGACAATATGACATATGATTTTTTTTTTGGTTTCAAACGAGTATCATCGAGGAATTGTTGTTGTGATACGAAGATCATGTGGGAACATTGTTTCATTTTTGCAAATTTTGAATACAAATTTATTCCTAGACTTGTGATTCATGGTATAGAAGTGGTGTACATATGTATCATCTTTTAGCTTACACAAAAAGTTTGAAAAGGTTGATCATGTATGGCTATCTCACAAATTTTATTGATCATATGTGCTATAATTACAATTATTAGGCAAGTAAATAAATATATAGTAAAAAAGATATATGACAAGTGCTATCTGGAATTTGTTTTTGAGTACATGACAAAAGGGTATATTATATGGGTATGGACCAAGGTGATACGTGTTGTTGGAAAAGGAATCTAATAGTCTATAGATTTATGGCCTTATGCATGAAATTTATGATGGAATTTAATAAACTATGTAAGTCATATTATATGTAATATAAGTTTGATTGGGTTTAAATCATAATATGGATTTTTTTTATATATGGTAATGAGTTCAGTCATGATGGTAAAGTTGATTGTGGCATACACCACATTTAGCAATGCAATAAATTGTGTTTGGTGGTATAATAATGGGGTTGGTGTCCAACCAACTACTTTCTCTTGAAGTTTGTTAGAGTTAGTATACATGGTTCATTTGGTCATTGAGATTTACTTGAGCTCCGTCTTTGATATTTTTGAGTTGAACTCGGATCGTATTTGTGGCACAATGAATTGTTGGAGGAGATTTAAGCTCAAAAAATAACTCTACAACAAAAGTAAAGCTTGCCTTGAACGTGAGTACTGTATGTGGTTAAGTTGAACATTATTGTAACATGAATGTGTTAGTAGATGTTTTAGCTTGACTTGGTTTAGCATGGATTTTCAAATTTATTACCATAGCACTTTCATGTTATCCATTAGGCATACTTAAGGTATTTGTATAAGCTTTTATTAGTTATTCTAATCATCATGATTCCCTATGGTTATTATTCAATTTTTACACCTTGATCATTGTCAATATGCCTTGACTAACAAGGATCATATTTCATCTATCCTATGTTTTTTTCCCTTCTCTTTTTTCTTGCAAGATTCTTATATTTTCCAACTTGTCTTCTTCAATTCCATCTTACAAGAACTATTGGGTTAATTTCATATTTAATCTAACATAACCATACTTCCTATAGTTCCTAGAAATGGCCTAAACCATTATTCCAAACATTTAACTCAACTACTTGATTGCCATTATTTTCTTCCTAATATGCACCATCACTATTTAGTCCTTATCACATTTTTATATGGAAATGCTACTATGATTCCACAATTACTTGTTGCATGATCATTCATTTAAAAGATATCAATGGATTTCTAAGGTATTTCATTATGACTATTACCTAATCATGTTATAAGATAAGCTATTTCTTATTGATTTCTTACACGTATTTGTGGAACTTCACTTGCTCACCTTAAGTATTTATCTATTACTCGTGTATTTCTTCTTATTCTTCCAACTTTTATAGTTACAAGTAATACAACAATTTATCATCGTTATATATCCCTTGAAATGTATTATAAGGTATACACCTATGAACAATTGAAGATAAATGCTTTAGAAACCTCCATTATTTTATGAAATCCTTGTCTCTCTCTATTCTTATTTTCTCCTAACAATGATAATGCATATAGATGAGAAATGAAACTAAATACAAATCATAAATGAAATAACCCAAATATTTATATTATCTCAGTGAACCGATTACCCTTAGAACACAACTTGCTCACACTAGCTAACCAAAAAATAAATAATTAATACATATAGTAGAACTTTTCAAGAGGAAACATCTTTTGATGAAAGACCAAACAAATAATATTCCAATATTCCTAAAGATCATGGCAAACCCCCCCACACACACACATATATATATATATATATATATATATATATTCCTTAATTCTCTTTTCTCATAATTAAATATGATAAATTAAACATATACCAACTCATAAATTATATTTCATATTAATATTTTTTAGTATAATTAAATATAGTAATTATTATTTTTAACTTTCTCTCTTTTAATTATGCTTACCCATTTTTAATTTCACTTTTTGTAACCCTTTAGAATTTGGTTATGATTTTATCTCCCCTCTTGATATTTCATCTTTATGAACTCTTATAAAATTTTGGATCCTTCTTTTCTTTTTATTAATTTTTGCAATATTATTAAGTTTATTAATACTACTAAAATATGTATACCCCTAATATTAACAATTCTTAACCTAAAACTTCCGTTTATATAATTAAACATTATTTATATGAAATAAGCTAACCTTTGACAAATTATAATTAAAATTGAAAATATTAATAAATAATCATATTAAAAAAAAATGATAATTTTAATGAATAAAATATTTTAAATTGAATTATCCCCCATAACTAGCTTTCAACTAAATGAGAATAAGTCAATCCATAACAAATAATAATATATAAATTAATATTATTAATAAATATTTATATTATATAATCGATAATATTGAAATAAAATATTTTATATTCCATAACAACTAGTTTTTAATTTAAATATATAATATTTTATTAGATATCTCCTTACCACTAATTCTTAAATAATATTTTACCTTCCTTATTAACTAATTTATGAACAACTAATTCTCAACGGCTAACTCTGGGCAATAATGCATCCATGCTATTTATTCTTTTAGATCAATTGATTTCTCACCTTGTCCTGAGGATGAACCACATTAATTGGTTCGAAACGTCGACCAAATCCTAACAATGTGATTAATCCGAAAAACTTATATATACATTGTGAATCACAAAAATCTTTGATCTAACATAATTAATATTATCATACTTCTCCCCAACTTTCAAAATTACATTAATTAAATTAATGTACTAAATACTTATATATATTTATTATTATAATTATTAAATATATTATCATTCATTGATCCAGGTGGATATTGGTGGCCACCCGCCAATTCCACTTGGACACCCACCATTGTTTCTTTAATTTTTTCAGTTCCTTAATTGTAGCACAGTTTACTATTTTTTGCAGTTTTTCGGGTCCTAAACTTTCGGAGTCATTTTGAGGCCCTAAACGGCGTTTTTTTGGCAATCTACGCTAGTGATTTTTTTATAAAATCATATTTTCTGTCATATTCCTCAGAGAGATCTTTCTAATGGGGTATCATGCGCGTCAAACGGAGATAATATGACCAAGTCGCGACCCCGAGAAGTTGGCTATCCAACTAACCCCAACAGGGCCCATAAACTCTTGGCGTTACATCTCCTCGGGTTAGGGTTTTGGTTGTTTAGGGTTTGCTCTTATTGTTCAATAATAAAAATGCCCTTGAGCCTCATTTTAACACAGTTAGAGGCATGTAGCCTCTACATCTCTTCTCAAAGATAAGCTACCATCGCCCGAGCTAGTCTTATTTCCATTCTGTTTGTAAGCATATTTCAGTATTTGATATTAATGAAACAAAGTGTTATTTCTACTGCATCTTTGTATTTATGGTTATATATGTAATTTATTGCATTCATGTTTAAGTCCAGATCAGTGGTATCAGAGTGGTCTGCTCTTTCTCTGTTTTTCTTTGCATGTCCCCAACGAGGCTAGGATATAAGGAGTTAGGACTCAAACTAGTCAAACCTTTGCAAGACCAGCCTCACAAATCTCAACGGCCTCCCATGGCAGATGTAAATAAAGACGACGGGGCAGGAGATCCTATCAAAATCTTCCTTGAAGAAGCCCTCGAGTGACAAAGGAACGCGACGATGGACAACTTTGCCCAGATCCTTCAGGAACTACCCAAGGGTGACACATCTACTTCCGGAAGCTACTCTGGAAGTGCCACACCCTTTAAGGTACAAGTTAACTTTGACATTCCCATATTTGAGGGTCAGATAGATGCAGATGTTGCAGATAAATGGTTAAATATGCTAGAAGCATATTTTTCCATTCATGATTTTTCCAGCCGGGAAAAGATCACTTTTGCAATTCTTAAAGCAGCCCCCCACGTCAAGGACTAGTGAGAAACATACTATGAGTAGAAGGATGAAAGTACGAACTCACTGTTTTCAGCGGCACCCACTTGGAACTTGTTCTAGGATACCATCAAGGAGCAGTACTACCCTGTCGGGAGCTATGAGGATAAATACATAAAGTGGACAATGCTGCGACAGGGAAGGGACCAAGATGTGCCAAAATTTACCAATGTATTTCATACCCTTCGCACAAAGTTGGGTATCAAGAATTATATGAAGCATTTGGTTCTCAAGTACCGTGACTGCCTGCACAGGTACATCCAGGACGAGATGGAATTCCTGGACATCTCCTCGCTCGGCAAGGTATACCGATATGCCGTCAAGATTGAGAAAAAGTTTAAACAAAAGAAGTGAGACTTTGGATCTGTGAATCCGAAGCAAGGGAAAGGTGCCCCCATCATGCAGAACAAAGGACAAAGCCAAGGCGGGGCGGCCCAGGACAACCCACCAAAGTCTCAAGCAAAGAACAACACTTTTCAAATCCATTTTCCAGTAGATAGGAATCTATCCTACTGTACCACGCTCTTGGTGCTTGCTTCAGCCCATGAAGAGCTTTCTTCAATCTGCACACTTTGTGCGCCTTTCTTTTCATAGCCTAGAGGTTGTTCAATGTAAACCTCTTCCATTAACACTCCATTTAGGAAGGCTGACTTTACGTCCATTTGGTAAACTTTCCACTTGTTTTGTGCTGCTATGGACAACACTACTCTCACTGTTTCCATTCTAGCAACCGGTGCAAAAGTTTCCTCATAGTCTCTCCCATACTGCTGCTTATATCCTTTGACAACCAGTCTTGCCTTGTGTCTTTCTATTTTGCCTTCAGCATTACTCTTGGTCTTGTAGACCCATTTAACTCCAATGACTTCTTTTCCTTTTGGTAGTTCAACTAAATCCCATGTCTTGTTTCTTTCTATGGCATTGATCTCCTCATCCATAGCTTCTATCCATTTTCTATCCTTAATTGCTTCTTTGAAATGAATAGGGTCATCAACATGACAATATAAAGCAAACAAAGAGTTCATACCTTCATTTGTTGCCTCTTGTTCATAAATATCACTTAAATTTCTGAACTTCTTACCTCTTTCATTTGGTGTACAAGTGCTTGAAGAAGCACTTGAATTTCCTCCTTGTGGTGTGCTTAGAGAAGCACTTTCATTTCTCCTCAAGGGTGTCTCTTGCTGCCCTTGTGTTGGTGCTACTATTTGGGGATGTATTTCAGCCATCTCCTCATCATCTTCATCATGTGACAAAGAGTTTTTAACATTCACTGTTTTCTCTATGCTTCCATCCCAAGCTTCCTCCTCAATGAACTGAACATCTCTACTCACAATAAGCTTCTTGGTGGATGGGTTATACAACCTGTAAGCTTTGGATTCCTCACTGTATCCAATGAAAATACATTTCTCCCCTTTGTTGTCCAACTTCTTCCTTAGTTGATCTAGAATGTGTGCATAAGCCACACATCCAAAAAATTTCATGTGGGTGAGTCCTTGCTTTGTCCCATTCCATGCTTCTTCCAGCACTCTGTTCATGATTTCTTTTGTAGGGCATCTATTCAAAATGTACACTACACAGTGTACAACTTCAGCCCAATAATCATTTGGCAAATGCTTTACCTTTAACATACTCCTCGCCATATCCATGATTGTCCTATTCTTCCTCTCCACAACTCCATTTTGCTGTAGAGTGTACCTAGTGGTAAACTGCTTATGAATTCCATTTTCTCTACAAAAACGTACAAATTATTTGGAGATATATTCACCTCCTCTATCAGTTCTTAGAACTTTGATATGCAACCCGCTTTGGTTTTCTACAAGTTCTTTGAAATTGCAAAATCTTTCAAACACTTCACTTTTGTTCTTCAGGAAATAAACCCAAGTTTTTCTAGTAAAATCATCAATAAATGTTAGTATATAGTGGCTACCTACAAGTGATGGAGTTTGCATCGGTCCACATAAATCTGAGTGGAAAATCTCTAAGGGTGCTTTTGCCCTTATGCTTTTCCCTGATGGAAAACTTTCTCTGTGTTGTTTCCCAAAGATACAACCTTCACAAAGGCTGTCTGGTTTTTCTATCAATGGTAATCCTCTTACCATTCCTTTTCTATTCAACAAGTTAAGACCTCCAAAGTTGAGATGTCCAAATCTCAAGTGCCACAACCAATTTTCATCTTTTGGTTCGCTTTGGAAATCCTCTTGTGTCACTGCTGCCATTTCTTCTCCATTCTTCAAATCTGCTTTCATTTTGAGAGGGAACATCGTGTTCCTTGTCATCTTCACTTAAACAATACATTGTTTGCTGGGTGTTTTGTCTATGATGGTGCATACATCATCCACAAAGAAAACATTGTACCCCTTTTGAATAAGCTGTCCAATACTTCAGAGGTTACATTTCATTCCAGGAACATAATAAACATCTACGATGGTTTTCTTTTCACCTTTCCTTGTTAAGACACTTACTTCTCCTTTTCCCATAACAAAAACTTTATTATCAGTCCCTAGTGTGACTTGTGACTTCACATTCTGATCTAACATAGAAAACACGGCTATGTTTCCTGTCATATGGTTACTATAACCGGAGTCTAGAAACCATACATCTTCACTCTTTTCGTCAACCATATTACAGGCTAAAAACAAATTATTTTGGCTGATATTTTCTCTAGTGAAATTTGCACTAGTTCTATTACTGATATCATGCTGCTTCTTCCTACATTCATTTGCATAATGCCCATATTTTTTACAATAGTGACATTGGACATTGGATTTATCATACCTTTGTCCTTGAGCATGATGTTGTCCACTTTGTTGGCTGCTACCTTGGCTTTGGTTCTGATTTGGATTGCTGCCTCTTCCTTGAGCATTTGCTAGACTGTTTCTTCCACCTCTGTTTTGGCTTCTGTCTCTTCCTCTCTTGTTTCCTCTGCCTTGACCTCTTCCTCTTCCAAAGAACATCTAGGTCTTAAAGGCATGTTCTAGAGATGAGTTTTCATTTCTACTCAATCTCTGCTCATGTGTTATCAGTGATGCATGTAGTTCATCAACCGAGAAGTTTGTGAGATCCTTTGTCTCTTCTATGGTGGTGACTGTTAGGTTCCTATACCAATAGGTTTCAATTTTCATGATTGACTGTAGAAGAGCCAAATATGTTCATCCTTTCATGCTGCAAAGGTTCCATATTTTGTAAACAAAGGAAGAAAATTAAAAAATGAAAAGAGGGTATGCCATAAAAGAAAAATCAAAGGGAAAAAAGAATGGATTGGTCAGAAAAAATGATAAAAATGAACCCCAAACCAAAAGACCAAGAAAGTGTGCTAGTTTAAATGCCACTACTGTTCCATTGTTGCAGAATTCATTGTGTACAGGTGGTTGATTCTTCATACCGTTGATGAATAGCCAGACAGTTCAATCCTGGTTAGATCATCTTTGAAATTACTTGTCTTTAGAATAGAGAATAAAGTCTGTCCAAACAGTTCAAGCTTGGCAGATGAGTAAATAGGTAGAGAAACTAAGGAGCCCAACTGCTTAATCTGGGCCCTTGGAAGAGATAAGGGTAGACTTAGATAGGAAGGCATTCAAAAGAAAAGGAAGAAAATCAGGGTTTTCTAGTCCAAATGCACCCAATCAAAAGGAAGAAAAAATGCTAGGTGTATTAGGCTAGGTAGGCAGTTTGAGGTTGCAGAAGCAAGTTTGTGATCACCCTTTTTTCTTGTCAAGAAAGACTTATCTCATGGATGACACAAGTATCATGGCAGTTATTTGGTTGTAAAACAGTGGAAGCATGACTAATTTCCCCTTTCATTCCTCCAGAAATCATTTACTAACATCCCCCTCAAGGACCTTGGGATCTACCCAGTAGTCCTATTTCACTTCATTTTATGAGAAATGCTAAGTTGAACTTTGAGTTTACTTAGTGAAAAGAAGCCACATTTCTTGTGTAAAAGATCTTACCATTTTACTTCATTTCCCTAAAAAACCTAAGTTATTATCTTGTAAACTTAGTGTTACCTATCCATACAATCATATTAACATTAACTTAATTATTTAGCTCCTTTATAATTGACCCTATCCCTATTCTACAAAAAACTATATAAAAAACCCAAAAAATACATAATATTCCCACCCCTGGCAACTATAGCCTTATAACACACTTCCGGGAATTATTAGTCCATTTGGGACCTTAATAATATCCCCCCCGCATATAGAACCTTGGGGTTTATTAAACATACGGTTAAATAAACAACCGCGCTAAACCCTCCCACCTAAACCATGTGTTAACTCCCCGCGCGCATGTCTATATTGGGATTAGTTTGACATTCGGTTAAACTAATAACCATAGCCGCCTGTACACACCACATAAAAAACCCATAACCAAAGTTTTATACCCTCTGAAACATTATTAAATGTTTAAATAATGTGCGGGCCCCCTTATGGTAAACCCCCACCAGTTGCATTACTCGTTGACCGTCGGATCCCGCGCCGTAGATCTAACGGCTGGCGGCGATATCGGAAGCCCCCAACTGCTGAACGTTAGCGTTCAGGGGATGGGCGGTATTTCTGTCGTACCCCTGCCACGCGTCGGCTTCCCGGCGTGATCGGAGCCCCCTCCTCCAAAACCACCATGGGCCAAAGGCGGTGCGGGGAATACCGCTTACCGCCCCGCCGCCTCCCCTCTGACATCATACCCACGTCACCTCATGATGTTGCATCCACGTCGCCCGCCACTGCTCCGCACCAGTGCCATGTCATCTGCTGACATCACCACCACGCCATTGTGTCATCCGCCACGTCATCCAACACGTCAGCTGCCACGTCATCCTTCGTACTGCTACACGACAAAAGTACGTCATGATGACATCATCATAAAAAAGCGCCAAAAGCCTAAAAGGCCCAAATTGTGTTAAAAGTTGCGAAAATGACTGTTTTTGGTTATTTCTATTTATTCGATAGTGGAGACTTCTACATGCGAATTACGACCAATTCGCCACCAACACTCCTGTCCACCACCCAGGCGAGCTTACTCTACAAACTCGGCCTCCTCAGCTCAGTATTGTACCTGCAATTCGTACCAGTCGCCTGTAAAACAGGTATTTACCCACTTTTCGCCCGAAAACCCTGTTTTTCCCGAAATTCTCCGTTAAAATCGCCTGAGGATCTAGAATTCAAATTTAAATGTGCTCCTGCCTATGAACCACTGCATTTTAATTCACTGGGTGACCCCTTTCTCCTAAGAAAACCTGCAAACTCTGCTCTCCTCTGCAAGTTGGTCGTTAAACTGCACTTCAAGACCATTTCCGCTGGCAAATTCTCCAAAACTACCCATGTATTGAGTTAATTTGTCAAAATCCCCTGCAAAAGAGCACCATTTCCTCTGTTTCATCCACCCTCCCAATTTAACTTTGCAGACTTTGTCCTTCTTATGGATTTTACCCAGTAAAGCTATTTTTATACAAGGTTCGGTCTGCAAATTTCCTGACAAAAACCTCAGAGCCAGTTTTCAGTGTTCTGTTGTCGCAAAGACCCAAATTCCAAATTACAAACACAAAGAGTTTAAAGATGGAGAATCCAGTGGCTTTAAACATTACTCCTCTCAATGCACCCCATAGGGGATTAGAAGCACTACCTTTGGCTGATAGGGACTACCTAATCCAAGACCTGGTTTGTGACAAAAACCACCTACAGACATTCTGTGAGCTGAGGAACAGTTATCTAAACAACAATGATATTTATGGGATATGGGAATCAAATTTGCCCATATATTTCCTCCCCTCTGTCAATATCTTCCCTGAGATAATTCACCTCTATTGTGAAAACTATGAGCCAACTCAAAGGGCAGTCAAGTCTCCATCTGGGAGCATCCTCTTTCATATAACTCCTGACTCCATCAATCAAATGCTAAACTTCAAGCCAAGTTAGCTTCTGGTCCCTCTCTCTATGAATTTATTGCTTGATGAAGGTCCCAAACTCTCCAACTCAGAGATAGCCCGAACTGCCCAAGTATTCATGAGAGAAGATCGCTAGCCTATAGGGCCACCTCCTTTTCTCTATGTATGTTTCAATGAAGTGGGTAAATTACTTGTTGATATGATATCCTATATTCTAGGTTTCAAGACAAGTGAACATATTGATGAAACCATATTGGTCTTACTGTCTGCATTTACCCCAGGATAGCCCCCTCCTGTCAAATACAATTATGCCAAATTCATTGCCAACAAGATACATGACCAACTACTGAAGCTAGATAGGGAGGGAGTCTTCAAGTATTCATCCTACATCTATCATCTATTCCTGTATTATCAGCCAGACTGTTTCCAATGCCCCATCAAAAGATTGGACTCTAAAGGAGAAAAGAGGTTTGTGATTTTTTGGACCTCAGTCTTTCATGAAGTCCGCAGCTCTCCCTACTCTTACTGTGAGTTCATTGACATGTTTGTCTATCCAGTCTCTTCTCTCCTAAAGAGAACTCCTCCTCCTAGACTATCCTATGACATGCAGAAAATATTGCAGCTCTCAAAAAACTACAAAATAGGTGACTGGTACTTTTACCAGAATCACACTATCATCAGGATATATGGCTGTGAGCTATGTCCCTACAGACTGCCAAGATATGTGCCAATGAGACTGTTTGCCTTGGAATATTACAGGCAATTTATCAATTCAGATTTAACTCATTTCCATAGCACCAAGAAAAAGGCTCAGTTGAAATTCAGAGACCAACTAGGCCCCTTTGTCATGAACAAAAAAGGATGGCAAGATGCTGATCAAATATTGGGGGAGAAACTCAGGTTAAAAAGAAGTTTTTGGTGGCTACCTTATGACCCAAATGGCTTTATCAATTCCAGAAAAATAAAATATAGGCTGTCAGCCTATGAACATTGCAAAATCCGACAGATAGAACAATTTGCCAACCAAGATGAGTGGGTGGAAGGCACACTAGTTGAAGAGTTCACCCAAGAAGAAATAATGGAGCAAAATGTGAAAGAATTGGAAAAGAATCTTGACTTGGATTCTTTTGAGCAGGTGTCATTCAAACTGCCACAACAAGTCGGAGAAGGCACATCAACTGCTGCAGCTTCACAAGCTGCCCAAGAAAGGACTACACCAGCAGCAGGTACAACAAAGGGCAAGGAGGTAGTAGATACAGAGCAAGAAACAATGACAGACCAGCCAACTACCTCAAAGGAACAGAGTCAAGGGAAAGCCCCTCCACTGCAGACAGAGGCACCACAGATTCCAGCATTGCAAACTCCTCTCAATGAGGAAAGAAGCAAGAAACGGGACAGGGAAGAGACCACACCTGCAAGTGGGTCAACACAGCAGCTAGAGGCCAAAAGGCAGAGAATAGATCCTCAAGTTGAAGAGAAGATTAGTGAATGAATCATAGAGAGTCCAAGGAGGGAGAGGGAAACCAGCCAGCAAACATCCACCAGCTCTCACAGACAAGAAACATAGAGGCAACATGGTATGGAGGTATCCTCCTCAAGGTAGCAAAGTAAGCAACCACCTGGTATTAAAGGAACATTCATGGAAATTAAGGCCCAAAATGAATTATTAAGAGTACATCTTTATGATCAACTCCTCAAAACAACACCCTCCAAACAGCAAAGACTGATGGCAGCTTATGACTTTAAGGAGGAAAAGATGATCTTAAGTCATTTCAAGCCTAAGATTCAGCAACCACAGACAGCGGCGGACTACATAAAGACTAATCTAGAAGTCCTCGCCAAGGACATACATCCAATGGACCAAATTGAGCTACACAAGCAAACATGTGAAATGGTCTATGCTACATTGGCAGACAAGGCAATGCTGGCCCATCAATTAAAGGAGTCATTAGGCAACACATCTTCCCAATTGGATTTAGAAAGAATATCTTCCTTGGCTAAAGACAACAAAATAAAGACCCTGGAGGAAATTATTGTTGAGCTAGGGCATGATCCTAAGGATGCCAAGGGAATCAAAGCCCTCATAAGAAAAAAGGAATAAGATATTGCTGCACTTAGAAAGCAATTGAGGCTACCTGCAACCATGAACCCACAAACTACAGAACTTGCAGAAGAGAAGGCAGAAGGAGATACAATGGATTTGATGATGAGGATGAATCAAAAAATAATTCAAATGGAGCAAGAATTGGAGAAAGCATTGCAAGGCAAGCAGGGAGAGTCGACCTCCCAGCCACCTGTAACAGCTCCAATAGTCCCCACTGCCCTTTCCACACATGCAGCAGCAATCCCTCCTATCACCCCAGCATCAACAACAGGTACATCAACTATAGATACTTCAGCAACAACAGCAACAACAACACCAGAATCTAGCATGAGTATGGAAGTAATGATGAAAGCAGTAAAAGAGCTAGAAGTTTAGATGACAGAGCTAAAAGAGGCCAAAGAAAATTTGGCCAAGCTGGAAGTAAGCTATGACAAGTCCAAGATAACAGTGGCTGAAAAAACAAGAGAAATAAAAGCCTTAGACTATGGGTGATTTTAGGGGCGAATGTTCGCCCTTTGGCGAAATTAAGGGGTTTTAAATGTTTAGTGGGCGAATATTTTGTATCATAGTACATTTTTACAAATCACCTCAAATAGCCCACCTTATTTTAAGGGAGAGGGTAAAAAAGGTAAATTTAGCCCTTGAAATTAGGAGTTACAACCTTCCATTCACCCATTTTCAAGAATAGGTTTTATTCCATTCGCCCATTTTCAAGAATAGGTTTTATTTAAGTGAATCCATTCGCCCATTTTCAAGAATAGGTTTTATTTAAGTGAATCCTATGGGCCAAAGGCCCAAATACCATATTTATAAAAGAGGTATGGTGAATTAATAAAAATATAAATAAATGAGAGGTATGGTAAATAAATAAAGCATTTTTTATATTTACTCCATAAGTCACCTTATATACATGCAAGGGTGTAAACAAATAAAAATATAAGTAAAGTGGAGGTATGGTAAATAAATAAAACGTCTTTTTATACTTACTCAAAAGGTATGGTAAATAAATAAAAATATAAATAAACTAGACGCATGGTAAATAAATAAAACTTCTTTTTATATTTAGTCCATAACCCTCATTCTATTTATGAAGGCTCAAGAAAGAGGTTTTATTTAAGTGAATCCTATGGGCCAAATACCATATTTGTAAAAGAGATATGGTAAATTAATAAAAATATAAATAAGCGAGAGGTATGGTAAACAAATAAAACATTTTTTTATATTTACTCCATAAGTCACTTTGTATTTATGAATGGTATGGTAAATTAATAAAAAATATAAATAAACGAGAGTTATGGTAAACAAATAAAACATTTTTTTATATTTACTCCATAAGTCACCTTATATTTATACTATGGGACAAATACCATGGACTAGATTGTTATTAATACCATGCAAAAAATGTTATTAACCCTAATATTAGTATTAATAAAAATAAAAATGGCACATGGTATTGACCCATGGTATTCACCAAAATGGCACATGGTATTGACCCACGGTATTCACTTGGAATGTAGCCTATTTAAATGGGGGAATTAAACCAGCATAGATCCATCTTTACTTTGGATCTACTAACCCCCGAGAGGTATCAAATATCGTGATATTCAAACTAGCATAGAGTGAAAAAATATTTGATCCGATCAAGAGTAAAAATGGATGTTGTAATTTAATGTATGTTAAACATTTTAGTTTGGTTAAAATAGAAAAATAAAATAAAAATCAACTATTAATTTTATTAATTTTTATAAATTACTAATAGTAATTTTTAAGCTCTAGGTTTATGATAACCCATGGTATTCATGTGAGCATAGACTATTTAAAGGGGAAATTCTATCTTAGATCCATCTTAATTCTGGGTCTACCAAGTGCTCAGAGGGATAAATAGATTTCATCCCCCTAAGAGCGGTAGTTGTGGAGTTAAGATGGATATAGGTTGGTTTTTATGATAATGAAGATATTAAATAGACTTAGGAAATTATATTGTAAAAACATCTTAAGGTGAATGGTTAAATCATAGACATTGGATAAGTATATTTGTATACTTCTGTTTTAAACTGAAACAAATCAAGGGCTAAAAGGAATGGATTGATTGCACTAGTCATCCTTCTATAAATTTCCAACATATGTTGGAGTAAATAGATTGTAATTTGGGTAATTTTTCTAATTGCAAACGGGAACATACTTGTGTATTAGCAGGGTGGTTACGAGGTCCCTAGAAGTGAAGTAAACATATTGCAATTTGGGTAATTTTTCTAATTGCAAACAGGAACATACTTTTGTATTGGCAGGGTGGTTACGAGGTCCCTAGAAGTGATGAATTTGAATTTTTCTTGGTTTTATATATAGTATTAGGTGTTTTCTCATGCTTTCTGTGAATGGCACGGGTGAATTTTATCCTACACCCACTAGGATATCGATATGTAATTTCGGTAATTTTGATTTCAAAGGATATTTTAAAGAAATGCAATGATTTCATTTGTGTATTCAATAAACACAAGATTTTATAATTGAGTAAAATATTCGCCATGCCTGGTGAGAGATTCGCCAAAAAATTATATATACATATCATATTATTGATAAAATCGCCTTCCCTTTTTCCTATATACCATGGAGATTCGCCCATTTATTATACATGTAAATTTAGGGGGGGTTCTTAAAATTTTCCCTGCCTTAGACAACAAAATAAAATCCTTGGAAAAAGAGCTTACTCTTCATAAAACTCTGGATAAAATCAAGACAATTCTGTGGGCCAAAATTGGCCAATCTATTACTGACCAATGGCAATCAATTCAGACTATACATGAGCAAATAGAATTGATAGGGATTGCCCAATTTGAGACTCAAAAGGCCAAAGCATCATTGGGAAACATGCTTGAGCAGGCCAATAGAATGATTCAATTTTTGAATACTCATACCAGAGAGCAACTGGCAGCTTTAGATATCAGAAACAGGACAAACACCATTTTGATAGTGAAAAAGGTGCTGACCTTGAGGAATTTTGTACAGACTTTAGAAGGAAAGTGCTAGGAAATGCAAGCAGAAATAAATGCCTTCAAACTAAAGTTTGCAACATTGCAGAGCAAAGGGTTACTCAGTTTATTAACCAGCAGTGGAAGACTGCTAACACATGAACAGTATGCCAACAGGGTAAACACCTATGTTTCTAATCAAATTACAGCTTCATCAAGCATGTCAGAAGACACAGGGCCTCCCTCTGGACAGAGTCTTTATGACAAATTAGAAAATCTGTTCTACATTGAACATGAGATAAATCACCTTTTTGAGGTCCAGCCCAACTTCTATAGATATACTGAAGCTGATGAAACACTAATAAAAATACAAAGACATCAGTTGCCAACAGAGGAGTGGTGGCAGGGAATGCTGGAGGTTTTACCGAGGTAATTTCGGTTCTTCTTCCTTTTTTGATAAGCTACAGGTCAGTAAATTCAAATACATAAGCCACCTGTCAAAGAATGAAGACAGCAGAAAGAGGAAGTCAGATTGTGACTGCAGCTCATTAATGCAAGACCAAGCACCGATGACAAGGCCAGGACAGCAACACAGCTAAACAGCAAGGCAGCAAACGCAGAAATGCAGAATAAAGACGCAACTACCAGCAGACTCACTCAGTCCAAAAGTCAAAAATCTCTGACAAATTAAATAGCCAACACGCCAACATTTACTGCAACATTCATTTCTCTCATTTACTTCTTCTGAAGAGTTGGTGAAGAAATTTATTGCTTGAGAACTTATCTACATGATATTTTGTATCTCCTTTTTGTATAAATACCTCCCCATAAGATGTATTTGGGGTTGGTGATTTACTCTCTAGACTGCGCTGTAACTCTGAGACTCGTTAATACAAATGGCTGTTGAATTTCATTGCTGCTGGACCGTCTGAATGTGGATTTGATGTTCTGGGAACTGCTACAGAATTCCTATGTCTTTCTATGGATCAATAAGTTGCTCTAACCTGTGTTTATGTTTTCTGTGTTTGCAAATTTCATATATGTTTCATAGTCTTAGTAACAGAGAAAAAGAATAGCCCAGAATTTGTTTAAATACACTCTGTGTTCAATCTCTGCTATTAATTATGTTTTCTTCAGAATTAGTCATAAACAGGAATTCTTAGCTGCCCCTGTTTCCACTGATTCTTTCACTTTGAATATTGCCTAGGAATTCTTTACTGCTCCTTGATAATATTCATGCACCTTCTCTCTGCCAGCATAATGAAGGATTCTTGACTGCCCTTCATCCACTAGCTTACATTCCATTAACTTCCAGATCTTAAAATTGTTCCAAGACTGATTATCTTGCTCTGTAGCATTGCCCTTTACCAAAGTGAACACTCTCAGCAGTTCGTCCTCATTGACCCCATTTGCCCAATGGTATAAATTGTTTTAGACTTGCATCCCAGCTCTATTTAAGATCACTATCCAACAAATTTAAAATCAAACTCTGTGCATCACAACTAGCCTAAAATACTTCAAAACAAAGCTAAATTATAAAGAGAGAGCCCTCTCTGGTTGCAAGTTGGCTAGAATCTGCAGCTAAAAGACTAGTTAGTGGTTACCTTGGCCGTATTCCCTTCTAGAGGTAGGGAACAACCTGAGTGATAACATCATTGGCGACTCCACTGGGGACCTGAATGACTGTTTGTTACTGCTGTCTATTTTCTAAAGCTACAGATGGAGCCTGAAGTCAGCCAGGTAGCCTTTGAAACTGTTTTTGCTATGCATTTACAGGAGTAGATAAATGCTGCTTCAGTCAATCTCTAGTTTAGTTTTAGGCTTTAATCATCTGTCCCAAATATTTGATCAGTATCCTTGATTTAACATAGCTAAAAGGAAGCCCAAACTTTCCCATATTTCAAAAGAACTTCCTTTAGAATATTGTCAAAACTGTGATCTTCAAACATTTCCAGAAAATACCAAAAACATATGTAGAAGCTGGCTCCAAAGAAGAAAACTCGTTACACCAGGTCAAACCCTGACCCAAATCCTCCAGCTATTTTTGAAAATCCTAACTTGATCTCTAAGAGCCTTAGAAAACAAGAGAGTCTAGAAAAATATGCTAATTTACACCTTGATATACTTCAGCAAAACCCTACAACATCTGATATTACTCCTGGAAGAGCAATAATCCTTTCTACAGCCTCTCCCAGTTCTTCATCTTCACCTCAAAGTATCCTCTCCACTCCCCCATCCACTGCACATATTCCCACTGCTCTCCCTGTTGTTCCAGCTGTCTTATTTCTCCGTGCTGTCTCATTTATCCCTGTAAATATGGCAAACCATTATGCTCCTCTGCAGTTACCTGGAAATCCAGGGGCTATGCCTCAGGATTATCAGAGCAAAATTACATATTTTGATGGTACTGGCTCCTATACAGCCTAACAACACACTAAGAAAATGATGGACTACTTTGAGAACTATGAAATTGATGACAATGATGTCAGAATGAAATTTTTTTTTCAAAGTTTAACCGGTGAAGTAAGGACCTGGTTTAGGGCACTTGGGGCGAATACAATTGCTGATCCAGATGCCCTTTACCAAACCTTTCTCAACAAATGGGAAAAGAAGAAAGATCCCTTGCATATCCTATCAAAGTATGACAGTTTAAAGAGAGGCCCACAAGAAACTGTCCAAGACTATTGTGCTAGATTCAACAATGTGTACAATGCTATCCCACAAAACCTTAGACCTCCACCTGACCTAGCCTTGATCAAATTCCCTGATGGATTTGATTCCGACATGGCATATCAACTAAGGGAAAGAGCTCCTCCTAGCTTAGAAGACATGCAAAGCATAGCGGTTAGTGTAGAGGCCAACTTGATATCTAAGAGAAATCGGGCTAGAAATGAAAGGAGAACAACTTTCAAAGAAGAGCCTTCAGCATTTGAGCAAAAACTTGATGCAATCATCAAAGGAATGGACAGGCTGGGTGATAGAGTGGAAACCATTGAAAGAAAATCTTCTTGGGAGGGTCAACCAAGTAACACCACTAGGAATCCGAACTTTAGAAAAAATTCAAATCCTAACACCGGGAAGGCTGGCCCTGATCAGAATATCAGACCTCCATTTCAAGAGAACTATGCCGAAGCCTCAACCTCTAGTGAGCCTATAGAGGACACCCAAATCAACCTAATGGGGTTAAACAGTGAGCAACAAATCTTTCTAACACAAGATGACCAAGAGGCCCATAATTTCAATCAATTTCAAACCAAGTCCGGAGAGTCATTTGATTTCAGAGAAGGGTATGATGCAGCGGTCTATGAGGTGCATAAACAATACAAATTAAGAAGCAGAACCATAGATGTGCCTGAACCTGCCAAGCTGAAAGATACCAAGCAGCCAAAGAAAACAAAAGATAAAGCTGCCCTGACAGAACTCCCTGCTAGAACAGATCCCAACCCAAAGGAAGCCACTGTGGAAGACATATCAGATGTACAGCCCTCAAAGAATCAGCCATCCACATCCCTTCCCTCAAAAGAAAATCTAAACTCCCCTCCTGAAAATAATTCTAAAACAGATTTAGCTCAAAACAACACTCATGATGAAGAGAAGGTCACTGAAAATACAACAAAAAAGGAAAACCTTGTTGCTTACAACACAAGAATACAAGTGGAAAAACCTTTTAACTTAGAAACATAAATAGGCAAGCTGAAAATAGCTATTCCTTTGTCTGAATTGGCTAAACATGAAGTGTATAGGGAACAAATCAATAGGTCACTTCAAATACCAGAGAATAGGGATGCAGTCAATGTTTTAGATGACCAACCAGAACTGATTTTTGGTCCTGAAGTCAATGGTAAAACAGTGGATGGAGGGGTTCCTCCATTCTATGTAAGCTTAAATATTCATGACAAAGTGCTGCATAATGCAATGTTTGATTCAGGAGCTTCCCATAACCTAATGCCTAAATCTATGATGGAAAGACTAGACCTAGATATCACAAGGCCATACAAAGACTTGTTCTCATTTGATTCCAGCCAGGTCAGGTGTCTAGGCCTAATTAAAGACCTTTGGGTACCTTTAGTCCAATATCCAGCTAAAATAATCTTGATGGATGTTGTGGTCGCTGATATCCCACCTAAATATGGAATGTTTTTGTCCAGATCTTGGGGTGAAAAACTCCAAGGGTCTTTGCAACTAGACATGTCCTATGCCACCATTTCAGTCTTCGGACAACCAAAGAGATTGTACAGGGAAACATTGATGAAATATGTGGTTAGCAGTCAAGAGAAACCTCAAAACTTCCCCATCTATTCTATGCATTCCGATATGGATTCATTCATTTTATACAATGCTGAGATGTGTCCCAAAACTGATGTCAAACTCCTGAAAATAGCACAAACAAAAAGCATAAATGAACAATCTAGTGCCCAAGATCAAAAAATTCTTGATGTGATTGATACAACAAATGAACATGACATAGCATATGAGTTACAAAATCCAAATTTGCCCACTGAACAAGGTTCCAAAACTCCTAAGGCTAGTCACAACCAAGAAATCTTATGGTACTTAGAATTTGACGGGTCAGTGAACAAATTAGGAGCAGGGGCAAGGGTTTGGATACACAACATGCAAAATGACCATGCTCAAGCTCATGCATATAGGCTAAATTTCAGATGTACAAACAATATGGTTGAGTATGAAGCCCTTTTGTTAGGACTCAAACTGATTAGAAGTCTAGGGGCAACCAAGATTTCAATTCTAGGGGACTCAGATTTGATTATACAACAGATGAAGGGAAGCTTTTTTACGAATGATCTTAGGCTAAGAGCTTACAGAGGTGCAGCCATTGAAATACTTAGCACCTTCTCAGAATCTCAGCTCACCAAAATTCCAAGAAAGCACAATTTACATGCACATAGTTTGGCCACTTTCGCCAGCACTTGCAAGCTACACTGCTGAAATCAAACATAGACCTGCTATTCCAGATAATGTCAAAAATTGGCAGGTGTTTGAAAATGATACACAAATAAATAATTTCCTAACTTTGAAAGAGGAATTCTCAAGTATAAACATTGACATAAGCACCATTGATGATCAACAACAAATAGCCAAAAGTGAGCAAACTATATCAGCTGAAACAACAAATTTAATTTTGCATCCAACAACTTTTGATGACAAAAATTTACAAGAGCTAAAGCAAATGGACCTTGATGAAATGACTGAGGGAGATGACAAAAATTTACAAGAGCTAAAGCAAATGGACCTTGATGAAATGACTGAGGGAGAATCTGAAGTAATTGAATTAAAGGATAATTTTCTGCCCACAGGCTTAACTCCTTTGGAGGATATATTTGATTCAAATGATATTCCAAGAAAGCCAAAAATGCAACCACTAAATGCAGAAATTGAGCACTGCAATATTGGAACCACAAAAAATCCCAAAATGGTAAAACTTTCCAAAGCATTACCTTCTGATCAAAAGCTGAAATACATTGATTTGTTTAAGGAGTTCCAAGATGTCTTTGCCTGGAGCTATGAGGGCCTCAAGTCCTATGATACTTCTGTCATCCAACATACTATACCCTTGAAAGAGAATCAAAAACCTTTTAAACAAAAGCTTAGAAGGGTGAATCCTGTCCTCCTTCCCCTGATTGAAAAGGAAGTTAAACGAATGTATGAAGCTGGAATAATTGCACCAATCAGGTTCTCAAAGTGGAATTCAAATCTAGTGCCTACCAGAAATAAAACGGGAGAGATAAGACTGTGTGTTGACTTAAGAAATTTGAATAAAGTCTCTCTCAAAGACCACTACCCCTTACCTAAGATGGATCATATTTTACAGAGGGTAGTGGGAGCTTCTAGGATCTCACTGTTAGATGGATTCTCAGGATTCAATCAGATTTTGGTCCACCCGGATGATCAAGATAAAACTGCCTTTACAACACCTTGGGGAACCTTCAAATATGTGAAAATGCCTTTTGGACTCAAAAATGTAGGGGCCACATTTCAAAGAGCAATGGACATAGCCTTTGCAAAGGAGATCCATGATTTCTTAGTCATATACCTTGATGACCTCACTGCTTTTTCAAAATCAGACCAAGAACATTTAGAGCATTTGAGGCAAGTGTTCCTAATTTGCAGAAAATATGGCATATCATTGAACCCAAAGAAATCACTGTTTGGCCTAGAAGAAGGCAAACTCCTAGGTCACATAATTTCAAAAGATGGCATTAGAATTGACCCGGACAGAATACAATCTATCCTCCAAGTGCCTCACCCAAGAAACATCAAAGAACTGCAAGCTTTTTTAGGAAAGATCATTTTCCTGAGGAGGTTTATTCCCAACTTGGCTGAACTAATAAGACTATTGAATAATATGCTGAAGAAAGATTCTAAAGTCAAATGGACAACAGAAGCTAAACAAGCCTTTGAGGAGATTAAAATGGTTTTGACTAAAACACCTGTTCTAACAAGCCCCAAGTTTGATAGAGACTTCATAATATTTTCCTTTGCATTTGAGCATACTGTTGCTACTGTCCTATTGCAAAAGGATGACCAAGGGTGTGAGAAGCCCATTTCTTTTTTCAGCAAAGCACTTAGAGATGCTCCACTCAAATGTAAGATCATGGAAAAACAAGCTTATGCCCTTGTAAAAGCCATCAAAGATTTCAGAGTTTATATCTTGTATTCCCATGTGATAGCCTATGTCCCTAATGCCGTGGTCAAAGAGATTCTAACTCAAGAAGGAATTGAGGGTAAAAGGGGAAAATGGATAGCTAACATTTTAGAATATGACATTGAAATTAAGCCAACCAAACTGATAAAAGGACAAGGACTAGCCAAGCTGATGACTGAAACCAATTTTCAAGCCCTTAATATAAATGAACTGGATAACGAACAGGAGATGGCGACTCCACAGATCAATCAAGCATTTTTACAATCACCTTGGTATTCTGACATATGTTATATATTGTTAAACCTGCAAGCTCCTCCAGGGTTGTCCAGGACTAAAAAGAGATTCTTGAAAATGAAAGCTTCAAAGTTTTGTATCATAGATAATGTATTGTTTTGGAAAAACCATGAAGGTATTTTGCTTAATTGCCTAACACTGGATGAAACTGACAAAGTACTTAAAGAATTTCATGCAGGGGACTGTGGTGGACACTTGTATTGGAAATCAACAGCTGATAAAATCCTAAGGGCTGGATTTTATTGGCCCACCCTCTTTGCTGATGTAAAGAAATATGTAACTTCTTGCCACAAATGCCAAATTTTTGAAGGCAAGAAAAAGCTGCTCCCTTTGCCCCTCAAACCCATTTCAACTGAAAGGCCATTTCAACAATGGGGTTTAGACTTCATAGGGGAAATCCACCCTTCATCCTCTGGCCAGCATAAGTGGATTTTGACAGCCACAGACTATTTTACCAAGTGGATAGAGGCTATCCCTTGTAGGCAAGCCAATGACTCAATCATCATGCAATTCTTAGAAACCAACATCTTGTCTAGATTTGGCTGTCCAGAGAATATTATTACAGACAATGATGCAGCCTTTAAATCCAAAAGAATGATCAATTTTTGTCATAAATATAACATTACCTTGGGCCACTCCACAGCCTATTACCCCCAAGGTAATGGCCTAGCTGAGTCATCCAATAAGAGCTTGATCAATATCATAAAGAAAGTACTGGAGGAAAACAAGAAAAATTGGCATAAAAAACTGGTGAATGCACTATGGGTAGACAGATTGACCACCAAAAGATCTATTGGAATAAGCCCATATGAATTGGTTTATGGCATGGAGGCAAGATTCCCTTCATCTTTGGGAATCCCAGTGATAAATTTGCTGCAGGAAATACAAGCAGAACCTAATGATATTCAGAGGAGGATCAATCAAACAATTCACTTGCAGTAGACTAGAGAAGAAGTGTATCAGAGAAGTCAGGTTCTACAAGAAAAACTGAAAAGGATGTTTGATAAAAAAACCAAAGCAGAGGATTTCTTCATTGGGGATAAAGTTTTAAAATGGGATTCTATGAGGGAAGACAAAGGAAAGCATGGAAAATTTGATTTCCTTTGAAAATGACCTTTTGTTATTCAGACTGTACAAGGAAACAACACCTATTTCCTGAAAAGCTTGGATGGCACAGAGGCAGATGATGGGCCAGTAAATGGTCGAATGCTGAAGCATTATTTTGATCAGGTTTTTTGAAGAAATCAACACTTTAGTTTGTACATAATAGTGTTTACTTTCTGCAATTTACTACAGCAATATGATAGGCAATGAGATGCAACAAATTTTGAGGGAAAGGCAAGGAATTCTACCACCTTATGGTATTATACTTGGAGATTATCAGAAGAAGTTAAAAGGGAGACTTGGGGACTGAGAAAATGATGGCAAATATTCAGACAGAGTAACCTAAACAAAGCTGCAACTAAGTAAATGAATTCATGAGAGTCACACAAATTTTGCAGAGGTACTATTTTGTCTACAACAGAAGGAATTTTCAGATTACATCAAGAATTGAACATAAGGCCCTCTGACCTGCTGTTCTTGACTTTTCACCAGGAAAAGCCATCCCCAAGTGGAGCCACTGTTAGGTTCCTATACCAATAGGTTTCATTTTTCATGATTGACTGTAGAAGGGCCAAATATGTTCATCCTTGCATGCTGCAAAGGTTCCATATTTTGTAAACAAAGGAAGAAAATTAAAAAATGAAAAGAGGGTATGCCCTAAAAGAAAAATCAAAGGGAAAAAAGAATGGATTGGTCAGAAAAAATGATAAAAATGAACCCCAAACCAAAAGACCAAGAAAGTGTGCTAGTTTAAATGCCACTACTATTCCATTGTTGCAGAATTTCATTGTGTACAGGTGGTTGATTCTGCATACAGTTGATGAATAGCCAGACAGTTCAATCCTGGTTAGATCATCTTTGAAATTACTTGTCTTTAGAATAGAGAATAAAGTCTGTCCAAACAGTTCAAGCTTGGCAGATGAGTAAATAGGTAGAGAAACTAAGGAGCCCAACTGCTTAATCTGGGCCCTTGGAAGAGATAAGAGTAGACTTAGATAGGAAGGCATTCAAAAGAAAAAGAAGAAAATCAGGGTTTGCTAGTCTAAATGAACCCAATCAAAAGGAAGAAAAAATGTTAGGTGTATTAGGCTGGGTAGGCAGTTTGAGGTTGCAGAAGCAAGTTTGTGATCACCCTTTTGTCTTGACAAGAAAGACTTATCTCATGGATGACACAAGTATCATGGTAGTTGTTTGGTTGTAAAACAATGGAAGCATGACTAATTTCCCCTTTCATTCCTCCAGAAATCATTTACTAACATCCCCCTCAAGGACCTTGGGATCTACCCAGTAGTCCTATTTCACTTCATTTTATGAGAAATGCTAAGTTGAACTTTGAGTTTACTTAGTGAAAAGAAGCCACATTTCTTGTGTAAAAGATCTTACCATTTTACTTCATTTCCATAAAAAACCTAAGTTATTATCTTGTAAACTTAGCGTTACCTATCCATACAATCATATTAACATTAACTTTATTATTTAGCTCCTTTATAATTGGCCCTACCCCTATTCTACAAAAAACTATATAAAAAACCCAAAAATACATAATATTCCCACCCCTGGCAACTATAGCCTTATAACACACTTCCGGGAATTATTAGTCCATTTGGGACCTTAATAATAGCCCCCCCGCATTCAAAACCTTGGGGTTTATTAAACATCTGGTTAAATAAACAACCACGCTAAACCCTCCCACCTGAACCATGTGTTAACTCCCCGCGTGCATGTCTGTATTGGGATTAGTTTGACATTCGGTTAAACTAATAACCATATCCGCCTGTACACACCACATAAAAAACCCATAACCAAAGTTTTATACCCCCCGAAACATTATTAAACGTTTAAATAATGTGCGGGCCCCCTTATGGTAAACCCCCGCCAGTTGCATTACCCCTCGACCGTCGGATCATGCGTCGTAGATCTAACGACTGGCGGCGATATCGGAAGCCCCCAAGTGTCGAACGTTGGCGTTCGGGGGATGGGCGGTATTTCTGTCGTACCCCTGCCACACGTCGGCTTCCCGGCGTGATTGGATCCCCCTCCTCCAAAACCACCATGGGCCAAAGGCGGTGCGGGGAATACTGCTTACCGCCCCGCCGCCTCCCCTCTGACGTCATACCCACGTCACCTCATGACGTTGCATCCACGTCGCTTGCCACTGCTCCGCACCAGTGCCATGTCATCTGCTGACATCACCACCATGCCATTGTGTCATCTGCCACGTCATCCAACACGTCAGCTGCCACATCATCCTCCGTACCCGCTACACGAAAAAAGTACGTCATGATGATGTCATCATAAAAAAGCGCCAAAAGCCCAAAAGGCCCAAATTGTGTTAAAAGTCGCGAAAATGACTGTTTTTTGGTTATTTCTATTTGTTCGATAGTGGAGACTTCTGCATGTGAATTACGACCAATTTGCCACCAACACTCCTGTCTGCCACCCAGGCGAGCTTACTCTGCAAACTCGGCCTCCTCAGCTCACTATTGTACCTGCAATTTGTACCAGTCACCTGTAAAACAGGTATTTACCCACTTTTCGCCCGAAAACCCTGTTTTTTCCGAAATACTCCGTTAAAATCGCCTGAGGATCTAGAATTCAAATTTAAATGTGCTCCTACCTATGAACCACTGCATTTTAATTCACTGGGTAACCCCTTTCTCCTAAGAGAACCTGCAAACTCTGCTCTCCTCTGCAAGTTGGTCGTTAAACTACACTTCAAGACCATTGCCGCCGACAAATTCTCCAAAACTACCCATGTATTGAGTTAATTTGTCAAAATCCCCTGCAAAAGAGCACCATTTCCTTTGTTTCATCCACCCTCCCAATTTAACTTTGCAGACTTTGTCCTTCTTGTGGATTTTACCCAGTAAAGCTATTTTTATATAAGGTTCGGTCTGCAAATTCCCTGACAAAAGCCTCAGAGCCAGTTTTCAGTGTTCTGTTGTTGCACAGACCCAAATTCCAAATTACAAACACAGAGAATTTAAAGATGGAGACTCCAGTGGCTTTAAACATTACTCCTCTCAATGCACCCCACAGGGAATTAGAAGCACTACCTTTGGCTGATGGGGACTACTTAATCCAAGACCTGGTTGGTGACAGAAACCACCTACAGACATTCTGTGAGCTGAGGAACAGTTATCTAAACAACAATGATATTTATGGGATATGGGAATCAAATTTTCCCATATATTTCCTCCCCTCTGTCAATATCTTCCCTGAGATAATTCACCTCTGCTGTGAAAACTATGAGCCAACTCAAAGGGCAGTCAAGTCTCCATCTGGGAGCATCCTCTTTCATATAACTCCTGACTCCATCAATCAAATGCTAAACTTCAAGCCAAGTCAGCTTCTGGTCCCTCTCTCTATGAAATTCTTGCTTGATGAAGGTCCCAAACTCTCCAGCTCAGAGATAGCCCGAATTGCCCAAGTATTCATGAGAGCAGATCGCCAGCCTACAGGGCCACCTCTTTTTCTCTATATATGTTTCAATGAAGTGGGTAAATTACTTGTTGATATGATATCCTATGTTCTAGATTTTAAGACAAGTGAACATATTGATGAAACCATATTGGTCTTACTGTCTGCATTTACCCCAAGACAGCCCCCTGCTGTCAAATACAATTATGCCAAATTCATTGCCAACAAGATACATGACCAACTACTGAAGCTAGATAGGGAGGGAGTCTTCAAGTATTCATCCTACATCTATCATCTATTCCTGTATTATCAGCCAGAGTGTTTCCAATGCCCCATCAAAAGATTGGACTCTAAAGGAGAAAAGAGGTCTGTGATTTTTTGGACCTCAGTCTTTCATGAAGTCCGCAGCTCTCCCTACTCTTACTGTGAGTTCATTGACATGTTTGTCTATCCAATCTTTTCTCTATTAAAGAGAACTCCTCCTCCTAGACTATCCTATGACATGCAGAAAATATTGCAGCTCTCAAAAAACTACAAAATAGGTGACTGGTACTTTTACTAGAATCACACTGTCATCAGGATATATGGCTGTGAGCTATGTCCCTACAGACTGCCAAGATATGTGCCAATGAGACTGTTTGCCTTGGAATATTACAGGCAATTTATCAATTCAGATTTAACTCATTTCCATAGCACCAAGAAAAAGGCTCAGTTGAAATTCAGAGACCAACTAGGCCCCTTTGTCATGAACAAAAAAGAAGGATGGCAAGATGCTGATCAAATATTGGGGGAGAAACTCAGGTTAAAAAGAAGTTTTTGGTGGGTACCTTATGACCCAAATGGCTTTATCAATTCCAGAAAAATAAAATATAGGCTGTCAGCCTATGAACATTGCAAAATCCCACAGATAGAACAATTTTCCAACCAAGATGAGTGGGTGGAAGGCACACTAGTTGAAGAGTTCACCCAAGAAGAAATAATGGAGCAAAATGTGAAAGATTTGGAAAAGACTCTTGACTTGGATTCTTTTGAGCAGGTGTCATTCAAACTGCCACAACAAGTCGGAGAAGGCACATCAACTGCTACAGCTTCACAAGCTGCCCAAGAAAGGACTACACCAGCAATAGGTACAACAAAGGGCAAGGAGGTAGTAGATACAGAGCAAGAAACAATGATAGACCAGCCAACTACCTCAAAGGAACAGAGTCAAGGGCAAGCCCCTCCACTGCAGACAGAGGCACCACAGATTCCAGCATTGCAAACTCCTCTCAATGAGGAAAGAAGCAAGAAACGGGACAGGGAAGAGACCACACCTGCAAGTGGGTCAACACAGCTGCGAGAGGCCAAAAGGCAGAGAATAGATCCTCAAGTTGAAGAGGTGATTAGTGAAGGAATCATAGAGATTCCAAGGAGGGAGAGGGAAACCAGCCAGCAAACATCCACCAGCTCTCACAGACAAGAAACAGAGAGGCAACATGGTATGGAGGTATCCTCCTCAAGGCAGCAAAGTAAGCAACCACCTGGTATTAAAGGAACATTAATGGAAATTAAGGCCCAAAATGAATTATTAAGAGTACAGCTTTATGATCAACTCCTCAAAACAACACCCTCCAAACAGCAAAGACTGATGGCAGCTTACGACTTTAAGGAGGAAAAGATGATCTTAAGTCATTTCAAGCCTAAGATTCAGCAACCACAGATAGTTGCGGACTACATAAAGACCAATCTAGAAGTCCTCGCCAAGGACATACATCCAATGGACCAAATTGAGCTACACAAGCAAACACGTGAAATGGTCTATGTTACATTGGCAGACAAGGCAATGCTGGCCCATCAATTAAAGGAGTCATTAAGCAACACATCTGCCCAATTGGATTTAGAAATAATATCTTCCTTGGCTAAAGACAACAAAATAAAGACCTTGGAGGAAATTATTGTTGAGCTAGGTGTTATAGGGAAAAGTGTCTATTTAGAACTGCTCTATCCCACTAAGGTGTGACAGCTGCCTTAGAAACAAACAGAGAAAAACTACTTTTGTATTTCCTTTATGAACTATAGATAGAGAGGAATAGAAAGAACCAACCTGTGTCTTGTGCTAATCCTTTGATCCAAAACCTCTCTTCTTTGACAGTCTCCAGCTACCTGCTCCCTTACTTGCCCAGCTTCACAAAGTACCTGTAAGATCACAGAAGAAGAACACTATACAAAGACATGGATCTATATTCATAAACAACTTAGGATCAGATTTAAGTTAACCATACAAATGTAACAAGCATCAATGATACAAAAGCATGGAGGAAAAGCTCAAATAGTTTTTATTGATAAACAAGAAAAGATCCAGGAGGAGTTACAACTGGTGGTTCCTGACCTAGCATCAACCTCCCAGCAAAGAAGCCCCTCTTCACCTCAAACAAAGCATAGATCACCCAATACTCTGATGTTTGTCTCAAAAACCAACAACATTCCTTACAATATGCAAAATTCCAGCCTCTGGATCTCTGAGATGAGGGATCCATATATAGATATGTGTAAGGAGGATGAGTCAGCTTGTGATTTGATTAGTGTCTTCTCTCTGTCAGTTCTTGCTTCCACTTGGAGACTGAAGGCCTCTTACTCATCCTTGGTCGAATTCAGTAAGGCAAGTGTCATAGGAGAAGATTCTGGAAGCTTCCATTGTCTCTCCACCTCGCGGAATGACACTGCCATTTGTCATTTCTCGCCCATCGCACCCCACAAAAGGGATTTTTGAAATGCAACGCACCCTCACAGTGTATTTAGGTGCAATGCAACGCACCTAGCCAGTGGAGCACCCGAAATGATCCTATTTTGACTTATTCTGAGCAGTTTCTGGTGGAGAACTTCTGGGAGAAGCTGTAATCTGTTGACCTTGTTCCTTTAGGGGTTAGAACAACACTTTTAGGGACTTAGGAGCCCTTGGTTTATGGACATTTCATGCTTGGAGTTGTAGGGCACAAAAATGTCTATAACAGTTGCCCCCTAAAGTATGAGGCCGTTAACCTTTTAGTGTCGGTTGAAATGCTTTATTATGAGGATCCGAAGTTCTTTCAATGCTGGGAGGAGACCTGTAATAAGATACAATACAATACATTATCTTCATACTGTTTTCATGATCTAGCTGAGGCGGGCATTCCCATGCTCAGCTTTATAAATTCATTTTCATGTACATAGGACAGACAATCGTCTGAGGGTAGAATGATGATTCTCATAGAGCCATCATCCTTTTGGTAGGATGATTATCTGTGCCGCAATGTTGTACATTTGATGTCTTTATTTCTCTGAATATATATCGCAGCCCGGATGGATGAAACTAGATCCGGGGTCTTCAATCTCGTCCGATCTTTACTCGAAGTACAAGTTGATCCATGTGAGAAATGTTTTGAAGTCGAACATGGAAAGACATCGCTTGATTACCAGTCAATGATGTAAACTGTTAACAAGCGCGAGAGGAATCACCGATAATGATAATGATCCTCAAGGTACTGCAGTACAATCCATGTGGTGTGAATAAAGGACTTGGCGTCGAACACCATGCAAATTCTTTCGGTCGAATGTCATTGATGTAAAACTGTCGCCGGAAGTGAGAAACTTGCCATTGAGGCATGCAAGCTCCAAAGTACTGAATGGGTTGTTCCTAGATCAACTTCTTGGATAATGAGCTGGTGTCGACAAGAAGTGATCCGTCACAGGAGGGCCTTAATGAATCCCACATCAATGACACGGAATGGAGCAAATGATTTTGATGGAGGTGAAAACGATCTGATGATATAATGTTCAGGGTGGCGGTCATGAAAGAATGGAGTATAATGTATGGTAGTGGGTGAGACACAGGTGACTTCTCTGGATGACTTCTCTTGAACATATCGGTGACACTGATGTGATAGATTGGTAACATTAACCCCAAATGTGGATGGTATGGCGTGACCATGGTGATGTGACCGGTGAATGAAACAACCCAACCCGACTCGAACACGGAGTGGAAGTGTCATGTTCAAGAGCGACCTGCTACCAACAAAGTTTCTTTGAGTTTTCTTCCCAATTTTTCCCCAGTCATTGCTGACCAGTACCTCTTTATTTTTGTCAAGCTTGAGGAGGATAACATATGCTTGTTCTATAATTTGCCCTTCAGGCAAACCCATCGCTATGTTTTAATCAGCCTAGCGATAGTGAAACTCGTTCTCGTCTAAAGACAAGTTTGTCGCTATTAATCTTTTTAACGAGTTTAACGACAAAGATAACTCGGTCCTTTTCAATTTTAGAGAGTCTGAAAAGGAACGTAAAGGTAACTCCAAAATTCCTTTTTCGTCATCTAATCCCTTAAGTCCGAAAAAGTATAAAACAATACAGAAGGGATGAATTTTTGATAGTTTTAACGAGCCGAACAAAACAAGCGCTCGATCTTTTTGTGTAATAATCCCTCAGGTCCAAAAATATTAAAATCTAGATGAGGGATAGCACTTCCTGTCCCTTTAACGAGCTGGAAGGCCAAGGACTCGGCAATCTTTTCATATTTTACGAGTCAGTTGAAAAGAGCTTAAAGGAGACTCGTCTCTTGAGGAACGAGTGATAAAACGGGTAGCAGCTGATTCCAGGTAAGGTTTGGAATTTTCCAATCACGGCAGTGTCACAAGGATGGCTAATGAAATCACTCTTCGCAGCTGTTCCTCAAAATGGGTAAACAATCAAATGGAGGTGAATGATCGGCCAATGAAAAAGTGGAGGTGACGGTGCAAACACGACCAAGGCTTTAATGGCTGAAGTACTACATTCACGGTGGTTATTTACCGGGGGATAGTTCATTTTTTAACGAGCTTAAACGCGGGTGGAAACATTTGCTCATGTCTTATGTTTATTTTTTAACGAGCTTGAACTATGTGCTAAAACTGCTCGAGGCAGGTTTATTTTTTAACGAGCTTGAACCCTGTGGTAACATTGCTCGTGATAAGTTTGCATGCCCCCAGCATAATAACACAAATCGAGGTGCATGCCCCCCAAGCTTCATTGCATTCAACTCGGTGGTTGGAATGAAGGTTTACCTTTGAGATTTGGAAAGGGGGTTCGTTTCATTTTTTAATGAGGTTGACACAGTAAAAGAACTATCCTCATGACTCCTTGTTTCATTTTTTAACGAGGTCGACACGAGATAAGAACCATCCTCGGAATCCACCGTATTTACAGTATTTGATAGAAAATCAAAAACTGATGGATGATTAAGGTTGCTGGAATAATCTTCGTGGTAATCTAGAAGATGGGAGCGATGGTGGTAATCTTCCCATGGTGCCTCTCCTATCATCATTGATTGAATGATTCCTTCGTCTGTAGAATGTACATGTGACCAAGGATCTGAAGAGGTGCCATATTCCTTAGACCTATCTATCCAAACACTCGATGAGCGTTGATTTGGGTTTGCCCCCCAAGCCAAGAATATTGATTGCTACAATATTTCTAAAATGGCGATGATCCATGCTGACAAAATGTCTAGATATAGAAGACTTCATATTCCATTGTGGCCACTTCCGCTAGATTCCTCGGAGGCGGTAGGGCAAAAGTACCCACTAAGGCAGGGTCTTTTAGGAGACCTACTCCAATATTTTGGAGCGAATGATTGCTTCCACAGATCATTGGAATGCTTCCCGTAACTTGTGAACTGTTGGCGAGAAATGTTTGTTGGTCGACGATTGTAATTCCTCCTTGGAAGGGAAATGCAATCTTCCTGAAGTATGTTGACACAACTGCGGCCATGGCATATATCCAGGGCCTTCCCAGTAGGATGTTGTAATCGAGGTTTCCGTCGATTACTTCAACATCAATTTCTGCCGTTTTACCCCCCAGTTCAACTTGCAAGTTACTTAAAATCTCGTATGGAGTGTACGATCGTCCATCAAATGCTTTTAACATTGTTGACGATCGCGACAAGGGTTGTGAGCCTAAATTTTTCCAGCAACTCATCGACATAATACATGTGGATGCCCCCTCATCAATAATTGTTCGATGAACAGTTTTGTTGAGGGCTTTCACTTGAATAAGGAAAGCTAGTTGAGCTGGTAACTGAGGGTCATATCCTTTATGATCAAAGGCCACAAGATTGGAATCCATTGGGTCAATCCCACCTATTGCTAATAATAAAGCTTGCTCTTGGGAGAGGCAATTCTGCGGTACCTCAAGTGTCGACATAGCGGACGACGATTGGGCCAGGTCCTCTACTATATTATAATTTTGTGCTACTTTTGCACGAGGATTAAATGTCGATTTGTGTACTACTCCCTTTGGCGACTTCATCATCGGTACAGGAAAGATGGGTGGCACAGCTTCGGTCGAAGTTGTTGTCGAACTACTAGGTTGATCTTTATCCTGGTTGTTCGACAGTTGTGGATTCCCGTAATCTTTATTCCTTGTCGTTATCAAAGCATCATTTTGTTGTTTCGAAACTGACAACATAAGCACTTGGGATCGGGAAGTATTTTGATTAGCAACCAGTTTGGTCCCTGGGTTTGGAAACGGATCAGTCAATACCGATGAGGTTTTTGAACTCTTAAAGAGCTTCTTAACTTCAGCTTTATGTGGACAATCTCTCGTCCGATGATCCTCATCGCATATGTGACACCCCGCAGGGGGTTTCCTTTGCCCAGAAGGGTTTGCAGAAGATTTTTCAGGAGACGACTCATCCTGCTTCTTTTTTCTCCCTTTCTTTTTCTTCTTGCCCCCTGGTTGCTTCAGTTGTTTGCCCTTGTCGGTCGACACGACATTTACTTCCGAGGCAAGAAGTTCCTCTTTTGCATTTTGACCGGAAATCTTACGGGCCTTTTTGGATGTAGCCTTTGTTGATTTCACGTCTGTTGCGCCAATCACACCATCACCGGCATGAGAGTCATTGTTTGATTTAGGAGGAGGAGGAACAGAGAATTCCGGTCTAGGGGCGTCAGGTATTTTATCGTAGAGCGTGCCAGACTGAGTGTAAATCAAGTCCAAATATTACGCACGAGTGATAACTTGCTCTTCTGTGACGACTCCCCCTTTTGCCACATCTTCCATGATGGAAGGTAGTAATGACTTGATAAACCATTCAGCTAAGAGCTGATCGGGGACATACGTTTTTACCATTCTACGACGACGTCGCCACTCATGTATATGATCAGATATGTGAGTGGCCGTTGTCTGTTTGAAGTTGGTAAGAAGTTCTGTTCCCATTTCGTACCTTATTGGTAACTGAAAATGGGTTAAAAAGGTTGTGCCTAAGGTACTGAAGTTGTCAAATGAAGCTCTAGGCAATTCGATATACCATTTTGCTGCCGGACCAGTTAACGTCCTCTGAAAAAGGCGAAGCCTAATTGAATCATCATTTAGGGTGTTTGATGAACACCACAGATGAAATGTCATCACATGATTCGACGGGTCTTCACCCAGATTTCCATTAAATTTAGGAATATCCGACGGAAGTTTATGCGGAATCGCTGGCCACCAAGGGGCATAAGCAATTGGATCATTCGTCAGCCGGTTTAGATCTGGTAATTCTAGAGTTGCTACAAAGTGCAACTGTTGATTCAGGTTAGGCGAAGCATACCCAGGATAAGATGGAATCACCTTAGCAGTGGGTCTTTTCATACCAGCATAATGTATTTGATGCTGGCAACTTTGACAAGGTTGATGGGCATAACCATTATAGTATGGTTGTTGATAACCGCTTTGGAAATGCAGTTGCCCATTACTTACAAAGACTTGTTGCTCAGGTTCTTGATATGATTGCTGGAATTGCGGTTGTTGAGATTGAACCAGCCCTGGTTGTTGGACCATTTGCTGTTGTCCAATACTGGATGATTGACCAAGATGAGGAGTCATAGTACTTGTTTGAGCTTGAGTCGCTCCAGATAAGGAGGCACTAACCTGAGGTTGTGATTGAGTCGTCGAGACAAGAGGCTGTTGTATTGCAACCTGAGAAACTTGGGGTTGATATACAACATGTAGCGCTTGTACTTGTGATGCAGTCACCATAGCAGGTATAGTGGGAATATTCGACACAGGGTGGACTGGTTGCATTGAATATACAACCCTTGGTTGCTGAGGCAGTATTGGTACCCAATCGCTGGATGTAATTCCAGTTTGACCTGAACTTTGTTGTAAACTCCCATATGGTTGTTCTCCGGGGGGAAAAAATGAAAAGGCATACTGTCCTCCATATGGTGGCAATCCAGTACTTAAAGGGTAGATTGTCCTTTGAAGACACATTGGATCTATTTGTTGAGTTTCAACATAAGAAATACCAGATGATAATCCGGATGAAGAAATAGGAACAGACCATGTCGTCGAAACAGTCCCTGATTGGACTCAGGCTTGTTGTTGATAACTTGCCGAGACAGATGGTATACCGGCGAACATTGTTGGAGTAGCAGCAGGAGGTTCTGCTGCTGCTGTGTCGGATGACACAGTCCTAGATGTCAACGGTTGTTCAGACATATCTAGTCTTATCCAAAAGATTTCCTAGCGATTCTACAAGAACTTGTGATGAAGGGAGACTAACTTCTAAGACCAACGAGGGAACAGTGACGTTATTCCGATTAAAATAAATTTTAGACGCTTTGACACAACTTGTTTTTTCAATTTTTAAGAGTCGAGAAAAAACAAAAGATGACTCTAGTCTCCTTCGATTTTTAATGAGCCTGAAGTGACAAGTGCTCAGAATGACCTTTTCGTTAAGGAGTCTGAAAAGGAACGAAAGGGACTGCTCTGGAAGTCTAGGTAGAGGGAGTACCAAACCAATCACAAAACTGCAGAATACTTTTTACGGTACGGCAGTCAATCTTCCCGAATGCTGTGTTCAATGCATTGCGATCGATAGGGCAACAGACACGGCTTCCTATGGATAAAGGATTTAAGCCTATAGGGGTCTCCCAAAATATACTCGACGGTACGTGGGAGCACAAGTCCGTACTGGCACTTATCGTCTTAAAGTGGAGGAATCACCCAACCATCAGTGAGAACAACAGTTACCAGGCTTTACGACACCGGAATACGTCTCTAGCCTAGACCTCTAAATGTTGTGCGTTAAGTTCCAAAGAGTTGTTAGATTTATTGAATTTATTTTAAGTTGATCTTGCTTATGAAGTTTGCCTTTTGGGTTCACCACGAGATGTAGATGTAATTCCTAAAATGCAATCTAAAGATGATAAACAAACTTTTATCTCTTTTGTGCAATGAAAACCTTAGCTACTAGAGGAAAAGAAAGACACAATCTTTTCACAAAGAGAAAAGAGCACACTGTAAATGCACTTTCCTAAATCAAGCCAAACAGACTGTCTATATGCAAATGCACATGCATGTATTTGTTTTCGACTTTCTTAGTATTGATGCTAAAAAGAAAGTTGATGTACAAATCTGAATTTCTTTTCAAGCGACAAATATAAACAAGCTCTTTTTCCAAATCAAAAACAGAGATGATTACGACACCTTGCGATTTTGAAATGAACACTTGTTCTTGACACTAGAAAATCACAAATTCAGACCAAAGGCAATAGTAACAGTATAATCGACCATCAACAGCAATCAAACTTTCTCCTATGATCGAAATCGACACTTGCGACAGATCCAAATCAAAGGACGATAGTACGACTATTCTACTTTTGCAATGGAAAACTGTAAACGACTCAACAAACACACAAAACCATCTACAGTTCTTTTGTACAAAGGAGGCGGAATAACAGCAAGGAAAAGGGGTTTTAAACAGACATATACTGATCACAGGCAGCAAAATTCAGAGACAGAACTGGAAAGAATGAAGCACAAGAACCACAGCTGCACAGGGCTAGTCTGATCAACGCACCTGTAACACAGAGAATCTGAAATTCAGCGCAGGTTGCCCCTTCGGGAAGTGCGCTGAAATTCAGGATCTCTGAACAGTACCTGCGCTGAGCTAGAAACGAGACTCTGTCCGGGTTCTGGGTCACAGTTTGCAGTTCAGTCCTTGGTTTTTGGCCGAGTAAAAAGCAATCAATAATGCAACAATCAGGGGTAGATCTAAGGAGGATCTAAGAGCTATCACAAGGGAAATCAGATAGTCTGTGAATCAGCTGTTTAAATCATAAACAGATCCAGTGAATGGATTGAAGCAGTAGTTATCTATTTTGCATTTGTTATGGAAAATGCAGTTCGAGAACTACTTATAAGTTTAATGAAACAAACAACAAAGAATGATACACAAACAAACTAATTAGACATTCCCCAGTGGAGTTGCCATTTTGTTACAAGGAAAAGTGTCTATTTAGAACTGCTCTATCCCACTAAGGTGTGACAGCTGCCTTAGAAACAAACAGATAAAAACTACTTTTGTATTTCCTTTATGAACTATAGATAGAGAGGAATAGAAAGAACTAACCTGTGTCTTGCGCTAATCCTTTGATCCAATCCCTCTCTTCTTTGACAGTCTCCAGCTACCTGCTCCCTTACTTGCCCAGCTTCACAAAGTACCTGTAAGATCACAGAAGAAGAACACTATACAAAGACATGGATCTATATTCATAAACAACTTAGGATCAGATTTAAGTTAACCATACAAATGTAACAAGCATCAATGATTCAAAAGCATGGAGGAAAAACTCAAATAGTTTTTATTGATAAACAAGAAAAGATCCAGACCCAGCATCAACCTCCCAGTAAAGAAGCCCCTCTTCACCTCAAACAAAGCATAGATCACCCAATACTCTGATGTTTGTCTCAAAAACCAACAGCAATTCCTTACAATATGCAAAATTCCAGCCTCTGGATCTCTGAGATGAGGGATCCATATATAGATATGTGTAAGGAGGATGAGTCAGATTGTGATTTGATTAGTGTCTTCTCTCTGTCAGTTCTTGCTTCCACTTGGAGACTGAAGGCCTCTTACTCATCCTTGGTCGAATTCAGTGAGGCAAGTGTCACAGGAGAAGATTCTGGAAGCTTCCATTGTCTCTCCACCTCGCAGAATGACACTTCCATTTGTCATTTCTCGCCCATCGCACCCCACAGAAGGGATTTTTGAAATGCAACGCACCCTCACAGTGTATTTAGGTGCAATTCAATGCACCTAGCCAGTGGAGCACCCGAAATGATCCTGTTTTGACTTATTCTGAGCAGTTTCTGGTGGAGAACTTCTGGGAGAAGCTGTAATCTGTTGACCTTGTTCCTTTAGGGGTTAGAACAACACTTTTAGGGACTTAGGAGCCCTTGGTTTATGGACATTTCATGCTTGGAGTTGTAGGGCACAAAAATGTCTATAACACTAGGGCATGATCCTAAGGATGCCAAGGGCATCAAAGCCCTCATAAGGAAAAAGGAAGAAGATATTGCTGCACTTAGAAAGAAATTGAGGCTACCTGCAACCATGCACCCACAAACTACAGAACTTGCAGAAGAGAAGGCAGAAGGAGATACAATGGATTTGCTGATGAGGATGAATCAAAGAATAATTCAAATGGAGCAAGAATTGGAGAAAGCATTGCAAGGCAAGCAGGGAGAGTCGACCTCCCAACCACCTGTAACAGCTCCAACAGTCCCCACTGCCCTTCCCACACATGTAGCAGCAATCCCTCCTATCACCCCAGCATCAACAACAGGTACATCAACTACAGATGCTTCAGCAGCAGCAGCAACAACAACACCAGAATCTAGCATGAGTATGGAAGAAATGATGAAAGTAGTAAAAGAGCTAGAAGTTCAGATGACAGAGCTGAAAGAGGCCAAAGAAAAGTTGGCCAAGCTGGAAGTAAGCTATGACAAGTCCAAGATAACAGTGGCTGAAAAAACAAGAGAAATAAAGGCCTTGGACAACAAAATAAAATCCTTGGAAAAAGAGCTTACTCTTCATAAAACTCTGGCTGAAATCAAGACAATTCTGTGGGCCAAAATTGGCCAATCTATTACTGACCAATGGCAATCAATTCAGACTATACATGAGCAAATAGAATTGATAGGGATTGCCCAATTTGAGACTCAAAAGGCCAGAGCATCATTGGGAAACATGCCTGAGCAGGCCAATAGAATGATTCAATTTTTGAATACTCATACCAGAGAGCAACTGGCAGCTTTAGATATCAGAAACAAGACAGACACCATTTTGATAGTGAAAAAGGTGCTGACCCTGAGGAATTTTGTACAGACTTTAGAAAGAAAGTGCCAGGAAATGCGGGCAGAAATAAATGCCTTCAAACTAAAGTTTGCAACATTGCAGAGCAAAGGGTTACTCAGTTTATTAACCAGCAGTGGAAGACTGCTAACACATGAACAGTATGCCAACAAGGTAAACACCTATGTTTCTAATCAAATTACAACTTCATCAAGCATGTCAGAAGACACAGGGCCTCCCTCTGGACAGAGTCTTTATGGAAAATTAGAAAATCTGTTCTACATTGAACATGAGATAAATCACCTTTTTGAGGTCCAGCCCAACTTCTATAGATATACTAAAGCTGATGAAACACTAATAAAAATACAAAGACATCAGTTGCCAACAGAAGAGTGGTGGCAAGGAATGCTGGAGGTTTTACCGAGGTAATTTCGGTTCTTCTTCCTTTTTTGATCAGCTACAGGTCAGCAAATTCAAATACACAAGCCACCTGTCAAAGAATGAAGACAGTGGAAAGAAGAAGTCAGATTGTGACTGCAGCTCATTAATGCAAGACCAAGCACCGATGACAAGGCCGGGACAACAACACAGCTAAACAGCAAGGCAGAAAACGCAGGAACGCAGAATAAAGATGCAGCTACCAGCCGACTCACTCAGTCAAAAAGTCAAAAATCTCTGACAAATTAAACAGCCAGCACACCAACATTTACTGCAACATTCATTTCTCTCATTTACTTCTTCTGAAGAGTTGGTGAAGAAAGTTATTGCTTGAGAACTTATCTACATGATATTTTGTATGTCCTTTTTGTATAAATACCTCCCCATAAGATGTATTTGGGGTTGGTGATTTACTCTCTAGACTGCGCTGTAACTCTGAGACTCGTTAATACAAATGGCTGTTGAATTTCATTGCTGCTGGACCGTCTGAATGTGGATTTGATGTTCTGGGAACTGCTACAGAATTCTTGTGTCTTTTTGTGGATCAATAAGTTGCTCTAACCTGCGTTTATGTTTTCTGTGTTTGCAAATTTCATATATGTTTCATAGTCTTAGTAACAGAGAAAAAGAATAGCCCAGAATTTGTTTAAATACACTCTGTGTTCAATCTCTGCTATTAATTATGTTTTCTTCAGAATTAGTCATAAACATGAATTCTTAGCTGCCCCTGTTTCCACTGATTCTTTCACTTTGAATATTGCCTAGGAATTCTTTACTGCTCCTTGATAATATTCATGCACCTTCCCTCTGCCAGCATAATGAAGGATTCTTGACTGCCCTTCATCCACTGGCTTACATTCCATTAACTTCCAGATCTTAAAATTGTTCCAAGACTGATTATCTTGCTCTATAGCATTGCCCTTTACCAAAGTGAACACTCTCAGCAGTTCGTCCTCATTGACCCCATTTGCCCAATGGTATAAACTGTTTTAGACTTGCATCCCAGCTCTATTTAAGATCACCATCCAACAAATTTAAAATCAAACTTTGTGCATCACAACTAGCCTAAAATACTTCAAAACAAAGCTAAATTATAAAGAGAGAGCCCTCTCTGGTTGCAGGTTGGCTAGAATCTGCAGCTAAAAGATTGGTTAGTGGTTACCTCGGCCGTATTCCCTTCTAGAGGTAGGGAACAACCTGAGTGATAACAGTGACAATCACATCGAACCTTGAGGGTAGGATCCTCAATAGTTTCTCCACAATCCTCCTTTCTTCAAGAATCTCTCCATGAGACCTTATCTGTGTGACCAGACCAATCACATGTGTGAAGAATGAGTCAATATTATTTGACTCCTTCTTGCAGAGAGTCTCAAAATCTCTCCTCAACAACTGTAGTTTTGCTGTCTTCACTTTCTCCATGCCTTGATAGGTTATCTTGAGAGTTTTCCATGCTTCTTTGGATGTCTTGGCTGCCGCTATCCTTGGAAACACACTCTCATGCACTTCTTGATACAAAAAGTAGAGGGCTTTAGAATCCTTCTTCTTATAGCTCTTCAACAGTTCTTTCTCTGCCTGAGTCAAATTATTAAACTCATCTTCATCTTCTGGTTCTTCAAACCCATCCTCAACAAATTCCCATAAGTCTTGGGAAGCAAGCAAGGCTCTCACAGTTATTGCCCAATAGTCATAGTTTTTTCCATTAAATTGTGGGAGCTGAGTATTACAGATACCTATGCTAGTGCTGGCTCCAGCCATTCTTGCACTCTTAAGTATGTTTCAAAATACTTGACTGTGTATTTAAAATAACTGACTGTCCTCAACAGTAACACAAAAAACTAACTTGAAAAATACCTTGGATTCTTTCTTGACTGAGTCTTCACTCTGCTGGAGAAGCTGGTGCAACAAGAAATCCTTCCTTCAGCTTCTTTGACACCTTCAAAGAGCCTGGACAAGCTCTGATACCATGTTGGGAATTTCTGATGATTCCAAAAAAAATAACTGAACAAAGAATAATGCTCTGTTTTTAACACAGAGGAACAAAAAAAATTGTTTCCTGGAGAACAGAGTTTTACATATGCACAAAGAAACTTGAATTCATTAATAAAACTGCCTGTTACAAAAAAAAAACTTCCTCTAACAGAGGGATTACAACAGGAACGCTTCAGATACAGTTCCAAGAAAACTTCACTGTCTCTTCTGAAAAATTTACTCTGTCTCAGCTGTAAATTCCACACTGGTGTGTGTAAAAAAAAACTCTGTCTCTGCACTGAAAAAAAATAACACTACTCTGTGTGAAATTTTTCTTTACCCCCTTCGCGCTGCTGCGTATTGGGTTTTCCTTCTAAAAAAATACATACTCGCGCTGCTGCACTTCACATATTACATATTCCAAAACAAAAAAAACATTACATAGCATAGTCAACGGACAAAAAAAACAAAACTAATACGTTTTTACTTTTCCATACTCCTGTGTAAAAAATATTAAAGACTTTACCAACCGCCGTAAGTTTATATTAATTGCATTCAATATGGTGGTCAACCAATATCGCACGGAAGATCTTTTGGTAAAGACTTTACCAACCGCCGTAAGTTTATATTAATTGCATTCAATATGCTGGTCAACCAATATCGCACGGAAGATCTTTTGGGCTTGGAGGTCCTCCCGATAACAACATAAAAACATGTGTCGTTGCTCCCTTAACCCTAGATCTGCCCCAAAGTTAATCGGACGGCTGTTTGCAATTTCCCGGAGGTCCCTTCCTGCTGAAATTTAAGCACCGGGGAATGGTGGTTTTGGAAAGGACTGCTCAGACACGTGTCCGCCGTTGTACATGCTCACTGCCTCCCCAAGAAATACTAGCTTTCGGCAAAAGCGGTGCGGGGATAAACTGGCAGTTTTCAAAACAATACGCTGCAGTTGGAATTACATTTCAACAATATATATTCAATTAGTCAATGTCTTTTGAGGGTTTTCTTGTACTCATAAGTCTATTTTTGTTGCCTTTGCCCTTTTTGAATCAAACTTCTGTCAAAACTCTGATATTCACTCTTTTTTCCTTATCAAGTTGCTCGACCTCAAGTTTCAGGTCTAAATTCTATTATGTTTGTTATAAAGATTCTTTTGATTAGGCCATTGAAGGATGTAATTGCATGGTTCCTTTCTGTTTGTTGCACTTAATCTTTTCATTACTTTTATTGGATATTGATTATTTTCTTGAGCCTTTATTAGTTCTTACTCCTTAGTAGATTGAGTATACAACTTTATTCTATTATGATTAATTTTTGGCTGTGATTATTTTATCCAACAAGAATTACTTGTTTCTGTTATCATGCTCATTTTGTCAAACATATCATACCTATGAGTTGATTGAGTATACAACTTTGTTCTATTATGATTAATTTTTGGCTGTGATTATTTTATCCAACCAGAATTACTTGTTTCTGTTATCATGCTCATTTTTTTAAACATATCATACTTGTGATAAATGGGTGGAAATTTACTTAACTAGTCTATCGTTAATTGTCAATACTTTTGATGCTAGCACTCTTCTACATTTTCCCCATGTTTTGTTCAAATCAGCCTAAGTATGCATGTATTTGTCTTCTGGCCCAAAAATTGGTTTCATACTAACAAATTTCACACAAATTTTACAATGAATAATGTTTTTTTTCACAAGATTTAGTTGTAAGACCAGTGTAAAACCAAAGTAGATGAATTTTTCTTTGTATAAAATTTTCAGTGCATAATGGTAGAGGAAGAAAAAAAAGGGATTCATTGATGTATGAGGGAGTATAAATATTCCAGTATGGGTGTTACTGAAGGAATGGCAAAAAAATTCATATAGATTCATAGGATTGTACTTATCATTATAAGATATTTTTTATTTGTACAAGTTTTGACCAGAATATTAATTGAATTTCCACAGCCCCTGGGAACGTCTATCAACAATATTGTCTACCATTCAATGAGTGCTTCATTGAGCTAGAGCATCACTATCATTTTTTATTAAACGGAAATGAATAACCATTATTAAATGTGAAATGCAATTCACAAGAAAAAAAACAGTTCCCAATTGAAATCTTTAGCAAACCAGAGGAAACATAATCATTAAAAATTCTATGGACTCTACAAACCACTTGAAAATTCTTCTTAAGATGCAGCGATTGGTATAGTACTAAGCAATATTGATTTCGATGATTACAGAATAGATTTTACACCAAAAAAAAATAGTGCAAGAAAAGTTGGTCCCAGTTCTTCGAGAGCCCTATAAGAAGGATACAATTTTATATCTTTAGGATGGATTTCTTCTATGTGTTTGATAGTTCAACTTGCATAGTGTTTGGGAAGCACCTCTGGGTTCCTGCAGCTTCCATTGTCAAATTATTTGATGAAGCCGCCGAAGTATGGGCTTATAATCTAATCGTCCCTCCTGCTATATGTAAACCCATGAATTGTCTAAACATGGTGAACCCTACGGAGACCAAAGATCCCATCAATATAGTCCATGAATTCGTATGCTAGATAGTGGTATCTAGGAGTGATCTGAACGAAGTGGGTACTGATATTCTCTACAGTTGTTTTTTCCAAGCTCCAGGAAGAGAAAGGGTGATCTTCTTTTGACACCTTGTATCAAGAAATCACCCATTGAGGTGAAAACAAAAAGTCCCGATGTATACAATTGTGAAGGTGATAAAATTTCAGTGATTATGGCAAGGAATTCTAATTCTGCACAGCCTGGTTAATCTGTGATAGATGCACTTTGCATTATGCCATCAATCTCTGCTTCGGGATTGGTCTTAGCTCCAGTTTCAATGGGGGCTGATGTTGGTGGAGTGAATCCTCCGAGCAGAATACCTTTGGATAAGGATATGAGTTGGGATGTGCTGGATTCTCTTAGTATATATATAACATGTTAAGTATGTATAACATGTTAAAAAGCGAGTGCCTGGCTTCCTTTAAGAGAATATGGATTCCTAAGAACCATGAACCCTGGTTTTGGCTACTGTGGAGTAAATTTAGGTCTCACATAGTAAGACTACAAAAGTAGCTACCATAGACACTTGGTGTCGTGGGATCTTTAATAATTCATGGTTAGTAAAAGAATGAGAGATACAAATATTGTTATACAAATTTATCTCATACAAATGTTATTATTGGTGTGGTGGGATCTTTAATAATTCATGGTTAGTAATATTTTTATACAAATTTATCTCATGATATATAACTATTCAAAGATCCTGAGCCTTTGCTGATACACTGAGCGTATTCTCAAAATATCTGAGATACGCCTATAGCCAGAATATAGAGCGTATTCTCAAAATATCTGAGATACGCCTGTAGCCAGAATATAGATGACTGCAAATATCTAATTATAAATGTTGGCCTATTATTCGCAAGATTTCGAGCCTTGCTGATACGCTGAGCATATTCTCAGAACATCTAAGATATACATATAGCCAGAAGAATATAGATTGCGGCAAAGTCTCATTTGTTCTCATTAAAAATAAAATTTCTCCTTTTTTCGGCATATGCTTGATTGGTTAAATGTTTTCGACTTACCTTCACTATCACACAAATGAAAATATTTATTTTCTTGGTCATCACTATGAATGCATTTGTTCAATATGTATGCACGGTTCTAAGCATTTCCGTTTCTGTTCAAGGAGGTTATAGGATTAACTTGGTCGGCGAGGGAGAAGCGGACGGACTGTCGGCAGACCAGAGCGGGAGGAGCGGACGGAGCGAGGGAGAAGCAGACGGAGCGAGGGAGGAGCGGGAGGAGGAGCTTGCAGGTGCGAAGGACGAGGAGCCTGCGGTCTGAGGGCTTCTGGGGTTTTTTGCCAGGAGCGGAGGAGGAGCGGGAGGAGCAGACGGAGCGAGGGAGAAGCGGACGGACTGTCGGCAGACCAGAGCAGGAGGAGCGGACGGAGCGAGGGAGAAGCTGACGGAGCGAGGGAGGAGCGGGAGGAGGAGCTTACAGGTGCGAAGGAGGAGGAGCCTGCGGTCTGAGGGCTTTTGGGTTTTTTGGCAGGAGCGGGAGGACGAGCCTGCGCTGATAGAGGATCGAACCTGGGGCTTTTGGCAGGAGCGGGGGGAGCGGAAGGAGCAACGGTGCTTCGACGCTGTTTCGAGAATCCAGAGCGAAGGAGGAGGAGCATCTGCGGTAAGATCTGAGGGCTTTGGGGTTTTTGGCAGGAGCAGGAGGAGCGGACGGAGCGAGGGAGGAGCGGTCGGAGCGAGGGATCATTCGAGAATTTTTTGGAGGGGAGGTTTTGTGCGCAGGTGTAAGGGAGCAGGAACAGGAGCAGGAGCGAGAGGAACAGGAGCAGGAGCAGGAGTTGGAGCGGGCGAACTGAGAGGAACAGGAACAGGGGATCCGGCAGGCGCAGGGGAGCGAAAGGGAATAGGATCAGGAGCAGCGAGCAGGAGCAGGTGCAGCGAGCAGGAGATCCGGGAGGTGCAGGAGATCCGGGAGGAGCAGGAGCGGGTCGTGAGGAGCGGGCTCCCCTGAGTAGGGCGGCGAGAGGCTAGCAGAGCGGTTTCGTCCTACAGGCTTCTTTTCTTCTTCTGATCTCTTAGTCTTCTCCGAGCGGGGGCGAGGTGGCTTCCCATGCCGCCTCTGCCCCCGGTTCTCGCCTCTGCTCCGGTGGGTCTTCACCTTCTCGGTGGCAGTTAGGGTTGTTCTGGCCGCGGAATATCCTTTGGAGCGTTGAGGGAACAATGGGCTTTGCTCTGTTTCGTGCCGCTTCTATGGATTTTTCCGTTGGTCTTTTCTGCCGGCAGATGCGGTTGATTGTGGCAGTGATCTTGTTTCTCGTCTGATTTCGAGTGGAGAGTTTGAGGGGGCGGGGAAGGAGTGGCTTCTTGTGCTGCTCTCTTCCTCATTTCGTGCCTCTCCTTATTGTATTGGGCGGTCAGATCTTGCGCTGTCTTCCGTTGCTTATCTGCTTTGTGCTTTGGTGCCTTTTCTGCACCTTATAGATGTGTTTGCCATGTTTCTGGGCATATTTGGTCTTTCGGGGCTATATTTGGTGATCTGTTTATACAGATTTGTATGTGGCTCGGTCCACGTTATTGCATATGCTTCTTGCTTTTTGCATCATGTAATCTCTTTTTATATGAATATATTATACTTTTTTCTTCGGAAAAAAAAATAAGATTAACTTGGTCATTTTTTAACTTTTATGCACAATCCGTCATGACAGATCAATATCAAATCCGTCATGACAGGTCAATATCAAATCGTGAAGTGATAGAAAGGGGATGAAAACTCGACCTCTTCGCGTCTTTATTATTTTCAATCATGTATTGCATTTTAATATATAGTAGAAAATAAACTTGCAATTAATATAAAAACATAAACCTATTTTGTATTTTATAACCTTTCAGAATTTTCAATATAGGAGTATACATAAAAGTCAGATAAGTATATTTTGAACAGCATGAACTATTTTTAATTTTACATCAGATGAATATGAGTATTTTTGAAAGGTAGTAATATAACTATTTATGTTTTTAAATAGTTTTTACCATTTTTAATTTTTATTTTTATTATTTATGTTATGAGAAATATTATTAAAAATGACAATTTTCTACCTTTTCATAAGTTTTTATTTTTCATCTATAATAAAATATACTTTACAACTTGTTAAATTTTTTTTGGAATATATTGTAGTGTATGTTTATATTTTTATGCACAGTATATATTTATTTTTTTATATGATAGTTATGAAATTTGATGGAAAATACAAGTGACTATGATCTACAATATATTTCTTTAGTTTTACATTTTTTTGACGATCAACATATATAAAATTACAATTTTAGGTTTCTTGTAAATATTTAATTTATGAAATGATAAATATTCAAATTGCACTATTTGAAACATTGCCAAGTTCTTGCTAAATGTTTAGACAATGATAATGCACAATCCATTATAATGGTTAAAGTTTATTTTAATGGTTTGTTGAATTATCTATCTACATCACTTCGGTGTGTGCCTTCAATATCATGTACACCTTACTTCAAGTTACACCTATAACTTATATTCTTTATTAACATGTGTTTAGGCTTCTGAGCTATTGCATTCACTAAGATTTGCACCAACACTTAGAAAAGTCTTGGAAAAAATACACTCATCATGTCCAACCACTTTAATCACAAACTTCCATGATATCAAATTCTTTTACAAAGTAGTTATATTACCAACCTTGGGTTTTTGAGATACCCATGTACGCATTGCTACTTATGTGAATTTATGGCATAGTTCAAATCCCAGTCCACAAATATGTAGAGATTATAGACTTATCACAAGATATGAAATGTTAACATATCTATAATATTTTTAAATATTCATGAATTGACTAAAACTTATGTTTTAGTAAGTGAAGAGATATGATTACATATCTGTAATATTTCTAAATATTCATGAATTGACTAAAACTTATGTTTTAGTAAGTTAAGAGATATGATTAATTCTCGTGGGGTCAAAATGGGTTCATCGTGTAAAACCGTTATGAAAGGGTAAATTGCATTGAAAATTGCAAACAACATTACTAAAGTGGAAAGAAGTGATTGCAATAGTATAATAGTTAGAGTGCACTTCAACTTTCCATTAAATATGATTGACTTGTTCCCAAGAATTTGATCTATGTTTTGACTCCATTATATGATCTTGAAACTAGTAAGGATCCTCCCAATACCAACCCAAGAACATTACAATATGTGGTGGAAGATTATACATGCATTCCTATCCATTTCAACTATATCATAATGGTGAACATTTAGTGCACCAAAGGACCAACAACATATCATCTTTGTCCCTTTGCATCATGAAAATTATAACATTGTAGATGGATTTTAAGTCCTAGATTTGTCTTGGAACAAATTCATAATTCTTTTTTCAAACATTCTAAATTTGCAATTCCAACGATCAAACGATTATAAGTGTGTTTCAGTGTGTAACTAATTCTGAATTAGTAGAGTAGTTTCCCCCTACTTATGAGTGATAACAAATAGCTTTTAATTCAAATTGTAATTTCAATAATGAGAAATTGAAATATCGCGATATAAAATTTAAATTTTGTTCTAGAAACCATTTGTACATCTTAATAAAAAGGGATGTATTTAATAAGTGATTCGAATGCTGTTTTCCCATTTATAATGCAAATACCAACATGGACGTAGTCATCTCATCCTTTAACCATAAATCAATCAAGAAATTTTATTGTCATTGGTATTTTATTAGATAAATTTTGAGGTAAATAATGGGCCTCAAAACAATTTTTTTCTATCAAAATCAATTTTCAAAGAACCAATAAGATTTAATATGTTGATGTCAAGCATAAAGGTAAAGAGCTTTGGAGGAACCCATTATCGATGAGAACCATTATTGATTATAAAAACCACTACAGATGATAACTCAAATGATAAGAACTATGAGTAATATGAACTATAGCTAATAAGATCCATCATTGAGAGGAACTCTAAACCCGATGTTCCTTATTTGGTTAGAACCCCTTACATTTAAACCATGATCATCATAAGAATTCCAACAATGAAGCATCCAAGTATAAGAAAACTTTAAATACAACATAAACTCAACCTTCTGAAGAGATTGCAAGTAGCTAAATCTCAATTCAATATTTTTAACACCCTTCCTTACATAAATTTTAGCAATCTTAACTCTAATAAATGATAACTATGAGTAACAAGAACTTTGATGAGCTCTAATTGAGGATTTATGATCAACAAGAACTATAATGAAGTAACTATGATCGAAAAACTCTCTGAAGAAGAAACTTTTAGGACTAACAAATCTTGGTCAAATCCTTTTCAGTAAGCTTCATAGTTCCTTCATAAATGTTACTATTGGTAATGGTTCCTTTATTAGTCAATTTTTTTGTTCAAAATGGTTCTTTCATAGTCAAAATTCTTACATCAGGAAACTTCCCTCAAACTATGATTGATAGTATCTTTGATGATGACGGAACTTTGACTATGAAAGAAATATATCCAACAAGACCCATATTATCGAAATATTATTTGGCTTCTATTATTCTTTATATTTTTTACTTAGGTCAAGGCTACTTTTAACATTCAAAATTTCACACAAATTATAATGCATTCCTAGGAAGTCTTTTTTCTTAATTTTCCAAAAAATAATGCTACCATGTAGGAACTATATCCAACATGTCTGAAACCTAATTTGTTAGGGTTGTGATATTTTGTATTATTCACTTGAGAAGAATATGAAAAACCACAAGTGAGTTGGAAAAATCATCAAGAGTTCCAAAGACCTCTTGGAATATGAATTTAAACCTTATAAAACAAGTATTTATATGTGTATGATATTAATAAATGTATCTCACATTGATCTACATTCTAGTGCATTCTAACGATGTTATTGGAGTGATGAACAAGGCGACATGGACAAGGTATGTCATTGAAAGGTATTGGCACCAAACCTTATTGGCTTGTGTTGACCCATATATGCTTCACTTCTATTAAAGCTTGCAAAATATTTCAAATCTTGATATCCTGGTGTTTTTCTTAAGCTAAATTATTGTGTATCCATAGGGTCGTACGAATTGAAGTATTATGAATGTTTGAATTGAGTTTTATGGCTTATATGACTATATGACATATGATTTTTTTTTGTTTCAAATGAGTATCATCGAGGAATTGTTGTTGTCATACGAAGATCATGTGGGAAAATTGTTTCATTTTTGCAAATTTTGAATACAAATTTATTCCTAGACTTGTGATTCATGGTATAGAAGTGGTGTACATATGTATCATCTTTTAGCTTACACAAAAAGCTTGAAAAGGTTGATCATGTATGGCTATCTCACAAATTTTATTGATCATATGTGCTATAATTACAATTATTAGGCAAGCAAATAAATATATAGTAAAAAAGATATATGGCAAGTGATATCTTGAATTTGTTTTTTAGTACATGACAAAAGGGTATATTATATGGGTATGGACCAAGGTGATACGTGTGGTTGGAAAAAAAATCTGATAGTATATAGATTTATGGCCTTATGCATGAAATTTATGATGGAATTTAATAAACTATGTAAGTCATATTATATGTAATATAAGTTTGATTGGGTTTAAATCATAATATGGATTTTTTTATATATGAGGTAATGAGTTCAATCATGATGGTAAAGTTGATTGTGGCATACACCACACTTAGCGATGCAATAAATTGTGTTTGGTGGTATAATAATGGGGTTGGTGTCCAGCCAACTACTTTCCCTTGAAGTTTGTTAGAGTTAGTATGCATGGTTCATTTTGTCATCTAGTTTATTGAGATTTACTTGAGCTCTGTCTTTGATATTTTTGAGTTGAACTCAGATCCTATTTGTGGCACAATGAATTGTTGGAGGAGATTTAAGCTCAAAAAATAACTCTACAACAAAAGTAAAGCTTGCCTTGAACGTGAGTACTGTATGTGGTTAAGTTGAACATTATTGTAACATGAATGCATTAGTAGATGCTTTAGCTTAACCTGGTTTAGCATGGATTTTCTAATTTATTACCATAGCACTTTCATGTTATCCATTAGGCATACTTAAGGTATTTGTATAAGCTTTTATTAGTTATTCTAATCATCATGATTCCCTGTGGTTATTATTCAATTTTTACACCTTGATCATTGTCAATATGCCTTGACTAACAAGGATCATATTTCATCTATCCTATGCTATTTTCCCTTCACTTTTTTCTTGCAAGATTCTTATATTTTCCAACTTGTCTTCTTCAATTCCATCTTACAAGAGCTATTTGGTTAATTTCATATTAATCTAGCATAACCATACTTCCTATAGTTCATAGAAATGGCCTACATCATTATTCCAAACATTTAACTCAACTACTTGATTGCCATTATTTTCTTCCTAATATGCACCATCGCTATTTATATGGAAATGCTACTATGATTCCACAATTACTTGTTGCATGATCATTCATTTAGAAGATATCAATGGAGTTCTAAGGTATTTCATTATGACTATTACCTAATCATGTTATAAGATAAGCTATTTCTTATTGATTTCTTACACGTATTTGTGGAACTTCACTTGCTCACCTTAAGTATTTATCTATTACTCTTGTATTTCTTCTTATTCTTCCAACTTTTATAGTTACAAGTAATACAATAATTTATCATCGTTAGATATCCCTTGAAATGTATTATAAGTAAGGTATATACCTACGAACAATTGAAGATAAATGCTTTAGAAACCTCCATTATTTTATGAAATCCTTGTCTCTCTCTATTCTTGTTTTCTCCTAACAACGATAATGCATATAGATGAGAAATGAAACTAAATACAAATTATAAATGAAATAGCCCAAATATTTATATTATATCAGTGAATCAATTACCCTTAGAACACAACTTGCTCACACTAGCTAACCTAAAAATAAATAATTAGTACATATAGTAGAAATTTTCAAAAGGAAACATCTTTGATGAAAGACCAAACAAATAATCTTCCAATATTCCTAAAGATCATGGCAAACCCATATATATATATATATATATATATATATATATATATATATATATATATATATATATATATATATATATATATATATATATATTTTCCTTAATTCTCTTCTCTCATAATTAAATATCATAAATTAAACATAATACCAACTCTTAAATTATATTTCATATTAATATTTTTTAATATAATTAAATATAGTAATTATTATTTTTAACTTTCTCTCTTTTAATTATGCTTACCCCTTTTTAATTTCACTTTTTTGTAACCCTTTATAATTTGGTTATGATTTTATCTCTCCTCTTGATCTTTCATCTTTCTGAACTCTTATAAAATTTTGGATCCTCCTCTTCTTTTTATTAATTTTTGCAATATTATTAAGTTTATTAATACTACTAAAATATGTATACCCCTAATATTAACAATTCTTAACCTAAAACTTTCGTTTATATAATTCAACATTACTTCATTTCTATTTAAATGAAATAAGCTAACCTCTGACAAATTATAATTATATAAATTGAAAATATTAATAAATAAAGATATTAAAAAAAATAAAAATGATAATTTTAATGAATAAAATATTTTAAATTGAATTATCCCCAACAACTAGCTTTCAACTAAATGAGAATGAGTCAACCCATGACAAATAATAATATATAAATTAATATTATTAATAAATATTTATATTATATAATCAATAATATTGAAATAAAATATTTTATAACAACTAGTTTTTAATTTAAATATATAATATTTTATTAGATATCTCCTTATCACCAATTCTTAAATAATATTTTACCTTCCTTATTAACTAATTTACGAACAACTAATTCTCAATGGCTAACTCTATGCAATGATGCATCCATTCTATTTATTCTTTTAGATCGATTGATTTCTCACCTTGTCCTGAGGATGAACCACATTAGTTGGTTCAAAACATCGACCAAATCCTAACAATGTGATTAATCTGAAAAACTTATATATACATTGTGAATCACAAAAATCTTTGATCTAACATAATTAATATTATCATACTTCTCCCCAACTTTCAAAATTACATTAATTAAATTAATGTACTAAATACTTATATATATATATTTATTATTATAATTATTAAATATATTATCATTCATTGATCCAGGTGGATATTGGTGGCCACCCACCAATTCCACTTGGACCCCCACCATTGTTTCTTTCATTTTTTCAGTTTCCTTAATTGTAGCATAGTTTACTATTTTTTGTAGTTTTTCGGGTCTTAAACTTTCGAAGTCGTTTTGAGGCCCTAAATGACGTTTTTTGGCAATCTACGCTAGTGATTTTTTGATAAAATCGTATTTTCTATTGTAGTCCTCGGAGAGATCTTTCTAACGGGGTATCATGCACGTCAAAAGGAGATAATATGACCAAGTCGCGACCCTGAGAAGTTTGCTATCCAACTAACCACAACGAGGCCCATAAAATCTTGGCGTTACATCTCCTCGGGTTAGGGTTTTGGTTGTTTAGGGTTTGCTCTTATTGTTCAATAATAAAAATGCCCTTGAGCCTCATTGTAACACAGTTAGAGGCATGTAGCCGCCACATCTCTCATTAGAGATAAGCTACCATCGCCCGAGCTAGTCTTATTTCCATTCTGTTTGTAAGAATATTTCAGTATTTGATATTAATGAAATGAAGTGTTATTTCTACTGCATCTTTGTATTTATGGTTATATCTGTAATTTTTTGTATTCCTCTTTAAGTCCAGATCAGTAGTATCAGAGCGGTCTGCTCTTTCTCTGTTTTTCTTTGCATGTCCCCAACGAGGTTGGGATATAAGGAGTTAGGGCTTGAACTAGTCAAACATTTGCAAGACCAGCCTCGCAAATCTTGACGGCCTCCAATGGCAGATGAAAAGAAAGATGAGGGGGCAGGAGATCCTATCAAAATATTCCTCGAAGAAGCCCTCGAGCGACAAAGGAACATGATGATGGACAACTTTTCCCAAATCCTTCAGCAATTACCCAAGGGTGACACAGCTACTTCCGGCAGCTACTCTGGAAGTGACACACCCTTTAAGGTACAAGTTAACTTTGACATTCCCATATTTGAGGGTCAGATAGATGCAAATGTTGCAGATAAATGGTTAAATCTGCTAGAAGCATATTTTTCGTTCATGATTTTTCTAGCTGGGAAAAGATCACTTTTGCACTTCTCAAAGCAGCACCCCATGTCAAGGACTAGTGGGAAATCTACTATGAGCAGAAGGATGAAAGTACGAACTCACTATTTTCAGCCGCACCCACTTGGCCCTCATTCCAGGATGCCATCAAGGAGCAGTACTACCCTATCGGGAGCTATGAGGATAAGTACATAAAGTGGACAACACTGCAATAGGGAAGGGACCAAGATGTTCCAGAATTTACTAATGTTTTTCAAACCCTTCGCACAAAGTTGGGTATCAAGAATTCTGAGAAGCATTTGGTTCTCAAGTACCGTGACTGCTTACACAGGTACATCCAGGATGAGATGGAATTCCTAGACATCTCCTCGCTCGGCAAGGCATACCGATATGCCGTCAAGATTGAGAAAAAGTTTAAACAGAAGAAGTGAGACTTTGGATCTATGAATCTGAAGCAAGGGAAAGGTGCCCCCAACCTGCAGAACAAAGGACAAAGCCAAGGTGGGGCGGCCCAGGACAACCCACCAAAGCTGTAAGCAAAGAACAACACCGCGAAGCCGAAGAAGGACATAGGAAAGTGGTGTGAGTTCCATAAGAGCTCCACTCACAACACAAGTGAGTGTCGATCCAAGCAGTCACTAGTGGCCGAGCTAAAGGCTTTGGAATCAGATGCATGTTCCGACTCTAAGTCAGAACCCGACAAGGAGAATGATAAAGGGAAGAAGATTATCGATGCGAAGCCCAACACCACCGCTGCCACCACAAAGATCCAGAAGGAGGAACCCAAAGATCTAAAGGAGGAGCGCCTCTTCCACTCCCAGATGTGGGTAAAGGGTTCCCTGCTACAGTTCATTGTCGACAGTGGGAGCCAAAATAACCTCATTTTGGCAGAGATCGTGAAGCGGCTGGGCTTACCGGCCACAACACATCCACAACCATACACCATCGGGTGGCTTCACTAAGGATGGGATCTTCGCATGACCTAGCAGTGCCACCTCCGTACAACATCAAGCCCTTCATGGATGAGGTATTATGTGATGTTGCTCCCCTTGATGTTTGTGATGTGTTATTAGGCCAACCATATTTATGAAAACGACATGTTGTGTATGAGTCAAGGCCTCATGATGTTATTGTTACTTTGGTAAATAAGTTGTACAAAATACCAGAGGTAGCACCGCTTATCGTCATCTCTTTGGTTACTGCAAAACAATGCAATAAGCTCATTTCCAAAACCGGGAAATTTGTTTTCCTGATGATACGCCCTCAGGGAAAGAAGAAGATGATGGCCACGACCTCCAGATAGGGCCCCTCCGCATGACAACAACAGATGGACAAGGTCGTGGAGGAGTACGAGGACATCTTCACCTCCCCCGCAGGGGTGCCTCTGCACTGTCAGGTGAAGCACTCCATCGATCTGACCCTAGGTGCGCCACTGCCCAATGGAATAATGTATTGACGCTCCGTTCTAGAGAATGACAAAATCAAGAGGCAGATTCAGGAGCTGCTGCAGAAAGGTCACATCCGTCCGAGTTCATCGCCCTGTGGGAGCCTGATCGTGTTGGTACATAAGAAGGATGGGACTTGGAGACTCTGTATTGACTATTGGATGTTGAACAAGATCACTGTCCGAAATAGGTACCCGATCCCATGGATTGATGACCTTATGGACAAATTGAAGGGGGCAAAATATTTCAGCAAGATCGACTTGAAATCAGGATATCACGAGGTACCAATCGAACCCTCCGATGTGTGGAAGACTGCCTTCAAAGCCAAGGAGGGCCTTTTCAAATGATTGGTTATGCCTTTTGGGTTGACGAATGCTCCTGCAACCTTCATGAGTCTAATAGATGACATCTTGCGGCCATTCACCAACTCATTTGTAGTGGTATACTTAGATGACATCCTGATCTTTAGCCAGAGTTGGGAAGAGCATCTCCACCACATCCGAGAGGTTCTCCAAACACTATGACAACACAAGCTATGTGCAAATTTGGAGAAATGCACTTTTGGCATGACCTAGGTTCAGTATCTGGGATACATTATTGAAGAACGGGGGGTGCATGTGGATCCAGCCAAGATCCAAGTCATTCGGGATTGGCCAGCTCTAACCACTCTGATAGAGCTCCGCAACTTTCTGGGTCTTGCCAATTTCTACCGCAAGTTCATGTTGGAATTAACTCATATCACTTGGCCCTTGAGTCAAGTCACCAAGGGAGGAGCGAAAGAAAAATTCTTTTGGTCTAAATCTCAACAGAAGGCATTCACAGAGTTGAAACATCGCCTCTGCTCTACACCACTGCTCACATTACCAGACTTGCAACAACCATTTGAGATCGAGACATATGCCTCTGACTATGCTATTGGAGTAGTCCTTACTCAACAAGGGCATCTAATGGCATCAGATATAGTTCGAAAGTATCCCACTTATGACAAAGAGATGTATTCCATTGTGCAAGCCAACCGACAATTGAAGCATTACATTTTGGGGAAGGAAATGGTCATCCACACAGACCACCGACCCCTGCAGTTCATACAGATGAAAGGGAAGTTGCAAAATGATCGCCATCAAAAGTGGCCCACATACTTGCAACAGTTCCATTTGAATATCAAGTATAAGAAGGGTAGCACCAATAATGTTGCAGATTGCCTCAGTCGACCACCGATAATGGCGTTAACCACCATGCTCAACTCTTCTAGGCACAAGACTTCTGATTGGCCACTCCTCTACAAAAGCGACCCAAAACTCATCCACACATGCCAGACACTCTTGGAGGGTCAGCAAGTTCTAGATTTTCACCTCCCAAATGCCCTATTATGCCACCTGAGACACCTTTGTGTTCCATCAAGCGAGTGTCCCAAGATGATTTGGGAAGCACACTACAGTCGGGACACTAGGAATTTCGGGGTCGAGAAAATGGTGGCAATACTGCATAAGTATTTCTATTAGCCGAATATTTGATAGGATGTCGGGAAGTACATTAGATCCTGCACTTCCTGCGTCATTGCCAAACCGACCATTAAGAAGCAAGGCCTCTATACTCCGCTGCCTACCCCTAGTCAACCTTGGGAATCCATCTCCATGGATTACATGTCGGGCCTTCCTTCTACTAAGAATGGCAATGACTGTGTTTTTGTGGTTGTTGACAGATTCTCGAAGATGGCCATTATGGCTGCCTGCAAGAAGAATATCATAGCGGAAGCCACTGCTAAACTCTTCTTTGAACGAGTGTGGGTACACTTTGGGATCCCACAGTCTATCATCTCAGATCAGGACAGCAGGTTCCTTAGTACATTTTGGTCCAGTCTCTGGTTGATGCTAGACACCAAGCTCACTAAGTCCACAACTTTCCATCCCAAAACTGATGGCCAGACAAAGGTCGTCAATAGGATGATCATACACATTCTGCACATGTACAACTCAAAGCATCCACGCACATGGCATGAGAGCCTACCCTATGTTCAGAACAGTTATAACCGGGCTCTCCACAGCTCAACTAGCCACAACCCTTTTCAGGTGGGCTTGGGATTCCATCCACTATGTCCCATTGATGTGGCCATGCCATTTGCAGCTACTTAGGCAGATTCGGATCATGTCCAGTCTGAAACCGATAAGGCAAATAACTTCATTGAGCACATCCAACATATCTGCCCGCAAGTCCACGAAATTCTAGAGAAATCAAATGCCAAGTCCAAGCAGCGACATGATCAACATCGGGTGCCACATAAGTTTCAGGTGGGCGACAAAGTCTGGCTGCATTTGCAAAAGGAACGCCTTACCAGAGCCTATCGGAAACTCAGACCACTTCGATATGGTCCTTACACCATTACCAAGGTTGTGGGAGACAATGCATTTGAGCTCAGTATTCCCCCATTCCTTGGCCTACACCCAGTGATCAATGTGGGCCACCTTCGACCATACTTCCCACCATTGCTAGACATATCAGACATTGCCGAATAACTCACACCTATAGAGTTAAATCCAGATTGCATGGAACAAGCCACAAATTGATTAGATCATGGACACGCAGATCAAGCACACTCACCAGCAGAAGATCCAACTGTATCAAGTTGTCAAAGAAGGCCAACTCCTTCACTAGGGAAAGTGGCTCACCAGGGACCAAGTTCAGCGGAAGTTTCCTCATCTCATGGAGGAACTCAACACAATAGGGACCATTGCTTCCAAAGGGGGGAGGAATGATCCAGGTGGATATTGGTGGCCACCTGCCAATTCCACTTGGACCCCCACCATTGTTTCTTTTGGTTTTTTTGTTTCCTTAATTGTAGCACAATTAATATTTCCAGAGTCGTTTTGAGGCCCTAAACGACGCTTTTTTGGCAATCTACCGCCAATGATTTTTTAATAAAATCGTATTTTCCGTCGTACTTCTCGGAGAGATCTTTCTAACGGGGTATCATGCACATCAAACGGAGATAATATGACCAAGTCACGACCTTGAGAAGTTGGTTGTCCAACTAACCCCAACAGGGCCCATAAACTCTTGGCGTTACATCTCCTAGGGGTGTTTTGGTTGTTTAGGGTTTTCTCTTATTGTTCAATAATAAAAAGGCCCTTGAGCCTCATTGTAACACAGTTAGAGGCATGTAGCCGCTACATCTCTTCTCAGAGATAAGCTACCATCGCCTGAGCTAGTCTTATTTCCATTCTGTTTGGAAGCAAATTTCAGTACTTGATATTTAATGAAATGAAGTGTTATTTCTACTGCATCTTTGTATTTATGGTTATATCTGTAATTTTTTGCGTTCTTGTTTAAGTCTGGATTATTCATATATATAATATGACTCTCATATATATAAAATTAATGTGACCCTCAACAAATTCAAACATAATGTATTAACTCTTTAAACAAAACCACTTTTATAATAATTATTATTCCATTACCATATTATAATACAAGTTTTATCCCAATCTACTATTTACCATATTTTACAACATTGGCTTCTCAATTAAAAATTTAACATTGTTAACATTTAGCTTCCAAAACTTATAAATACTAAAATCACAATGCAAGAGTTCCTAAATTCTTTTAGAAAAAGAAAAACTTAGTACCATACTTTATTTCGTTAAAAAGAATAAGATTTCATCGCCCTTACGGCAACGTAAGGGCTCGAGCTCACCTCTTCCATGGTGTAACCTCATCGAAACACATTCAATTCTCATCAATAGAAAGGGGTTGTCTAATGAGATTACAGTTTTGTTTGGATGGGATTTGTTTTTATTCGAATTATTATTAGAATTTAGTTTTAAAAAATTCAAAAAATATGATCGTGCGAATGTTTAAATTGTTTTTTAATAATGGAAATGGACTCAATATTATTAAAACCCCTTAAAATACTTAAAATCATGTTTAGATCATTTTTTAATAACAAAAATAAGTTTGACATTATTAAAAACATTCAAACATTCAAAATCTTAAAGCTTGACAACTACAACTCAAATTTCTCAAAATCACATAAAAAATTCTATTGTTTTACACACGAAGATGTAGCCCATTTAAGCTGCGCTTCAATATAAATAATATTTAGTGGTTTTCCATACCTGAAATATGAAGTTATAAGTCTCATCCATAAGCTCTCGCTAGTAGCACCATTAGGAAATTTACACGTTCAACCTCCTCTTCCACCGGGACAAACTTTAAGAGCAAAGTCACACCTATTAATGTAAATGAAAGTTATTTTAGTGGTTTTTTAAATGTAAAATTAAAAAATATATTAAAATATTCAAAATATAAATTATGAAAATAAAAGTAAAAATACCAAATAATATAATAATAGATGAAATTAGATTATTTTTAAAGTATGGTTTTTTTGTTTGATTGAAAGTTTATTTTTGTTTTTTTCGGGGTATGAGTGATTGGCACAATGGGATGTTATCATTTTCACCTAGTTTCAAATCCTATCGAGGGACATCTTTGGCCCCTTGTAAAAATACTCGAGTAGTGTTGGGACAGGGTTCCCTGCGGTCAATTTTGGGGCAAAAGCCCAAGTTTTGGGGCTGAAAGCCCAAGTTTTTGTATATAAAGAGTAAAGTCTCCGCAAGATGTGGTCGTGGAGCGCGTAGATGTAAAGTTTCATAAAGGGTTTTTACCCTTCTTTTATGTAAGATGTGTCGGCTTTAGAAGATCTACCCATGGTCCGCGGACCATGGGATTGTATAAAAAGGAAAGTCTTAGAAGAGTCTAAGACAGTTTTTGGTAGCGAATGATATGAATGTAATGGGTCAGTAGAAGTGACGAGCGAAGAGTCTTAGAGTAGAAGAGAGGCTCTGCAGCTGTGTGCGCAGAGGCCTAGAGTAGAGTCTGCAACTGAGTGCGCGGACCCCTACAGCTGAGTGCGCAGGGTAGTTTGAGTCTGTAAGAAGATCTGAAGCATTAATAAAGAGATTGTTCCAGAAATATCTATGTTTTGTCATTTTACTTCTGTTATGAATGAATGCGATTATGTTATGATGAATAATGGGTTTATGATTTAATGCTGTATTGATGCGCGAATCTGTATGTTTTACATTGTTATACGAACGCAAGTCATAATAAATATTTACACGAAAAATATCTTAATGCATGGTAAAGTTATCAAATACTTGAGCTAATTTGGGTAAACACAAAAGCGCGTAAGTAGTTGATTCACCTGTTTAAGGTCCGCGAAAAACAGTCGTAGACCTTCGTGAAGGTCTAAGGGAGATTAAGAGAAGTATATCGATAAGCCCTAAAAGGCTTATCGATTTAGGCAAAGGCAGATTTAGGGCATAAAACGACATTACACTAATCTCTGGGTGCGGAAACTTGGTTCGAACATCCCCCCATACTGCTTCGAGTGAGACTTCAATCTGCGCTCCGCGAATTGATGCTGAAAGGGCCAGTAGTGTAGGGATTTTTTTGGCTAACTTAACTCTGAACCTGGATCAGGACCCACTAAGCCAACAAATGGTTCCATTGACGGGACTGGGATCTGCATAAAGAGATGTGTGATGTCGCATCACTGGAATCCAACTAAGAAGGAAATTGAAGATTAGCTAGATAGAAAGATCCACGAATTCGCGGCACAAAAGAACAGGAACCCGCGATTGACGAAAGAAAAATGGTTGGATAGGTATTTGTACATAGAAATACACAAAATTTTCTTTTGTTCCTTCCCGGTCGAATTTAACGAGTGGATCGCAAAATTGACATACGGCCAAGGAAGGTGGAGGCTTGATAGTCCAATAGTTTGGAACTCGGAGTTAGTGCGAAGGTTGGAAGCCTCTGAAGATAAGATCGCGCGCGCTGTCGATCACTGGCTTGATCATATCCTCGGAGGGTTTGTGATAGAGTTCGCGGTCGATACCTCGGTCAGCTACAACGAAGCAGAGCGACGCTTCTTCAAAGGACCACGAGGTAAGTATTTAAGATCTTTGAATACTTGGATTAAAATGCTCTTATGTGAAAAGCGGGTTATGCAATTACCTTAATGTTTGGAGCTACGTGAAGTGGAAATTTATTCAGGGATAGAAGGGGAACATGACTTGAATATAGCCCGCTGATCGAGCCTCCTTTGAGTGACAACGAAGAAGCAGCACAGGCTTCTCCGCATAGCGTTGTCCAATTAATAAGGCGATGGTTCCCGCTAAAACCACATCCACCTGCACCACCTCCATCTTCACCTCCACCGCATACACCTTCACCCACACCACGCCACCTCCACCACCGTTCAATATGGCGAATTCAATAAAATTTCCTGTTTTCAAGGGCTTGGGAATGAGGACCCAGACTAGTTTTGGTTTGTTGCGAAGGCTGTGTGGGAAGTCCAGGGAATTACAAACAATCAGATGAAGAAAGCAATGTTGGTTACTGGTTTACAGGAACACACGCTAACGTGGTACACTAAGTACTGCACTAATAACCCGACGACTTCATTGGCAGATATTTAGACTGCGCTAAATAATGAATTCAGTAGGCCAAAATCTGAAGAGCAATCAATCGTTGTATTCAAGGAGATCGTGATGAAGGCTGACGAGACACCCTGAGAGCTGGATCAGAGATTGAAATGCAAGATCCGTGAGGCTAACATGAATCTTAAGGATGGGCAACACTGCGAATGGTTTGTGGCTTCGCTCTTTCCTCATCTGAGGGTTGTTTTATCACAACAAAATATTGCGACCCAGGCGGAGGCCCTGGAAATTGCGATGAGACTGCACGAGACACCAATTCAAGATGCTACTTTGGGAGTTCTGCAGATTCACCCAGAGTTGTAGAACCTTTGCTTAGAATTCCAAAGTCTAAAGAAGGATAGAGCGGCTCTTCTAGAAGTGCGCAAAGAAGTTTGGTGTTTGAAATGTAAGAGTCAAGGGCGTGATAAAGATCATTTCCCTGTCTTCGCGAATTATGTTGCAGGAAGAGGGCCGATGCCTGTGAGGCCAGAAGCTCAAGCAAGGCCAAGTGCAGGACCCGTGTTGTGGTCTGCTATCTGTTAGGTAGCTGGAAAACATGCGACAGATAATTGCCACTTGCTGCAGAAATTCGTATAGACACCACAACAACTATTTTGTAACTTTTGCAAATCAGTATGTCACGAGGAGTGCAATTGTCGTAGTTACGAGTTAATGATGGAGAGAACGTCTGCGTATTGAGTGCAAACAGAAACTCGGCCTCCGGATCAAGGCACTGGGGGAGTACACCGAGGATATCAGGGGCGCGGAAAAGGCCGAAGCGGAGGAGGACCTACGAGAGGATGAAGGACAAGTTTAAACTTGTCAAAAAGCCGCGCGGGTATTCTATTTCTAGCATCAATGACCCCGCGGTGAAGATGGCCACCAAGATCTTGGCTGGCAAAATAATGAGAAAGTGTCACGCAGACGATGTGCTGACATCAGTTGTTTCACTAGAGTCCCAGTGCACGAAGGGCATACAATTCAACTGGGCACGCTACCTGTGCAGCGAGTTCCTCACAAACTACAGGGAGGCACAAGGCCACAACAAGACTTTCCATTATTCATGGCTTTTATTGTCAATTGTGCTGGTCACATGGAAGTTTCCAAAGGACAGCCAATTTCCTCCTATTGAAACAGATTTTCCAGAAGCAGCAAAATTCGCATCGCTGTGGGCTACCAAGGACGCTAAGCGAGTCTAGGAGAGCAAAGTGTTTTTGATATTGATGGAAATGAGCATTAATATGGCCATCAATCGAAAGCCACGATTGTCACCATCTGTATTTGAGAAATTGTCTGGGTACATGGAGTTCAAAGCAGACTTCCACTGTATTTCCATTTGGGCGCGAAATAATCCAGAACAGAAGTGGTATGATTTACCATATCTAGCGACGGATGATGCCATTGCAGTAGTCCTCGAGCGGTGGCCAACAGACTGGCCCAAAAAATCAAATTTGTCTATTGGGACTAGTAAGTCCACGGAGAAGCAGAAGAAGGAAGCGGCCCGACTGAAGGTGCAACAGTCGGCAGAGAAGAGGAAGAAGGAGATTGAAGAGAAGGCTCGCATAGAAGCAGAGCCTGCCATAAAGGAGCAAGCAGAGTAGGAAGAGTGCGGCTCTGACAGGAGTCAAAAGTCTCCTTCGCCCCAAACGAAGGATGATGAACAGTCGAAACAGGGAGGCGGAGATCTGGAGAGCACTCTGTTTCGCGTAAAGCGACATAGGGAACATGAAAAGGAGAGCCAGCAAAAGAAGACCAAGGCCTCCAAATCGTCACTCGATCCAATCACCTTGACGGAGGGTGACTTGCACGACATTGGAGATAAGGTAAGGGATATGACCGCGGAACTGCTGCAGCAGTTTGAGCAGCAGAAAAAGTAGGCATTAAGTGCCATAGAGATGGGTTTGTACGAGCTACAGATCCAAACAACTAGATTGCAGGCAGGTGCAAGGCAGGGCAATGTGGCGTCAACTACTTTGGTGTCGGGGACCACTCAAGCCTCAAAGTTCATTCGATCCTTAGATCTTCGGGCAGTCGCGCTACCAGATGGAGCTCTAAGCGCGAAGGTGGAAGCTGACAAGGCTATTGTCAGCGCACTGAGGAATGTTGGCCTCAACTTGGCCGCGCTCCCCAATGAATTCCTTCACACCCTACAAGAAGGTGTGATTGAAGAGCTTAAGGCTCGAGAGCATCGCGCTCTGAGCATGATCAGCGAGCAAAAATTAAACAACGAACATATATTCGTTGAGAAGACAGCCACGCTAGAAGCGTGGAAGAAGGTTCAGGAGAAGAATGAGCACATCGCAGCAATAGTAGCTGAAGCATGCAGAACCATTCCGGAACTGCATATCCCAGAAGAAGCAACTGTTGAGGCCAAAATTAGAAAATTGGCTGCAGGTGTGTGTGATGCCAAGACAGAGATGGCCAAGGTTCAGTTTGAGCTGAACCTTAAAATCATAGAGCTTGAGTTGAAGACACAACCTTCAACTCCCCAAGAGGTAAGAGAATAGCGCGAGGCAGCTGTAAAAGATTATGTAGCGATAGTGGATGCTGCGGTGGTGGATTGTACCACGCTCTTTGAACATGCAATGGAGGCTGTTACGACTGTGCAGGAGGATCCTAACCTGCAGCAGTTGAATGCAGAGGCCGGGGAATTGCATTCACAGTGTGACGAAGCACGAGCGACGACGCACACCGTCGATATCTCATAGCGACTGGCTAAGCTGAATGAGGCAAAGCAGTTGCTCGAACAAGTGGAGGTAGTACAACAAAAAGAGGTGGTCCTCAAGGCCAGATTGGGGCCTTGGTTGGACAAGGCATATTTTATCTTTGGCACCATTGAAGAGAAGCTGGCAGACCTACAGAGGACACAACACAAGGTCAAAGAAGACAACACAGGAGCAGTGACTGAGCAGCTGGTCGAGCAGCTCAAACAAGTAGCCGCACAGAGTGTGGCTGAGGTAGCAGTATCGTAAGTCAAGCTAGGAGGTCTCCACAACAAGAACTCCATGTCAACAGAGTGACTCAGGGGCGAGTCATGATATTTGTGTTGGGGGCCTGTTGGGATAAGGTCCTCTGCGATTAATTTTGGGGAAAAATCCCAAGTTTTGGGGCTGAAAGCTCAAGCTTTTGTATATAAAGAGTAAAGTCTCTACAAGATGTGGTCACGGTGTGCATAGATGTAAAAGTGTCATAAAGGGTTTTTACCCTTCTTTTATGTAAGATGTGTCAGCTTTAGAAGATCTACCCATGGTCCGCAGACCATGGGATTGTATAAAAAGGAAAGTCTTAGAAGAGTCTAAGGAAGTTTTTGGTAGCGAATGATATGAATGTAATGGGTTAGTAGAAGTGATGAGGGGAGAGTCTTAGAGTAGAAGAGAGGCTCTGTAGCTGTGTGTGCAGAAGCCTAGAGTAGAGTCCTGAGCTAAGTGCATTGACCCCTGCAAAGTGCGCTGACCCTTGCAACTGAGTGTGCAGGGTAGTTTGAGTCTGTAAGAAGATCTGAAGCATTAATAAAGAGATTGTTTCGGAAATAGATGTGTTTTGTCATTTTACTTTTGTTATGAATGAATGCGATTATGTTATGATGAATAATGGGTGTATGATTTAATGTTGTATTGATGCGAGAATCTGTATGTTTTACACTGTTATACAAATGCAAGTCATAATATCTGTTTACGCGAAGAATATCTTAATGCATGTTAAAGTTATCAGATACTTGAGCCAATTTGGGTAAACACAGAAGTAATCACAAAAGTGCGTAAGTAGTTGATTCACCTGTTTAAGGTCTGCGAAAGACATTTGTAGACATTCGCGAAGGTCTAAGGGAGATTAAGAGAAGTATATCGATAAGCCCTAAAGGGCTTATTGATCTACGCGAAGGTAGCGTTAGGGCATAAAACGACATTACAATAATCCCTGGGTGCAGAAACTTGGTTCCAGCATCCCCCCATACTGCTTCAGGTGAGACTTCAATTCGCACTCCGCGGATTAATGCTGAAAGGGCCAGTAGTGTAGGACTTTGTTTGGCTAACTTAACTCTAAACCTGGGTCAGGCCCACTAAGCCAACAAGTAGGCTCTCCACTCCCACTCTATTACTAAGTCATAAATTCCTAGTATATAGCAGTCATGAATCACCAACCATTTAATTTTTATGGTTGCACTAGTTTAAATAAAAATAGAAACAAATATCCACATGATTTTATTAATTTCTATAGTTATGAGTTCTAAATTAGGTATTGACTCCATTGTAATAATTATATTTATTCATACTATATAATATATATATTAGTGATTTCCCCATCGGGGGTGGGCACAAAGATCGAACGGGAGAATTGTGGGGTAAGCCCACCACCCTACTGATGGGATGTGCATTAAAGAGCCCTGCGACTCACCCCTAGAATGCATTTGAATGTAATAACACAACATGTGATTAATAAATGCAAATGGTGATGGTGAGAGCTTTATTCTGATGGTCTGTGTGGGTGGTTGGGGCAAGAATGAGGTCAAGGAGTCGACCTCCCTATTGCTAGTGCTTTTACTTGGTTCCTATACTGTGAGAGTGTCATTGGTGTTTGCACTTGGCTCTTGTGCTGAGAAGTTGTGGCTTCGTCTGGAGTTGGTTAAGCAAACAAGGGCGAAGAAATTTTATTGTGGTGAGGCTAATTCGCAGCTAGAGGTGGCCAATGGTAGTGGTAGTCGACCATTGTTCTTTGCTGGAAACTCAAGCTCGTCCACTAGGGTTTTGTCCTTCCTAGTCTCTCTTTGTCCATTTCACACTCTTTCTGGTATTGCAAGTCGTGTTTTAGTCAATCGATCAACGAATTATGGAGCTCTAGGGTCTGGGGTTGATTGAGAGAATCTTGGTCTCTAGTGTGGCATCCTTGTTTTGAGGTGATAATGTTGTTATCTGGTTGGAGGGTGTTGTATCCCATACATGTTCTGTCTATGTTAGTGCATGTAGCTCTAACCTCATGGTTCAATTTAAAAAGATTTTATTGTGGAATGTCTAGTCTATGACTCTTTCTAAATTCTCAGACTTTATTGGGTTTCAAGGGAAGAGAATTTATATCCCTTTGGTGCCTTGTATTCGTGGTTCATCTCTTTCTTCAATTGGGTATCATTTGTGTGGGGTTGGAACTGGTTATACTGTCAGTTTGTGTCATGTAAGTGTTATTGTAACAAGAGGGCATTCTTACTAGTTTGTTGGGAATGGGTTCTTATACGACAATCAGAGTTTTGAACCCCCTCCATGCCCAAGATCACTCCCAAGAATCACATGCGAAGCAAGAGGGTGGTGGTGGCAACAGTCAGAAGGGACAGTGAAGTTCTCACCTAATTTCCCATTACTCAATTGTGACATATTTCAATGTGGTACCTCCTAAGACCCGACAAAAAATCAGAAAATTGGAGACCAAGGCGGGTGTTGAGAAGAAACACTACTCTGACTATGAGATACTAGAGGAGGTGTCTTATTTGGTTCTTGACCTTGGTCACACTAGGGACGAAAACAATACCTCAATTTAGTTGCATTATACTAGTAAATGAAGACTTTGTTTGGCATGGCATTAAAGGACAAACAAGCATAAAAGTACAATGTGTTTTCTTTGTTGGAGGATACTAAAAGGATGTCGAGGAATCAACGTTTTTCCATAACTAGACTCAATGCAAGGATGGTCCATGTAAGGAGCATCTTCATTGGGACTCTGATGCTACTGCACCCCCTGGTTTGCGTGCAAGGAACCCTACTCCCATTTCTTCTTTTGATTCTTGATGGCAATTAAATCCACTAGTATATCTACACTCTTCCCATGTTTTGTACTATTTATCTATAATGTATGACTTTATTTTTTAGGTGTCTATGAAAAGAATAGTTGATGGATTCCCATGTTTCCTTATATTCTCCCTATAGACGATGTGAATCCTCCATATATGACTAGATGTAACAACTTTGTACTTTGGCTTTGAAAACATTCTGATGCAACACAATTTTTTATATATATATATATATATTGCAACTAGAAATAAGTAATATATATATACATACTCACATTAATGTATATAATGTTGTCAAAAAATCTTCATAAGATCATTCGCTTTAAGAGAAAAAATACAATTGGAAAAAAAATTCCATTGAGTTATTTTTTCTTTTTCATTTTAATTTAATTTTATTATCTTTTAATTTTGACTTTTAATTTGTTTTTGTTATTTTCCCTTATTTGGTTATTATTTCCAATTTAGTGGGTGGCCAACCTTAATATTAACCTACATTATTATAACATTTAATTAATAATATTATGATAATATGATATATTAATGCTATATTATTAAATAATATAGTTAATATTAATTAGTTAACTATATAATATATAACTATTAATATTTTATTTGTTTATTTTTAATGTGGTTCGCTGACCCCGATGACCACTACGTTAGGCAGATGCACTCGAAGCAACTCAATAAATTGAAGTAACACTCGTGGTTGTAACTAATAACAATTAATACATATTATAATAAATACAATTACTACTATATTTATGTATTATTATATTATAACCATTATAATATATACGTGTTATATAATTATATTATAGTTAACATATATTTTTATTAGGTAAAGTAATTACGTTATAAGTTTATCTATTTTGGAATAGAGTTTCTAAATTTTCAATTTAATTATCAATAATTATTAGGTGGATGGTAGGGATTTTAACTTCCATGGAATATTTTAGAATATAATATACTCAAGTCAAAGGTTGAGATTTGTCTCTAAAATAGTTGTCTCTTTTTCCATTTTATTTAAATTGATTAATTAAAAAAATAGCATATAAACAAGTGTCATTTGAAGTGAGTTATGATTTTTAGGGCATGTGGTATTGATAAGTCATGGTATTGGCCCATGCTATTCTAACAAAACCTATTTATAGATTAAGAATCTTCATGGTAAAGTGGGGGTAAATTTCCATGAAAAGAATCTTGTTCCATGTTTTTTTCAAATGTATATCTGTTAAACTTATATACTAGTGTAACCATATACATCAAATGAATGTAAAAGCCCACATGCATCAATCCATAATAAACATTAAACACTTATTTTATTCTATTATACATCTCACAGTGACAAAAATTAATTAAATCATATATATATATATATATATATATATATATATATATATATATATATATATATATATATATATATATATATATATATATATATATATATATATATGATTTAATTAATTTTTGTATATATATATATATATATATTAAAAAACATGTAACAATATTTTTAATCATAGATATTTCACTCCCACTCTACCGTGAAAATTCTTAACTTGTAAATAGCTCTTCTTATAATATCATGACCCTATCAATACCACATATCATGTACTGATATGACATTTTATTTAATTAATTAATTTTAGATAAATTAATTAAAAGAGCATAACTAACTTGAAGATAATCTTAATATTTGATTTATTAATACTTCTATAAATACTCCAATATATATGGAGGTTAAATCTCTACCATCCACTTAATAATTATTGATAATTAAATTAAAATTGTGGATAGTGGGGTTTCGTTGCGACAGAAGCCGTACAAGTGCAGGGATAGTGGGGTTTCCCTACCCTGTCGTGACAATCGCTGCCCAAGTGTGCGAAATCTAGGGTTTCCATGTCCCCTCGCACCAGAAACCTCCACCACGTGTGGGGTTGGGGGTGGAGGGGTGGGGGGCAGCCTAGTGTGTCAGGTATTCGAGTCGGGAGAGCCCAAGAGAGTCTAAAAACTGAACCCATAGTACGGGCGTGCCTTGATGTGCGACGGGCACCCGCATTTGGTTAAATACGACTCGTGTGAGTGTTTAGTTAAATGTAACTCAGGTGAGCGTTCAGTTATATGTAAAGGCTTGGCACGACATCCACTTATGTGTGATAGTGATGGGCGCACTCATAGAGGGAGCGTCGTGTTGGGTAGGTCATCCGCCCCTTGATACGTGCACGATGGGCGAGTCACCGATGTAAGGCGTACGGGTGACACGTGTTGGGTGCCCGGATGAAAGAGGTGACCATGTGCGGATGAGTTAGGACGCGGGCAGGTGTGCTACGTGCAGCAACGGGTGTAATCAACTAATTGTTGGAGTCGACCCATGGGTGCGACGACGCACACGAAGGAACGCGATGGTTCGTTGGAATGGGGTGTGTCGAGGTTATGTGGCAGGTCGGCCGGGCATGCATGATGATGGAGTCGAGCCTTGTTATCCCCGAGAGACACGACCCTTGGGCGAAAGGATGTGTATAAGTAAGGAGGATGGCATTCGACCTAGGGACATCGAACTCAGACTTCCACATCGCAGAACAAGTGTGAAGAAAGGAGTTGTGTGGAAATAGAAGGAAGAGAAGGCCACAGGTAAAAGGGCCGCACCGGTATGCATATTACAAGCAGACAAGTCATACTTGGTAGTGTGGACAGGCAGAACGGGTCAAGTTACCGACCGGGTAGGCAGGCTGCGCATCGTGCGGGCCATGCACCCTCACTATGGCCCGCACTGACGGGCAGAGTTTCGGTGCCACGGAACGGAAATTCGGGCGGATAGGTGGCATACTTGGGCACAGGTGACACCGGTTGGAGTTTTGGTGTGGGATTGGGCCATGCAGGCCGTGGGAAGTGCAACATGACCACACGACACGACGGGATGAAAGAATAATTGAAGAAGATAAATTGATGATAATTTATTTTCACTGCATTGTTAAGAAGACTTATTGGAAAATTGACTGAGTGTTGAAGTAGGCGTAGAGCGTGTACTCAAGTATTGGTAAAATGAAAAAGTACGGCGGTGCCGCACCCGCTTATGTGTGGTTGAAGGACTACCACTAACATAGGGCGTGACATGGGGTCTCCTAGTCCCTCCTCGAAAAAAGTTGTGAAATTGCGGGGAACCCGGGGTTTCCATGTCCCGCCTTGTCGAAAGCCTCCCAAGTGCGGGAAATTTGGGGTTTCCATGTCTTGTTGCGATGGAAATCACCCAAGTGCAGTAAAATTGGTGTTTCTGTGTCCCTCTTGCGATGGAAGTCACGGCCCAAGCACACGGACATCGAGTTTGCAACCTCACATCATGAAAAAGGCTCGGTTGGTCAAGAGAATGAAGGTTTCTTCATTGGGAAAGGATCTCACTAAGGATCAAAGGTTGGAGTCTCTTCTAGAGCTAGTCTAGCAAGGACTATCAAAGGATGAAGTGCTGGGGAATGAAGTGCTGGAGAAACAAAGTGCAGAGAGGAGGAAGGACTTGACTTGTGCTTGGAGGATATTCTTGTCAAGGGTCTAGGGTTTGGCACTGATCAATAAGAAGCTTCAATAAGAGAAATTTACGAAAGGGTTTTCCTCTCTGAGAGAGAGAGGTTTTGCCCTGGCAGAGAGCCAACATCTTGTGTTCTTGTTCTTATGTTTTTGGCACCAGTTTGATGAAGTAAACACACATGCATTAATAAGAAGAGAAGAAGATTAAGCTAACAAGATAAATTGTAAAATAGCTTCACAAATTGTTATCAAGTCTAGAAGAATCCTACTATACCCCATTGCCCCAGATTCTTCAACATGGTATCGGAGCTAAGGTGACACATCAAGGAAAGGGAATCTCAAGAACATCTACAAGGTTGAAGCATCAAGCCAAGAAGTCTCAATCACATCAAGGACAAGAAGGTCTACCATCTATCATTCATCATGGAAGGCTACAAATCAAGAAGAAAAGCCTTGTATAAAGGCACCTACAAGAAGAACAAATCAAAGAGGGACCTACATCAAGCTACACCATCTTCAAAAAGGAAAGGAACTACAAGTCAAGTCATCAAGAAAATCTCATCATCAAGCAAGTCCATTTGAAGAAAACAACTTGAAGAACATCAATATCTAAGGAAGGCAATCCATCAAGTCTTCAAGAAGAAAGCAAGTTCACTACATCTAAAACTCTATCAAGTAAGTATATGTCCCCTTATGAGTATACCTCAATGTCTTTTTGCAAGGAAAGTAACAAATTGGTTGGGACCATTACATGTCCAAAGTCCAATGGTTTGGATGCCAAGAATATGGATGCTACAAAAGGAATTGTCCTAAACTTAAGAAGGACAACAACAACAAGAGAAAAATGGAAGAAGCTCATGTAACTCAAGAAGTGAAAGAAGAAGACAAGAAGAAAAAAAAGGAAGATCCTACAGATCTCTACTATGAATAAATAAACCTCTTTGCTTAAAGTCTTCTTTCAAAGTTTTGAGTAGTATATGAGCATATATAAATAGAACATATTGCATGGTTAAAGATATCTTCTAGAATATAGGAGCATGGTCTAGATATAGCTCAAGATATTCATATAGAAGGAGCATACCTATTATAGGGCCTCATCCACAATGATAATAATAATAATAATAATAGGCAGCTTGAAACGATGGGAGGAGGTGAAAACCTAGGTCTGAGCGATAGGTGTTGACTCTGTATCCCCTGCGGCTCGTAGCTGTGCGCGTCTTGGTGCTTAGTCACCAGGGTTAGTGGCCATGGTTCTCAGACATCCATGGAAGAGACGGAGGGGGGTCCTGATGTCCCCTCCTTTCGCGGCATGGTCACACGCATCTCTAAGGATCTGAAGTCATCGTTCTTCACCAAGCTAACAACCTAAAATGCATTTCCTTCATTGAGAACAAGCCTCTCGGTGAAAGGAAAACGATAGGAAATAGGTAAAGAGGAAGGGACCCCACCTGCCGAAGGAACTACCTCTGCAAAAACTTTGGCTCCTGCAAAAACAGAGGAAACAAAGGGAGAGCAACCGCAAAAGGCAAGAGAAAAGTAAAAAAGAAACTACAATCTGAAAGTCAAGAAAATTCTTGTGCTGGAAATACAAGGCCATGATGTGGCAGTATATAGAGACTATATGCAGGAGCACGAAATCATCTGCAAGTTCATGGGCATTTGGCCCACAGAAAAAGCCCTAAATTGGTGGATTCAAACGAAATGGAAACCAAAAGGAGAAATCAGGCTTCAACTGGGCTTAAAGGGATTTTTCACAGTCATCTTCAACCTCTAGAAAGACAAAAATAGGATTTTCGAAGGAGGCCCCTACTTCTTCAACTTTGCGGGACTTTATATGAGATTCTGGAAAGAGAACTTCAACCTAGAGAAAGAAGATTTTACAAGGGTCCCAGTCTGGGTCAGACTCTACTCTCTCCCAATCGATTACTGGGTGCCTTCAGTTCTCAAGGGAATAGGAGATGAACCAAGAGAATATATAAAGATGTCAGAGGGAACAAAAAATGGAAATTATGTCTCCTATGCTAGAATTTTTGTCTACATTGACGTCTCAAGAGCCCTACCTAAGGCAATAAAATTGATATTCAGAGATGAAGTCTGGCTTCAGAGCATCGACTATGAACACATTCCATTCCACTGTAGGAAATGCCATGAACATGGACACCTTTTTAGGGATTGTCCACAAAACAAAACTCCTCAAAATAACGAGCAAGCTCAAAAGAAAAAAGATGAACAGGGTTTCACCAAAGTCAGTCCAAGAAATAGGAATAACAAGAAGACACAGGGAAAAAAAGATCAACATCAGGCAACAAGCCCAAACAAATATGAGGCACTGAACAAAATGCAAGAAGACCCTCTCTCGAAAAGCAAAAATAAAGAGGATGCAACTAGAAATCTACAAAACGTAGAAAATCAAGAGTAAGGAGTGCACTACTTGGAACACATACATACAAAAGACGAAAACACACAAGAAGATATTTAAATGGAACCTGCATTTTTTGGAAACCACCTTACAAGGCAATACGATAGAGGAGGCACTGGAGGGAGTTGACCTCTTATCGATTGCGGAAGAGTGGAAGAAAAATGGTCTAGCAGCGATTCCAGAAGACCAAATTCAGAAAATAGAAGGAGCCTATCTCCTACAGGAGGAATTAAAATAGAGCACAAACCAAAATCCACCTAGGGACAGAGCAGAAAATGGCATACTGGCAAATATGACAGCAGGAAAATATAACCCAAAAGGGCCAAGTAGGAAGAGAGGAAGAAAAACGACCAGTCAGCTCCTTCAAGAACTCGGTGCCAGACTCCTAAATGAAGGAAAGGTAAAGGCCCTCACCCTAACTCCCCTCCATTATCAATGAATTGCATCTCTTGGAACATTAGAGGCCTCAATGGTCCTAGGAAGAAGAGAGTCTTGAAAAACAAACTCATAATTGATAAACCAAATATTTTTCTTATTCAAGAAACTAAACTTGATATGGTTAATCTCAACCTTCTCCAATAAAACTGCTTCAAATCCTACAGTTATATAGTGAACTCTGCTATTGGGTCGGTAGGAGGAATCTTGACTCCGTGGAAAAACTCTCAGTATAAATTAACCTCCTCTGTAGCTAACAAGCACTCCCTCACAACAATTTTGAAAATCATTGCTTCTAATGACACTATTTGTGTAACAAACATTTATGCTCCTCATAGAGCCTCTGAAAGAATAAAAATGCTTCAGAATATCAGCCATCTCGTGGACTCCATCCATCTGCCTTTCAAAATTATACCGAGGGACTTCAATATGGTACTCAACCTTGGGGAAAAAGGGAGGTCTCCAAAAACTTGAAAACGACTCGAAAGCCTTTTAATCTACCATAGATGGGTTCAGTCTACTTGACATTCCCACGAACAATGGTACCTTCACCTAGAACAATAAACGGGAAGGAGATTGGAAAATAGCCTCTAGACTTGATCGTTTCCTTCCTCGGGCCTGAAAAATAGCCCCTTCAAATTTGAATACTTATGGCTAAGCACCCAAATTTTATTGAAAAAATAAATGAATGGTGGAGAATCCCCATGCCTCTAACAAGAAGCAAGATGTATCAATTCCAGCAAAGGTTGAAACTCATTAAAAATGAGATCAAAATATGGAACAAAGAAACATTTGGCAACATCATTACTGATAGAAAAAACCTAGAACAACGAATGAAAAGTCTCTAGTAGCAAACCATCAGCAATGGCATTAATGATCAAATGAAGCAGGAAGATCTCAGTCTCCAAAATCTCTAGGAGGAAAGGGTCTCTCAAGAAAAAAAGTTATGGTAGCAGAAATCCCTCATCGACTGGCTCAAATGCGGGGAAAGAAATTCAACCTTCTTTCACCATTCTATGATACAACATAGAAGATATAACAAGATCTTGGGCCTAAAAATTAGTGTCGAGAACCTAATCCAAAATCATGAGGACATTGCTACAAAAATAAATCAATTCTTTACCAATATCCTTACTGAACCAAGAATAGACAGAGCCAGGGATATATAGAAAATTAACAACAACATTCCAATCATCCTCACCCAAGACCACAATAAAATGCTCCTAAGGAAAGTGTCTATGCAAGAGGTTGAGGAGGTCGTTATGACAATGCCAAGTGGCAAAGATCCAAGACCAGATGGCTTCACCATCGATTTATTCAAATCCTGACGGCCCCTGATTAAAGATGAGGTCCATGCCTTGGTGGAGGAATCCAGAATCCACAAATCTATTCTAAAGGCTCTAAATGAAACTTTTCTAGCTTTAATTTTGAAGAAAGGGACTAACTCTCCAGATGGATTCCATCCAATTGCTCTCTGCAATGTCATCTATAAAATTATTTCGAAAGTCCTAGCCAATAGAATAAAAGTTTTCCTGCCTCTCCTTATATCCCTGCATCAATCTAGTTATGTGGAAGGCACAAAAATTTTGGATAGCATCATCCTCTCCCATGAGTTGATCCATTCCCTTAAAGTCCAAAAAATGCTAGGCATGATGATGCAACTGGACATGTCAAAAGCCTTTGACAAGATCAACTGGGATTATATGAAAGGCGTCCTAGAGTCTTTTGGCTTTCACAATGACTGTATAAAGTGGATCATGGCTATGGTCTCCAGTGTGTTCTTTTCAATTCTCCTAAATAGATCCCCTGTCAACCTTTCTTCCCTTCTAGAGGTATTCAACATGGGGATCCCATTTCTCCTTTCCTTTTTGTCATCATGGTTGAAGGCCTCAACAAATCGATTTTGGTTTCCTCTTCTAGCAAATCCCTTTCAGGTCTCAAACTCCATGCCCCTACTCCTCCCTCCACTCATTAGCAATTTGTTGATGATACCTTGTTAATGGGCATCCCTACAGTCAAAGAAGCCTCTTCCTTCAAGTCCTTCCTATTCGAATTCTCAGAAGCTTCAGGTACCTCAATAAATGTTGAAAATTTCGAACTTTTTTTCTTCAACACTCCCATGGCTGTTCAAAAGAACATTTCCATAATTATGGAATTTAAAAAATGTTTCCTCCCTTTCAAATACTTGGGAATCCCCTTAATCGACAAGCCCCTTACCCAATCCATTTGGGAAGATCTTATCATCAAAATGGGAAAAAAACTAGCTAACTGGACCTTTTGTGCCCTAAATTTAGCAGGTCGGTTGGTCTTAGTTAAGTTTGTCTTGCAAGAAATACCCCAGTATATGTTTTCGATTATGGATTCTCCCAAATCCATCTCCAACATCATTAGGAACCTCCAAAGAAATTTCCTTAAGGGGAGAACTGAAAATAAGAAAAAATGGGCTCTAGTGGCCTGGAACAAGTTGTGCAAACCAAAAAATGTAGGTGGACTTGGATTAAGGGACCCAAATATTTTGGGGAAAACCCTAGTGGCAAAAGCTTGGTGGAGATGGCTGGAAAACCCAAACTCCCCTTGGGGTATCATCTGGAAAGTAGAATACGTCCCAACCCATTCAATTGAGCACCTCATCAGTCTCAATGGGAATATCAAAGGTACATCTATATGGAACCAAGCAGGGGATAACAGAGAAATCATCTAGAATCACTGTTTTTAGGAAATTGGGAATGGCGAGAAAACCCATTTTTGGGAGGATACCTGGAAGCAAAGGCTGGACTTAAACATAGATCAATTCAGACAAATTTGTAATACCATGAAATACAAGGGAAAGATCAAAGTGGCCCACTACTGGAAACCTTGCAATGACAGAGATAAATGGAGGGAATGGCTAGAAGAATCAGAATGGGAACCTCTGCCAAATCAATTGGATTGGCTAGAGCTATCGAGAGAACTCCAAGAAAGACAGATACAACTTGCAACAAAAGTAGACAAGATCAGATGGGGAAAGAATGCAGCGGGTCATTTTAATCTCAAAGAGGCATATGGTTACATGGCTCTCCATGATCAAATCCAACCTGAGTGTAAGTGGAAAACTTGTGGGAGAGAAAGAAATGGCCTAAAATCACCCTATTCTTATGGATGACCATAAAAAATAAAATTTTAACATGGGACAACTTAAGAAAAAAAGGTTTCATCGGTCCCTCCAGATGTAACCTCTGCAAAAAAAATGAAGAAACTACCAACCACTTGCTGAATGAATGTGTCTACTCTAATAATATATGGGTATGGGTCAATATGGTTTTCAATGACTCATACAGGGATATCTACTCTATCCTAAACACCATCAATAATTGGAGAACCTCTTTCTCCCTAAATCCTATGGTAAAGAGAGCCTGGAATTTAATCCCAGGCATTTTATGTTGGCCTCTGTATAAATAAAGGAATGTTAGAATCTTCAGGGGCATTCACAGGCCGGAAGAATTCATCCTAACCCTCATCAAGAAAACAATTAGAGAAATAGTCTCATCTTCTAGTCTCTAGATCCACGTTGACCCTCCAAGTCAAGAAGATCAGTGTATCCTTTCCCTCCTGGATCTTCATCTCCCCTCTCTTATCTCCATTTCAAAGGGACCTGGTATTTAGGTTGTCGTGGATCATTGGACTCCTCCAAAGAAAGGTATTCTAAAATTAAATTATGACGAAGCAGCTAAGGGAAATCCGGGGGTAGTAGGCTTCAGAGAAGTCTTTAGAAATTCCAGGGGGAAATTATCTGGATATATGCTTGAAACTTATGCAATACCACCAACAATGCTACAGAACTACAAGCATTGGAGCACGGGTTGGATATCGCCAAAGAGCAAGGTTTTTGGCCATTGATTATTGAAGGTGACTCCACACTTTCCACCCATGCCGACCGCAAACTTTTGCAAGGCACGATAGCCTCGTGAGTCTCTGATAACTGGCGCCTAAATAAAATCCTTCAATGGATCAAATGACACATAAACGAAGCCAAAGGGCTCCACTTCTAGGCTGTCAAGCACAAAGGGAATTCCTTGGTGGATAGATTGCCAAATGAGGGTACTACCGACAAACTCATAATACGCTCACTCACTTGGATAAACCTGGAGCAAGGTACATTGTGTCGGGACTGCGAAATCATAAATGAAAAGGATAACATCACTATGACCTCCAAATGTAAGGAAATCCCATGTCGCGCTCATGATCAGAGCGGTCACTTCTCTAGAGGTGTATCATTATGAGTCTTTCCATGAGAAGCCATCCCAAGGCTCGGCTTGATGTTATCACGAATTAGAGAGGTGTGCTCCCTTGCTGGCGTTGCCTTTCAAATCTCTTATACATCATATGTACATTCGCCCTCATCATTCCTTTGTACCCCTTTTTTCTTGCATTTATTCTCCTCCATTTGTTATCTCCCCCCTCCATGATCACCTGCCCCTATGAATACCCCCTTCCCTCTTCTCTTCCCCTCCATCCTGCTCGTCCCATAGCTCCAGCTCACCCTAGCCCTATTCTGTTGTCTTGCCCTATTCAAATCTCTCTCCCCCCCCCGTGATGGCCTCCAAGTGTGGTGCCAGCTCGACTCCCCAGTGCAGTCACGGTCACAATCCCTTAGATGGAACACTCCCAGCATGTCACCCATTACAAGATCTGATTCCTCTGCCAGAAGGGAAACTCTAAATTATGCTACTGCTGTCAACCCGGAGACTCAAGAGAGGATATCCAACCTAGAAGTGCAGGCGCGTACCATTCGACATAGGGTTTCCTCGGAGGAGGTTGCGATGGATTTTAAGTCGATCCCTGACCCGAGCTCCACAAGACCAAGGGAAAACCTCTATAGCCAAACTATTGATCTGCCATGAAAGCTAAAAAAAATATTGGGGCTTGCTATCTAGGAACAGGTAGAACACTCCAAGGCTCTGGAGAACAAAATCGACAAGCTTACCGATAAGTTCACTGTGTACGTAGAATCTGTACACCATTGTCGCTTCGTTACCAGAGACTCACCTCACTATGCTCTGCTCAAGAAGTGTATAGCTAGCAGTGGGGACTCTCCCAACATAAAAAAAGAAGTAGTCAGAGCCTTCTCGAGCCATCCAGTATCAATTGAAGCGGAGGCTGGAAGAACTCAAGATCAACCTATCAGCCTTGATGATGACCCTATGGAGGTCACTGTGTAGCACCCTTGGGCAGCGCTCTTTTTGTAGTGTCACCTACAAACCCAATTCTAACTCTCTGAACGCTGTCAACGATATGTGGCTCGCAAGAGAAAGGTATCAAGGAGTCTCGCCAAACTCTCACATCCCTCAACACTCCACCCAACAACTCGAGGGACCTTTTTTCAATCCTCTTCAGTTCTCTTTCATCCTACATTTCCTATCTTCCTTCTTCACAACATCAATGGAAGAAGTCATTTGTAGAATTCCCAAATTGTAAAAAAAAAATTTCTCTGAGTCAAGGAGATGCTCTTTTTGTAAAAATTACTGTTAAAATATGTTTCACAGACGCTAAGAATGTCTGTTTTGTATATTCTGGGATATGAAAGTATGGCTCTGGCGTTGGAGCACTTATCTCACACCATCCATCTCATATTGTAAATACCTCTTTTTTGAAGTAATATATCCTATCTTATTTACAAAAAAAAAAGGGAATAATAATAATAATAATTTAAAATATAGTGATCATTTAATTAGTTTTTATTATGTTTTTAGTTTTAACAATGTGAGATGTATTATGAACTAAGTGTTTTGATGCTTGTTATGGATTGATACCTACTCAACTATTTAATTTATATGATTGGGCTAATATATATAGCTATACTTAATATTATAATATTATTTGCTATAAATATTATTGTTATTATATAATATTATGAATTTTATATTTGTGAGAGAGAGAGAATTGGGTTTATTTTAATATTATAATATTATTTTATATAAATATTAATGTTATTAAATAATATTATGAATTTTATATTTGTGTGTGTATGAAAATTGGTTTTATTTTGACTCATTGTGAGGAATGACTATTGTCTTTAGTTAAATTCAATTCTTGCAAGTGACATGATGAGTTTTGTTTTAATGGCTTTGAGCCCTATTGAGTTTAAATATTTCATCCAGGACAAAAACATTATATTTATCATATGGAATATAAAGATAGTTATCATTGAGGAACTAATATATAAAATTATATTGACTATTATAATATATATTACTAATTACTTTTGGTTTTAAAAATTAGATAATCATCAATAGCTCAACAATAATTGGAGTCTTTTTGTTAGGATATTCCAACACATAGGAAATAATTAATTATAAGTTGGTCTAGTGTATAGTTAGGTAAAGTGTGTTTCTTTAGTATGTATTTTTTGTAACTTACAAATCGCCAGTCACAATATGTTCTAGACATGAAGTGATTTGACGGTTCATTCTCTCCTCAGTATTACCAACACTTGATTCGTGGATTAACATCTGATTGGTCAATGATCTCTATTTAAAGATCATGGAGGGTCATTTTTTAGGTGACCGTTCAAGAGAGAAGCTTACGTAAATTTTATTTCTTTTACATTAATAAATTGCCTAAAGTGGCCACGTTGGCTAAGGCTATGGATTATTTCCTTCTTTGAGAGTTCTAACCACGTCAAGAATACTCGTGTACTGATCTGTGATTTATTTGTGAGTGGTGTCCTTTGGTGTTATATCTAAGGAACTTACCCTGTAAATTCCTACATGGTATTAGAGATATTCGAGGGTCGCATCCGTTGGTGATCCAAATCCGAAGCCAGTACAACTGCATTGAACTTTCGTTTCCTAGATCTACTATTTCTGACTGCTTTAAGGCCGAGAGGACTGCTCTATTGTGTTAGGAGCATCTGTTCCACTGAGGAACCCCTTTCGTTTCACGCGAAAAGGTTTCTAGTAGCCCTAGCTACATCATTTTTAAGATCTGGAGGTATACAGTCTTTATTTGTAGTTATAGTTATTTATCACTCTGTTTATTTCGGTTTATAGTCCTCTGTACTTTTTTTTATTACCGGATATATACCTTTTATTTCTGCGTATGCTCTTTGCCTCGTGACTTTGTGCTATCTAGGTAAACCAGAAACAAAAAGAAAGAAGATGGTAGCCTTATCTATTCCATTCTTACTAAGTTAGGACCAACATACTCTGTGTTTGTTTCCACCTTCCATTCTACTAGAGAAGCCTTTATTTCTCAAGGAATAGACTACAAGTCCCCCTCTTTTGATGTCTTTTGTGATTATTTAATAAGAGAGTAAGAAAAACTCTGACATCTTAGTCTTCTTAAGACTAGAAAATCTTCTAAGAAAGACTTAGCATTCCAGCAGCAACCAAGTTCAAAGATTCCTAAGAAGAAACATCCTAAAAAGAATGGTCCTAAACCAAACAAGGGTCCTAAGCAATTTTAGTCTTACAATGAAAAATCAACTCAACAAAATGATAAGACAACTAAAAACAAATGGAAGAAGATTGATAGACATTTCAACTTTTGTAATTATGATGGCCACATAGAATCCAAATGATTTAAGAAGATGGAAGCCTTCGAAGCTGTTAGAAAATTATATATTACAGAGCAATGGAACACATCAAATATATTGCAGAAATATAAACATAGAAAACACATAAAACAAGAGACACAGATATACGTGGTTCACCCAATTTGGGTTACATCCACGGAGAAACAATCAATCCTTCCTTTTATATTATCCAGCAAAATGAAGAGATACAACCTACAACAGATCTGTTGTACTTCGCTCTCACATAATCTCCTCTCCCTTTCCCACTCAGAATACAGATCTACATAGACGCAATACAATTCCCTCATATATACCGAGGGGTTGCCTTCTAGGGCAAAAAACCCTAAATTAAACATAACTTCTACCGTCAGATCTTCGTTTAATGAATGATCCAGATTGACTATGAAATTACAACATTTTACAAGGAAACTTTACATCTATTTTTAGCTTTGGGGGCGCTGCCCCTGATCCCCGGCTGGGGGGGGGGACTCCCAAAGATCGTAGCCACCCCCCTGGAGCCCCCTTGCAGCGTAAATATTACGGGCGGCATTGCCACCACATTACAAACTAGGGTCCAATGCGGTGATACCTCTGAATAAAGAAGATAATCAGGGTCCACACCCAACAATCTCCCACTTGGAGACTGATTATAACAACTCCATCGCTGCTTCATTTGCTGGACAATGACTCCACTTTGGACCTGGTTGTTTCTCATCTTCTTCATCATACTTGAAGACCAATTGAAACTTGAGTAGAATCTGAGTTTCTCCCTAGTTACAACTTTTGTTAACATATCTGCAGGATTCTGGCTAGTGTATATCTTTTCCAGCTTCAACTGTCCATCTTCCAACACTGACAGTATGAAATGGTACTTGAGCTGTATATGTTTAGTTTTGGAATGAAATGCAGAGTTCTTTGCATGTTGTATGGCACTCTGGTTGTCACTGTATAACTTGCCCAACTCCTTCTTCATACCCAATTCATCCAAAAACCTTTGTAACCAAATCATTTCTTTACTAGCCTCTGTAGCAGCAACATACTCTGCTTTTGTTGTTAAGAGTGCAACAACACTTTGTAGTTTTTGAAACCTAACTGACAGCTGTTCCACCTACAGTAAACACATACCCTATTGTGCTCCTCCTGTTATCTCTATCACCTGCCATATCTGCATTACCATATCCCTGTAGAGCAATGTTTGAACCACCAAAGCATAATGCTTGATTTGTGGTACCTCTCAAATACCTGAGAATCCACTTTGCCGCTATCCAATGTTCTTTTCCTGGATTGTTCATGTACCTGCTTACAACTCCCATTGCATGTGCAATATCAATCCTCGTGCAGACCATTGCATACATTAAGCTTCCAAATGCTGATGCATATGGAAATTTAGACATATAAGTCATTTCTTCATGAATTTTGGGACACACCTCCTTACTTAGTTTGAAATGGCGAGCCAAAGGTATACTAACTGGTTTTGCATTTTGCATATTAAACCTTTTCAACACCTTTTCTATGTACTTACTCAGAGACAATGTTAATTTTCGATTCTTCCTGTATCTAGTTATTCACATACCAAGGATTTGTTTCGCAGCACCCAAATCCTTCATTGCAAATGAGTTTGCCAATTTTCTTTTGAACAAATTTATTTCCTACATGTTAGAACCTGCAACAAGCATGTCATCTACATACAATAACAATATAATATAGCTGCCATCATTTTTCCTTTTGAGATAAACACAATGATCAGAGTGACATCTAGTATAACCTTGTTCAGACATAAACCTGTCAAATTTTAGATACCACTACCTTGGAGCCTGTTCTAAGCCATACAAGCTCTTCTTCAACCTGCACACTAGTTTCTCTTTCCATTTTACCTCATATCCTTGTGGTTGTTGCATATATATATCTTCCTCTAAATCCCCATGGAGAAAGGTTGTCTTTACATCTAACTGCTCAAGATGCAAATCTTCAGCTACTACTAGACTTAAAATAGTTCTGATTGAAGTAATTTTAACAACAGGAGAAAATATCTCATCAAAGTCTATGCCCTTTTTCTGTGCAAACCCCTTCACCACAAGTCTAGCTTTATACCTTTTTCTACCTCCATCTTCTTCCTTCAACCTGTAAACCCATTTATTCTGCAATGTTATTTTACCAGTAGGCAACCTGACTAAGTCCCAAGTCTAGTTATGTGCTAAGGAGTCCATCTCTTCTTTCATGGCTTGCTCCCACTTCTTCCTGATTTCTACCTGCACTGCTTCATCATAACATTCTGGTTCACCAGAATCAGTCAACAATACATAATATAATAAAGGAGAGTATTGTTCAGGGAGTCTACTTATCCTCGTAGATCTTCTAACACCACTTTCAGGTGTTTGAGGTGCTTGTTGTTGTTGTGGTTGTTGTTGTTGTTCTCGTTGTTGATCATTATTATTTTTAGGCACCATCATTTTTTCTGTGATCTCATCAAGCACTGTGTATTCTTTATTTTCTTTTTCCTGTTTCTTTTTCTGTAGTTTGATCCTTATACAAAACCTTTTCATTGAATATGACATCTCTGCTTCTAATGATTTTGTGTTTTTCATAATCATAAAAGTGATAACCAAAATCATTAACACCATATCCAATAAAGGTAATTTCTTTGACTTTGCCTCAAGCTTTGTTCTATTTTCTTTATTAATGTGGACAAAGGCTTCACAAAAAAAAGTATTTAAAAATGAGTAGTTTACCTTTTTACCTGTCCTTGCCTCCTCTGGAATACTACCATCCAAGGAACTTGAAGGCCCTCTGTTTATTAGATAAACAAAAATATCTACAACATCTGCCCAAAATTGTAAAGGCAATCTCGCATGCAATCTCATGCACCTTGCATGCTTCATGATTGTCCTGTTTCATCATTTTTGACACACCATTTTCTTGTGGTGTTCCTCGAACTGTCTTCTCTCTGCGAATTCCATTCTCTGAACAACACCTATCAAACTCTTTACTGCAATATTCACCTCCATTGTCTGATCTAAGACACTTCAATAGACACTTCAACCTTTTTCCTATTTCATTTTCAACCAAAGCTTTCCATTTCTTGAAAGTATCAAATACATCAGATTCATTTCGAATATAATAATTCTAGGTTTTTCTGGTTGCATCATCAATAAAAGTAACATAATAACGAGAGCCATCGAGAGATGATACCTGAGCAGGTCCCCATACATTTGTATGCACAAGCTCTAATTTTTCGCTCTTTTTTTCTTTCCCAACTTTGAGGAATCTGACTCTTTTCTGTTTTCCATAAACACAATTCTCAAAGAATTTTAAATCAACATGCTTCAAACCTAGCAACAAATTTCTGCAGTGAAGAATATGCATCCCCCTCTCACTCATGTGCCCAAGCCTACGATGCCATAATGTCGTATCTTCTCCTATATAGGTTAAAGCATTAACAAAATTAGAAATACCATTGCATAAATACAATGTACCAACCTTTTTTCCTTTCGCTATTATCAAGGATCCTTTAGTGACCTTCCAGATTTTATTTGTAAAAGTAGTCACACAGCCTTCACCTCCTAATTTCCCTGTTGAAATCAGATTTTTCTTCAAATCTGGAACATTCCTTACCTCCTTCAATAGCCATTCATTTCCATTCTGTTGTTTTATGAAAACTATACCCATTCCAATGATTTTACAGGGTTTATCATCACCCAATCGAACCTGTCCAAAATCTCCTTGAACATAATCATGAAAATGTTTCCTATCAGGTGTGGCATGGAATGAGGCCTTTGAATCTACCACCTAGGCATCAATAATATTTTCTAATGAAATGATCAAAGAATCTTGCAAAATATCACATGTCACATTTGCTTCATGATTGTTTTCTTGTTGCGCGTCTCCTTCTTTTCCCTTTTGAGACTTGCAGTCTTTCTTCAGGTGTCCTTTCTTCCTGCATTTCCAACACACTATCCCCGATCTGGACTTGGATCTTCCTTTCCTCGACTTACTGCGATATCCTGGGCTCTTTCCTCTTCCCATTTTTCTTCCCCTAGTCTCTGTAGTCAAAGCATTACCTGATGTCTCACCAGATCTTTTCCATCACATTTCCTCACTAAGGATTGCATCGACAACATCATCAAACTTTAAAGTACTAGATCTAGAGACATAGTTACTAATGGCCATAACTAAACCATTCCAACTTTCTGGAAATGAGAATAGAAGTAACAGATCCCTAACTTCATCATCAAAAGTTACCCCTACAGAACTTAAATTACTGGTAACTGTATTAAATTCATTTAAATGATCAACAACAAATCCACCTTTTGACATCTTCATATTAAATAAACGCTTCATAAGAAATACCTTATTTGAGGCCGAGGGTTTTTCATATAGTTTGGCCAATGCCTTCATTAAACCATATGTTTTCGTTTCCTTTGAAATATTAAAGGCTATCGACGCTGCTAAGCATAGTCGTATTGTTCCATGTGCCTTTCTGTCGAGAATATCCCATTCTGTGTTTGTCATACTCGTCATATTCTTTGTCTTTATGCTCAATGGTAGGTACAAATCTCTCTGATACAAATAATCTTCCATCTACATCTTCCATAGCTGGTAGTTTTGGCCGTTAAATGTTTTGACCCTAAACCTACCACCTTCCGCCATTACTCCCACTCGAACCAGGAACCCTTCTCTCCTACGAGTTTATCATTCAAATAAGCCTTCGTCTCTAATACCAACTGTTAGAAAATTATATATTATAGAGCAATGGAACACATGCAACAATGAAGAAGCATAACATCCATTTGGAGCACTCTTCAACTTCATCTTCATCTTTAGCAATAGCACTTTCTACATGTGGTTGTCAAGCATCTCAATTTGGTTATGCACTAACTGTACCTCTTTCTTCTCATTCTCATGAGTGGCTCATTGACTATGGAGCTCCTTATCACATGGCCAAAAAAAAGCCATGTTTTCTTCTTTAAATGATCGTAACACCAAAATTATATATGTTGGTGATGATAGATCTCTTAGTGTTGTAGGGACTGGAACTATTCATCTAGATAATGGTCAATTTAATGATGTATTATGTGTTCCTACCTTATCCTGCAACCTTCTATCTGTATATCAGATAACTCATTCAGGTGATGGTAAAACCGTTGAATTTTCACCTCATGATGTTGTAATTAAGGACCTAAGTGGTCCTAGACAGATTTTAGCTACTGACATTGCTAATGATTCTACAAGGTTGTATATGTTTAACAAATTTAGGTCATTAACTCTTCCCTCGGTATTTGTTTCTCATAATGATGAAGCGAGAAAACTTTGGAATGAGCGATTTGGTCACTTAAACTATCGTTCCCTTCAAAATCTATGTAAAGAAAATATGGCGAAAGGTCTTCCTATGTTATCTTGCAGAGATGGTGTTTGTTCCGGATGTGTACTCAGAAAACATCATTGCAATAGTTTTGAAAAACGTGCCTCTTGGCATGCCTCATCCCCTTTACAGCTTGTGCATAGTGATATATGTGGTCCACTTCCAGTTGTTTCATTCTCTGGCTACAAGTATTTCTTAACTTTCATTAATGATTTCTCTGGACACACTTGGTATACTTCTTAAAACTCAAGAGTGAAGTCTTTAACATGTTCTTGGCCTTTAATTCCTTCGTTGAGAAATAATCTGGACATCAAATTCTTAAGCTAAGATCCGATAATGGCAGAGAATATGTTAACAACAAATTCATCAAATTTTGCACTAAGCATGGAATTCAATTGCAACATATTGTTCCATATACTCCACAACAAAATGGTGTAGTTGAAAGGAAGAATCACACCTTAAAGGAAATGGGCAATTGTATGCTTCAATCTAAAGGACTTAGTCTTAATTTTTTGGAAGAAGCAATTAACTATGCAAATTACATAGTAAATCTCACTCCTACTAAGGTTTTAAAGAATATCAATCCAGAAGAAGCATGGAGCTCAATTAGCCAGATGTAAGTCACTTTCATGTTTTTAGAAGTGAAACATGGACCCATATTCCATATGAGAAACATAAAGCCTTACAACCTAAGAGTGAAAAATGTATTTTTGTTGGATATTCTGAAGATGTCAAAGGATATAGACTTCTTCAACCTAAATCCAAAAATATTGTCATTAGAAGAGATGTAAAGTTTGTTGAAGGTATTGTCCTATGAGCCTAGTTCGGAGGATGTGCCACCTCTCTCCATCCCTTCTACTTCTTAAAATATTCCTTCTTCAGATGATGATAGCGAGGATAACGATCCTCCCCCACCTTCTTGGGATCCTCCTTGAGCTCCTCAACTTCCAAATTGGGTCCGCGCTACTCAGGATGCAATAGGTGCTCTCGTAGGTGATCCTATAGATCAACGTCGTACACATTCACAGCTTGATAGAGCCTCTTCTTTACTGGCTCAAGTTTCAACGAATTATGATCCTGACAGCGTTGCAGAAGCTTCAGGCCATCTAGATTGGGATGCAGCTATGAATGAAGAATATCGTTCACTATTATAAAATGAGACATAGGACCTAGTTCCTCTTCCAAAGGGACGAAAACTTGTTAGATGCAAATGGGTTTACAGAACAAAGTTTGGACCAGATGGAAAAGTTGATAAACATAAATCTCATCTTGTTGCTATGGGGTTTTCACAAGTTGAAGGCATTGACTATACTGTAACCTTCTCTCATGTTGCCCAAATGAACTCTATATGCCTTGTTATTTCCCCTGCAGCCTCTTTCAAATGGGAAGTCCATAAGATGGATGTTAAATATGCCTTCTTGCATGGGGGCTTACACGAAGAAATCTATATGGAACAACCTCTTGTCTTTATACAAACAGACTTTGGCCTTGTATGTTGGCTTAAGAAATCCCTTTATGGTCTCAAGTAAGCCCCTCGGGCTTGGTATGCAAAAATGGATAACTTTCTTTTTTATACTAACTTTTCTAGGTGTCCTTATTGGTAGTGATCCCAAACTTATAAGCCATGTGAATTCCATCCTTAAAAATCAGTTTGAAATGACAGGCTTAGGACACTTGCATTATTTTCTTGGTCTTCAATTCTTGCAATCCAAAGAAGGTATTTCCCTTTCCTAGTCCAAGTATTCCTGTGATCTTCTATGCCACTTTCACATGGAAGATTGTAAGCCAGCCCCTTCTCCCTTTCAGTCTGAAGCCAAAATTTTAGTCACTTGTACTTCCCCTGAAGTTGATGCTACCTTATACTGTTAGCTTGTTGGAAAACTTTTGTATCTGACCCATACCCGTCCTGACCTTTCCTTTGTTGTTGGCCTTGTTGCTCGGTTTATGAAAAACCCACATGAAAGTAATTGGAAGCAGCTAAAAAAATACTTTGTTATGTTCGAGGTACAATTCAGTTTGGATTCATTACAGTGCAGAAGCATCTCCTCTATTGGTTGGCTTCACTAATTCTGATTGGGCTTGTGACCGTGGTGATCATAAATCTACTGCAGGTTATGTGTTCACTCTTGGTTCTGGACCTATTACATGGGCTTGCAAGAAACAAAGTTCCATTTCTCTTTCTTCAGCAAAAGAAGAGTATCGTGGTGTCGTTGGAGCTAGTAAGGAAGCCTCGTGGCTTCGTCAGATCCTGTTAGAGTTTGGTTTTCAGCAGCAACATCCGATTACACTTTGGTGCAATAATCAAAGTTCCATTCAACTATGCAAAGATCCATTCCAACATCAGCGGCAAACACATTGAACTACACATGCACTTCATCAAAAAGCTCATTGATGACCATGTTCTTGAAGTGCAATATTGTTCAACCGATGATCAAGTTGCAAACATATTTACAAAGGCTCTCACAGAGGTGAAGTTTACTAAACTTAGATTTATGGTTGGAGTTCAGGAAGTTGTCACTAAGGGGGGATAGGCTCTAATGCCTCCTTCCTTCTCCTATTGTGTCATCTTTGTACATCCTGCAATCCTATCCCAAGTTGTTCTTAAGGGGGGATGTTAGGATATTTCGACACATAAGAAATAATTAAGTATAACTTGGTCTAGTTAGGTAAAGTGTGTTTCTTTAGTATGTATTTTTTGTAACTTACAATCCGATGGTCACGATATGTTCTAGACATGAAGTGATCTGACGGTTCATTCTCTCTTCAGTATTACTGACACTTAATCCATGGCTTAACACCCGACTAGTCCATGATCTCTATTTAAAGAGCATGGAGGGTCATTTATTAGGCAACCGTTCATGAGAGAACCTTATGTAAAATTTCTTTCTTTTACATTAATAAATTGCCTGAAGTGGTCGCGTTGGTTCAGGTCGTGGATTGTTTCCCTCTTTGAGGGTTTTAACCAAGTTGTGAATATTGGTGTACTGATCTGTGATCTGTTTTTGAGCGATGTCCTTTGGTGTTTTATCTAAGGAACTTACCCTGTAAATTCCTACATTTTTTGGCTCTAAAAATTACTTAGTTTATCTTTATAGAGTTACAGACTTAAAAAAACTCAAAAACTCAACAAAATCTCAAAAAAACTTACTTGCAATGGCTCAAAAAAAATTCAAATTTATTCACCAAAAAATTAATAGATAAATAAAATTCAATAATTCATGTAAAACAATATAATAAATGCAAAAAGTTATAATAAAATGACTAATTAATACAAATTCATTACTTAACTTCAACAAGGAAAGTGTTCCTACATTGAAATTGTCATACGCAGATGGTCCAGATTTTACTTCTCACTAAATATGGTTTAGGATTGAGATTTTATGTATTTCCACCTCTTTGATTTTCAGTTTGATAAATTAAATTAAGTGAAAATTTAATTGACTCATTTCAAACTTTGATTACATGGCTTGATCACATACTCTTTTGTGACTCCTTGGCACGACTGCTGAATAATACTTACCCATCCATAACAATATTACTTACCCCATTCTCAATCAAAAATACAGTAGAATTAGAAAACAATGATTTTCATACAGTAAAAATAATCCTTGAATGAAGCCTTATTTGGTATGGAGTGTCTTATTTGTTTCTAAATGTTATTGCAGACGAACTTTGGTAGATAGGAGTTCTTGGTACACGGGAAATTTAGGTTCAGATACCCTCAGAAGCAATAGGCACAATTAGAGGAAAGATGCGATATTGCCCCTATTACGTAGAAAACAAATTTGGTCCAGTACAACAGAAAATATTAAGTTATCAGAGTATTTTAAGATGTAGATTGTGTCATGCAGCTTCAAAGTCCGGTTTTGGACAAAAGGATGATTGTGATAAAACTTAAATGATCAAAGACAATGATACGGTGTAAAGAAAACTTCCCTAAAATTGTTGATAAAGGGTCCAAATAAATTTTAATGAGTTTGAATGGGGTTAAATAAATGGTGTTAAGAAATAAAGTTTTTTATTAAAGTGTTGATTTTAATGGTTAAGAGGATGTGTTTCATCTTAAGAGGTCACAGGGGTAGAATATGCATGCTTTTGTAGATTTAGCAGTTAAATCACTATGAGAAAGTGAGTCCCTTGTCCCATAAACAAAGGGGTCTTATCCATCAATTTAACGTTTGGCTTGACTGTGACCTTAAAATTGTGTATATATATATATATATCTAAATTATACTTATGTAATTATTAATAAAGCTTTAAAAGTTGTATTGTTATTAGGTGAAGAAACAATTATGTTTTTAATAATTCAAATTTAAAAGATATATTATTATAAATGAAGAAGTAGAAATGTTTTCTTACTTTGAGAAAGTATAATGATTATAAGTTGATAATTCATTTATTGATTATAAATTTTTGTTAGAGTAATTAAATTTACGTTAAGTCATTTTCTTTTTGATATAAAAAAAATAGCATATTACTTAACCTATTTAAATGTTAGGAAAATCTAAAAAATAATGAATCAATTTTTATGTATATATATTGTTAAAAAGTTGTGAGATATATAATATTAAAAAAACAAACAATTCCCAATCTAGAATAAGAGCAAAAGGCTAAGATTTTATGCATAAATATACATTCTTGTATGAAATAAGATTTCAAAATGTAGTAAAACTAATAATTATGAATATTAATAATATATTAATATACATATTATTATTACATTAGTATATTCATCTACACATAAATAAGACACTAATTTATAGATTAACATATCGATAACATATTAACTATAGATTAACACATATCAATTATGGTTGGCTATGGGTAGCATAGTCAGCCATAACCAACGTGAGCTTTAAAGTCAATCATACTCCACATAGGTATCATGGGGAATGACAAACATCATCACTGTCATGATCTTTTTAGAGGTAAATGACAAACTAAAGTCAACCATAATCAATTTCATTAAGTGTTGTTGACTATGACTCACTATGGTTCACATTAAGATTAAAGTTTAATGTTTATTAATAAGGTTATTAATAATTTTTAATATGGTTTATTAATAATATGTTTTAAGTTTTATTAATAATATTAATATTAACATTATAATGTTAATAATATTGATATTAAGATTTAATAATTATTTATTAGTAGAATTTAATGTTTATCAATAATATTAATACCAAGGTTTATTAATAAGTGATATTAACTATATTAATAATATTAATAACTTCATAATATTATTTAAACCTTAATAACTTTATAATAATGTATTAATATATATTAACACATCAATATTATATTTATCTACAGATAATAACTCAAGAACAAAATATTAATCTACACCTTAAGATAGTAAACTCTCTGTTAATATATTAATCTATATATTAATAAATATCAACCATTGTTGACTTCATTAAATATAATTAACATGGAGATCATGTTTATCCATGTTTAATGATATGTATTATTTTCAACATGCATATAGTTAACCATAGACATCATGCCCAATATACAAATAGTCAATTTTACTCAATCATATTCAATTATAGTCAGCCACGGTTGAACATAATTAGCCTTCCTCCATTCTGGTTAACCATAATCAAGTTTTGAAAAGGTTTAATAATAATAATATTAATACTTATATAACTTTTTTGAACAAAGTAATCATATTCAATTATAGTAAAGCTAGCTCAACATGCCATCATCAATGGTTAATATGATCTCCCATAGTGAATATGGTCAACTATATTTATTTATAGTTGAATATTGACATGGCTAGCAATGTCCACCCATAATCAACCATAGACAACCACACTCAAAATTAACATCGCAATGTGACAAAATAATTATCAACATTGTAATGTATCAAACAAAAGTCAATGTCACATTATGAAAAATAAGAAAATCAACGTGTGATAAACATAAATTCAATGTTGCAATATGTGAAACAAATAATCAATGTTGCCATATGAAAAGCAAAAAATCAACATTGCAATACAATAAAATGAAATCAATGTTGTAAAGTAACAAATAGAAAATGATGTCATACTATGAAAAATAAATAACAATGTTATGATGTGATGGCATTGTCAAACATAGTTAAACTTTAAACAATCAACCCTAATCAACCTTAGTCAATCATGTGTTGACTATATTTATCCTTAATTAATCTTATTTAACCATGGTGAACCATAATTGAAGTTTAAAAAGGTTTAATAATAATAATAACTTCTCTCAATTGTGTAACCACATTCAACTATGGTCAAACTAGTTTAATTATGGTCAACCATGGTCACCCATGGTTAACATGGTCACGTATAGTGAATATGGTCAACCATATTCTTTTATAGTTAAGCATCGAAAACCATGGTCAGCAATGTTCACACATAGTCAACTATAACTGACCATAGACAACAATATTTGAAATTGACATTGCAATGTGACAAATAAATATTAACATCACAATCTCTGAAATAAAAATCAATGTCACAATCTAATGCAAAAAAATTGGCACTACAATGAGATAAATAAAAATTCGCGTCACACATTACAAGGAAAAAAATTATGTTGCATTGTGATAAACGAAAATAAAAGATCAATGTCGTAATGTGACAAACACAATCAACATTGCAATATGCGAAACAAATAATCAACATCATAATTTGACAAATAAATAATCAACATTGCAATATGACAAACCAAAACCAATATCTCAATGTGACAAACAAAACAATAATGTCACACTATCACAAAGAAATAAAAATGTCACAATGTGATGATGTATTCAACCTTTACAGTCAACGTTTAAAATGTCTAACGCTGGTCAACCATATTTATTGTTTAAAAAGGTATAATAATAATAATAATAATAATAATAATAATAATAATACTTTTATAAAAAAATTCAACAATATAACCATATTTAGTTATGGTCAAATTAGCTCAATTACGGTCAACCATGGTCACCATTGTCATCTATAGTTTAACATGGTCACTCATAGTGAATATGGTCACCCATAGTGAATATGGTCAACCATATTCATTTATAGTTAAACATTTACAACCATGGTCAACAATGTTCAACATGTTCAACCATAGTCAATCACTATTGACAATATAGTCACGTACAAAAATGACATCGCAATGTGACTAATAAATATCAACATTGCAATGTATCAAATAAAAATCAATGCCACAATCCAATGCACAAAAATCAACATCACAATGTCATGAATAATAATTAACGTTGCATGTTATGTGCAAAAAATTCACATCACAATCCACAATATTCTAAATAAAAAATATTGTACTATGAAAAACACAAAATCAATGTCGCAATATAAAAAAGAAATAATCGGTCATAATGTGATATGAAAAAATCAACATTGGAATATGACAAATTGAAATCACATCGCAATGTAATGAACCTTTCTTTTAACATGGTCAACTATATTCATATAGTTAAACGTTAACAACCATGGTCAATAATGTTCACCGATAGTGAACCATAGTTGGCCATAAACAACCATATTAAAAAATTGACATTACAATGCAACACTTAAATATCAACATCACAATGTGACAACAAAAATCAACATTATGATGCGATGAAGAAAAAATGAACCATGGTTGAACAAAATTGATCATGGCTAACTAAAATTGACCATAGTCACAATGTCAATCTTAGTCAACCATGGTCAATCATAGTCAACCTTCATCAATCATGTGTAAGCATGGTCATCTTCGATAAACCATAGTCAACCACGAGTAACCTTAGTTGACCATTAGCAACCATGATCATCTTTGATAGCCTATAGTCACCATGGTCAACTATAATCATTGTGGTTAACTATCGTTGACTATAGTTAAATATACTTAGTTATGGACAACAATGGTCATCCATAGTCAACTATATGTTGACCATAATAAACTCTCCTTAACCATAACTTGAGCATGCCTAATCATAATCCATTGATAGCAAGCCCCTCTAGTGGCCTGCTATGTTTGCCCAAAACCAGTGAAAAAAATCATTCCTTATCCCTTGAAGTCCACAAATACGAGTCTTCATTCACGCCCCTCTAACAACCACATTCCATTATGCCTGTAAACGCCTTTTTATTAAAAAAAAGATTCCATTCCCAACTCGGCCACAACTCCCTATCCAACCCAGGCCTTGTCTCACTCTAGTAGCATAATCCTCTTCTCATTTCATATGGTGGTTAGCTTCTTCTTCCCTTAATTCTTTATGCGAAGGCGACATGTTCTTACCTTAATTATATTTAGCCACATCAATTTGAGAACACCTTCTTCCACAAATACCAATCTTCGCTCTTGCCACTCTAAGCCACGTTCCATTACGCCTAGAAACACCTTTTTATTAAAAAATAAAAACTTCCTAGCTCAACCACGACTCCCTATTCAACCCGAGCCTCATTTCACTCTAGTAGATTAATCCTCTACTCTAAAATGAAAATATCTACACAATTCAAAAGAAATTGGACACCTGTCCCAAGATTGCCTACTACCTAAACTAGCCACTTGTCCATATTTACAAAGGCCCACCTGGCCAATATCAACTACTCAAAAATATCCTAACAATTTGATAATCCAAATCCCTCTAAAATTAGAAAAGTTGTCAATACAATTAAAAAACCCGTTTATACCAATAAATTACAGAAAATAAAGCCTACACCTAAAATTTAGGTGTCCCCTTTATAAGTCCCAAAAGAAAAAAAATGATACATCTAACACTAAGATTCCTATATCATCAACCATGCTCTACTAATACTCTTTATACTCGCTAAACATCAACTAACACACTCAAAATTGTTAATATAATTAATATACATTAATAAATATTATTTTATTACACTAAGTTAATATATAAAAAACAAAACATAACACGGATTAATAGACATCAGCCATATATACTAATATAATTATATTGATATATAATAAATTTAAAAATAAAACCCCAAACAAATTTTCAAAATTAATTAAAAAATCATATGTTTTCATTAATTTACATATTTAAAACTCCTATACGACATTACATTAAAAAAAACAAAGAGAAATCTAAAAAGAAATTCATATGGTATCATATTCGTGTATTATAATTCAAAACATGATTTCGTATATATTTTACTCATGAGATAACATCCTTTATGAGCACATGACGTGCATGTTAGGACGGCTGGGGCAGTTGGCTTTCGCACCCCCCAGCCGTGATCGAGTCCTGCGGTGGCTTCTTGCTGGGCGATTTCGAACGGCTACGTCGTATTCTGCTGGTTTCGGCCATATTCTGCTGGCTTCGGCCGTATTGTAAAAATATCTGTAGGCTTCGGCCATATGTGGATTTTCTCTCTGAAAAAAAAAAAACATCCTTTATGAAATTATCATATAATATTTATCGCTAGTGTAATTAACCGGTTAAATTTAGTGGACATTCAATGTTATTCCAAACAACATTTTTATTCCAGCTTTAACATATTTATATTATCTATTTAAATTTTACAATTACAAATGTTATTTTAAATAAAATTATTATTCGAAAATAATCATATTTTTTAAAAACTAAAAAATAATATTTTATTTAATTATTATAATTTGTAAAAAATTAATATTAACATAATTTTAAAATACTTTAATAGTAAATATAGATAATGGAGGATCTCTCATTCATTAATGCGTGCGAAGAATAATTTAACCGTACTGTAAACCCTCTCTTACAGTGACGGCGTTGTTAATAAGATAGACAATCAGAATTTATTAAATTAAGATCGACAATCAATTTCAAATCCAATGTGATGCAGAGCATCTTGCTGACAGGACAAAGATAAAATGAAGGCGGTATGTCTCTGAAGGGGATGGAGGAGTTAATTCACTGAATGGATAACGTGCTCGTTTATTTTTATTTTAATTTAATTTTAATTTTAATTTTAAGTTTTTATTTTTTCATTAAGTTGTCTAAGTTAATTTAGTGAACAGTGATTAGGAACAGTAGGAGTTAGTTAGTGTCACTATTTTAAACATTTAATTTACCTTTGTTAAAAAATACTGAGCGACAAAGAAAAGTTTTGTACAAGAAATAACTGATGTAACTGATCGAACATAACTAATAGCAGTTAGTGACAGTTCCTAACAATGTTCTTAAAAGAGGGACAGAACACAATGTAAGGGTTCGACTATCAGAGAAATGAAAAAGGAAGAGTCGTAGTTTTTGTGCATATTTCCCCTCTTCAACGTCCCTAAGACTGCCTATATTATTTGTATGAAATTACGTTTGTTTTATGCATCGTGGAGACTGTTGGTAATACCCTTACAGGTTATAATGCGATTGGAGTGATAATAACAACTAGAGGAAGAACGTAAGCGCCCCGGTTGCAGGCGGATTCAACCAAACAAACAGACTTGAAACCACATATATAAACGGAAGCCAAGAAGCCGGAATTAACGAGCAAGACAACCAATTCAATTCTATAATCGCCAGGTATGCGAATATTCAGTCCATACAGTTTCATAATTGAATCAATATAAACGAAAAGATAGCATTCTGGTTCTTTATACATATATATATTCTATTCGAAACAAAAAGAAAGAACTCGTTCCATAAATATATGACCCATGCTTATGTCAAAGTGAGAACCAGACACAGTAACCCTCGACCCATTACAGTAACCAAACAGCAGTGTCAACCTACAGCGGAACTGTGTACAGACAGTGACTCGTAAAACAAAAATACACCGACCCTAACAGTCATAGCATGGAGCCGAACAGAAACAACTAGAAAACAGTTAACGTCACTACCCGTGTCCAGTTGGAGCAGTCAAATTTCCATGCGCCGAAACCCTCGAGCGGCCATACCTGCAATGACAGTCAGCAAACAGAATGAGTGCCGACAGAACCAAGGAAAGAGGATTCGAAACTTAACAAAATAAATAACTCACAGTTGGTTTGTTTACCTGACGAAGGCAAGCCGCGACTGTAACAACTGCACCAAGTTCCCCTGCTCACGAGGAGCCAAAACGTTAGGCGACTGAGAAAAAAAGAACAAACACTGATAGCATGGAACAGACAGACTTACCCTGAGAGTGGCGGAGAAACCGGAGAAGTTTGGCACCGTCATTCTGCCAGGTCCGTGGAAAAGTCGAGCTTGGAATCGGAGGACCATTACTAGAAGCAGCACAACCAGCGAACCACTGCACCAACTGTGGGGAGCACAGGCACCGAAACTGCATACCAAGTAGAAAGGAGCGCAGAAACACAACAACTAATTACCATCACTCAACAACAACCGACACTTGGCATAAACAACAAAAGAGCCGAACCTTACCAGGTTGATAGAACCCTTTCCGGATGAGTGGGAGAAATTTCCAGGTCGAAGCTTGAACCAGGGGAATGCAACCACAAAAATCCACATTGAAACCACGAAGAACCGCCGAGAGTGCATAGCTCACAGAACCGGGAGAATGACAGAGTGAATAGTTTGGGCGCGAGTTTGTGAACACCTATACCAAGGCGGGCTCGAGGAATCCCAAGGAGGGACAATTGTCAAACAACCAGAGACCAGCGTACCAATGACAAGACCCATCATAAATTCAGCGCCGGTTAATCGACCTGTATAGATAAAAAATCTCTGTTTAATCATTAATTTCCTATACACTCGCATCGGCATACGTTGGAGACGCATCACGTGGGCTGGCCCCATCAAGTGGTATCAGAGCAAGTTGTTGAATAAATTAGGATATGGAGGTTCAAAGACGAGGACGTGGAAGAGGTGTGCGCAGAGCAGCAGATGAGGGCTTGAGGGAAGAATTAAGGGCCCTTACTGCTCGCTTGGAAGCAGTGGAGGCAGGAAGGAGAAGAGACCCAGAACTTGGGGATGACAATGAAGAGGAGGCAGTAACTGCTACAGATGGATTAGATGAAGAAGCCCCGGAGTTAAGACTGTTGAGATCGGTATTGCTAGCCAACAACAAACCCAAACCTGAGATTCCTAACTATGATGGCAGTCTATCTGCAGATGTTCTGCTGCACTGGGTAAGTGAGTTAGATAAGTATTTTGAAAACGAAGAGATCAGTGAGGACAAAAGAGTCAGATTTGTTGCAACCAAGTTAAAGGGACACGTCGCTTTGTGGTGGGATAGTGTCGAGGCGGACAGGGGGAGAATGAACAAGCTACCGATAAGGAAGTGGCCAAGGATGATGGCAAAACTGAAAGGCAGATTTCTGCCTAAAGATTATCAGGTTGAGCTTTACCGACGAGTGCAGAATTTAAGACAGAAGGGTATGATCGTAAAGGAATACACAGAGGAGTTTTATCGTGTAAACTTGAGGGCTAGTTATACTGATGATACTCCAGAGAAGACAGTGAGATACGTGAACGGTTTGAGGCTGGAAATACTGGATGAGATCAGTATTCTCTCTCCGCGGAATATAGAAGAAGCCTTTCAGAGTGTTGTAAAGGCTGAGGAAAAGATTAATAGGAAACAAAATAACAGGAGAGGATGAGGAAATGGCAGAGGACGAGGACAGTCCTACGGCAGAGGGAGAACTACCACTAACAGCGAAGAAGGCAGCAGCTCCAGAGCTTCAGGGACAGCAGAGAAGGGAGATAGCACGAGAGGAGGTCGGCCATATCAGCGAGGAAGAGGAAATGGTCGAGGAAGGGGAGCTAATGTCCAGTGCTACAGGTGCCACAAGTGGGGGCACAGATCCTTCGAATGCCCAGAAGCCGAGCACGCTGGCCAGAGGGGAGCATTTGTTGTGCAGCCTGAGGAAGCTGAAGCACCACCCCAGGAGGTAGAAAATGTGGCAGAAACAGGAGAGGCTTTGGTTTTAAATAAAGTATTGTTGAAGCCAGCCAAGGAGACGGCTGAGCAGACCCAACGGAAGGCACTGTTCCGAACAGTTTGCAAATCACATGGAAAGTGTTGTAAATTGATCATAGACAGTGGGAGTACAGACAATTTAGTTTCCACCGAGATGGTGGAGAAGCTGGGATTGAAGCGACTTAAGCATCCCACACCTTACAAGGTGTCGTGGCTGCAGAAAGGCCACCAGCTATTAGTTGATGAACAGTGCGAGGTTGAATTCCACATTGGCAAATACCAGGACAAGGTTGTCTGCGATATCATGCCAATGGATGTGTGCCATATACTGCTAGGGAGACCGTGGCAGTATGATCAGAAAGTGATGCACGATGGGAAGACGAATTGTTACAAATTTGTGAAAGATGGAGTCAAGCATACGCTTGTACCCATCAAAGAAGAGGATACAACGGAGGCAAGTGGAACAAAAGCATTATTGGTAGGAGGAAAACAATTTATTAAACAGATTGAGGAAAATGAAGTGAATTATACGGTCGTGAGGAGAACTAAGACTGTGTTGCTGAACATAGAAATGTCATAATTGCCTACAGAGATTCAGGAGATGTTAGAAGAATTTAAGGACATTGTAGTCGACGACTTACCGGACAAGTTGCCTCCCAAGAGGAGCATCAGCCATCATATCGATTTCATACCCGGAGCAAGCCTACCAAATAAGGCAGCGTATCGAATGAGCCCGAAAGATAATGAAGAGATTCGTAAACAGGTGCAAGAGCTGCTAGATAAGGGGCTGATCAGAGAAAGCTTGAGCCCTTGTGCGGTACCAACAGTACTCGCACCTAAGAAGGGTGGAGAATGGCGGATGTGTACGGATTCGCGAGCTATCAATAAAATCACTATTCGGTACAAATTTCCCTTACCCAGAATGGATGATATGATGGATTGTCTCAGCGGGGCAGCTTATTTCACGAAGATTGATTTGAAGAGTGGCTATCATCAGATCAGGATCAGAGAAGGAGACGAGTAGAAGACAACCTTCAAGACCAGTGAAGGGCGGTACGAGTGGCTAGTCATGCTGTTCGGTTTGAGCAACGCTCCTAGTACTTTTATGAGGTTGATGAATGAGATGTTAAAAGAATTTATTGGCAAGTTTGTGATAGTCTATCTTGATGATATTTTGATTTTCAGTAGAACGAAGGGAGAGCATCTTCAGCATGTTCGAAGAGTGCTAGAAAAGTTACAGTAGAACAAACTGCTGATAAACTTAAAAAAATGTACTTTCCTGCAGAAGGAACTAGTTTATTTAGGGTTTGTAATCGCAGAAAATGAATTGAAGATGGATCCAGAAAAGATTGTAGCAATCATCAATTGGCCGTCACCAAAGAGCTTGTTTGAGGTACGTAGCTTTCACGGATTGGCGAGTTTTTATTGAAAGTTTATTAGGAATTTCAGTGAAATCTGCGCGCCGATGCTAGACACCATCAAAAAGGCCAGTCAGCCTTTCTGTTGGACCAGAGCAGCAGAGAACAACTTTCAGCTTTTGAAGCGGAAGATTAAAGAGAGGCCAATCTTAAGGCTGCCTGACTTTAACAAGCTTTTCCAGGTTCGGTGTGATGCAAGTGGGACAGCTATTGGCGTTGTGCTCAGTCAGGAAGATAGACCAGTGGCATTCTTTAGTGAGAAATTGAACAAAAGCAGGCAGAAATATTCCTCGTATGACAAGGAATTTTATGCCGTGGTCCAAGCTTTAAAGCATTGGAGACACTACCTGTTGGGCAATGACTTTGTAATATTTTCTGATAATTCAGCGCTGCAATATGTAATGCGGCAGCACAAATTGAACCATAAGCACGCCAAATGGGTAGAATATCTGCAGAGTTTCACTTTCATGCTAAAACACATCAGTGGTCAAGCTAGTAAAGTGGCAGATGCCTTGAGCAGAAGAGCTTTGCTCTTACAGGAAAGTACAATACAGGTGATGGGATTCGACCATCTAAAGGATTTGTACCAGACCGACACAGACTTCAAGGAATCCTTTGAAGCTTGCCAAAATTCCGTGCTGAGAAATACAAGTCCATGGTTGGACTACAATTTGCAGGAAGGACTATTGTTCAGAGGTGGACAGTTATGTATCCCGGATTGTTTGATGAGGGAAAATATTATACGGGAGAAACATAGTGGAGGTCTAGCCGGTCATTTCGGCATAGACAAAAGTTTGGAGCAGCTCGGACACTTTTATTACTGGCCCAAAATGCGCAGGGATGTACAGAGATATGTGAACATGTGTAAAGTCTGCCAACTGGCGAAAGGACATAGTCAGAATACTGGACTTTACACGCCACTACCTATTCCGAGCAGGCCATGGGACTCAGTCAGCATTGACTTTGTCTTGGGACTGCCTAGAATGCAGCGGGGGTATGACCCAGTGATGGTGGTGGTAGACAGATTTTCAAAAATGGCGCATTTTATCCTTTGTCGAAAAACTACTGATGCCACGTATATAGCTCACCTGTTTTTCACAGAGATTATTAGACTACATGGCCTACCCAGATCTATTGTTTCTGACAGGGACGTAAAATTCACAGGACACTTTTGGCGCACCCTGTGGAAAAAGTTGGGCACGCAATTGAATTTCAGCTCTGCGTATCATCCGTAGACTGATGGACAAACGGAAGTGGTGAACAGGAGTTTGGGGAATTTGTTACGGAGTTTGACCGAGGAAAATTCATGGTTATGGGATCGTGCTCTCGCTCAGGCGGAATTCGCTTATAACGATTCGCAAAATCATAGCACCAAACACAGCCTGTTTCAAATCTTGTACGGCATGCATCCTCGGGGAATACATGAACTACGAGATTTGGGAAAATTGGAGCGGAGAAGTGCGGATGGAGAAGATTTTGCCGAAGCGATGAGTGAACTACACGAACAGGTAAAATTAAAGTTGCAGGACAGCGTGCAGAAATATAAGCAGCAAGTAGATTCAAGGCGGAGAGAAGTCCAATTTAATGTTGGAGACGAGGTCCTTGCACACTTGCGCAAAGAACGATTTCCTAAGGGCGCATATAATAAGTTAAAATTTAAAAAGATTGGCCCCTGCAAGATTTTGCGTAAGTTCTCAGCCAACGCCTATGAAATCCAGCTGCCACCTGATATAGGCATATCACCTATTTTCAATGTGGCAGACCTGTTCCCATATACTGCCCACGCAAAGGAAGACAATGTGGTACGGCCAGAACGGGAAACCCAAGTTGAGGATAGTTCTTGGATGAGGCATATGCCTTTGGTTCAACCCCATGAGATTGAGGGGATTCTCGATACTGAGGTAGCCAAGAAGACACGCATGAAGGAATATCTACGATACCTCATCAAATGGAAAAACCGTCCAATTGAGGACAGTTCGTGGCTCGACGTGGCGCAGATACAGAAGGCTGGCTATTCTGTGGAGGAGCTCATGGAACGGAGCCATGATTTTCTCTTACCCCGGGAGCCTGATGCAGGAGCATCTGGCTGACAGGACAAAGACAAAATGAAGGCAGTATGGTCTCTGAAGGGGACGGAGGAATTAATTCACTGAATGGATAATGTGCTTGTTTATTTTTTTTATTTCATTAAGTTGTCTAAGATAATTTAGTGAACAGTAATTAGGAATAGTAGGAGTTAGTTAGTGTCACTGTTCTAAATAGTTAATTTACCTTTGTTAAAAAATACTGAGCAACAAAGAAAAGTTTTGTACAAGAAATCATTGATGTAACTGATCGAACATAACTAACAGCAGTTAGTGACAGTTCCTAACAATGTTCTTCAAAGAGGGATAGAACACAATGTAAGGGTTCGACTATAAGAGAAATGAAAAAGGAAGAGTTGTTGTTTTTGTGCATATTTCCCCTCTTCAACGTCCCTAAGACTGTCTATATTATTTGTATGAAATTGTGTTTGTTTTATGCACCGTGGAGATTGTTGGTAATACCCTTACAGGTTATAATGCGATTGGAGTGATAATTACAACTAGAGGAAGAAAGTAAGCACCCAGGTTGCAGGCAGATTCAACCAAACAAATAGACTTGAAGCCACATATATAAACAGAAGCTAAGAAGCCGGAATTAACGAGCAAGACAACCAATTAAATTCTATAATCACCAGGTATGCGAATATACAGTCCATACAGTTTCATAATTGAATCAATATAAACGAAAAGATAGCATTCTGGTTCTTTATACATATATATATTCTGTTTGAAACAAAAAGAAAGAACTCGTTCCATAAATATATGACCCATGCTTATGTCAAAGCGGGAACCAGACACAGTAACCCTCGACCCATTACAGTAACCAAACAGCAGTGTCAACCTACAGCGGAACTGTGTACAGATAGTAACTCGTAAAACAAAAATACACTGACCCTAACAGTCATAGCATGGATCCGAACAGAAACAACTAGCAAACAGTGAACGACACTACCCATGTCCAGTTGGAGTAGTCAAATTTCCATGCGCCGAAACCCTCGAGCGGCCATACTTGCAACGACAGCCAGCAAACAGAATGAGTGTCGGCAGAACCAAGGAAAGAGGATTCGAAACTTAACAAAATAAATAACTCACAGTTGGTTTGTTTACTTGACGAAGGCAAGCCGCGACTGTAACAACTCCACCAGGTTCCCCTGCTCACGAGGAGCCAAAACGTTAGGCGACTGAGAAAAAAAGAACAGACACTGATAGCATGGAACAGGCGGACTTACCGTGAGAGTGGTGGAGAAACCAGAGAAGTTTGGCACCGTCATTCTGCCAGGTCCGTGGAAAAGTCGAGCTTGTTGCATACCAAGTAGAAAGGAGCGCAGAGACACAACAACTAATTACCATCACACAACAACAACTGACACTTGGCATAAACAGGAAAAGAGTCGAACCTTACCAGGTTGATAGAACCCTTGCCGGACGAGTGGGAGAAATTTCCAGGTCGAAGCTTGAACCAGGGGAACGCAACCACAAAAATCCACATTGAAACCGCGAAGAACCACCGAGAGCGCATAGCTCACAGAACCGGGAGAATGACAGAGTGAATAGTTTGGGCGCGAGTTTGTGAACACCTATACCAAGGTAGGCTCGGGGAATCCCAAGGAGAGACAATTGTCAAACAACCATAGACCAGCGTACCAATCACAAGACCCATCATAAATTCAGCGCCGATTAATCAACTTGTATAGATAAAAAATATCTGTTTAATCATTAATTGCCTGTACACTCGCATCGACATACGTTGGAGGCGTATCACGTGGGTTGGCCCCATCACAATCTAATTTATTAAATTACGTAGTACTGTGCATTTCAAGATCTTGGTGAAATTAAATAATAATGAATTATGAATCACAGAGCATGAATAATTGATTACACTTCATGTTCCATTTTATCTTTATAAATGTGAATTTGATTAAAGCCTTTTCACATTGTAATCAAGTCAATCAAATTATAATTTTATTTTCATAGTAATAATCGCCCCAAATTAAAGAATTTAAATAATTACCAAAGAAATGAAGCAATGAATGCTAGGGTATTGGGTTTCGTAGTGGTCGGTGCACTGAGCAAGTTATTGTAGTCCTAAATTACATTTTTGTTGTCATTGTGAGAAACTACTTAGGACCCAAATTTTCTTTCGTAAAGGATTAAGTTGGAAACTCAAGACAATATTAAAATAGGTCTAACATCTTACAGTGCGCTTTGAAGATAACTTATTAGGTTACTAAATTCCAACATTGTTTTAACATGTATGAATATTTCAAAATTACATACCAAGCCAAATGTTACAACATTGATTTAAGCCATTTTATATACCATTTTAAACATGTTACAACATCGATTTAAGCCATTTTATACACAATTTTAAACAAGGTTGCATAGCCAGTTTTTTAGATTGCCTAGTTTAATTATTGAACTTATTAGCAGATTTGAATAAGGGCTACATTCTTGATTTGTTTAAGCATAGTTAAATTGGAATAAAACACAATGAAAGCATACATGAAGAGAGAAAGAAAGATCATCCCTAGAGTGATAAAACAATATATTTTATGAAAAAAAAGTATTGAAGTGAGAATTTGTATGAATAATGTTTGAGCATCTTTCTACTCTGTGAATATTTTCAATATTTTTTGGAAAAAAAATAATAATGATTGGGCTTATATTTTTAGAAGTTATAGTTGAACTTTATAATCATTGAAAAGCAAAGAATTATTTATATAAAAATAAATATCCCTTTTATTCGCATGAATTGTAATTTTTTTTAATAACTTGATGTAACATAGTTTATTTTTTTGAAAAAGAATTCTTGCCAAAAGAATTCCACTATATAAATTGATTTTAGTTGATTATAACACAATTTTATTATAATGTATAAAAAAACAACAATAATAAACTAGAACCAGTTTCTACATTTACAATAACTAAAACTAGTTTTACTTAATTTAAATATAATTAAATTATAAAATTTAATAATATGAAATTTTAATTAATTTTTTTTAATTCAAATTACATTTCTATAAACTAAAATTAAAATTACCAATAAAAATAAATATAAATACAATATTTTAAAATTGAAATGGTAAAGTACATTATTTTATAATCAAAATTGAAATTATTATAAATAAATAATAAACACTCAAAATCTGTAAATTATCATATCTATTCATACCTAAAATCCTTGACACAAGTAAACTGATTGAAATAAAAGAAACTGAAACCCAGATAGTTCTTTAAATACATTAATAAATAAAAAGAGGTTATGATTATGATACTTCACCACTATTATGGTTAGTCGCTATGTTAAAATTTCAGAAGCCTATTGAAAGGAAGGTAATTCTTTACTTAGGATTAATATCGTTGTAGAAGTGGCGAAGAGTGCATCAATTATATATTTTAACAGAATATTGTGATTAAATATATGAGCCCAGTGCTACAAGTATCGGTTCCCTGTCAGGGAACACACGGAAAAGTTAAGGCAACAATGTGACTCTGAAAATGAAATTACAAATTTCCTATAAGCTATATTAGAGTTGCCCTGAACCAGGTCTGGTTATGTTTCAGATTTCCAGGATTACCCAAGTGTAAAAGAGGGTATGATTTAATTTACATTCCTACGTGAGAAGAGTACAATTTGATTTTCTTCCCAGCATAATTCAATTCCATTCTTTGCAAAGTATTATATTCTTCATTTCTTGAAACGGTTTCTGAAAATTTTACTTTTTGCAGACTGGTTTCTTGCCAAGGTAGATTAGCGAAGTGGTTTTCTATCTGCATGATTACCGCCTTCACTTGATCAAAAAGATATTTTCTTTCATATTTTAGTGTACATTGAGAGGTACTAATTAAAGAATATGACTTGTATATAGAGCTCATGATATCTCATAAGCTTGTATGGACTAGTGTTGACATATTAATGTTAAGAACTTTGTGTCACATATACAAAGCTTACCTGTTTCCAAAATCTTCACACACATTAGTTAAAAACATATGAAGCAAACAAAGAGCTAACTACAAGAAAAAACCTTCAAAAGCAAAGGCGTGAATGGCCATGGCAAGTTTTAGATGTGTAAAATTCTAACCTCATCAAGAAGACACAAAAATAGTTGATAGGTAAATGTAATCCAATAAGATAAAAGTGTTGATCAATGAGAATAATTTAAACATGAAATTGAATATGATCTCGCAATGATTATCAAAATCCACTGGTGCTCAAAGATACAAGTAAAATGTAATAATAAACTTTTATATTCATGTAAAGTTACTCATATTTATGAAGTTATATAATTTCAATTTACTTTTGTTTTTTGAATGGTTATACATATTTATCAATAACCAAATTATCCTCATCATAACTTAGTCCACAATAGTAAAATTATTATTTATACAAAAATATAAATCACAATAAAGATAAATGTAAAAATATTTCCCAAAAATTTCATATGAAAATATTAACTTCTTATATATTAATTTGTTACATGTTTTGCTTTTTTGAACTTGTTATAGAATATTTAAATTCATTTTAATCATTCTTCAAAATTGTGGAATGTGCAATTCTCTAACTTTAAAATGTTGTTTTTAAACCATTGCACTAAATTATATCTTTAATACATATCATATAAAGACATTACAAATTAAATAAAAATAGAAATAAAATAAATCTCATACAAAAATATATTAGTTATAAGTAATTTTTTTTCCTCTTTTAATTTTGTTTCAATATTTTATTTAATCACGAGATATGTAGGAGTTAGATGTTAGACATAAATATTTTCTAAATTCATTTTTTTTATATAGTAAGTTTATTTTTATTAATAAAATTGGGAACACTTTTTTAGATAAAGCATCCTAAATCCATCTTAATCCCAATCTATCAAGTGTCGAGAAGGATCAAATCTCTCAAGGTGCAAACCTTTTTTTTGAGTGCAAAACTTGAGGAAAGGTTGTCACCTCGAGATATTAGATCCCTCTTAGCCCTTTATAGATCCAAGGTTAAGATGGATCTAGGCTAGTTATATAATATCTAAATTTGTATCTATTTGTCGCTTTCATACTCTCTCTCTCTCTATTTCACCCCCAAAATATAAACACTCTCTCTCCATATATATCTATCTCTCTCTCACTCCCTCTTCCTTTCCCCCTCTCTCTCCCTCTTCTCTCCCCCTCTCTCTCCTCCCTCTCTTCCCTCCCACTCTCCTCTCTCCCTCACTCTCTCTCCATCTCTCCCTTGTCACTCCCTCTCTCTCTCTCCACCTTTCTCCCTCTATGCCTTTCTTCTTTCCTCCCTCTCTCCCTGTCCTCTCTATGGGGTCCTTTCTCTCTCTCTTTCTCTCCCACCTCCCTCTGTCTCCCCCCCATCACTCTCTCCCTGTCCTCTCTATGGGGTCCTTTCTCTCTCTCTTTCTCTCCCACCTCCCTCTGTCTCCCCCCCATCACTCTCTCCCTCTCTCTTCCCTCTAAATTTGTCACTATCTCCCTCCCTCTCTCCTTCTCTCTCTCTCTCTCCCCTCCATCTATGTGTATCCCTATCTCTCTCCCCTCCTCTTCTCTCTCTTCCCTCGTCTCCTCTCTCCCTCACTCTCTCTCGACCTCTATTTCTCATGTCTTTGTTCTTTCCTCCCACTCTCACCCCCTACAACTCCATAAATATGTCTCTCCCTCTCTCCTCTCTCTCCCCTCATTAATAATGGTTGATAATTAAATAAAAATTTTGGAATATATATTCCAAAATAGCTATGCATATTGGCATAACTATTAATAATGACATTAAAATTATGGAAACCCTATTCCACAATAAACACATCTATTGAATAATTATTATTATTAATTATTTAAAATAAAGTTATAATAGAGTTAGTTTTTAAAATTTTTAAAATTTTAGCAACTCAAGATATAGATATATGATGTAGTAATTATTTTGATACTTATTATGGATATATACTTATAAGGATTTAAGTTAAAATAAAGTTATAGTTTAGTTAGTTTTGATGCTTATTATGAATTGATGCTTACTTGACCAACTATTTCATTTATATCGTCTCCCTCATAAATAGTAAAAAGAAGTAATATATAAGCTAAACATATATACATTTAAAATAATATGGAAAAATATTCTTAACCACACATATTTACTCTCACTTTGCCATGGGTATTCCTACTCTGTAAATAGGCCTTTTTACAATACCATGGGCCAATATCATGGCTTATCAATGCTCCATACCCAAAAAACCATCATTCACTTCATATAACACTTGTTCATATTCCATTTAAAAAAATAATAATCAATTTAGTTAAAATGGGAAAATGACACAACTACTTTCAAGATAAATCTCAATCTTTAATTTGTGTATACTACTATAAATATTCTAAAATATTTAGCAGAGGTTAAATATTCTACTATCCACTTAATAATTATTGATAATTAAATTAAAATGCAAGAAACTCAATTCCAAAATAAACACATATATCCACAATTTATTCAATTTTTTTTTTAACTATAAACAAATATTTTAATAATAATAAATTTTGAAAATGAATAAATACCATAAATACCTTAAGTATCAATATATTTATAGAATACAAAATCATATTTAATATAAATAATAGTTACATAAAAATACCCCATATAATGATAACAATAGTTAATATTTATTTATATTGAATCAACATTAAAAATTTTAATTAAATTATTATAAGTATAAATTTTAAAATTGCAAATGCACGAACAATAAAACTAATTTAAATTAAAAAAATGTTTTAAACTAATAATATAATTATTATATTAAATTTTTAGTTTTTATATATATATTTTTATCTTTCCTGATTTTTAGAATAAAGGAGTTGTCTTTAAAGAGATTTTTTTGGAAGCTTTTCAGGTGGGTTTTTCCAGAGGGTTTTTCCAGTCACAATCAAAGCGTCCCAGGGGTTTTTCAGGGTGCTGAATCCAAATATGCAGTTAAAAAACCATTTTAAATAATACAAATCAAGAAACCATTTTAAATAATACAATCTATCACCGGAATCTCCAAAAAGTCGCACTAAAGAAACCTTTGAATAAAAATATCTAAAAGATAAACCATAATATTTATATAACATTATATATAAATTTTAAAATTTAAATTTATTTAAATTGAAATATAATCTTAAATGTTTAAATAATTTTGAAATTAATAAAGACTAAGTTAAAAATAAAATATTTATAATATAATAAATATACAAAATATGAAATATTTATGTATTATGCATTGAACAAAACATATTTCATTAGTTTATGGAATATTCTAATACAGATTAATGGTGATATATGATATACTTTTGAGGTGTAGTTTCATTGGTTAGTATGTGATGTAGTCTTGGCTAGTTTAGGTTCAAACCTCATGGGAAGAATGAGGATGAAAGCTACTTTGGGCGAATTAAACTTCTCAAGAGACATCCCATTGTGGGTGACAATTAACATTTTTCCATAAAAAATAATAAAAAACTATATTTATTTTAAAAATTTCTTAAAAAAATGAAATTAAAACACCCAATTTTTTTTAGTATCATTTTCAAAACATTAATATAATTCGAAGTTGTAAAAAACATTAGAAAGTAACAAAATGAATATGAAAAAATTCACAATTATACTGGCCCCATACACATAGGATAAAATGTTAATTTAAAAACTTCACATAAAAGACTTAGAATACATATTAAATATTGCATTGCATGCACAATATAGAAGCTCAAATGACCATGATAATGATTAGCAATGATAATGATTAGCAATAAATAATGGTTATCAAACTCCGGCCATAAATCATAAAAATCTTCAAAGTATAAAAAAATATTGGTTTAACCTTTAAAAAAACTTTAAAGGTATCTAATAATATCTCTTCATTACTCAAATAATTTTAAAAGATACATTTATAAGAGACTATTCTTTTTATTATTTATTTGAAAATAAGTTTTTTTTAATAATTTTCATTGCTACTCATGTTTTTTGTTATAATTAAAATTGCTTTTCCAAGAGATCTTTTAAAATCCACTAGCTACTTCAAAAAAAATGTTATTGAATACATTGAAAATATGTAGATAGACTAAATGTGACTATTCAAAAGAGTACCTACTACAACACAACATAACCACACCAACCTTATCTCAAATCACACCAACATTATCTCAACTTTGGGACATTTAAATGCACCTTCTTGAAATGGTCAAGAAAATTGATGTTTCCACATTTGTTGGCAGTTGCTTCTATCGAATATTTGGTTTAGTGAAATGGTCAAGAAAATTGTTGTTTCCACATTTGTTGTCCATTTCTTCCATCGAAAATTTGGTTTAGTGAAATGGTAAAATTTTTGGTGTTACCACATTCGTTGGCCATTTCTTTCTTGCTAAATTTGGTTGATAATTGAGACTATATGATACAATCAAGAAGTTTAGAGATTCAACCCATAAATTAAAATCTATACAATTACTCTATGGGCAATGTTTATCGAGATTGGTAAAATTGACGAAGTAAAATGAGAAAAGGTGGAACCATAAGAACCAAGATAATGAACATTAACCTTTCTTGATGAGATCCTATTCCAAAACCCTTGAAATAGCTTAGTTACTAACTTGTTAAAGAATTAAGCTCCATTCTCAACATTTAGATACAATTTTATGCTAGAATAATCACCTACTCTTTGCAGTAATGAAACTTGCATGTATTTTTTTTTTTTAAACATAAATTTTTGAAATAAATTATAAAAAATAAAATTTTAATTAGCTTGAGATAAATCAATCATTCCACAAATCAATCATTCAATCATTACACAATGGATAGTAATTAAATTGGAAAAAATAAAACTTTACCCTTTCCCTACACCGAGTCGCTTAGTGGAGGTGCAAAGGTTGGCTCATGCTTATGCTAGATTGAGAGCATTTCAAATTTTTTAAAAGGGTAGGAGGCAACTACATTGTGGTCCACATAAAACTTTTGAATTTGAAAACGAAACGTTGTTAGATGACCATATCTTATGTTTATGGATGACCATTTGTCATGGATATCCTTGATTTCAATCAACTATCCGACTGACAGAGTCTTAATGACTGTACAGTAGATAGCGTCGTGCCTGCTACCTTCTCGTTCTCGTACCACGTGAAAGTTACGGGCAGGTTTTCCGGCGGTGAAAGTTTCCGACCACAAATAATTTCTAACGGAGTTGTTTATAATGTGATTTTTTGGAGATTCCGGTGACAGAATCCGGCGGAAGAAATTGAGGTTAAATCTTGATTTGTTGCAGTTAAAATGATTTTTTAACTGCATATTTGGATTCAGCACCCTCGAAAACCCCTGGGACGCTTTCATTGTGCAGAAACTAGTGTGATGACCCCGTAAAAATGTAATTATTTAAAAGTTACTGCAGTAAAACACTGAATTGAAATAATATGAAGAATTTATTTTCTTTTGAGGATATTATGTTAATTTTTCATGTGCACTAAATTGATGATTAAAGGAATTAATCATAAAGATATCTCACTTCCCAAAAAAAGGAAATTGAAAAAGAAAGGTTAGTTAATATAACTAGAAATAACCACCTTTCCCAACTGGAAGGGTTTCCAGGGATAAGGGAGGTTGGTTGAGAAACTCTGGGCTGTAGTGACAGGCAGAGGAAGAAAAAGGGAGGAAAAACCCTGGATGGACGAAGTCTGGTAAGGACCAGATAGTTAGGCACAGAGAGTGCTGGCTTACTGAGGATAGTGATCCGGTAAGCGTAAGCTTGGGGGGAGACTCAGGTCTGAAAGGACTGGTCTCACGGTTGGGTGGAAAACAAGCGATACACAGCGATTTGGCAGGAGAAGTGTTCCAGATTCATCTTACCAGAGGGGAACAGGTAAGTAACGGAACCCTCACATGCCTGGTTATCTGAGTAACACAGCTGTGATTATCTGAGCAATAATTATATATAGCTTATAGAGTAAACTATGTTGATAGACAGCCTAGCTGTAAAATCAAGAGATAGCATGACTATGCATAACTATAGACAGCTTAGTTGCAAGATTTAAAGACATTGTATCTGTGTAACTAAGAAGTATCTGTATAAAGTACAGTCAACCTCGATGTAAAAACCAGAAGACTGAAAACATCAATATATTCGTAAGGCCAAAGGATAATATAACTGTAACATCCTGTGCAAAGAAAGAAACGTATACAGAATAGTTGAAACTTCAAGAGCTGAGAACAGCTGAACCTTTGAAACAAATGAAGCGGACTATTAATAATATAAGTCTGTCTTTATCAAATAAATGATTACATAGTCTGGAGAAAACCGAATCATGGAAACTGAAATCTTCATGCAACCAATAACCTGGGTCGATATGATATCAAGACCCTAATGGTCGCAGACGACCATATAGAAACCATAACACTTCTAAATAAAATGCCAACAGAGGTATTAACAAATAAAGAAAGGCATAAACGGCGCTGAACCCGAACTCGGCATAGCCGTAGCAAATGGGGTTCTTGCAAATCCAAGTGACGAAGAAGAGCTGAGATATTGTCCAAGATTAAAGACCCATGCTGTGGGTAACTGAAGAATACAATATCAACTGTGTAAAACCATACAGAGACGAGCATAGAACAATGCAACAGAACCAAACGATATTTCTTAAAACACAGTGAGACCATTTGTATGCATTAAGGAAAGTATGGAAACATGCATTCACCGAGGCCGCGAATGTAAAGACTGCCAATAATGAACCAGAACTCCAACTATATGATTAACCGAATGTATATGGTCATATATATATATATTACAGACCTCAGGGTTCGATTCACGAAGAGCCATTAACCAGTCGGCCATACATCTATGGAATTCAGATGTTGGCACGACATAGTGATTCTATACACAAGTCATTCAAAACATTGGCGAAATGAAAGAGAACTATAGATTACACTATTACCATTGGCATGCATACTATAATCTAACCAGCATGATTCCGAGAATGAGGAAAACATTACACATCTGGTAATAGACAAACCCTACTCTGCATTATGGTAAAGTCATTCGTATCCATAAGAGAAATTCAAGTCATTATATAACTGTAACAGAAAGATACAGTAAACCATTAGCCCTCGAGCCATATGAGTACAAAAATAAATAAGCCGCTGGTCCCAACCAGGGTTTGAAGACAGTCATAAATTATGGCTATAGTCACGACAGATTAACCAAACAAAAATACAGATAGCTGTATATAAAAACTCCAGCCTCGGAGAAATACGGACAAGAACCCAAATCACCGTAGATGAGGAAAGACCCAACTCTTAAAACAGTCCCAGAACTCTTGATCAGTTAAGAGCGTTGGTCCATCAAGACCTGCGGCCAACCGAGCAACAATAAGGTTGGGGTCTCTTTTCTAGCACAGAGGAAACCTCTGGAAAACTGAAACCAAGACAGAGGGGGACCAACCGAGAAGTAAGCCTTCGAACCAGATAAATACCTGGGAAAAACTTGGCGGGCTTCAACGGGATTGACTCTCCTCTAAACTGTAGAAGCCGGAAGCCATTTGCTCGCAACCTGTCATGCCAACGATAGGAATTAGACTTCTGTGCAAAACATTAAAATCAAATAATAACTACAGATCTTTAGCTGAGGAGTAAGGCACCTGATTGCTTCGATAATGAAGCCTGTGAAGTTGAAGATCTTCCGGATGGCGCCGGTGACTGGAATCGCGGAGGTCGTGGCGCGGAGCTGTGAAACAAGTCCATGCAGCGAAGAACAAAGAGCGAGAGAGTATGGAATGACAAGAGGAAAATCTCGAATAATCCGGAGAGCGCCATATATAAATCAGGACTGCCAGCGGTGAAACGTGGAGTCTTTCCAACCCTTGATCTCACCTAACAAATGTGCACCGTGGATGGAGGCGACCTTACCCAAAAGCCCGGCGCGGAAAGATCCCAAGCACAGTAACCATGCCCTGTTCACGTGGTCTGTCCGGCAAGATTCAATGCCCTCGCCAGATGTCCAGCGCAGGAGGCGCCAACAGAAGAGCTCAGTACAACTTCGATAAACTCGAGGAGTAAACATAAGAGTGTCATACCATATAGTTAGCAAATAAACATAGGTATGTATTAATTGCCGAATAATTAACGTTATGTCAAACATGGCTGGCCACATATTCATTGCCTGTCACATATACGATGCCTCGGGTTAGGCATGTATACACAGCGGTGGTGGCCATAAAACATAACCCATACTTAAATAATGTGCAGATGCTAACCAAAGTATGTATGCGTTAGATATATATAATTTTTTTTTTTTTTTTACGTGTATGATAAAGCATGTAGGTGCGTGACAAATTGGTATCAGAGCCCAGGTTACCCATACTGTGGCCTCTGGGATATGAATAAGTATTAAAAGATGAGAAGGTCATTATGACAATAATAATCTGTTTGGGGTAACAAAATTTTGCAGGTAGCTCACAATGTTATATGTTTCATGATCAGACCAGGCCAGGTACAGGCTAGTCAAGACGAAGGAAAAGAGCAACAAAGGTATCACACGTAATAGTTAGCATGCAGGGGTCGGGCAGCGCACCGCACAGGTCTGCAGCCAATTGGGGGCCTGCAACAAATTTTGGAGACAACCCAGAATTGTGGGTGCAGCTGGGTGAGGAGACCCGCAGCACGAATTTGGCCATACTAGAAACAGTTCAAGAGCTGAAAAATGAAATGGCTCAGCTCCGGGAGGATAATGCACGACTGACAATGGAACAAGAAAGGATTTTGAAAAGTTTGTCTGACAAACAGAACCCGCCACTAGCTAACCCCCGCGCAGAACAGCCGAAAATGACGGAGGAGGAACGTTATCACGCAGAATCTGAAATTCCTGAAGAAGGAGAGGACCAATCTGATAATGCATCAGAACAGCAGACCTCAAAGCGTCAAAAGGTGGAATTGCAAGGAGAATTTTGAAAGATTAAACCCCCACATTACGATGGGGAACAAGAAGCAGCAGCTGAGGCATGGCTAATCAACATGAATAAATATTTTCAGTTATATGAATATGATCATAACTTGAAGGCACGGTTGGCCATCTTCCAGTTACAAGGGAAGGCGACATTGTGGTGGGAGGAAGTGAAAATCGTTAAAGGTGTAACTGAACGAACCATAACATGGGAAAAATTCCAGAAATATTTTAAAGAGAGATACTTGACAGAACGGTTTTATGATGAAAAGGCGAAGGAATTCCATGATCTGCGGTTGGGACAGCAGACTATGGATGAGTTCATCAATCGTTTCACATCCTTGCTCCGCTATGTACCCTACCTTAAAGAAGAAAAAGCCAAGGTGCAGCGGTTTGTCAGCAGTCTACCTATGTATATGAGGGAAAGGATTGAATTTGACAATCCTAGAACCATGGATGAGGCGATTCGCAAGGCCAGAATCTGCTATCAACAGAGCAAACAGAAAGGGGACAGTTCCAACAGAAAATGGAATGAGAAAAAGAATAATAAAGCTGTTGGAAATATTAAGGGGAGTCGAAGCGGCGGAATCAAAGGAAGTAGCAAGGGCCAGAATAGTAGAGCAGCACCAAGAAGTGCATTCAGGTCCAAGTCCATCGGTGAAACCAAAATGAGTGAACAACCCGCCAAGATGGACACTGAGGGAACAACCAGACCCCCAGTGCAGTGCTGGGGTTGTGGTGGACCGCACTATGTCAAAAATTGTCCGCAAAGGAAGGGAACTGACCAGATATCCCAGATTCATGAGGCATCAACCGTGGGTGATGTGGGACGAAGTATGCCAAGAATTAACGCAGCCTTGGACGACCGCCAGGCAGAATACCAGCCCACCATGGTAGAGTTTGAAGGTAAAATTTTAAACCTTTCCATCTTTGTTCTAATAGATCCTGGAGCTACTTTAAGTTACATTAGTCCAAAGATAGTTGAACAATGTAAATTGCAGCCTGAAAAATTCAGGAATCCTTGGCTGGTACAGCTAGCTACAGGGAACAAAAGACTAGTGATGGCAAAGGTAAAAAGCTGCCCTATAGTGGTAGCAGGACAGCCAGTAGTGGCAGACCTGAATATACTTCCCCTCGGGTCCTATGATGTCCTAATTGGGATGGACTGGCTAGAAAAGCATTGGGCTTTAGTGAACTGCAAAACAAAGGTTATACGGTACAAGGATGATGCTGGAATAGAACAAGAAATGCAGGGAATTAAACGACCAGTTCAGGTCCGACCAATCACTGCATCTCAGCTGGCAAAATGCATCCGGAATAGATGCCAAGTGTATGCGATTCAGGTGGGCTATGCAGAAACCAAGAATAAGGAGAACCCGCTAGAACACCTCCCAATTATAAAAGAGTTTGCAGATGTATTCCCAGAAGAAATTCCTGGATTACCTCCAAAGAGGGACATAGACTTTACCATTGAGTTAATACCAGGAGCTGCTCCAGTTTCGCGGACACCTTATAGAATGAGTGTGCCAGAGTTGACTGAATTGAAAATGCAACTACAAGAATTGCTGGATAAAAATTATATCTGCCCCAGTGTATCTCCATGGGGAGCTCAGGTGTTATTCGTCAGAAAGAAGGATGGAACTCTTAGAATGTGTATTGATTACCGGCAATTAAACAAGCTCACAATTAAAAATAAATACCCTTTGCCGCGGATCGATGAACTTTTTGATCAAGTCAAGGGAGCGACAATATTTTCTAAAATTGATCTGCGATCTGGATACCATCAGATCAGGATTAAAGAAGAAGATATCGCTAAAACAGCCTTCCGGACCCGGTATGGACACTACGAGTTTGTAGTGCTGCCTTTTGGATTGACTAATGCACCTGCCACGTTCATGTGTTTAATGAACAGTGTGTTCCATCAATTTCTAGACAAATTTGTACTAATATTCATTGATGATATTTTGATTTATTCTTGCTCTAAGGAGGAGCATGAGGAACATCTTCGGATGGTACTGCAAACTTTGCGAGAACATCAGTTGTATGCTAAGCTCAGCAAATGTGATTTCTATAAAGAGGAAATCCAGTATTTGGGTCATGTGATTTCAAAGGAAGGGATTGCCGTTGATCCTGAGAAATTAAAAACCATACTGGATTGGCCTGTGCCAAAAGACGTGGCGGATATCAGATCCTTCATGGGATTGGCGGGATATTACAGAAGATTCGTGGAAGGTTTTTCAAGGGTGGCATATCCCATCACGTCCTTGCAAAAGAAAGGGAGGACATTCAAATGGAGTTCCGAATGTCAACAAAGTTTTGAGAGGCTTAAGCAATTACTCACATCTGCTCCTGTTTTAAGTATAGCTGATCCGAACAAAGACTATGTGGTATGTACCGATGCTAGCGAAGAAGGCGTTGGAGGTGTGCTAATGTAAGAAGGGAAAGTAATCGCCTATGAATCAAGAAAATTGAAGGAACATGAGCAGAAGTATTCTGCCTATGATCTGGAATTAGCAGCTGTCATACATGCGCTTAAGATGTGGCGACACTACCTTCTGGGAAGGAAATTCTTGCTACTCACAGATCATCACAGCTTAACAAATTATTTTAGTCAGCCCACACTAAACGCAAGACAAGCTCGTTGGGCAGATTTCTTAAGTGGGTTCGACTTTGACATCAGACATCTGAAGGGAAAGGAAAATCGGGTAGCTAACGCACTGAGTCGAAAGGTGCAATGTTTGTATGAAGTCACATTCAGTAGGTGGGAACATTCCTTGCTGGAAATGATGAAAACAACAGCAAGTCAAGATGCTGAATACCAACAGATGAAGCGGCAAATGCCACTTTCCAGCGAGGGAAGTCCGCAAGACTATGAGGTTAGCAGGGATGGAATTCTGCTTTACAAAAAGAGATTGTTTGTACCAAATGACAACAACCTCAAAAATTTAATATTGAATGAGTTTCATACCAGTCACTACGCTGGTCATCCCGGGTACCAGAAAATGCTGACTGCGCTTCGGAAGGAATATTACTGGCCGCGAATGAAAAAGCATGTGGCTGAATATTTAGCGCGATGTTTGGAGTGTCAGCAGATCAAGACGGAGCACCAGCATCCGGCTGGATTATTGCAACCCCTGCCCATCCCAGAATGGAAATGGGAAATTATATCAATGGACTTTATAACTGGGCTGCCTAAAACAAAGAGGAACAATGACTCTATCATGGTAGTGGTGGACAAGTTAAGTAAGGCAGCACACTTCATACCAGTACAATCCACCTACCGGGCAGTGCAAATTGCACACGTCTTTATGCAAAATGTGTTCAGACTTCATGGACTCCCAAAAACCATAATATCAGATCGGGATGTGAAGTTTACATCCGCCTTCTGGAGAGCGCTATTTGCAGAATTGGGTACACAGTTGAATTTTAGCACTGCTTACCATCCCCAGACTGATGGGCAGACGGAGAGAGTAAATCAGATGGTGGAGGACATGTTGAGGGCATGTGTCATGCAAAAACCGACACAATGGGAGGACTATTTACACTTAGTGGAATTCGCTTACAACAATGGATATCACACATCAATTCAGATGTCTCCATTTGAAGTCTTGTATGGACGGAAATGTTGGACACCCTCAAATTGGAGTGGCCCGGAGGACAAATTAAGATTGGGACCAGAAATGCTCAAGGAGATGGAGGACATGGTCAAAAAGGTGCGAGCCAACCTGAAGGCCGCTCAAGATCGGCAGAAAAACTTTGCAGATCGGAAAAGAAGGTTCAAAGAGTATCAGGTGGGCGATCACGTTTATATCAGAATTCAGGCAAGGAAAAGTACTCTGCAGTGGAGCAGCTGCGTTAAACTTGCACCCCGATATTTCAGACCTTTTCAGGTCTTGGCAAGGGTTGGGCCAGTAGCTTATCAGCTAGCCTTACCAAGCCACATTAGAATTCATAATGTCTTTCATGTATCCATGCTTAAGAAGTATATCTATGACCCTAATCATGTGATCAAGTGGCAAGATATAAGGGTAAGGATTGTTTTTATCTGAACTAGTTGAAAATGTATCTGTAACAAAAGACTGATACTGTTATTGATTGCAGGTCGAACCAGAACGAGAAGTTCGGGTCGAGCCGCTGAGCATTCTCGACCGGAGAGAAGTGCAGTTGCGGAAGCGGGTTGTTACCCAAATTAAAGTGCAATGGCAGCACTATGGGCCTGAAGAGGCTACTTGGGAGGACGAAGAGCTGTTTCGAAAAGCTTATCCGGAATTGTTTGGAGACACTAGACATCGGGACGATGTCCAATCTCAGGAGGGGGAGATGTGATGACCCCGTAAAAATGTAATTATTTAAAAGTTACTGCAGTAAAACACTGAATTGAAATAATATGAAGAATTTATTTTCTTTTGAGGATATTATGTTAATTTTTCATGTGCACTAAATTGATGATTAAAGGAATTAATCATAAAGATATCTGACTTCCCAAAAAAAGGGAATTGGAAAAGAAAGGTTAGTTAATATAACTAGAAATAACCACCTTTCCAAACTGGAAGGGTTTCCAGGGATAAGGGAGGTTGGTTGAGAAACTCTGGGCTGTAGTGACAGGCAGAGGAAGAAAAAGGGAGGAAAAACCCTGGATGGACGAAGTCTGGTAAGGACCAGATAGTCAGGCACAGAGAGTGCTGGCTTACTGAGGATAGTGATCCGGTAAGCGTAAGCTTGGGGGGAGACTCAGGTCTGAAAGGACTGGTCTCACGGTTGGGTGGAAAACAAGCAATACACAACGATTTGGCAGGAGAAGTGTTCTAGATTCATCTTACCAGAGGGGAACAGGTAAGTAACGGAACCCTCACATGCCTGGTTATCTGAGTAACTGATAGAACAGTTGTGATTATCTGAGCAATAATTATATATAGCTTATAGAGTAAACTATGTTGATAGACAGCCTAGCTGTAAAATCAAGAGATAGCATGACTATGCATAACTATAGACAGCTTAGTTGCAAGATTTAAAGACATTGTATCTGTGTAACTAAGAAGTATCTGTATAAAGTACAGTCAACCTCGATGTAAAAACCAGAAGACTGAAAACATCAGTATATTCGTAAGGCCAAAGGATAATATAACTGTAACATCCTGTGCGAAGAAAGAAACGTATACAGAATAGTTGAAACTTCAAGAGATGAGAACAGCTGAACCTTTGAAACAAATGAAGCGGACTATTAATAATATAAGTCTGTCTTTATCAAATAAATGATTACATAGTCTGGAGAAAACCGAATCATGGAAACTGAAATCTTCATGCAACCAATAACCTGGGTCGATATGATATCAAGACCCTAATGGTCGCAGACGGCCATATAGAAACCATAACACTTCTAAATAAAATGCCAACAGAGGTATTAACAAATAAAGAAAGGCATAAACAGCGCTGAACCCGAACTCGGCATAGCCGTAGCAAATGGGGTTCTTGCAAATCCAAGTGACGAAGAAGAGCTGAGATATTGTCCAAGATTAAAGACCCATGCTGTGGGTAACTGAAGAATACAATATCAACTGTGTAAAACCATACAGAGACGAGCATAGAACAATGCAACAGAACCAAACGATATTTCTTAAAACACAGTGAGACCATTTGTATGCATTAAGGAAAGTATGGAAACATGCATTCACCGAGGCCGCGAATGTAAAGACTGCCAATAATGAACCAGAACTCCAACTATATGATTAACCGAATGTATATGGTCATATATATATATTACAGACCTCAGGGTTCGATTCACGAAGAGCCATTAACCAGTCGGCCATACATCTATGGAATTCAGATGTTGGCACGGCAGAGTGATTCTATACATAAGTCATTCAAAACATTGGCGAAATGAAAGAGAACTATAGATTACACTATTACCATTGGCATGCATACTATAATCTAACCAGCATGATTCCGAGAACGAGGAAAACATTACACATCTGGTAATAGACAAACCCTACTCTGCATTATGGTAAAGTCATTCGTATCCATAAGAGAAATTCAAGTCATTATATAACTGTAACAGAAAGATACAGTAAACCATTAGCCCTCGAGCCATATGAGTACAAAAATAAATAAGCCGCTGGTCCCAGCCAGGGTTTGAAGACAGTCATAAATTATGGCTGTAGTCACGACAGATTAACCAAACAAAAATACAGATAGCTGTATATAAAAACTCCAGCCTCGGAGAAATACGGGTAAGAACCCAAATCACCGTAGATGAGGAAAGACCCAACTCTTAAAACAGTCCCAGAACTCTTGATCAGTTAAGAGCGTTGGTCCATCAAGACCTGCGGCCAACCGAGCAACAATAAGGTTGGGGTCTCTTTTCTAGCACAGAGGAAACCTCTGGCAAACTGAAACCAAGACAGAGGGGGACCAACCGAGAAGTAAGCCTTCGAACCAGATAAATACCTGGGAAAAACTCGGCGGGCTTCAACGAGATTGACTCTCCTCTAAACTGTAGAAGCCGGAAGCCATTTGCTCGCAACCTGTCATGCCAACGATAGGAATTAGACTTCTGTGCAAAACATTAAAATCAAATAATAACTACAGATCTTTAGCTGAGGAGTAAGGCACCTGGTTGCTTCGATAATGGAGCCTGTGAAGTTGAAGATCTTCCGAATGGCGCCGGTGACTGGAATCGCGGAGGTCATGGCGCGGAGCTATGAAACAAGTCCATGCAGCGAAGAACAGAGAGCGAGAGAGTATGGAATGACAAGAGGAAAATCTCGAATAATCCGGAGAGCGCCATATATAAACCAGGACTGCCAGCGGTGAAACGTGGAGTCTTTCCAACCCTTGATCTCACCTAACAAATGTGCACCGTGGATGGAGGCGACCTTACCCAAAAGCCCGGCGCGGAAAGATCCCAAGCACAGTAACCATGCCCTGTTCACGTGGTCTGTCCGGCAAGATTCAATGCCCTCGCCAGATGTCCAGCACAGGAGGCGCCAACAGAAGAGCTCAGTACAGCTTCGATAAACTCGAGGAGTAAACATTAGAGTGTCATACCATATAGTTAGCAAATAAACATAGGTATGTATTAATTGCCGAATAATTAACGTTATGTCAAACATGGCTGGCCACATATTCATTGCCTGTCACATATACGATGCCTCGGGTTAGGCATGTATACACAGCGGTGGTGGCCATAAAACATAACCCATACTTAAATAATGTGCAGATGCTAACCAAAGTATGTATGCGTTAGATATATATAGAAAATTATTTTTTTTTACGTGTATGATAAAGCATGTAGGTGCGTGACAACTAGCTATCGAACTTGCGATTCCAATAAATTCCTGTCGGATTTCGACCGGAAAAACCCGCCGGAAAAGCTTTCAAAAAGTCGCGTTATAGACAACTGCATTTCTAACGTCCGTCTCTGTAAAAGGAGGCCGAGAGGTGGGCTAGAGTGGGCCACCTAAGCGGATGCAAGAACCTGCAATCGGGATAAGGGTTGCCGTTATATAATAATAGAATATTCACAATTTTATTTAATCTATTATAAATGAATTTTTTAGACGGTTCTATTTAATTTATGATGAATGATTTTTTTTTTAAAGAAATTACCATTTTTAAAAAAAAATTATATTTATTTGTTATTATATGTGATTTTTAAAAATTATTAATTTTTTAATAATTTTCATATTAATTATTACTCAACAAAAATCTGAAATATTATCTCCTATTAGATCATAATTGTGTTTTTTATTTTTTGTAAAGCAATTAATTTATTAAACTTGCTTTAATTTTTCGATGTAGAATTTAATTAAAAAAACATAAATACTACTATAGGATTTATTGTTAAATCGAATTTAATTAAAAAAACATAAATACTACCCTAGGATTTATTGTTCAAATGTGGTCATGTTAAAGTTAATATATAATTTTAACAAATTATATAATTTTTATAATTTAACAATGTTTTATTAGAAATTATCTATATTATATTTAAAGATTACATGTTTAAAATTTGATGAAATTATTTGTTTTATTTTTAAAGGTTACATGTTTAAAATTAGATAAGATTTAAAAGTTACATATATTAAATTTGATATTAACACCTTCTATGTATATATGAGTGGGATAAATATGGAAAAAAACATAATAAAATTCTCTCTCTAAAATTTCAGTTTTATATATAAAAATTAGATGAAAAGATAAAATATATATATATTTTTTAATATTTCATTCATTTTTAATATTTCTCTTAGCAATTTGAAACATAAACAAAGGTGATATAAATACATATATATTCCTCACCACTTTTACCTTTATATGTAAATTAATAACTACTAATATAACTATTACCTACAACTTATATTTTTTTTTTATCTAATTTTCAACATACAACCTTCAAAACCAAAACATATAACTTTCTCATTAAATTGATTACAAAAATTATAAATATAAAAAGTTACTTTGATAACTAAATCTTATGAAGTGATTCAAATTTTTATCAAACATATCTACCATTAAAAATATTGAACGAATATAAACGAGATATATATATATATATATATATATATATATATATATATATATAAATATATATATATAAATATAAACGATATATATATATATATATATATATATATATATATATATATATATATATAGATATAGATATATATATATATATATATTCCCATTGAAATAAGGAAAAACTTTATTTATCTATTTTCTTTTCATGGCTATCACACATTTGAGTATAAAAAACAACCTATATTCCTCTTAAAGTGTAAGAGACTTTATTTATCAATAACTTTATGTTGGTCATGGAGGAACCCAAATGTGAGAATGAGAAGTGTTAGTTATGCTAATTCAGATATATAAATATTGAGAAGTGTAGTATTGATAATTTACATATATAAAGGCTTTAAAATGTAAGCGGATTATCTTATGAATATCTTTATTTAAGAGAATTTTAAATGATAAAAGATATAATTAATTAATGAAGTTTATATATCTTTATTTATATTGATCATTTGTAAATTAATATTCTTAAAAAGTGATAGAAGAATTTATTTAATTATTATTTTGTGTTATTTCTAATATTTTATTTTTCCATCTAGTTTTTATATATAAAACTCAAATTTTAGAGATAATATTTTTAATTTTTTTTCCCATATTTATCCTACTCATATACACATAGAGAGTGTTAATATCAAATTCATTTTAAACATGTAACCTTTAAAAATAAAACACATAATTTTATCAAATTCTAAAAATATAACTTCTAAATATAATATACATAATTTCTAATAAAAATATGTTAAATTATCAAAATTATATAGTCTGTTAAATTTATATATTAACTTTAACGTAACTATTTTTTGAAATAAATTCTCAACCCAAAAAACCCAAAGCGAGCTTTATAAATTAAATGTTTTACCCCAAAAAAAAAAAGTAAGAAGAAATAATACTAATAATAATTAATATGAGAATTATTAAAAAAAATCATATTTTTTAAAAATCATATATAATAAGATATAAATATAAAATTAATTAATATAAAAATTATTAAAAAATAATAATTTTTTATAATAAAAAAAATCAAATATACGAATGTTCTATTATTATAAAATTATGAATCATTATCTCCCAAAGCTTCCATCACTCCACTCGAAAAACAAATTATTTACCGCCCTAAAATCTTTTAACCAGAATTCACAAATTATACATTCACATTTCTGTTAGCTCCCACAACGGTGGCCGATGATTCGGTTCACAAATTATACATTCACATTTTTGTTAGCTCCCACAACGGTGGCCGATGATTCGGTCTTCATCTGCCGCCTTTTCCAATAATTACGGAAATCAACTGCCTCCATCTGCCGCAGTTTCTAATAATTACGGAAACCTAAGGCTGTTGTTGATTAAATTCTTGTTGGGAGCCTTTGAGTGGTTTATTATTTTTTCTCTACCACTATTTGTGGAACAATTGACACATAGCTAATAGAATTTGGATGAAAATTTGGCTATACATACTTCTGTTTGATCCTTAAGCTCACTAACTCAATCCCCTTCAGCCTTACACCATTAAGTTAGAGTGAACAGAACTTGTAAGTGCCTTCAAATTCTGTATTCTTTTTCTTTCTGCTTCGTGAAAATTGTGTTACGATATTTACCTTCATAACTCTTTATGATATTTTTAGGCGTGGATAAAACGAGGCTGCTGCTCCTCATTTGAGTGAAATATTGGCCATAATACATTCTGGCGGTTGTCCGAGACGTTCAAGCGGGATCCCCTTCTTAACTTCGTGGGTTTGCTCTTTTATTTGTAAAAGTATGGAGAACTTTCAGGTTGCATGGAATGATCCAGGGGACATGCAGAAAGGAAGGCAGTTTTTGCAAATATAAATGGTTTGTATATCAGTTTTATTTCCATTCCAGAACCTTTGAAATCTTTAGAACTTTAAATTTGGATTGCCAAGTATCATTGCCATCGCAGTCCATGGAGGGTTGGTTTCCATACTTACGGTTCTGATCGTTTATTTGTTGAGATATATTGGTATGGTGAAGAGGAAAGCACTCAAATTCTGAAGCGGCCCGGAAGTACAAAATACATTGTGAGTATGCTTAGCATCAATGATTAGAGGTGGATTTATTGGTCATTAAAATTTTCGGTTTTTTTTAAGTGTTTATTTTGCATTATAGAATCGTTACTAAACTATCATTTGATATCAAAGCTATTTTTATTAAACTATAAATTTTTGTTTAATTCAAGTAATTATACATTAACATTTTTTTTTTTAATTCCGACAATTATACATTCACATTTTTGTTTAATCGCAGCATCTACATAACACAATATATAAAAATGTTATTATCTCCAAAAACTTCAATTGTTCCATTGGAGAAACAAATTATTTACCTTCCTTCAACCTTTTAACAAAGAATTCACATTAAATTATCAAAATTATCAAATTATATGTTAAATTATCAAAATTATATAATCAGTTAAATTTATACATTAACTTTTTATATTAATCTGTTAAATTATATATTAATATATAATTTATATATTAATATGTTAAATTTATATATTAACTTTAACATAACTATTTTTTGAAATAAATTCTCAACTCAAAAAACCCAAGGAAGCTTTATAAATTAAATTTTTTTATCAAAAAAGAGTAAAACACATCATTACGGTGTAATAAGAAATAATAATAAATAATAATAATAATTAATATGAAAATTACTTTAAAAAAATAGTATTTTTTAAAAATCATATATAATAAGATATGAATATAAAATTAATTAATATAAAAATTATTAAAAAATAATAATGATTTATAATAAAAAATCATTTATAATAAATTAAATAGACTAATGTTCTATTATTATAAAATTATGAATCATTATCTTCAAAAACTTCAATCACTCCACTCGAAAAACAAATTATTTACCGTCCTAAAATCTTTTAACCAGAATTCACAAATTATACATTCACATTTTTGTTAGCTCCCACAACGGTGGACGATGATTCGGTCTTCAACTCCCGCCTTTTCCAATAATTACGGAAATCAACTGCCTCCATCTCCAGCAGTTTCCAATAATTAGGGAAACTTACGGTTGTTGATTAATTTTTTGTTGGAAGTTTGGAGTGGTTTATTTTTCCCTTTGTAGTTTTTTATCATGATCTGTGGAACAATTGACACATAGCCAATATAAGCTTGATGAAAGTTTGGCTATAAATACTTCTGTTTGATACTCAAGCTCACTAACTCAATCCCCTTCAGTCTTACACCATCAAATTAGAGCAAACAGAGCTTGAAAGTGCTTTCAGATTTTCTGTATTCTTTTTCTTTCTGCTTGCGTGAAAATTGTATTACGATATTTACCTTCATGGCTGTTTACGATATTTTTAGGCGTGGATAAAAATGAGGCTGCTGCTCCTCATTGTTCATTGTTCGGTTCAGATGCGTAAGTGACCCCGAGCATTGTTCGATTTAAATGCGTAAGTGACCCCGCCTTTGAGTGAAATATTGGCCATAATACATTCTGGCGGTTGTCCGAGACGTTCAAGCGGGATCCCCCTCTTAACTTCGTGGGTTTGCTCTTTTATTTGTAAAAGAATGGAGAAATTTCAGGTTGCATGGAATGATCCGGGGGACATGCAGAAAGACAGTTTTTGCAGATATAAATGGTTTGTATATCACTTTTATTTCCAATCCTGTACCTTTGAAATCTTTAGAACTTTAAATTTGGATTGCCAAGTATCATTGCCATCGCAGCCCCTGGAGGGTTGGTTTCCATACTTATGGTTCTGATCGTTTATTTGTTGAGATATATTGGTGTGGTGAAGAGGAAAGCACTCAAATTTGAAGAAGATATTGTAAAGCGGCCCGGAAATTTTGCGTACAAAATACATTGTGAGTGTGAGTAGCATCAATGGCTGTAGGTATGATTTATTGGTCATTAAAGTTTTTAGTTTTTTTAAATGTTTATTCCGGCATTATAGGAACGTTATTAAACTATCATTTGGGCAGAGCTATTTTTATTAAACTATAAATTTCTGTTTAATTCAAGTAATTATACATTAACATTTTTTTTGGTTTAATTCCGGCAATTATACATTCACATTTTTTTTTAATCGCAGCATCTACATAACACAATATATAAAAATGTTATTATCTCCAAAAACTTCAATCATTCCATTGGAGAAACAAATTATTTACCTTCCTTCGACCTTTTAACAAAGAATTCACAAATTACACATTCACATTTTTGTTTAATTCCTGCAACTAGACATTGACATTTTTGTTTATTTCCAGCGTCTGCATAACACAATAGATAAAAATGCTTTTAAAGCTCCAGTAAGTTTTATGCGACCATATACAACAACGTAAACCAATTCAATTACAACTTTGATCTTTGATTTGTACATGAGCCATTATGTAAAAACCAGAGTAGAAAATATTTATGTAAAAAAAATAATGCCGTAATTGACACAAAACTATAAACGAGTATCATATTTGATTTCTTGGGCATTTTTTGTGGTTTAACCTTAGATGATAACATATTGGTTTTCAGAATGCCCAGCTGAACCTTAGTGGCAGTATCATGGATGTGATATAGATATATTATTCAACAACACTTGAAGGTCTCCACTGAGCGCTCACTTACAAGGTTGCAGCAACAGTAAAGTATGTACAACAATAAACTACAACCCCACAGAAATACATAAATAAATTTAAGTGACATTTCACTGTGACATATTATAGAATAACCTTGGCCCCCACATTTGATTCGCTGTTTGTAACTTAACACCGTGGCAAGGACAGATTCAGCTAGTGCGCAATTTAGAAGATCAAGCACTAACTGGTCAACCAGTTTTAGCAGGCTTGGACGATGGTTAAAGAGGTGATGTTTTGCAAGAGAACTCATGCCCAAATCCAGTAGAAGTTTGAAGTCCTCCAGCATCCTTTCATCCCACAGCTGGATCCCTTAAATGTATTTAAGGATAACACCGCAAATAGCCAGTGCTTATCGCTTAACGATGGGCTGCCTGATCATAAACGCAAGAGCGAATGCCTCAAAATTCGCTTGGAGTCCACGCAGAAGCGCACCTTCTCATGAGCAGCGCTTGAATTCATAATCGCTATCATCGTAAAAGTGAGAGTGCTTTAAACAACAACGTATGATGCCGAAAAAACTTTATAGGTAGATTATAAACAACGTATTCTCCTTGCAGCAGCTGCCAAGAACATCGATTGAGAGGTAGATAAATTCAAATTTCAAAATTGTAGCGGGGTTGTCAAATTCAAATTAGCCTGTTTGTATATTGTATTGTATACCCTCCTATTCCTACGCTACTCTCCGCTCACGTGGCGGCATTACTACTTACTGTAGCATTACTTTCCGCTAACGTTATGGTTGACTATTTATTATATACTTATCTATATATATATATTATTTTTATTTTTATTTTTATTATGGATAATTATTTATTTATTTTTTTTCTTTTTGATTATTAATAATTAAGTTTTTTTTACATGCTCCAAGTAACTAGACCATGTAATTCAAATATTTATGTGCTTACGAAAAGGTGTTACAAATTCCTTATTAAAATAAAAAATTATAGAGAATAAATATAACTAACATAGATCCATCTTAAATTTTGATATAACAGACATTATTTAAATGTTGTGTATAGTTTTTTATTTTTTTTAGTTTTAGATTTTTTTTAAATTTTATTTTGGTTAATATGAGCAAAATTTCAACTTTGATGACTGATGAGAGGGTTACACATCATATTGAGCCGTAGAACTTAGAATGAGCCTATATGCTCAATTACAAACTATATTTATATTAAAATTCTAAAATTTATTTATATTAATATTATTTTTAATGTTAATAGACTATATTAACAAAATGAAAATTCAATTAAAAATGACTAGAATAAATTAAGATTAATTATTAAAATTTCTCTTTTAAATTTCATTTAATAAATCTATCAAATTAATTTTTTGTTATAATAACGTCTTTTGGAAAAAATCACATAAGAGATATTCTGGTGGATGCCTTTCATTTCGAACCAGCCAGGACAAGATGAGGAATCCAATCCATGCATTTAGATAAATAGATGTAGAGAGCTGTGACTAGCCGTTGGGGACAACAACTAGTTTGACTAAAAGTAGGAAATAGAAAGGGTTTTGACCCAAAAAAAAAATAAGGGAAAAGAAATTAAAAATAATTGGATAAAATAATGATGTAAAAAGTTATAATTTAGAAAAAATAATAACCCCTTATAACTAAATTAATTAATATAATATTTTAAAAAATCATTAAATAATTTTAAGAGTCATACTATTAATAAATGATATTCTAAAAAGTATTAATATTTTAATCTTATTCATATAATTATTAAATAATCCTAGATATAATAGGAGGACTAACAAACAACATTTTAAAATTATATAATATAATCATATTGAATAGGGTAAAAAATAGAAAGGGTTTTTACCAAAAGGTTAAGGGAAACTAATTAAGGAGAATAAATTACTATAAAGAAAGAGGTTAAATAAGTTGAAAAAAATATATATATAAAAAATGATTAACTCCCTATATAACCTCATTAATGAATATAATATTATATTAAATAACCCCTTATATAACCTCATTAATGAATATAAAATTAAATAAATATTAAAGATTAATCCTATTCTATTTAAATTAACAAGTATTTTTTCAATTTCTAAGGCCTCCCACAATGATGAAAATGGGCAATCCTCGCAATAACCTTACCCTCTTCCATGCATATGTGATGATTTGTTTTTTCTGCATGCTCTGCCAAAGCGGAGGAGCCATACCTTCGATGCCTGATGTCTGCAGCATGTTCACAAATCCTTTGGTTTATGGATCGACTGGTCTCACCAATATAAGGAGTTCCACAAGAACCGAGAATGATGTAAAGGCCCTTTCTTTATTTTTAAATTTAGTTATAATTTAATAAACAAATCATATTAATTTCTATTAATGCTTGGTAAATGTGAAGTTAACATGGATCTATGTTAGTTGTGAGAAATAAACTAATAAAATGTTTTAAATATTACATGTCAACTAAGATAGAGTGAATTCAACTAATATCAAATAAATTACGCATGTTCTAACATCAATAATATTATTTTTACATGTTTTGTGAGTATAGGTTTTAACCCCGTACACAAAATAAACAATTACCAGAACATAAAACATAAAACTAATATACATAGAGATTTTCCCCTCGATTACAAAATCTAGACTACGAGATTGATTTTTCATTATATATCTTTCAATGTTACTGTTATCACTCAGGTTGTCCCTTGGCTCCTTGAGGGATACGGCCGAGGTAACCACAAACCAATCTTTGGACTGCAGATCTTAACCTACCTGCAGTTAGAGAGGGCTCTCTCTTTATTATATAGCTTTGTTTAAGGGTGATTTTAGGCTAGTTATGATGTACTTGGGTTTTGTTTGAAATTTGGTGGGATGGATGATAGTTCAGACAGAGTTGACCTGCATAGTGGGAGAAGTTTAGACCATTGGGCATGGAGTCAAGGATTAAGGCTGCTGGTGCATTTTCTTTGTCACAAGAGGAACTGCAGAGCACTATAGTTTAAACAAGGAACAATATCAAAGCTGGAATAAGGATGAAATGGATGTTAGGGAATGAAAGATAGCTAAGCAGCTTTCATTATGCTAACAGAGGGAAGGCGAGTGAACATTATATAGGAGCAATCAAGGATTCTTAAATAACAGTCATATATGAAAGAACTAGTGTAAATATGAGCAAAGAAGTATTCATATTTAGGACTAATTCAGAGGAAAACATGGAGAAATAACAGGAATTGAGAACATAATACAAATAAACAACATCTGGACTATTCTTTCTTCCTGCAATTTAGATTATGACATATAGATGATATAGCATACATAGAAACAAAAAACAAGGGAGAAAGACTTATTGTTCCATGAAGAAAGCATTAGAATTCTGCAATCAGATCTTTAGCCATCAAATCCACAAAGAGACAGTCCATAAGCCAACATTCTAGCAATCTTTGTTCATTAAATCTCTCGAAGTATACAGCGCAAGTCCAGAAAGAGGATTATCAACCAACCAACCCTTTAAAAAATGCTCAGGGTGGTTTATATAGGCAAAATATCTACAACAAACAGATCCGAGACAGATCTGATGAAATAACTGTCTTAACCTAACCATCTGCTGAAATAAATGCTAAAAATATCTATATGAGCTGCGCTGGAGGCAGCAACACCAAAATTGAGTTAATATGGGTCCTTTGAGCCATGCGCTGGCCATTTTTGCAATAACTGTGCCTTGGGCCTGAAGTGCTACTATCATGTGGCTTAAATGCCCATAACTGTCCTTGATGAGCCTTTAAAGCCTTAGAACTGCCTCTTTGTCTTTAAGCGATTTCTTTTAATGCCACCTGCTTTGGAAACAAAATTTCCGCTGATAAATATCAACTGATACACTTTGCCGCAACACTGATACTCATTAACATTGAATTGGGACCTTTTCTTTCACTGATACACTTTGCCGCTTCAAAATCTCCCCTTTATGGCCACTTTATGGCGAGATTTGACTGTTGCTGTGCTTTCCGTGGCCTTCTGTGGGCTTTGGAGGTGTTTCGGCGCTTGGCTGATCAAAACTTTACCAAAAGGGAGAAATATTGCATAACAGAGGGAGACTGCATGCTGATGACTGTGCTGAGGCCGAGGCTGGCTATCTGGAGCAATTTTGGACTGAAGCGATGAAAAATGGCCGAAGAAATGATGTTGGACCCTTTGGCTTTGGAGCGCGCGGGCGCCGAACTGTAAATAATGAAGAAATGGCCTTTTCGCCTTATAAAAGGAAAAAACCATATTACAAAGGAAATTGGCGCATTTTCAAGCGGGAGCGACCAATATTGAAGAAATGGGAAAGAATTAAATCCGGGCCGTTGGATCGCGCGAAGGCAGATCCAACGGTTGGCGCTAAATCGACGATCGACAGATCGGCGGATCCCAACACATAAAACCTCCGAAATGCGATATAGTCCGTGGACCCGAAATGCTTATAGGCTCTTTCTTTATTGAAATTAGGTCTGGCCCATCGACGAACCCAAATCGGCGGATTTTAATAAAAATGGGTCATCGGACCCGAAACCCTTTAACACTGTTCTTCATAACTTTTCGGCTTCGGGATATTGGAGCGCACAGTGCCGATCCATGCAGACCCGAAACCTTTATATGCTGCATTCTATATTATTTCGGCTCCGGCTGGTCGGAGCTTTATATGGGAGTGCTGCGATTAAATATGGGCCGTTGATCTGGGGACCCTGAATGGGCAGCCGCAATTAAGTTGCTGTTTCGGCAATCGGCGGGGCAGAGGGTTTATATATATGCGATCGCCGAAATGATCTGGACCGTTGATGGGCGGGGTGATCGGATGGTGGTCGCGCGATCACGATGCGATATGCGATAAAGCGGGGAAATATGCGGAAATGCAATGTTTTTAGAGGAAAAATGGGTTTTAGTGAAATATGGAGAATTTGCGATAGAAGGAAATATTAACTATAAAGCGGAGAAATGGGAAAAAATGGGAAAATATGATAGGAGGGCCTCTTGATAGCGATATCGCTTCGGATGCGGTAGCGATATCGCATCGGAGGAAAGGGGCATGTTACGGCACAAAACATTGCGATATGCCGACTGCCGATATCGCTATCGGCGAAGCATCCATCGGGGACTATAAAAAGGGGCCAACTGCTACCTGCCTCCTCCGACAGCGATATCACGTCGGAGGGGAGGAACATGGTATCAGAGGCATGTTTTCTAACTCGGCCAAAGGTTATTGCGATCGGGGGAAGGCCTCTCCGATCGGAGGAAGAATATATGACATCAGAGGGGTTTATGTGTATCGGGAGGGGCTCTTTGAAGATTGGAGGGAGGTTTTCAATGTTTTTGAGGGATTTTTAATGATTTTGAAGGGTTTCTAATGCTTCGGAAGGGGTCCGAAAGCATGAAAAGAAGTATTATGCCTTGGAAAAGGTAAAACAAGGCCAAAAGATGGATTTTATACATTTGGAGGGGGATTTTATGCTTTAGGAAGGGGTCCAAAAGCATTTGGAAGGTGGTTTGAGAGGCGAATGAGGGTTCTTGCTAAATTTCAGGAAAACTTAGCAATTCCCAAGCATACTTATGGTTATCTTTCAACCAGGGGGAGGGAATATGTATATAGAGGCGCTATTTAGTGCTTTTTTAGTAGGGGGAGGGGAAATAGATAGGGATTTACATATTAGAATTAGAGGTTAATATGAATGTTGATCAGAAAGCGCTAAGTTTAGCGATCTTAGGCTATTAAAGGGGAAAATGACTCATAGAGTGAATAAGAGTACTCCTAAGTAAAGTAGACCTTTACTTAGGCAAATAATATGAAAAATGATGAAATTAAGAAATGTCAAGCAGATCTTGACCTCTTTAAGGGAAGTTAGTGAATGATTTGGGGAAAGTAAGAAGGGGAAAGTTAGACATGCATCGCTTGAGCTACTCCAAGGGAAAATTGCCCCATACTTGTGATCTAAATGGATATAACACTTGAAAACATGAAATGTATCACAATTCATCATTTTGCCACCACAAAACTACCTACCCGGCCTACTTACCTAACATTTTTTCTTCTTTTTGGTTTGGGTGCACTTGAACTAGCAAACCCAGCTTTTCAACTTTTATTTTTGCTGTCCTCCTATCTAAATTGATCCTTATTTCTTCTGGGGCTCAGATTAAGCTATTGAGCGCCCAAGATTCTCTACCTATCTACAAATCTGCCAAGATTAAACTGTTTGGATAGATATTCATTCTCTATCTTCTAAAACAAGCAATTTAAACCTAGGGAAGCTAAGATTAAGCTGTTTGGCCTTCCCTTTACTGTGAAACTCTTCAAAAATGGTATGATTCTTCAAAAATGGAATTTGATGGAAATATGGAACTTTGCAGCATGAAAAGATGACATATTTGGCATTTTCCACTGTCAATCATGAAACATGAACACCTATTGCAATAGGAGGCTAACAGTGGCTCCACTTGGGGATGGCTTTTCCAGATGAAAGGCCAAGAACAGCAGGTCAGAATGCCTTGATCTTCCATGGTTGCTGTAGACTGAAACACTTCTCTGTTGGCTGCTGAATGACTGGAGTTTTGAGGCCTGCACACAACACTCTCATGAACTGAATTGTTTGTGAATATATAGCACTTCCTGCTTTCTTCTGCGTGCTTATTACTACCTGCACCTCTGCCTGAGCACAGCCTTTGAAATAGATTCAAAACATGGAACAAAACTGGAGTATTTCCCTTATTCTGTCTTGAAAAAGTTGTTGATGAAAAAACTGAAAATACTCCTTTCTTTTGATACTATTGACTGAAAAACTGCCTGCGCTCTTTTGCTGAGATTAATGCAATGACAGAGATCTGAAATGGAGGACTTGCTTTGGTTCTGCCTTTAAAGAACTTTGCTCCGCTGTTCCATTATTCGGCCAGCTATAAAAGCAAAACAAAGTGCTGAAAATACAAGTATTTATGTACAAATATAATACAGCTGCATTGTGTTCAACAAAAGGGGTCATGATAATGCTTTAACATTCGGCCATTAATAGGGCCTTCTTCAGCTGCACTACCATCTGTAGTCTTCAGGAAATATGTATTGTTGCCCTGCACAGCTGAAATAATAAAGGGACCTCTCCACAGGAAATCGAACTTGCCATGTTTACCCTTGTCTTCCCTTCTTGAGTCCCATCTTAAAACTTTGTTGCCGATGAAGAAATCTTCGGCTTTGGTCCTTCTATCAAACATTTTCTTCAGCTTCTCTTGCAAAGACTGCGCTCTGTGATAGACTTGCTCTCTTGTCTGCTGCAAATGAATTGTTTGATTTATCCTCCTTTGTATATCATTTGGCTCAGCTTGAATCTCTTGCAGCAGCTTGATAACAGGGATTCCCAAAGATGAAGGAAATCTGGCCTCCATGCCATATACTAGCTCATAAGGGCTCATCCCAATGGATCTCTTGGTTGACAATCTGTCTGCCCATAGGGCATTTACTAGCTTTTTGTGCCAGTTCTTCTTGTTTTCCTCCAGCACTTTCTTGATGATGTTAATCAGACTCTTGTTGGATGATTCGGCCAAGCCATTACCTTGAGGGTAATAGGCTGTGGAGTGACCTAAGGAAATGTGGAATTTATGGCAAAAATTGATCATTTTCTTGGATTTGAAGGCAGCAACGTTGTCTGTAATGATCTTTTCAAGGCAGCCAAATCTGGACAGAATGTTGGTTTCAAGGAATTGGATAATGGTGGAGTCATTGGCTTGCCTACATGGGATGGCTTCAATCCACTTAGTGAAATAGTCGGTGGCTGTTAGAATCCACTTGTGCTGGCCATAAGAGGATGGATGGATTTCTCCAATGAAGTCTAGACCCTATTGTTGAAAAGGTTTCTCGGTTGAAATGGGCTTAAGGGGCAAGGGCAGAAGCTTTCTTTTTCCTTCAAAGATCTGGCACTTATGGCAAGACACCACAAAATTTTTCACATCAGCAAACAGGGAGGGCCAATAGTAACCAGCCCTTAGTATCTTATCAGCAGTGGTCTTCCAATATAAATGTCCTCCACAGTCTCCTGCATGGAATTCTTTCATGACACTGTCAGTTTCATTCATAGTTAGACAATTCAACAATATTCCTTCATGATTTTTCCAAAACAGGGCACTATCTAGGACACAAAACTTTGATGCTTTCATCTTTAAAAATATCTTTTTGGTTCTGGACAACCCTGGAGGAGCACACAGGTTTAACAATATAAAACATATATCAACATACCACGAGGATTGCAAAAAAGCTTCACTGATCTGTGGAATCGCCAGCTCCTGTTCATTGTCCAGTTCATTAATGTCTAAGGCTTGAAAAGTGGTTTCGGACATCAGTTTGGCTAAACCTTGTCCCTTTATGAGCTTGGTGGGTTTTATCTCAATGTCATACTCAAGGATATTGGCAATCCATTTTCCTATTTTGCCTTCTATGCCCTCTTGAGTTAATATGTCTTTTACAACAGCATTTGGGACATAGGCAATCACATGTGAATATAAAATGTAAACTCGGAAATCTTTGATTGCTTTAACAAGGGCATAGGCCTGCTTCTCCATGATTTGGTACTTCAAAGGGGCATCCCTAAGGGCTCGGCTGAAAAATGCAATTGGCTTTTCATTTCCTTGGTCATCCTTTTGCAAAAGGACAACAGCTATGGTGTGATCAGATGCAAAAGAAAAAATGATAAAATCTTTGTCAAATTGTGGACTTGTGAGGACAGGGGCTTGGGTTAAGGCAGCTTTGATACTCTCAAAGGCTTGCTTGGTTTCAAGAGACCATTTTACCTTGGCATCCTTCTTTAACATGTTGCTTAACAGTCTTATCAGCTCGACCAAGTTTGGGATAAATCTCCTTAGGAAATTGATCTTTCCTAGGAACGCTTGCAACTCTTTGATGTTTCTTGGATAAGGGATTTGAAGGATGGCTTGAATTCTTTCAGGATCAATTCTAATCCCATCTTTTGAAATGATATGGCCTAGTAATTTGCCTTCTTCAAGGCCAAATAAAGACTTCTTGGGGTTCAAGGAAATGCCATATTTCCTACATGTTAGGAACACTTGCCTCAAATGTTTTAGGTGCTCTTGATCAGATTTGGAGAAAGGGGTAAGATCATCAAGTTAGACAACCAAGAAATCATGGATTTCCTTGGCAAATGCAATGTCCATGGCCCTTTGAAAGGTAGCACCTGCATTCTTTAGGCCGAAAGGCATCTTCACATACTTAAATTTTCCCCACGGTGTTGTAAAGGCTGTTTTGTCTTGATCATCCAGGTGAACTAGTATTTGATTAAAACCTGAAAAGCCATCTAGCAAAGAGATTCTAGATGACCCCAATACTCTTTATAGGATGTGGTCTATCTTTGGCAATGGGTAGTGGTCTTTAAGGGAGACTTGGTTTAAGTTTCTCAAATCTACACAAAGCCTAATCTCACCAGTTTTCTTTCTTGTGGGAACAAGATTGGATACCCATTCAGAAAATCTGATGGGTGCTATTATCCCAGCCTCAAACATTCTTTTCACTTCCTTCTCAATCAAAGGGAGAAGCACAGGATTGATTCTCCTTAGTTTCTGTTTGAAAGGCTTTTGATTTGGCTTTAAGGGAATGGTATGTTGAATAACTGAGGTGTCATAGGACTTGAGGTCCTCATAACTCCATGCAAATACATCTTGGAACTCTTTGAACAAGGCAACATATTTTGGCTTTTGATCGGGAGGCAAAGGCTTGGACAATTTTATCATTTTGGGCTTTTCAGTTGTCCCAATATTACAGTCTTCAATTGCAGCGTTTAAGGGCTACATCTTTGGTTTCTTAGGGATATCGTTTGCATCAAAGATGTCTTCTAATGGAGTGAGACCAGCAGGCAAAATATTGTCCTTTAAATCCATCACTTCGGCCTCTGCTTCAGCTATTTCATCCAAATTCATTTGTTTCAACTCTTGAATGTTTTTGTCATAAAAAATAGTTGGGCGCAACATTTGTTTTGCTACTTCAGCCGTTATGGTCTGCTCATTTTGGTTTACTGCTTGTTGTGGATCATCCATGGCATCCATATCAATGTTTAAGCTTGAAAATTCTTGCTGTAAAGTCAAGAAATTGTTAATCTGTGCATCATTTTCAAACACTTGCCAGTCTTTGACATTGTTAGGGACTGCAGGCCTGTGCTTTATCTCCGCTGTAAAGTGGTGATTGGGCTCAAAAGGAAGCTTGCAAGTGCTAGCAAAAGTAGCTAGGCTGTGTGCATGTAGATTATGGCTTCTTGGAATTTTAGCAAGCTGGGATTCAATGAAGGTATGGAGTATTGCAGTGGCATCAGTCCTATAAGCTCTCAACCTTCTATCATTAGTGACAAAATTGCCTTTCATTTGTTGTATGATTAGGTTGGAGTCACCTAGAATGGAAACTTTGGTAGCTCCTAGAGATTTGATTAGCTTAAGGCCTATGTTATCACTCAAGTTGTCCCTTTTGACTCCCAAAGGGATACAGCCGAGGTAACCACAAACCAAGCTTTGGACTGTAGGTCCTAGCCTACCTGCAATCAGAGAGGGATCTCTCTTTATGATTTAGCTTTGTTTAAGGGATGATTTTAGGCTAGATGTGATGCACAGGGGTTTTGATTGAGTTTGGTGGGAAGGATGAAGCTTTCAAGCAGAGAGGCATGCATAGTGTGATAATTTCAAACCATTGGGCATGGAGTCACGGAGTAAGACTGCTGGTGCGTTTTCTTGGTCACAAGAGGAATATGGAGCAAGATAGCTATACATAAAACAACATTAAAGCTAGATAGAGATGGAATGAAGGCTAAGTGATGAGAGGCAATTAAGAATCTCTCATTCAGCTTAATAGAGGGAAAGTGAATGAGCTCTATCTAGGAGCAGTTAAGGATTCCTAGATAACTGTCATACATGGGTGAAATAGGGGAAATATGAGCCGACAGGAATTCATACTCATGCCTAAATCAAGAGGAAAACATAAAGAAGTTACAGAAACTGAGCAGAGAGTGCAGCCAAGCAAATTCTAAGCTAATCTTTTGTTCTGTAACTTAGATAGTAATACATGGGCGATATAAGCATATATGAATGGAAAACAGAGGTAAGAAACACTTATTGAGTCATGTAACAGCACGAGAATTCCACAATCACTCTCCAACCATTTAAACACAACAAACAGTCCATTCTCCAAGCTTTTTAGCAGTCTTTGATTATAGAAAATATCAGATATACAGTGCGAGTCTCTCTTGGAGTGAATCAACCAACCAACCCTTTACACTATCCAGAGGGTGGTATAAATAGAGAAAATATCTACAAAATATCTACAACAATAGATCTGATAGCAGATATGGAGAAATGAATGCTTCTAACCTAACATTTATTGCAAATAAATGAAAGAATGCCTATCTACCAACTGCGCAGGGACTGCAGCCATATGAATGAATAAATTATTGGTCTTTTGAGCAATGCGCTGGCACTTCTGCAATAACTGTGCCTTAGGACTTACTGCGCTGCTCATATGTGGCGTGGTTCACTGTTTCTGCAATAACTAGGCTATAAAACACTTGAACTGCCTCTTTAAGCGATTCTGCTGCTACAAAGTGGCTTTAATGCTCATAACTGTGATTTGGCGGGCTTTGATGGCTCTGAGTTGCTTTATTGACTTTGATGGGGGCCTCTTTAATGTTCTGCTGCTTTTGGGCTGCTGATATTTTGAACTGATACTCTTTGTCGCTTCCTCTGATACACTTTGACACTGAATCGGGCCACTTTTTCTCTCTGATACTCTTTAACTGTCTAATCGCCCCTTTATCTGCCAATTTAATGCAAGAATAACTGCTGCAAATGCTTCCGTGGCCTTTGGGATGCTATCGGCGCTCGGCCGATCCAAAAAATGGTCCTTAAACTGATAAATTTGCAAAACTGGGCCGAATAAAGGAGCTCTGGTGGCATGCCGAGGAGAAATCCCTGCATTTGGAAGTATTTGGGCCTGGAGCGATCTCAAAATGGCTAAGGAAACCATCATTTCCTTTATACCTGGGCGGGCACGGGCGCCGCACACATAAAATCGCCGAAATGCATGGACCCGAAATGCTATAGTCCCTCTCTTTTATTTGGAATCGGGTCCGGCCCATCGGCCGAACCCAAATCGGCGGGTTTACCATTGAAATGGGTCCCTCGGACCCGAAATGCCTTAAAAACTGCCCTTAATTGCTTTTCGGCTCCGCCATATCGGAGCCTTCCCTTTTCGCTGTACAAAGGATCCTTACGGACCCGAAAGCCTTTACAAACCCGCCCTGATAATATTTCGGCTCCGCTGGTCGGAGCCATACACAAGGGGTGACCGCCGATTACATATGGGCCGTTGATCTGGGAGGGCGATCCGACGGCTGGCGCTAAGTCGGAAGTTCGCTATCGGCGGGGACATGGGGGCTGCCACATAGAAACGCCGAAACCCATCGGACCCGAAATATATTTATGCCGCGCTTTATTACTTTTCGGCTCCGCTGGTCGGAGCCATATGGGAGTGATGCGATTAAATATGGGCCATTGATCTGGGGCCCAAAAATGGATGGCTGTGATTAATTCGGGACTTCGGCAATCGGCGGGGTGGAGGGCACAACCTTTACACATTGCGATCGTCGAAACGCCGAGGGCCATTTGATTTGGGCGGAAAGATGGACGGCCCAGATTTGGTCGGCACTTTCGCTGTTGGAGCCATTATTTATATAAAAAAAAAATGCAAGGCAAATGAATTCGGAGGGGTCTCCTTTGGCATGTTAAATGGCTTATAAGGCATCGGAAGGGGTCCGATGGCCCAAAAAGGAGGAATTCATGCCTTGGAAGGATTCCAAAGGCACTTGGGAGGATTTCAATGGATTTGAGAAGGATTTTAGGCCTTTAAAAGGGTTTGTGCCTTGGAAAAGGTAGAAACAAGGCCAAAAGATGGTTTTTTTATACATATGAAGGGAATTTATGCTTTGTGAAGGAATCAAAAAGCATTAGAGGGGTTTTATGGAGTGATGAAAGGCTTTATGCATCGGAAGGAGTCCGAAATGCATCTGGAAGATGGTTAGAGGGGGGCAGTGTGGGTTCTTGCTGAGTTTCTGATAAACTTAGCAATTCCCGAGGATGTATATGGTTATCTTTGAACCAAAGGGAGGGGATAAGTATATAGGGGAGTTATATACATAGTTTAGTAGGGGAAAGGGAAATAGATAGGGAGCTACATAGTAAAGTTAGTAGTTGACTTGAAAAGTGATAAGAAAGCGCTAAGTATGTGAATCTTAGGCTATTAAGAGGGAAAATGACTCATAGAAGTAGCATGGACCTTCCTTGAGTGAAGCAGATCTTCACCAAGGCAAATGATATGGAGAATGATGAAACTAAGAGGTATCAAGCATATCTTGACCTCTTTGGGGGAAGTTAGTGAGTGATTTGGGGAAAGAGGAAGAAGGGGAGTTAGACATGCCTCGCTTGAAGTCCTCCAACTGAAAAACTGCCTCAAACCAAAAATGAATTGCTTACCAAAAATTGGAACACAACAGTGGCATTTAGACTAGCACACTTTCATGGACAGTTCCTTGGCCATCTGTAGCAAATATGGAGCATTGCAGCATGAATAGTACGACATATTTGGCATGTAAAAATGTCGATCATGAAAGATGATTAACCTGCTGCAGCAGGAGGCTAACAGCCTAAAAGGAGGGCTTCATACTCTGCCATGTTGTTGGTAGATCTGAAGTTTAATCTATAAGCATGACCCTCTGCATGATTTTTTTGAGTATTATGGATCCACACTCCTGCCCCTGCTCCTAGCTTATTAACTGAACCATCAAACTCCAAATACCATAGGATTTCTTGCTCTTGATTGTTATTAGGAGTTTCAATCATTGTCGGAGTGGGCAGATTTGAATTTTCTGTTTCGGGAGGTTCTTCTTGTGTGCTGGTTGCATTGATTGTTTTGACAGTTTCATGGGTATGGGAAACCGGTTCCTCATTCATGCATGTTTCTTGTTCTAAAGCCAAAGGCTTATCATCAGTTGGAGGACTTGTTTCATCATTGAACAAAATAAAAGAATCCATATTAGAACGGATTGAGTAAATAGGAAAGTTTTGGGGCTTTTCCTCACTACTTACCACATACTTCATTAGTATTTCCCTATACAGTCTCTTTGGTTGCCCAAAGACTGAAATAGTGGCATAAGAGAGGTCTAATTGCAAAGATCCTTGGAGTTTGGCTCCCTAAGATCTTGATAAGAGCATGCCATACTTTGGTGGAATGTCAGCAACCACCACGTCCATTAGGATTGTTTTGTTGGGATATTGGACTAAAGACACACATAAATCTTTGATTAAGCCTAAACACTTGACCTGACTTGATTCAAAGGAGAATAAGTCTTTGTAGGGTCTTGTAACATCAAGGTTTAGCTTCTCCATTACAGCTTTAGGCATAAGGTTGTGTGAGGCACCTGAATCAAACATGGCATTATGCAAGACTTTATCATGTATGTGTAAACTGACATAAAATGGTAGAACAGCTCCATGTGCTGATTTGCCATCGACTTCAGGTCCGAAAAGGAGCTCAGATTGATCATCTAATACATTCACATCATCCCTATTCTTTGGCATTTGCAGCGATCTTTTGATTTGCTGCCTATAGATATCATGCTTGGCAAGTTCAGAGAGAGGCATAGATATCTTCAGTTTACCTATTTCTGCCTCTAAATCAAATGGTTTATCCGATTGGGTTTTAGTATTGTGAGAGGCAGGCTTCCCTTTTTCCATTGGAGTATCAACGATTTGCTCTTGTTCTTCATTGATTTCTTGAACTATTTCTGATTTGGAAAGGTTTTTAGGAGTGCTATTTACATTTTCCTTTGAGGGAAAAGATACAAAAGGCTGATTTTTAGAGGGCTGAACATCTGTGACATCCTCTATGGTCACTTCTTTTGGATTTGGGACTGTTTTATCAGCAGTTTCTATGAGGGCAGCCTTTTCTTTGATCTTCTTAGGCTGCTTGGTATCATTTGGTTTAACCTTTTCGGGCACATCTATAGTTCTTGTCCTCAGCTTATACTGTTTGTGGACCTCATAAACAGCTGAATCATAACCTTGTTTAAAGTCAAAAGACTCACCAGACTTAGTCTGAAATTGATTTATATCATGGTCATCTTGGTCTTCTTGGGTTAGGAAAACTTGTTGTTCACTCTTCAAATCCATCAAGTTTATGTGAGTGTCCTCGGTTGGTTCACTAGAAGTGGATGCTTTAGCATAGTTTTCATGAAAAGGAGGTCTTATATCATGGTCGGGGCTAGCCCTTCCAACGTTTGGGTTTTGGTTTTTCCTAAAATTTGGGTTTCTGATAGTATTGGCTTGTTGTCCTTCCCATGATGTTTTTCTTTCCACGGTTCCCATTCTATCTTCAAAACTGTTCACCTTATTTAAGATTGCGTCCAACTTTTGCTCAAATTCCGGAGGTTCTTCTTTAAAAGTGGTTCTTCTCTTGGCTCTTGCTCTATTTCGTTTGGCAATCAGATTTGCCTCCACACTAACAGCTACATTCTGCATGTCTGCTAAGCTTTGAGGGGCTCTTTCCCTCAATTGATATGCCATATCTGAATCAAAACCATTAGGGAACTTATACAAAGCAAGGTCAGGTGGAGGTTTGAGGTTCTGTGGGATTGCATTATAAACATTGTTAAATATTGCACAGTAGTCTAAGACAGTTTCTTGTGGGCCTCTTTTGATAGTGTCATATTCTGATAATATGTGCAGGGGATCCTTCTTTTTCTCCCATCTGTTAAGGAATGTTTGGTAAAGAGCCTCTGGATCAGCTATGGAATTTGCAGGGAGAGCTCTAAACCAGGGTCTTACATCACCTGTGAGACTTTGGACAAAAATCTTCATTCTTACATGATCATCATCTATTTCATAACTCTCAAAATAGTCCTGCATTTTCTTGGTGTGTTGCAGGGCTATGCAAGAACCAGTACCATCAAAATATGTGATTTTAGTTTGGTAATCCTGAGGCATAGCCCCAGGATTAGCAGGCAACTGTAGGGGTGCATATCTATTAGGCATATTTATAGGTATAAAAGGAACAACATGAAGAAATGGAACAACTGGAATAGCTGGGATAATAGTAGGAGTATGTGTAGTGAATGGAGGAGTGGAAAATGTGCTTTGAGAGGTGGGTGATGAACTAGGGGAAGTAAGGTTTGAACGAAATAAAACTATGACAGGGGTTGGAACACAGCTTGGCTGAACTGTTTCAGGACTAGAATCAGCAAAATCTTCTCTTCGCTCTAGCTTCCTGAGGTTCCTTTGGATTATATTGGGATTTTAAAAAGCCGCTTGGGGATTTGGGTCTGGATTTGACTTTGTATAACGTGAATTCTTCTTGGGAGCCAGCTTCTAACTTGTTTTTTGGAATTTTCTGAATAATTCACCAGTGGAGTCGCCAGTAATGTTATCACTCAGGTTGTCCCTTGGCTCCTTGAGGGATACGGCCGAGGTAACCACAAACCAATCTTTGGACTGCAGGTCCTAGTCCACCTACAGTCAGAGAGGGCTCTCTCTTTATAATATAGCTTTGTTTAAGGGTGATTTTAGGCTAGTTATGATGTACTTGGGTTTTGTTTGAAATTTGGTGGGATGGATGATAGTTCAGACAGAGTTGGCCTGCATAGTGGGAGAAGTTTAGACCATTGGGCATGGAGTCAAGGATTAAGGCTGCTGGTGCGTTTTCTTGGTCACAAGAGGAACTGTAGAGCACTATAGTTTAAACAAGGAACAATATCAAAGCTGGAATAAGGATGAAATGGATGTCAGGGAATGAAAGATAGCTAAGCAGCTTTCATTATGCTAATAGAGGGAAGGCGAGTGAACATTATATAGGAGCAATCAAGGATTCCTAAATAACAGTCATATATGAAAGAACTAGTGTAGATATGAGCAAAAAGTATTCATATTTAGGACTAATTCAGAGGAAAACATGGAGAAATAACTGGAATTGAGAACAGAATACAAATAAGAAACATATGGACTATTCTTTCTTCCTGCAATTTAGATCATGACATATAGATGATATAACATACATAGAAACAGAAAACAAGGGAGAAAGACTTATTGTTCCATGAAGAAAGCATTAGAATTCTGCAATCAGATCTTTAGCCATCAAATCCACAAAGAGACAGTCCATAAGCTAACATTCCAGCAATCTTTGTTCATTAAATCTCTCGAAGTATACAGCGCAAGTCCAAAAAGAGGATTATCAACCAACCAACCCTTTAAAAAATGCTCAGGGTGGTTTATATAGGCAAAATATCTACAACAAATAGATTCGAGACAGATCTGATGAAATAACTGTCTTAACCTAACCATCTGCTGAAATAAATGCTAAAAATATCTATATGAGCTGCGCTGGAGGCAGCAACACCACAACTGAGTTAATATGGGTTCTTTGAGCCATGCGCTGGCCATTTCTGCAATAACTGTGCCTTGGGCCTGAAGCGCTGCTCTCATGTGGCTTAAATGCCCTTAACTGTGCTTGATGAGCCTTTAAAGCCTTAGAACTGCCTCTTTGACTTTGAGCGATTTCTTTTAATGCCACCTGCTTTGGAAACAAAATTTCCACTGATAAATATCAACTGATACACTTTGCCGCAACACTGATACCCTTTAACATTGAATCAGGACCTTTTCTTTCACTGATACACTTTGCTGCTTCAAAATCGCCCCTTTATGGCCACTTTATGGTGAGATTTGACTGCTGTTGTGCTTTCCGTGGCCTTCTGTGGGCTTTGGAGGTGTTTTGGCGCTTGGCCGATCAAAACATTACCAAAAGGGAGAAATACTGCATAACAGAGGGAGACTGCATGCTGATGACTGTGTTGAGGCCGAGGCTGGCTATCTGGAGCAATTTTGGACTGAAGCGACGAAAAATGGCCGAAGAAATGATGTTGGACCCTTTGGCTTTGGAGTGCACGGGCGTCGAACTGTAAATAATGAAGAAATGGCCTTTCCGCCTTATAAAAGGCAAAAACCATTTTACAAAGGAAATTGACGCATTTTCAAGCGGGAGCGACCAATATTGAAGAAATGGGAAAGAATTAAATCTGGGTCGTTGGATTGCGCGAAGGCAGATCCAATGGCTGGCACTAAATCGATGATCGGCGAATCCCAACACATAAAACCTCCGAAATGCGATATAGCCCGCGGACCCGAAATGCTTATAGGCTCTTTCTTTATTGAAATCGGGTCCGGCCCATCGGCGAACCCAAATCGGCGGATTTTAATAAAAATGGGTCATCAGACCTGAAACCCTTTAACACTGTTCTTCATAACTTTTCGGCTCCGGGATATCGGAGCGCACAGTGCCGATCCCTGCGGGCCCAAAACCTTTATATGCTACATTCTATATTATTTCGGCTCCGGCCGATCGGAGCTTTATATGGGAACACTGCGATTAAATATGGGCCATTGATCTGGGGGCCCTGAATGCGCGGCCGCGATTAAGTCGCTATTTTGGCAATCGGCGGGGCGGAGGGTTTATATATATGCGATCGCCGAAATGATCTGGACTATTGATGGGCGGGGTGATCAGACGGTGGTCGCGCGATGGCGATGCGATATGCGATAAAGCGGGGAAATATGCGGAAATGCAATGTTTTTAGAGGAAAAATGGGTTTTAGTGAAATATGGAGAAATTTCAATAGAAGGAAATATTAACTATAAAGCGGAGAAATGGGAAAAAAGGGGAAAATATGATAGGAGGGCCTCCCGATAGCGATATTGCTTCGGATGCGATAGCGATATCGCATTAGAGGAAAGGGGCATGTTATGGGACAAAACATTGCGATATGCCGACTGCCGATATCGCTATCGGCGGAGAGGAACATGGGATCAGAGGCATGTTTTCTAACTCGTCCAAAGGTTATTGCGATTGGGGCAAGGCCTCTCCGATCGGAGGAAGAATATATGACATCGGAGGAGTTTATGTGTATCGGAAGGGGATCTTTGAAGATCGGAGGGAGGTTTTCAATGTTTTTGAGGGATTTTTAATGATTTTGAAGTGTTTCTAATGCTTCAGAAGGGGTCCGAAAGCATGAAAAGAAGGATTTATTCCTTGGAAAAGGTAAAACAAGGCCAAAAGATGGATTTTATACATTTGGAGGGGGATTTTATGCTTTAGGAAGGGGTCCAAAAGCATTTGGAAGGTGGTTTGAGAGGCGAATGAGGGTTCTTGCTAAGTTTTAGGCAAACTTAGCAATTCCCAAGCATACTTATGGTTATCTTTCAACCAGGGGGAGGGGATATGTATATAGAGGAGCTATTTAGTGCTTTTTTAGTAGGGGGAGGGGAAATAGATAGGGATTTACATATTAGAGTTAGAGGTTAATATGAATGTTGATCAGAAAGTGCTAAGTTTAGAGATCTTAGGCTATTAAAGGGGAAAATGACTCATAGAGTGAATAAGAGTACTCCTAAGCAAAGTAGACCTTTACTTAGGCAAATAATATGAAAAATGATGAAATTAAGAGATGTCAAGCAGATCTTGACCTCTTTAGGGGAAGTTAGTGAATGATTTGGGGAAAGTAAGAAGGGGAAAGTTAGACATGCGTCACTTGAGCTACTCCAAGGGAAAATTGCCTTATACTTGTGATCTAAATGGATATAACACTTGAAAACATGAAATGGATCACAATTCATCATTCTGCCACCACAAAACTACCTACCCGGCCTACTTACCTAACATTTTTTCTTCTTTTTGGTTTGGGTGCACTTGAACTAGCAAACCCAACTTTTCAACTTTTCTTTTTGCTATCCTCCTATCTAAATCGATCCTTATTTCTTCCGGGGCTTAGATTAAGCTGTTGAGCGCCCAAGATTCTCTACCTATCTACAAATCTGCCAAGATTAAACTGTTTGGACAGATATTCATTCTCTATCTTCTAAAACAAGCAATTTAAACCTAGGGAAGCCAATATTAAGTTGTTTGGCCTTCCCTTAACTGTGAAACTCTTCAAAAATGGTATGATTCTTGAAAAATTGAATTTGATGGAAATATGGAACTTTGCAGCATGAAAATATGACATATTTGGCATTTTCCACTGTCAATCATGAAACATGAACACCTATTGCAATAGGAGGCTAACAATTACAATACATATATATACATGCCGAAACATCCATAAACCCTAATCCATTGACCCTGGATTTGAACATAACCATAGTTCCCTTGACTGGATCTACAAAATACCATCGTCAGAAAACCATCATGTCCAAAACCATGTGGGAAATCCATGCACAAGTCCGCCAACCTAATATAGGGTCCCAAAAAAACATGGAGTAGTCGTGGAAAGAATATAACACACCCAACAACGAATAAGCAATTGAGAAATTATATTTCTTCCGCGTACTAATAAGTAATTTTTTTTTTAATTAACTTATCTTTCTATATAAAGTTAATTAAAATTAAGATGGAAATTGAAAATTTGATTTATGGCACAGATTGTTTTCTTTTTTGTATTACTATTTTTTTATTTTCTTAATTGATAATATTATTTTTACTCTGTCAACTTTAAAATGTACTTTTTTTCAATTATTTTATTTCTCTATATAAAATTAATATAAAATTAAAATGGAAATTGAAGATTTTAGGTAAGATCAACATTATTTTTTTTATTATTACTATTTTTATTTTGTTAATGTAAATTTCATTTTATTATTTTTAAATGTAATATCTTGGCTCTAGAGCGCTAGACACAATAATCCTGATAGAATATAAAAATTAAATAAATACAATTGAATATATATTCTTTATAGATCTATTAGTAAAATATAGTTATATCTATTATAAACATTTTTATGTAAGATCAACATTAATTTTTTTATTATTACTATTTTTATTTTGTTAATGTAAATTTCATTTTATTATTTTTAAATGCAATATCTCTGTAGAGTGCTAGACACAATAACCCTGATAGAATATAAAAATTAAATAAATACAATTAAATATATATTCTTTACAGATCTATTAGTAAAATATAATTATATCTGTTATAAATATTTTTAAAAGGACCAAAATTTAACATGAGAGATTTCTTTTTCAAATTTTGGTGAAGTTGAATGAGTAATTAATCTTTTTCGTAAATATTAATGATTAATTTATTTTCTATTTAATTAATGGAATTGGAAATTGAAACCATACATGATCAAACAAAAAAACTCATATTATTTTGAATAACATATTTATATGTTTCTCCCCTACAATGCCTTAATAAATAAAAAATAAAGATAGAAATCAATCAACTTAAAAGGGTGGAAAATCTCCTAAAATGTAAAACCAAGAAATTAAATAATTTCATTTCTTAAAATTTAATATTAAATTGTTTTTATACTAAATTATATTTATAATTCAAAAATAATAATAATATAAAATTATAATTTTATATTAAGAAAATTATTAAATAATAATAAAAATATTTTAAAAATATAAACCATGTTCATTTTATTAATTAACCAAATCCACAAAATTTGTGTAATTTGATTACACAAGTTTACTCCAAATTTCAATAATTTAGTTATCATTACTTTATCAAAACCATAAATATGAAAAATGTTGTCACTGGATTTAAAGTATGTTCTCAAAATTAAGACCTTTTAGTTGAAAATAATTAATATTATATTGTATTAATGGAGAAATCGTTATATGGTTGTAACGTCCTTAAGTTAGGATTAATTCCTAAGTTGTAGGAGTTTATTCTCACCTCCCTATTCTTTTGTGATGTATTTATTGAATCATCTTTGGTCAATTGATGAGAGAGTATACGCTCTAGTTTATGCAACCTCCAGGTGTAGCGTGCTCACCTGTGCTCTTCTGGTTAATTCAATTCATTTCTTCTCTTTACAATTTTTCTAACATGGTATCAGAGCTCAGATCTGGTGAGCCTGATTTACCTACAGAGCCTTCGTGGCTACAGTGCCCCAGTGGCAACATAGGAGCCTTAGTGCTCACAGTTTCAGAGTCTAGGTGGTCGGGAGTGACATACCTTACTCACAGGAGAAATTTTCTTTCTCACAGGTCTCAGCGTATCTCTAGCTGAGCACAAGGTGATCATCGCGTTTTTCGGCATAATAGTAGTGATGATCATCGTGTATTTTGGGGTTGAACCTGCGATGATCTGGCCTTAGAGCGATTTAATCATCACGCCCAAAAAGCACGGTTTTTTAGTATGAAGGAGCGCTGATGTGTTTTTATGATTTTGTGCATGAGATTTTGCCAAATCGGTGCTGGATCTGAGTTGCAAACACAAAGATCATGGTAGATTGGTGGCAGATCAGGTAGATCTGTGATTGATTCAAAGGTTCTGGTATGTGTTGAGATTATTTTGTTTACTTTAGCTTGTAATTGTTCACTTGGTTAGAATCAACTGAATACTAAAGGATTTGGAATCCAATCAGTCAAAAATGAACAATTTACAGAATCTTATCTCAAAGAGACTAACAAACTTGATCGTTAGCGGCGACGAGTAGAAGCTTACCATTTCGGCAGGTGGTACGACAACACTAATACAAGATTGGGATAAAAGGGAGAACAAGGAGAAAGTCCTATTAAAGATGTTTGTTAAAGACAACATTACCCCACATATCAGAGACTATAAATTGTCCAATGAGATATGGACTACACTCAAGAACCTTTACTAGACACAGAACACCAATTACATCTTATTGCTCAAAGACAAGTTGTTTTCCATGAGGATGGAAGAGAATGAATCCGTTGCTAGATTCATTGCATGGGTCTAGGACCTAAAGGATAGATTGAGTGACATCGCGGAGAAGGTGTCTCATTTTGATATTTTCACAATTACATTGAATAGGATGACGCATGAATACTAAATGTTCATCACAAGCTTGTCTGCAAGGGATAAAGCCCCTGCATTTGAAGAGCTAATAGGAATCCTGATATAGGAAGAACAACAACAGCATAATTTGAGACACAAAGTGCTGATCTTGATCTAATGGCGAAGAAGAATCCATACAAAGGGAAACAACCACAGGGACAGAAAGGAGGTGGTGTTTTTCATAACAAACCATTTAGAGGTATGTCTCCAAGTAACAATAGTAACAAATTTGACATTAAATGTTTTTACTGTGGGAAAACCAGTCATTTAGCTAAGTTTTGTTTTAAGAGACAGACAGATGAGACTAGAAATAAACAGAGAAAACACACAAGGCACTTTGTCGATGAAGGTCTGTTATGAAACCAGCTCAAGAAAATATAAGAAAGATAGATCAACGCCTTAGAATTCAGCCTCTTCGAGGGGAAAACCTCCTTTACATTACATAAATGAACAATTCTTGGATGTTGCAAATGACAAAACCTCCTTTCTATATATAGGAGTCTAAGGAGTCACAATATAATCCAGCCGACCTAACAATAATAATATAAAGCCAGAAAAATAACAATAGAGGGGTTCTATGGGGCACAGAAATAACAACATGGGGGTAATAGGGGCACAACAATATAAATAAAGGGTATAACTACAATAGTAATGGGGTAATCACTAGTATTATAGGGACCCAACATGCCCCTCTCCTTCAAAAAAGTGTTGTCCTCAACGCTTGAGTAGTTCTGGATACTTCTGCATAAAATTCTCATCCTCCCATGTGGAATCTTCAGCGGATAAGTTCTTCCACTTGATAAGATACTCTGAAATTGATCGATTTCGTAGCTGTCAAGTTCTTGTTTCTGTGACTGCTTCCGGTTCCAATATAATTTTTCCTTCCTCGTCAAGTTCTGGCAATATTGTTTGAACTGGGAGCTTGTTGCCTATAACCTTCTTTAAACATGAAACATGGAAAATTGGGTGCAATCGAGAAGCTGCAGGAAGCTCCAATTTGTATGCCATAGTACCAATCTTTTGCAACACCTTGTACGGATCATAATACTTTGGTGATAATTTATTATCCTTCTTAGCTTGCTTTAGGGAAATTTGCTTATATGGTTGTAGCCGTAGGAATACCCAATCACCTACATCAAAACTTCTTTCACTGCGATGTTGATCTGCCTGTTGTTTCATTCTATTTTGTGCCAACACGAGGTTATCCTTTAAGAGTTGGAGGACTTGTTGTTGATGTTCGATGTGATGTTCCACTGCCTGAACCTTAGAATTTTCTCTTAAATATGATGTGATGGATGGTGGTTGATACCCATAAAGTGCCATAAATGGGGTCATTTTTGTTGCTGTATGGAAGGAAGTGTTATACCACCATTCAGCCAGAGGCAACCATTTGACCCATTGTGTCTGTTTATCAGATACAAAGCAACGAAGATATCCTTCCAAACATTTGTTTACTATCTCAGTTTGCCCATCAGATTGAGGATGATAAGATGAGCTATGAGCTAACTGAGTACCAAGACAAGAAAATAATTCTGTCCAAAAATTTCCAGTGAAAATGGGATCTCTGTCACTTACAATAATCTTTGGGTTTCCATGTAGCTTTTGAATTGTTTCCATAAATGCAGTAGAAACTGTACTGGCTTTAAATGGATGTGATAATGCACAAAAGTGTGCATACTTGGTAAGTCTGTCAACTACCACCATGATGACACTCTTTCCCTCAGACTTGGGTAAACCTGTGATAAAATCCATTGAAACCTCCTCCCAACGTTGGCTTGGAATGGATAAAGGTTGTAATAGACTCGGTGTCTTAATTGTTTCAACTTTATTTTGTTGGCAAACCAAACATTCCGCCACAAACTTTTGAATATCTGATTTAAGGCCATCCCAAAAAAATTCCTTCTTAACCCTGTGGTAAGTTTTTAAAAATCCTGAGTGCCCTCCTAAGGGAGAAGTGTGCAATTCCATAAGAATCTTTTGTTTTAGCTGGGAATTCTTACAGAGGTATAAGCGATCTTTGTACCATAACGAATCATTTTTGCAGCTAAATGTATCAGACGAACTGGAATCTTGTTGTAGCTTTCGAATAAGTGCCCACACTTCTTCATCATTCTTCCATTCCTCCCTTGCTTCGTTTATCCAATCTGGTTGGATAATAGAAATGGCGCACAACAATGCTTCCACATCCTCATCCTTTCTTGAGAGTGCATCTGCCACCACATTTTGCTTCCCTTTTTTGTAGATGATTTCAAAGTCATAACCCAACATCTTTGTGACCCACTTTTGTTGCTCTTCAGAGGATAATCTTTGTTCTAAAAAGTATTTAAGGCTATCATGATCTGTTTTTACCTTGAAGTGTCTTCCCATTAGGTAGGGTCGCCATTTCTTAAGTGCATGGAGTATTGCCAACATTTCCTTCTCATAAATAGCTTTGCTTAAAAAATTTCCCTTGATTGGACGACTTTCAAAAGCAATGGGTCTTTCATCTTGCATTAGAACAGCACCAATTCCATTTCCTGAAGCATCACATTCCACAATAAAGGTTTTTGTGAAGTCTGGTGTAGCTAAGACCGGTGCTTGGCACATTGCCTCTTTAAGATGTTCAAAGGCCTTTGTTGCTTCCAGAGTCCATGAAAATGCATCTTTCTTCAATAATGTTGTTAGAGGTGCTGCTATTCTCCCATAATTCTTAACAAACTTGCGATAATACCCTGTCAACCCAAGAAATCCTCGCAGATGCTTTATGGATGTGGGGATTTTCCATTCCTTAATGGCTTTAATTTTGCTAGGGTCTACCTTAACTCCTTCATGAGATACAATATGACCCAAATATTCCACCTCCTGGACTCCAAAGAAACATTTGGATCTTTTTGCATATAATTGTTTCTCCTCCAATAGTTGAAGCACCCTGTCAACATGTTCAACATGATCCTTCCAAGACTTGCTGTAGATTAGTATATCATCAAAAAATACTAACACAAATTTTCTAAGGAATGGTTTGAAAATTGAATTCATCAAACCTTGAAATGTTGAAGGTGCATTGGTAAGGCCAAAAGGCATGACCAAAAATTCATAATGACCCTCATGAGTTCTAAATGCCATTTTCAGAATGTCTTCAATCTTCATTCTGATTTGATGATATCCCGAATGAAGATCCAACTTGGTGAAGTAAATTGATCCATGCAATTCATCCAATAATTCATCAATGACAGGAATGGGGAACTTATCTTTAATAGTGAGCTTGTTGAGCTCCCTATAATCCGGACACATGTGCCATGATCCATCCTTCTTGTGCACCAATACTACTGGAGCAGAGAAAGAACTTTGACTTGGTTGAATTATACCAGCCTCTAGCATTTCTGCAACCATACGTTCAATTTCACTTTTTTGGACATAGGGATATCTGTACGGCCTGATGTTTGGAGGAACACTTCCTGGAATCAGATGAATAGCATGATCATGATCACGCATAGGTGGGAGACCTTTGGGAGTCTCAAATACCTTGGAATGATTGTCCAGGACTTTTTGGAGATCTGGAGAAATAGATGATTCCGATGTGGAAACATCTAGCGAACATAATTGTGCAATTACACCTCTTTGCTCCTTTTTTAGAAGCTTTGTCATACCATTAGAGCTGATTATCTTTCCTGGTTTCCCTGCAATACCCCTTAATTCAACTTCCTTTCCTTCCGTAGAAAATTTGATGAAAATTTCTTGAAAATTAAAAGCTATTGTACCCAAGGATTGTAGCCATTGGACTCCTAGTACAACATCAACACCTCCCATTGGAATGGAAAGCATTGGGCTAGTCAATACATATTCTCCCATGGATAGCTTGATATTATGGCACCTTCCAGAGCAATTTATTGTTCCTCCATTTGCAATCATCACTTGACACTCTGGTGCTGGATATAGGAAGCAATTCAATTCTTTTGCTACCCTACAATGAATAAAATTGTGGGTGCTTCCTGAATCAATCAACACTATTACCTTTTTCTTCTTGATTTGTCCTTCTATCTTGATGGTTTGAGGAGTGGTAATTTGCGCCAATGCATTACAAGATATGGTCGGATTTATTTGTTCTTCATCTAGGCTTTTTTCTTGGAGTATATCTTCTTCTTTTGACCTTTCTTGCTCATTTTCTTCTTCCTCTTCACAATCTATGTAGAATATTTTTTTCTCAGCGCACTTATGACCTTTAGTGTATTTGCTATCACAACTGTAACAAAGCCCTTTTGCTCTTTTTTCTTCCAATTGTTGTGGTGTCAACCTTATAGGTTGTGGAAGACTAGGGGCAACAACACTTCCGTATTTATAGTTGTGAGTGGTATGCTTCCTGGTTGCCATAATTTTGCTTTCCATTTTTCTTGCTAACCTGAATGCCTTCTCTAATGAATCAGGTTCCCAAAGGCGAACATCATGTTGGATATTATCCTTTAAAGACCCTATGAACACATCAATCCTATGCTCCTCTGGAATATCTTTTACCCTTATGTTCAATTTTTGGAACTCCTCAATGTGCTCCATTACTGAACCCTTTTGTTTGAGACTTATCAATTGGCTAAAAAAAGTGTTGCTTTTTGTATCTTCATAATGTGCTATCAATTCTTCCGTAAAAATTGCCCAAGTGATAAATCGTTTACGAGAGCAAAGCCATTGATACCATACAAACTGATTTTGTTCCAAATATACAGTTGCCATAAGTACCTTTTGTGTGTTTTTCACATTATTGAGATCGAAGAACTGCTCCATCTGTAATATCCATGTGGCGGGATCCTTGCCATCAAACTTCCTCATATCGATTTTTGGAATATGGTGGGTCTTCGATCCAACATTAGAGTCTATGGAATCATGATTAACATTTCTTTTGTTCACATCATGAGTTTCCTTTACAACCTTTTCACCATTAGTAAGTATTTCTTGTAGAAAATTTGTCAAATCTGTCTTCAAATCTACCATGTCTGTCTTCAAATATGTCTTCAAATCTGCCATGTCTCTCTTCAAATCTGTCTTCGAATCATCCATCTTAGCTTCCATGCCCTTTATCTTAGATTCCACGCCATTTATATTCGATTCCACGGCATTTATCTTAGATTCCACGCCATTTATTTTAGCTTCTGTTAGCTTTTGTGAGCGTGACATTTGTTGCACTTGTTCTTGTAATTTTGATATATCATGTAGCATTTCTTCCTCTTCTTCATGAGTCATGCTAGAGCTTTCAGGTTCCTTACTAGGTGTTTGTATTTTCTTTCCTTGGGGCATCAGTTACCAATAATAATGCTTTACTATGCCCTTTGAATTCCGTTAAACCAAGCTTACGCAAAAATTTAAAAAAACTACACACCTTTTTTCACTTTGTAGAAGCCTGATATTGAATCTGATGTATCTCTGTAATTTCAGATCATCCAATTCTAAAATTGTGACCTGTAGTAGCCTTCTACGTCCTCTTTCCAATGCCACAAGTCTGACCCAGATTGGATTCTCCAAGGAAGAGTTATGTGAAATCTCCCACAATGACTTTCTTCTAGACTAATTCAGTAGATCGAACTTGTACGACGTGCCACGAGTCACTGTTTCAACCTTTGGATCTGAAACACACATACACAAAACTACAGTCTGTCCTCTTTCTATACCTTCTTACGCAATTTCAATCTGATCCTCAGAGAGAAAGTTATGACGATTTTCCCCAGGTCACCTGTTTTGAATGTAATTCAGGAGTCTGCAAAAAGACCAACTTCCTCATATCATATCTCTGCAAATATCGCGCGAAAAGCTCTGAAATTTGGACCCAAGGTTCAGCGCGATTTCTTCTCAAATGGGTTTTTTTTGCAACTTCTGAAACATCACAGAAAAAAGGTTATAGCGAAAATGCCACAATGACCTGTTTGGAGCAGCGAAACCCTAGAATCCAAAGCTCTGATACCAAATGTTATGAAACCAGCTCAAGAAAAGATAGAAAAGATAGATCAACGCCTTAGAATTCAACCTCTTCGAGGGGGCAACCTCCTTTACATTACATAAATGAACAATTCTTGGATGTTTTAAATGACAAAACCTCCTTTCTATATATAGGAGTCTAAGGAGTCACAATATAATCCAGTCGACCTAACAATAATAATATAAAGCCACAAAAATAACAATTGAGGGGTTCTATGGGGCACATAAATAACAACATGGGGGTAATAGGGGCACAACAATATAAATAAAGGGTATAACTACAATAGTAATGGGGTAATCACTAGTATTATAGGGACCCAACAAGGTCACAGTCATGATCTTCGATTATTTGTAGTTGATTATGCTCTTTCATCTCTTGAGGAGGATGAGGCCAAAACATGGTTTGTAGATTCAGGCGCGTCATCACATATGACAGGTAATAGACATTGGTTCGAGAATTTTGAAGAAACTACTTGTGGAGCTAACATTTATCTAGGTGATGATAAAGGTTATCAGATTAAGGGGTACGGTGATATTCTGGTGATGTTGCCTGATGGTAATATCAGATATATTAAAAATGTGATGTATGTACCCGAGATCAAGAAGAACTTGATCTCTGTTTCAATGATGGTAGATCAGGACCTACAAGTCAAATTCTTCAGAACATACTATGTCATAAAGGACAACAAGAAGGAACCAGTTGCATCAGGAGTGCATGTGGGAGGCCTATATAGGTTGAACGTCAAGAGCATGCCACACCAAGCTCTGGCTTCAACAGGATTGATAGTCGAGAATCTTTGGCATCAGAGATTCGGTCATCTTAACCTACAAGATCTCATGTTGCTACAAAGAAAAGGTATGGTTGATGGACTTCCTACTTTTCAGAATGTTCATTTAGATTGTGATGGATGTGCATTAGGGAAAATGCATAGGGAAGAGTTTCCTTTGAATGTTGATAGGAAGAAAAGAGATATTCTGGAGCTTGTGCATACAGATATATGTGGACCTATGCAGACTAGGTCGCTAGGTGGTGCATATTATTTTTTACTCTTTATTGATGATTGCACTAGATTCTCCTAGGTATACTTTATCAGAAAAAAGAGCTAGACATTTCAATGCTTTAAAGAATTTAAGAATATGGTGGAGAAGCAGACATGGAAATTCATTAAGATTCTCTGCTCTGATCAAGGGGGAGAATACAAGTTGGGAGAGTTCATGAAATTTTGCAAGAATCATGGGATTATTCAATAGTTCATAGTACCTCACACTCCGCAGCAAAATGGAGTTGCAGAATGAAAGAACAGAACCCTTTTGGAGTGCGAACGAAGTATGCTTCAAGGTAAGCGTTTGTCCAATGGTTTTTAGGCTGAAGCCATCAACACTGTAGTATACTTGAAAAATAAGAGTCCAACGAAAAGTCTCAACTTTAAAACTCCTTTTTAAGCATTTTTTGGATATAAGCCTACAGTGAATCATTTAAGGGTTTTTGGGTCAAAATCCTTTGCCCATATTCCCAAGGATGATAAGAATAATGATGCAGGAGCATTCGACCACCCTTAATCAAAAGCCAAAGTCAAAGCTATGGAGGAGGAGACGTGGACAATCATTGGAATCGGGAGCAAATTTTTGTTAAAAACAAGCTAATTTGACGGAATTGAGAAGTCTCGAGAAGACTTAATTTAATGTAGTTATCTGCCAGGTATGTGTGTTGAGAGATTTAGGCTATTTGTGAGAGGAAATCATGATCTAAGATGATCCACGACTTTGTAATTTCTCTATAAAGAGTCTGTGAGAGAGAGTGATATAGGAGAGCATAGACAGAGAGTGTGGATTCAATGTAGTCAAGAGGAGAAATTGTGACTAAGGCTGAAATGCCTTAGAATGTAATCTAATTTTGTGTATAATATAAATATGTGTGTTATGTGGAATTTGTGTGGTTGTATATTATTTATGCGTCGAAAGAGTTAAATCTCGTTTGTAGATTTGTTGATCGACCATCGATCACTGTAAGGATCGATGGAAATCCAATAATAAAATGGGCTAACTATTGTGTGAGTGTTTAAACAGAGTGTGGAAAAGTGAATCTTGATGGAAAGGCAAATTCCATCATAAGCAATCAAGTGCAAAGGAAGCCGTCGGATCTTAGATCTATGGATATTAACAACAGAGGAATAGACTGCGGGAGATAGAAGTGTACAGATATCTGGATTGAGCTTGAAGACCCACAATCGGTCTTAGCCGTTGATCGTAGATTCAAATGCTTGTGTCGAAGTCAACTACGAGGGTTGAGCGTTTGGTAAGCCGCGTGCTAGTTGAAGGGCCGCAGACCATCAGATTGAATGGTATGATAAACGATGGGGATCAATGATTAGTTTCACATCGCAATATTTCATGAACTGTGGCTTGGAAGAATTGCGAAATGTGATGTGCGATCGGAGGATCCTGAGCGGACCTGAGAAATTCGTGGACGTTGGTTTATTTCATTTGGAGTTCGGTCTTATGCATTCAGGTGGAACCGACTTAGTTGGCAGATGTTGTGTTATTCTGTGGTACGATGATTGGTTGGGTTTTGTTTAAAATCCACCAATGTAACGCTTCTGATTGGTAAAGGTGGGCCATAACCCACAGGCTCATGTAAGGTAATTATGAAAAATAGGGAGATTGCCTTTTGGCGGTTTTTCCTGTGTCAAAGTGGTATCATAGCAAGGAAAGGTTTCTTGCGAGTAGAAATAAGATTTTGTGTGCAAAATGGGAAAGTCAACGAGGGGTCGGTTGCTGTTCAGTTGTTGTTCAATTTCAGTTGTTGTTCAATTGTTGTTCAGTTGCTATTCAATGGCTATTCAGTTGCCGTTCAATTGTTGTTTAGTTGTTGTTCAATTGTTGTTTAATTGTTGTTCAATTGTGGTTCAGTTGTTGTTCAATTTTTGTTCAATTGTTTTTCAATTGTTATTCAGTTGCTGTTCAATTGCTGTTCAATTGTTGATGTTCAATTGCTGTTCAATTGACCGCCTGCATCATTTAAGCGAAAAGAGGAGGTACAATTATGTTGAAGATTGGTGAGTTTGTGATCTTTACATTATCGTACAGGTAGTGGTAGAAGAAGGTGAGAAGAATGCAGCAACCTAGAGCTAGGAGTGCTCAAATGGTTCCAAAGAAGAGAGAACCAGAGAGATGCCGAAAGACTAAGCTCATAGGAGGGAAGCTTGGTGAGGTATCGTGTAGCAGAGGAGACTATTACTGTAGAGGTTTTGTTGTAGCGCACAGAAAGATCATGAAATTAGTTCCACTAAGGAAGTGGGTATATTTGTTATGGGATGAAGGAGAAGCATATGACCCGAAGGTCATAAATTTTTGTGCCTCGGGAGTCTGATGCAGGAGCATCCGACCACCCTTAATCAAAAGCCAAAGTCAAAGCTATGGAGGAGGAGACATGGACAATCATGTGAAACATGAGCAAATTTCTGTTAAAAACGAGCTAATTTGATGGAATTGATAAGTCTCGAGAAGACTTAATTTGATGTAGTTATTTGCGAGGTATGTGTGTTGAGAGATTTAGGTGATTTGTGAGAGAAAATCGTGATGTGAGATGATCCACGACTTTGAAATTTCTCTATAAAGAGTCTGTGAGAGAGAGTGATATAGGAGAGCATAGACAGAGAGTGTGGATTCAATGTAGTCAAGAGGAGAAATTGTGACTAAGGCTGAAATGCCTTAGAATGTAATCTAATTCTGTGTATAATATAAATATGTGTGTTATGTGGAATTTGTGTGGCTATATATTTTTTATGTGTCAAAAGAGTTAAATCCCGTTTGTAGGTTTGTTGATCGACCATCGATCACTATTAGGATCGATGGCAATCCAACGATAAAATGAGTTAACTGTTGTGTGAGTGTTTAAACAGAGTGTGGCAGAGTGAATCTGGATGGAAAGGCGAATTCCATCATAAGCAATCAAGCGCAGAGGAAGCCGTCGGATCTTAGATCTATGGACATTAACGATGGAGGAATAGACTGTGGGATATAGAAGTGTACAGATATCTGGATCAAGGTTGAAGGCTTGCAATCAGTCTTAGCCATTGATCGCATATTCAAATGCTTGTGTCGAAGTCAACTACGGGGGTTGAGCGTTTGGTAAGTCATGTGCTAGTTGAAGGGCCATAAACCGTCGAATTGAATGGTATGATAAACGGTGGGGATCAACGATCAGTTTCGCATCGCAATATTTCATGAACTGTGGCCTGGAAGAATTGCGAAATGCAATGTGCGATCAGAGGATCTTGAGCGGACCCAAGAAATTCATGGACGTGTGTTTATTTCATTTAGAGTTCGTCTTATGCATTCAGGTGAAACCGACTTAGTTGGCAGATTCTATGTTATTCTATTGTACGGTGATTGGTTGGGTTTTGTTTAAAATCCACCAATGTAATGCTTCTGATTGGTATAGGTGGGCCATAACCCACAAGCTCATGTAAGGTAATTATGAAAACCAGGGAAATTGCCTTTTGGCAGTTTTTCCTGCATCAAAGTGGTATCAGAGTAGGGAAAGGTTTCCTGCGAGTAGAAAGAAGATTTTGTGTGCAAAAAGGGAAAGTCAACGAGGAGTCGGTTGCTGTTCAGTTGATGTTCAATTGATGTTCAGTTGTTGTTCAATTGTTGTTCAATTGCTGTTCATTCGCTGTTAAATTATTGTTCAATTGATGTTCATTCGCTGTTCAATTGTTGTTCAATTGTTTTTCAGTTGCTATTCAATTGCTGTTCAGTTACTGTTCAATTGTTGTTCAGTTGCTGTTCAGTTGTTGTTCAATTGCTGTTCAATTGTTGATGTTCAATTGCTGTTCAATTGACTGCCTGCGTCATTTTAAGCGAAAAGAGGAGGTACAATTATGTTGAAGATTGGTGAGTTTGTGATCTTTATATTGTCGTATAGGAAATGACAGAAGAAGGTGAGAAGAATGTAGCAGCCTAGAGCCAGGAGTGCTCAAATGGTTCCAAAGAAGAGAGAACCAGAGAGATGTTGAAAGACTAAGCTTAGAGGAGAGAAGCTTGGTGAGGTATCGTGTAGCAACTGTTATTGCAAAGGTTTTGTTGCAGGTCACAGAAAGATCACAAAAGCAGTTCCACTGAGGAAGTGGGTAGAATTGCTATGGGATGAAGGAGAAGCATATGACTCAGAGGTCATAAATTTTTGTGCCTCGGGAGTCTGATGCAGGAGCATCTGACCACCCTTAATCAAAAGCCAAAGTCAAAGCTATGGAGGAGGAGATGTGGACAATCATGTGAACCGGGAGATAACTTCTGTTAAAAATGAGCTAATTTGATGGAATTGATAAGTCTCGAGAAGACTTAATTTAATGTAGTTATTTTCCAGGTATGTGCGTTGAGAGATTTAGGCGATTTGTGAGAGGAAATCATGATCTGAGATGATCCATGACTTTGTAACATCTCTATAAAGAGTCTGTGAGAGAGAGTGATATAGGAGAGCATAGACAGAGAGTGTAGATTCAATGTAGTCGAGAGGAGAAATTGTGACTAAGGCTGAAATGCCTTAGAATTTATCTAATTCTATGTATAATATAAATATGTGTATTATGTGGAATTTGTGTGGCTGTATATTATTTATGCGTCGAAAGAGTTAAATCTCATTTGTAGGTTTGTTGATCGACCATCGATCACTATAAGGATCGATGGCGATCCAACGATAAAATGAGTTAACTGTTGTGTGAGTGTTTAAACAGAGTGTTGTAGAGTGAGTCTGAATGGAAAGGTGAATTCCATCATAAGCAATCAAGCACAGAGGAAGCCGTCGGATCTTAGATATATGGATATTAACGACGGAGGAATATACTGCGAGAGATAGAAGTGTACGAATATCTGGATCGAGGTTGAAGGTCCATAATCGGTCTTAGCCATCGATTGCAGAGTCAAACGCTTATGTCGAAGTCAACTACGGGGATTGAGCGTTTGGTAAGCCGCGTGCTAGTTGAAGGGCCGTAGACCGTCAGATTGAATGGCATGATAAACAGTGGGGATCAACGATCAGTTTCACATCGCAATATTTCATGAACTGTGGCCTGGAAGAATTCCAAAATGCGATGTGCCATCGAAGGATCTTGAGCGGACCTAATAAATTCATGGACACGGGTTTATTTCATTTGGAGTCTGGTCTTATGCATTTAGGTGGAACCGACTTAGTTGGCAGTTTCTGTGTTATTCCACTGTACGGTGATTGGTTGGGTTTTGCTTAAAATCTACTAATGTAACGCTTCTAATTGGTATAGGTGGGCCATAACCCATAGGCTCATGTAAGGTAATTATGAAAACCAGGGAAATTTCCTTTTGGCGGTTTTTCCTGCTTCAAAGAGGTTAGACCCTAAGGCTATGAAATTCATCTTTGTAGGACATTGCACTAAGTTTAAATCTTATAAGTTGTTTAATTCTTTGACTCATAAAGTTTGTGCGAGTCGAGACGTGTTATCTCATGAGCACGTTAAGGAAGGAAATAAGGAGAACAAACTTGAAGAGTGGCACATTTCATTGTTGATGGAAGAAAGCAGTGAGGACAATCAGCAACAACAACAACAACAACAGCAGAAAGAGGAAGAGGGAGGTGATGTAATCGGTAAGTCAAGCTCACTAAGGTCTGACGCAGATAGATTTGAGGTGAGTCCCTTACCAAGAAGATCAGGTAGGCAGACTCAACTACCAGCCATATTGAAAGACTATGTTTTAATGCCAAACATTCTAAATGTTATAGAGCCCACAAATTATAAAAAAGTTAGTCGATTTCATGAGTGGAGGGTTGCAATGAATGAAGAATTTGAATCTATTTTTAGAAATAATACTTGGGAACTAGTTGAATTTCCTGAAGGAAAAATACCCATAGGTTGCAAGTGGCTTTACAAACCTAAATTTAATGCAGATGGGAGTATAGAAAAGTTTAAATCTAGACTGGTAGCAAAGGGTTATTCACAGAAAGAGGGAATTGACTATGAAGAAACCTTTGCTCCTATAGCCAAACTGAATACTATTAGAATGTTAATTGTTGTAGCTACAAAATTTAGTGGAAGCTACACCAGTTAGATGTTAAGTCTGCATTTCTAAATGGTAATTTAAAGGAAGAGGTTTATTTAATGAAGCGTGAAGGGTTTCTTAAACAAGGGCAGGAGCATTTAGTTTGTAGATTGAAAAAGGCCTTTTATGGTTTAAAACAGGCACACAGGTCTTGGTACGAGAAGATTGATTCATTTTTATTATAGCATGGTTTTCATAGGAGTAAGAGTGATCCAAATCTATATACCATGTATGATGAATAGGGGAACATAATTTTGATTTCTTTGTATGTGGATGACATGATTATAATAGGTAATGTAGATGCATTAATCAAAGAAATCAAATTGCAGATGTCATAGGTTTTTGAAATGAAAGACTTTGGAAGCTTACATTATTGTCTCGGTTTGGAACTGTGGAGAGACTCTAAGCAGACTTTCCTTACTCAAGGGAAGTATGTCAGAGGGATGCTCAAAAAGTTCATAATGGAACAATGTAAAACATCATCAGTACCTTTGCAGCAGAACCTAGAATTGTGCAATGACGATGGCTCTAAGGAGGTGGATGCTACTTTGTATAGGAAACTAGTTGGTAGTCTGATATATCTGACTACAACTAGACCAGACTTAGCATACTCTGTTAGTGTCCTGTGCCAGTTTATGTCTAAACCTCTTGAAAGTCATTGGGTGGTAGCAAAAAGTGTAATGAGGTATCTTTATGGTACTAGTGATTATGGTATTTTATACACTGATACATCTAATGTTACTTTAGCAGGTTTTTTAGACTCTGATTGGACAAGTAACCTGGATGATTGAAGATCTATCACGAGTTATGCATTTAGTGTTCGATCTGGGGTCATAGCATGGAGCAGTGGAAAGCAGAGCATTGTGTCTTTATCTTCAACTGAAGTCGAGTACCAAGCATTTTGTGCAGCGACATGTGAAGCTATCTGATTGAGGAGGATTATCCATGATGTAGGAGAAGAGCACAAATAAGTGACCGTCATCAAATGTGACAACCAGAGTTCCATTAAGTTGGCGAACAACCCAATGTTTCATAAGAACACGAAACACATAGATATTCAGTTTCACTTTGTTAGAGAAAAGGTCCAATCAAAAGAAATTTTTATTGAATACAGTAAAACTTGTGACAATATGGCTTATATTTTTACTAAGCGTCTTGGGAAAGTGAAGTTTGAATTGTTTAGGGGGGATGTTAGGACTTTAGAATAATCCTTTATCCATTAAGGGGGAGAATTGAAAATAATTAATATTGTATTGTATTAATGGAGAAATGGTTACATGGTTGTAACATGATTAGTTCCTAGGTTGTAGGAGTTTATTCTCACCTCCCTATTCTTTTGTGATGTATTTATTGAATCATCTTTGGTTAATTGATTACACTCCAGTTTATTCAGCCTCCAAGGGTAGCTTGCTCACCTTGCTGGTTAGTTCAATTCATTTCTTCTCTTTACAATTTTTCTAACACTTTTTAGCATTTTGATTATATAAGTTCAGCTTTATAGTTTTATAAAATAACCCAAGGAAAAAAATATAGCCTTATTTTCGTTCAAATAGTTTACAGAGAAATGTCTTATATTCTTGCAACTTGATTTGAAGCTTTATCTAATATACATTCTTTCCATGGCTTCAATGCAAGTTGTCAATCGATTTTCCTTCGTAAAACTATGAAGTCATATTGAAACCATGACTAAATAAATTAAAAGCCGGTTGATTTTCCTGGGTAAAACTATGAAGTCATATTGAAACCATGACTAAATAAATTAAAATCCCCATGTCGTTGCTTGTTTATATTGAAATTGATCTAAAATGCGTCCTTTTTATAGCTTCTATGGAAGTTACTCGTGGCCGAGTGAAATTGTTAGTTTTCATGTTGAAACTTTAAATCTGTGACACAGAAAAGCCCCAGATCTGTATCCTGGACTAATTCAAAAACCATGGGCAACTATTACTTAAGTGGAATCATTATAGAAGATGAACTTCTCATCTCCCTTGTATTAGTTTTGTAATTATTTTTTTTGGATTGCATCCTTAAATAAATAAGAGTTAAGTGGAACTATCATATCAGACAAACTTTCTAGTAGTATATTAATTATGTTGGTGCTCTTTCAACAAAGAGTGGATAAGTTGTGCGATGTAAAAACGAGGGGTTAAAATAAATATGGGCAGTGTGACTCTCTTTTCACTGTTGGGCAAGAAAATTGACGTCCCATTTATATTGCGGTAATTTCATCGAATTGATGGATTTCACAGCTTAATTCCATTGATCACCGCACCACCCTCTGTTATAATTCATGAATTTATCATGTTCTCCAGTTTAGCACTGGCAAATGATGCTTCCCAGCTGGTGACTCCGCTGTCAAAAAAAAACTTTTTCTTTCCAATCACAGATCCTGGTTATATATCTTTTGTTTGGATAGTGTAGGGCCTATCTTTGGGTCTTGGTTGAGGTATAGACCATCCACTGATTGAATCAGTTGTGTTGCAATTATGCAATAAGCAGGTAGACTGAAAAGTTCTCTAACTTAAATGTGGTTTCAAGAGTCTTAAAAGCACCAAATTCAAGGGAAGACTATAGTTACTCCCATCCAATAACCCAAGTCAACATCACCAGTAATTAATTTATAAATTCACCAATTCACCAAATTCGTCACTATGATTCAATAAAATTGTGTATTTAATAAAAAAAAATATTGACGCCTAATCAATCAGTTTCAAATACAGAAAATCAATTTGTACCAAATGCCCCAAACCATATGGTTGAGCTTAAGTCGAAGAAGAGGAAGAAAAGAGCCTGTAAAAAGGGAGGGTATGGGATCATATCCCATTTACAACGGCATGCATCGTCGGAGATGGGGTAAATGGTGTAAAATTGGTGAACTTAGAAAGGAAAAGAGGATTTGGTTGGGCTGCTACGATACTCCATAGATGGCAGCTCGAGAGGCAAGGCTACCTGCCTGAGCTTTCCAGATTTGGCGAACAGGTTTCCTCGCCCCTCTTCATTGGATTCGTGTGATATACAAGGAACAGATGTCGAAGCTTACCGTGCCTTCAACGGGGAGAAGTTTTCCCTTCAACACAGTAGATCTAAATTAACATAATATGATGCATCAGACCCTTTAGAGTTTACAGTAGATCTGATGATGAACACACCGAACCTTTGTAGCTGAGGCTAAATATGCTTCATCTAGCGTTTACAGGCCTGAACTCGCACAACGTCTATAATAAGATTGGACTTATGGTGCCTGGTTATGTTGCTCTACCACGACCTTCAGAAACTTTTGTTCATTGTGCTCAGTGGTCTAAGAAGAAAGTTGCCTGCACCAAAACAAAGAAGCAATAGGTCATCCAGCAGCCATGGAAGAAACACACCAGAAGCCAACCTCTCGGGCATTCGCAGTCATGTAGTGCTTTGCACGGTGCACCCCTATAAATTTCAAATTTGAAATAGAGGGACTGCACCACGTCTGGAAGGTATCGGTCAAGATCCTCTATGGCCACACCATAGAGTTGCCCATCCATTATGTACAGGGGTTATACTTAGAGACATTAAATAACATATACACTTGAAAATAAGGGTTGCCCTTTGTCACGAGGTATCCCTAAAATACTCCATATGATCAATTACAAAAAGGCCTTCGAATTAGATTCTGCCATAAAAGGGTTTCGAATTAATAATTTTATTTAAGATAAACTTTTTTTTAAAAAGAGTTTGTTTAAATAAAATATTACTTTACAAAAAGAGTAGTTTGTTATTACATAAGTGTTTAAAAAAAAAACATAAAAAAACTTGAAATCCTTAAAAAGAAAGGGCTACATTATTAAAAAAAAATCAAAGGACTTGAGATAAAGTTTGTAAGGGCATTGTATTTTTTTTAAATCTTGAAAAAGAGATTTTTTTAAAAAAGAGGGCGCACATCTACATTCTATGAAATGGCTTCCTCTAGCTCTTTACCTCAAACACCGACTCTTCTTGGCAAAAATTACGAGTTTTGATCTTTAAGAATGAAGACATTTCTGCAAGCCCAAGAGTGTTGGGATACACTTTAGAACGCCTATGTAGATCCGTCCCAAGAATAATTGGCAGCCATGACCAATAATCAGAGAAAATAAGCTATTGAATTGAGAAGGAAAGAGCATAGAGCTGAATGTTGGATACAAAACTCAATCAATGAATCTATCCTCGACAAGATAACTGTCACATCCACAACAAAAGAAGCCTGGGAAATATTGAAAGTTGTGTATCAAGGTAATGATACAATGAAAACTGTTAAATTGCAAACATTGAGAGCTCAGTTTGAAATCATGAAAATTACTGACATGGAGAATGTGGACTAGAGTCATGGGAATAGTCAATCAAATCAAACTCATTGGTGAAACCATTACATATAAGAATATTGTTGAAAAAGTATTTTGAAGCATGCCTAAGAAATATGACATGATTGTAACAACCATTCTAGAATCCAAAGATTTTACAACTTTCTCAGTAGAATAATTGATTGGATCACTTCTGGCATACGAGACAAGACTCAACATGGCATAACATTCCATGGAAAAAGCTTTCAAAGCATATCTCTCTCTTGGTAGAGGCAAAGGCAGAGGATATAGAGGCAAAAGCAAGCGAGGCATAGGTTGAAGCATAGGAAAATCAGAACATCATCATGCAGTAGAGAAATAGAGACCTCCACAAAGCCAAACACAGAGAAGCAGGACATCAAGCAAATCTAAAGTCCAATGCTATTACTATAATAAATTTGGGCATTATGAACATGAATGAAAAAAGAAACAATCATATGAGCAGAGAGGTAGTGTCCATCTCTCCAACAATGAAGGAGAATCGTTTGAAACAATGTTTCTTTTTTGTCATCTTTCTGAAGACACACACAACAAGGACCTTTGGTTACTAGATAGTGGTTGCAACAATCATATGACTGGTAACAAAATTCTTCTTTCTTATCTTAATGATTCCATAACATTAGGAATTACCCTTGGAGACCGTTCATGTATTAAAGTAGAAGGGAAAGGTATTGTCCTAGTTCTTATGAAGCAGAATCAACAAAAATACATACATGATGTTTATTATGTTCCAAATCTAAAGACTCATTAGTGTAGGACAATTGATGGAACATGGTTATCCTGTAATATTCTAAGGGAACACATGTTATATCTATGACAAACCTCCCAATAGAAGACTGATAGAAAAGGTTGAAAAAACCAATAATAGGATGTTTATATTGACTCTTAGAAGTCAAAATATCTCATTGTTTTGCCCACAATGTGTCGAGAATAGATGAGTCTTAGCTATGGCATTCTAGGTATGGCCACATCCCATTGAAGAGTCTAATTCTTCTTTAGAAATATTCAATGGTCATTGGTCTCCCTGTTATGAATGAAAAATATTGTAATTGTGAAATTTGTGTTCTAACAAAGAATAAAAGAGATATCTTTCCCACATCTTCCTTTAGAGCAAAAGAGCCTTTAAAGCTAGTCCATGCAGATGTATGTGGCCTAATGCAGACACATTCCATTGGTGGTAGTATTTAATTTCTGAATTTCATTGATGATTATAGTAGGGTGTATTTTCTCAAAAATAAATCAAATACATTCTCAAGGTTCAAAGAATTCAAAGAAAAAGTAGAAAAACAGAGTGGAAAACCTTTAAAAGTCCTCAGATTAGACAGAGGAGGAGAGTACAAATCCAATGACTTCAAAGCTTTTTTTCAAAAAAAAGGAATCATAATGCATAACACAACAAGATATACTACACAACATAATGGAGTGGAAGAGAGGAAAAATCAGTCAATCATGAACATGGCCATATGTATGCTTCGTGAGAAGAGGTTGTCAAATGATTATTGGGTTGAATCAGTTTCGACAACAGTGTATGTTCTCAACATATCTCCAACAGCTAGTCTCCAAGATACAGTTCCTCAAGAAGCATGGGATGGTAAAAAGGTAAATGTATCTCGATTTAGAATTTTGGGTTAGTAGCATTTGCACATGTTGGTGAGCAGCTAAGAAAGAAGCTTGATGATATGAGTGAAAGATGTATTTTCGTAGGCTATAGTGAGCAGTCAAATGCCTATAGACTTTACAATCCAGTTACGAAGAAGTTTGTTTTAAGCAGAGATGTTAATTTTTTTGAAAATAAATCTTGGCATGATCATGTTAATGAAGCTTCAAATAAAAAAATTTATCTACCACAGCTGCCAATATTGCAGGTTCAAGAAGAGCCATACTACTCTGAAAATGGTACATCTTCAAGCAGTGAATCCACCAATTATTCAACATCTTCAGAAGACAATTAGAAAACAAGAAGCATCATAGAATATATTACCATGAGCATGAGTTTGATCAACATAATATGTTTTCCTTTCTTTCATCTCAACCAACCCATTTTGAAGAAGCATTTAAAGAAAAACATTGGGTTGATGCAATGAACCAAGAAATTGTTGTCATAAAGAAAAATCTGACTTGGGAATTAGTTGATCTCCCAAGAGATAAAACCAATATTGGTGTAAAATGGGTATATAAGACTAAGCTGAATGAAAAAGGAGAAATTGAGAAACATAAAGCAAAAATGGTTGCCAAAGGATCGTCACAATAGTTTGGTATTGACTATGGTGAAACATTTGCTCCAGTAGTAAGGTTGGACATTGTCGGAACTATTTTTTCCACGGCAGCTCAACACAAATGGAAATTCTATCAACTTGATGTAAAATATGTTTTTTTAAATGATATATTACAAAAATAAGTTTTTGTACAATAACCTCCTAATTTTTAAGTTTCAGGGCAAGAGCATAAGGTATATAGATTGAAGAACACTTTGTATGGTTTGAAGCAAGCTCCAAGTCTACATCAAAGTGGTTTTTGCAACATCATCCATAAGCCAACTTTGTCTACCAAAACTCATGAAGGTAAAATTCTTATTGTATGCCTTTACGTTGATGATTTTCTTTATACACGAAATATGTTGTTAGAAGACTTTAAAGCAGCTACGCAAACAGAGTTTGATATGACCAATCTACGGGTCATTAAATATTTCTTAGGCATTGAAATTCAACAATCTGCTAAAGGCATTTTTTTTGGCCAACAAAAATATTCCATTTACATTATACAAAGGTTTAGAATGACTAATTGCAAGCCAATTGATACAACAATTGCTCAAGGCATTAAGCTGAGCAAAGAATATGTAGCACCACCAGTTGATCCCACATTGTATAAAAGTCTAGTTGGTAGTTTATTTTATCTCACTGCAACTAGACCTGATATCATGTTCGTTGCTAGTTTTGTCTTCAGGTTTATGCAGTCACCTCACTACAAAAAGCTACCAATTCCAGAATTCTAAAATATGAAATTCTCATTGGAAGGTTGCAAAAAGAATATTAATATATATTGCAGGGACTGTACACTATGGTTTATTCTACACACATTCTGAAAATTGTTCACTTTCATGTTACACATAAAATGATTATGTATGCAATCTCGATGATCGCAAAAGCACCTCATGGTATGTTTTTCACCTTGGAACCAATATGATTTCACAGGAATCCAAGAAACAGTCAATTGTTTCAAACTTCTACAGAGGCAGAGTATGTAGCTGAAAATTCAGTAGTTTGTCAAGTAGTGTGGTTGAGAATATTATTGAAATATCTATCAAATGTTAAAAACAATCCAACTCCTATTAACTATGATAACAATTTAGTGATTTCTTTATCAAAAAATCATTTCTTTCATAAAAAGAGCAAGCACATTGACACATGTTTTCATTTAATCCATGAGCTTGTCAATTATGGGGACATAGTACTTGCTTTTTATGGTTCCAAAGATCAACTTGCAAATATTTTCACAAAGCCATTGGAAAAAATGTATTTGAATTTCAAAGAGATCAATTAGGCATTGTAAGTGCCTCTACTTGTAACAGTTGAGATTAGGAGGGGATGTTCAGATATTAATCTCACTATCTGCTAGGAGTCATCACATTTATTTCCATTTTCTGCTAGGTGTCACAATCAGTTCAATCTTACTTCAGTTTAGTCAAGTTTCACTCCAATAATTTATTGTTGATGTTTTCTATGTATTCTATTTAACTATTTTGAATATTTAGAAGAGAAATATTTGCACCACACTTTCATTTTTCATTCTTTGTCAAAAACTTATTAAGAAAAAAACTTATTAAGTTGTCCAATATAAAGCATTGATTTAAAATTATAAATATTTTAAAATTACATACTATAACTTATTAAGTCGCCAAAGGGTAAATAACGTCATTTCATATATTAAATAAAAGATTAATTTCTTCAATTTCCAAAAAGAATAGAATCATGTAATTCCAAAAATATATGATCATGTATCATTTATATAAACCATTTTCATCCCACCAGCTCTACATTTTAAGATGCAAGGTAACATGGAATGCACCGTGTAAACAAAAGTGATATATGCAAATAACATGCTAAGTATCATGCAATGCATGATGATGATAACAACAAAACTAATGTAAAGTACAAGATAAACAAGAAAAATAGTCATCTTGTTTCAAAATTTATAAAACAAAATAGCATTGCACCATGCCTCTATTAAACATGAATTATTGTAAAGCGAACTAAACAAATCTATTATATTAGCCTATATCCATATTTAAGTCTATGTTTGCATATTCAAGTTACATATATTTGATAAATAGCCAATAGCACCATGCATTTATTGGCCATTGATGATTGTAAAATCAATCAAAGAGATCTATTACTTTAGCCCATATCTATCTAAAGTTTAGTATATAAATTACTAATATTAGATAAATAGCTAGTATCAAACCATGACTAAACACATAGCCATGCCTTACCAATAAAAGGAAAAAGGATCCATCTTTTATCTAAAACATGGAAATGTTAAAGGAAAATGGTGTATAAAAGATTTAAAAAAAAAGTCTCAGAGATGAGGCGAACTGGTTTGGTTCCAATTATTATTATATTATAGTTCATATTTTGAAAATATGATTACCCTCTACAATCTGGTCATGAATTACAACTACACTATTATTTTCATTACAATGAGGATAGAGTGTTTCAGGGAGTTTTTCTTTTTCAAAAAGAAAAAATCAACATATTTTCTATTATATTTAAGATTGTTTACATATCACAATATTTGCATACTATATTTCACATATGCACTAGAAATACCAAGAATATACAAGATAATCTATGTATCTCATGTATCACCTATCATAAAGATATTCCAAACATAAAACATAATCTAGTTACATCCACTACATATTAATGATGTTAGAATTGGAATAAAAATTGCCAAAATGTTCTTATGTTATATGAAAGTGCTCATGCACAATGGATTTTCTTAGTCCCAATATAGCAGTCGTTGATGTAGGCATAGTAGATAATCTTGCCCAGATGATATTTATGGCCTACTTGTGATAAAGCATCAACAATCCCATTCTGCTCCCAATAAATATGTGTAAATGTCAACCCACCAAATAGTCTAACCATGTTACCCAATCCTTTGCATCCAATAGGAGAACATATGAGGATCAAAGGAAATCTCGCCCACGACCCAGTCAATAACCACTTTAGAGCCCCCAAATACATCCATCACCTCAATGGATAACCATTTGGTGCAGTATAATACACCCCATAAAGCAATAATCTTTGTCCTAATGTTTGTGTCCACCCCTCTGTTTTAGAAAAAATGAAAGTATCAACGAGGCTTTAATTCGATGTAAACATCACTGGCACATATATTCTAATTTGTAGCCCCATCAAAAAACCCCACAGGGTATTTGTTCCATATGTACACCACATTGATGCATCGCACCGATCCTTTGTTGACCATAGGACTAGTCTCGTTGAAGTATGAACATATCTTGAGGTTGGTTCGCTCAATATCCAATGGATAGTGATAAAACATGAATGCATTAATGCATCTCCAAATGTCCCACATAATATAGAAAGGAAGGGTACAAAACTCTTTGTAACCCATCCTCCAATATTGTATACATTCATCCACGAAAATTTTGTCCCAGTCATTAGTAATTTTTAATATATTTGTGTTATCTCTTTTACCGTGCCTCTGCATTAGAGCATTCTTTGAAACAAGGTCCATCGTCGAAGGCTAATGAGAAACTGGGTTAGACTAATGAGTCGAAAATTTACCATTTAAGTTTCATGCCAGCGAGACTACTCCGACCGACCCTCGCCGACTAACTGTGGGTTCACCCCTCTCCATCTTTGTCTACCCACCTTCTCTGTCTTCGTCTCAACTACCCTTCTCTATCTCCATTTCGATTACTATTTGCAAGGTCTATTTGTCGGCTCTTATCGTGTCACGACAAGTATGATAGGAGGTTTTTTCCTACCACATTTCAACGGAATTAATGGATGAATTTTAAATTTGGAAGAGTCGTCATTTGATTCTGCAATCATAAACTTCCAGACTACGTCTTTCCTTCCTTTCTTGCACCCCACAATTGTTTGATGGTGTCAGGGACCTTACCACTCTGCAAAAATTTAATCGGCCTATGAAGTCGTCAACTCGTCTTTAGAGAAATTTTGAAGTCTAAAATGAGCCTCCTAATAGAATTATAAAATAATAGTGGAAATAATAAAGTAAGATTAAATCACATCATCAAATTTTAGAGGGCAAAAAAAAACTAGTTTCTCAACTTATATTTTTAACTTATCTCCCTACAATTTTACTCAAATTTCAAGCGGAAGTATTCGTAGGATGGATAATTTAATTCCTCATCCAAAGAGTATATCCCATATTATCAACATCAATACATCAACTAAAGTGAATTAGAAATTATTTTTAATGCTACATTGCAGTTTACTAAAAAAATATTTAAAATGATTCTTTAGTTTTTAGAGGTAGCTAAAAATAAATGGCATATTCAGTATATTTATGTCAAATGATATATAATTGAATTAATAATAAATTTGATATTTTAAATTTTGAAAATATGAAAGTAAATATATTTTTCAAAATAAACCAAAAACAATAAAAATTAAATAAAATATGATTTTGACACATTTATATAGAAATAATATCTCGTTCGATTAACTATAGTGTAAAGTAGAAAGACGTTGAAATGATCAATAGGAAACTTCAACCAGAATAAGAGTAAATTGAATTGAAACAACTTTCCAGTTTCACTAACCAAAGCTAAAAACTCTATCATTCTTTAAACATCTACCAAATTACAAAAGTATATCCCAAAATATTCTCTACTCCAAACAAGATACCATACCAATGGGATTTTCAGAAGCCAAAATTTCAGTCTTATTTTATAGCCCCTTGTTCAGTGGATGTCAGATTCAGTGTGAACAATTTCTTATGTCATCGGAGCATGTGAGCTCTGTGAAATATTATTTCTTTATTATTTCCAAACGGAGAGTACCAGCTGTAAATATGTTCTGTTCAAATTGATTTACTCGTCAAATCCCCTTCTCGGTTAATTTTATCGATATAAAAAATAATTTTATCGCTATATGCCCTTTTTTTTAAGCTTCTCATGTTTGACACAGCTTCCCCTTTTGAAAATGACAGCCATAAAACATACATGTATTTTCCCGTCTGAAAGTACATATAACGGGGGATTGCCAGGGGTAAATATGTTCGGCTCAGGTTGATTCAGTGGTCAGAACGTCTTCTCTGTTAACTTTCGAGAGGCTCCCTCTAAGAAATGACAGCCATGAATCGTACTTGTTATTGTAGATGTATGTCTCATACATTATCCTCTACGAATTGGCGTGGGCTGGCTTCCAAAATGGTAAATTTCATATTCTTCAAACACTATTATTTGTGAGACATTGTGCTTTAAAAATCAAGCATAGGTTTTTTTTAACATTTCTTTAATTATGAGTCATTTTTCTTTATAATAAAAATGAATGTGCAAATTTGTTTATATGAAAAAATAAAATCGATCCACATGGGTAATACAAATGTAGAATTTTCAGACAATTCCTCGCAGTAACACTTTATTTCTTCGTTAAAAAAGTTCTTCTTGTCTCTAATGAATGATTATATTCACATTTAATCAAATTAAATAATAATAAGTGAGTAATGCATATCCAAAAACTTATATCAGAAATTGTCATGTGTTTCTTTATAATTGACGAGAGATTAGATTAGATTTTGTCTAATCAAATCATACAATAAATTCTCATGTTTAATACTTTCTCTTTTCGGAACAAATTGGTTTTTGATATCCATTCATATTTTCATGGGGACTTGTCCCATGTTCAGTGCAGTTTTGACCAAGCAACCATAGTACACAATGCATTTTCAGGGTTTTGAGTTGGGATATGGTGAATTTTCGTATTTTTTCTTCTCAAATTCAAGTCCAATAAAAGGGATTTGTATACTAGCTAATATAGTTGTTTGAATTGAACCAATTAGATTTTAAACAAATAAATTTATATATAATAAAAAATAATAAAATTTAATTATTAATATTAAACTATAATAGGCAACTAAAAAATTGAATGCTAGAGAAATATAATAAGTATTTTCAATTATTACGAACAATATAGCCCTTGTTCAAAGGTGATAGTTGGTTCATACATTTCAAAGTTCAATAATTAAACTAAGTTGCAGGGAACGCTAACTATACGACCTTGTTCTATTATCAAGATAGAAACAAAATTTATTCACCTAAAATAATAAGTTTATGCTAAAGAATAGATACAAACGAGATAAGAACATCCAATTAAAGAGATCCCCACAAAACTGATTTTAATCTCTCCTAGGAAATGACAATTGTTTCGATTCAAGACAATGTCCATGACTAACATTGATATATTTGATCATAAGTCTACTAAATTTTCAACAAAAACACACATTCATCTATGTTCTAGAACCCTCCAAACACTCCAAACACAAGCCTAGAGCACTCCCAAAAACAGTAAATTCCACCAATACTCTCCAAACCCATAAAAATATCTGAAAGAGCTTCCAATGGAAGAGACAAAAGAAGTAACAAAACAAAAATAAGCAGCGTTATGTATACTAGGGCCAGAAAATATTCTTGACATGGAAGGCACACACTGAAATATGAGAATTAAAATACTATGAAAAATCAGCGAGTTGCCTGAACTCTATCTTCTGCAAAATCTCTGCTTCCTCGCTCCAAACAACAAAGATTTTTGCCAAAGGTAGAAAAAATAAGGCACAACCATTGTGATTCACTGCCATGTCCACGCAAAACCTCAACCTCCTCAATTCTTGCTCATCTTCCACTATTTTAAATGGAGACCATTTCTCTCCTATTTCATCTATACTAAGTTCCCATAAAGAAAGGAAACCCGTACAAACTAACACTATATGCCCATCACAACCAGTAACAATTGTGGCGCCAAGTGTTGGTGGTAAGATGCCAACTAGTATGTTATCTGGCCCGCCGATTACGTTCCACTGTTTCTGTTCCCCATCGAATGAAACTATGCTTAAATAATCCCCGCCATGTAGTTCATTCAACCAATAATATCTCCCATTCGAATGTATGCCTTCCCCTTGAGGTCGTACTAGATTGTCCACACTTGTTTATGATTGACTCCACTTGTTAGTTTTGGAATCATACATCTCTACCACTATAAATTTTCTTGAAGTAGAGTACCTTTCTGACCTGACATCTGCTGTAGAATTCCTTCCAATGATGAGGTTACAACATGTTGTGCATGTATTAAAAACTAGACTAATGAAATCCCACACTGAATCTTCAAAACGCTCTGGAAGTTCTATCTAGGTTTGGGTGATAGGATTGCATATATAAATTTCTTCTTTTCCACTCCAACAACAAAGTAGGTTCTTGCAACAGGCCACCACAACAACAGGGCTTGGAAGAAAATCCAAAGAGAGACTCTGAAATTTGTATCCCCTTTCTATACTAATCCATAGGTTTTTGACGTACAATGGCTGAGATGAATCAAGGGATGTTAACTATTTCCTTCCCTGAACATTTAGAAATGCCTGACTAGAGGAAACTGCTATGGTGGCCACTAAATCTCTGAACTCCACAGATTGAAACATTTCCTTACAAGTTTTGCAAACTGCACGAAACCTCACAATGCTTTCCACACGCAGTCTTGCTAGAATCTCCATTAACAGGTCATGCATTAATCTCTTCCATATCTCCTCTTTCATTTCCATCTTGCTTTTCCCTTCCATATGTTAAAATAAGATAATTAATCCTGCATGAGGAGTTAGCTAAGAATAGAGATTCAGCTAACTGAGTGATTACATGATTGAGTGTTTGAGTGTTGAGTCAAGTGAGTTAAGTGATAGACTACTTTGAGTGTGAGATTGCATGTAGTTGCATGTCAAGATATTTTAGGCAGTTAGCTAGTTGGAAAAGGTTTAAATACCCTTCACCAAGTTCATTGTAATCATTATGTTTTGTGTGATCAATAGAAGAGCAGCAACTCATGTTTTATGTGTGAATTGTGTTTTGTCTTCCCTTCCTTTCTAACAACATATGCATGAAAGCGTGTTGGCTCTAATTTTATTATTATAAGTGAAAGTTCCATTCATACATACACCATTGATGACCACTAGCCCTAATAGTGGAACATTACAGTGAAGAAAACATGCTCCTCCAAATAAGTATACTCTCTCTATGCTACGAAGAAGCTAAGGCTCTTCACAATACTCCCAAGCTCTTCTTAAGCCTAAGCCTAGCCAAAAGCTTGGCTCCCAAAAGCCTGTTACATGAGTTATGAGTTTCTATTTATAACAAGAGGGGGTGACTCTTCAATTCTCTTTTTTGACCTTTGGACTACCCTCATGACTCTTCAACTTCTTTACAAAATGACTCATTACATTACATCACGACTCTTCATATTCCAATATTAACACTTGGAATTTCACTTACGACATAATTACAAATAATATTACAATTTACACTAATACCCATATAAGACAAAATATGGTAGAGACAACTTGACAACCTAACAAGACAAAACGGTATGATGCTTGAGTGTGGGAACACTATAGTTCGACAACTTCCACTTGATGCTTCTTGGTCATGTATCGATTCCAAGCTTGGTACTGTGCGATGACATCCCCAAACTGCATGTTGGTGTCAGGTTGGAAGCAAACTCTATGATGCGGGAGCATCCAGCCCAAAAAGGAAATTATTGTAAATAATAGACATAGGGTTCATACAGTTGTGGAATTAGTTTAATATTTAGGCTTTTATTAGATATTTTCAAAATAAATAAATAAAACTAGGAGAGCTTTTAGGCACAAAAGGAATGGATATGGACCATTAAGTGATAAGGAAAGCTTTTCTATTTTAGAACAAGGGAAAAAGACAGAATAAAGCTGAAGGGATGCTTTTGCCATATGTATGCATTGCATGAGCTTTAGTTGAGTGATTTTAGGATTTTTAGATCATGCTAAGTTTAATAAATTAGGAAGCCTCAAAGGCATTGAGGAGTGAGGGTGAGGAGTGAGTGTGTGAGAAGTGAGGAAGGTTTCTCCTTGGGAGCCTTCGGGCAGTTTGTAAAAGGGCCATAGATTTGCATATCTGGCCATGAATATAACTGTTGTGTATGCTTGTTTATGTAATTATGAGTAATTGAATTCAATTGATATTATTATGATTGCCTTAATGAATTCTGAGTTGATTTTCCTTTGCTATATATTTAACTCTGTATTCCCTTAGCAGTGGAAAACGAATCCTAAACGCGGTATATGCATGCTTAATTCTTTGTTTTGGCTGATTCGTGCATATCGTTTTCCCACACGTAATTACTGGTTGAAGAGCTGCGTCATTACCAGAGTAAAGATTGACTATAGATGGCGTAAATGGATATGCTTATATACTGTATGCGCACATTTAATAGCCAGTGGGTTTCGGTGTAAATATGTGTGTTGTATGTTAATTGCGAGGAGACTGTGTTGGGCCTGCGCCCTATTTACAACCGTGACTGATAAATTGAATGATGTCTTCACTAAATTCTTGAATCCCATCTCAGGTTATTCAAACCTTTCAAAGCGTAACCAGGACCGAGGGCAGCTGGAGTAAACGGTAAAACCGTTTATATATCGGACTCAGGGCAGCGCTAGGACTTTGAGCCATAACAGGTTTCAACAGAATATAATGCGAATATGCATAGCGGTTACTCCTTGAAGAGCCGCGTCGTTGTACATGGTAGCGCTATCGGCCATTTCAAATTAAGGACGAGAACTGCCTACAGATATAGCGGCGAGTTCTGGAATTTGGAAGCGAATATATATGACCTGTGACAAAAATATACACTCATCGCATTGACCGGTGAAAAGCAGCCACTGACATATTAAAGGCTGTGTCAATTTGCGTCGGATCCGCAGATTCGAAGGGAAGGGATCATCGTTTGAGCAATTGTGATATATATACATATCGAACCGAATTGGTATAGAGCGGAGATATATATATCCCCGGTGCGATATATATATGCTTTCATCCATAACCTATGGTTTGTGCATGTCACCAGGACCGCGGACTCAAATGAAGAACGATATATATCTCAACCGAGATAGCATAGCAAGCGGATATGTATATCCATCAGTCCATGAGTTTTGAGCCTTTGTTTTGAATAAGGGCTAGCTTGTAACCAGTGCCGAGGGGAGGATTTGGTGTGGATGTGCATAGTGAATACATACATAGATATATTGTATGCGCATGGCCATTCTTAAATTGTGCGTAAGTCCATTTTTAATATGTTTCTTTTAAGAGTTTCATGAAGAGCGATGTGAGTTAAACAAGCATGGTTATAAATCATGAGATTATAACATCATGAAACAAGCTTTTATATGCATGAGAGTAGGAGGATCCTGGTAGAAGCGGCCTAGGAGCGGCCTGGGCTGCATCAGGTGGTATCAGAGCGGGAATACCTTGTTGAAGAAGTTTGTTTTATTGAATGAGTACAGTCGAGAACTAAAGTGTGTTTCTTTGAATGTGTGATGAAGGGTTTTTAAATTTGATATGCAAACTACACGGGTTAACAGGATTGCAGAAACAAAGGGAGGACAAGATCATGCAAGGTCTTAAGAGGTGAGATTATTTTCTGGTTTATGAATTGAAGTTTATGGTTGCAGAGAAGTGGCAGTGTACCTGAAGAATCCAATAAGGAATTGGATAAAGAAGACAACTGAAGTGTTCTCAGGAGAGAGTAGGAGATTGCAGAAGCCTAGAGGGAGCAAAGGTGTTGCTCAGGAGAAGGTTCCAGACAAAGGACCGTGCTTACCAAAAGACTAAGTAAGGAGAGCTTAGTGAGGTAAGATTGCAGCCAGGAGAACTAGCTGTTGCAGAGGCTTGTTGCAAAAGAGATTCAACAGAGGTTGAATAAAGTTGCAGATAAGAGAAGCCTGAAAGAGCAGTAGAGGATGCTCGAAAGGTTCCAGCAGAGGACCAATGATTACCAAAAGACCAGATCCGAAGGGAAGGATTGGTGAGGTAAGTGGCAGCAAGAGAGTTTTCTGTGGTAGAGGCTTCATGCAACTCATAGGTGAGGAACTCATGGCGAAGGAGAAGATGACTACTGATAGTCATAGCAGAGGTTCAGGAAAAATCCACAGTAGAGGACATAAGAAAGAGGATGCCAAGGTAAATGGCAAGAATATAAGTCCAGAGGAAGTTGAAATGGAAGAATACATTTGTGAACCAGAACAAGGATAATTTCTGGGAGATAGTGAAGATGAAGGCTTGAAGGCTGAAACTTCAAGTAAGACCAAAGGGTCATATATTTTTAAATCTGACAATTTGTGGATGTTTGCAGGTGAAAGACAATTGGCTGATATTGTCATGAAGAAGGAAAAAGACCAGCAGAATCAAAATTCTGTTCTGGAAAAGCAGAAGGTAGATGGGCCTTATATACAGTTGGAGAAGGTGATCATGGAGAATCAGAGAAGAGATCTAGAGAAATAGCACAGAAATGGGATGACTGCAGGAGTTCGAGAAAGAGAGATTGCAGTAATGAAGGTACAATTGCAGGTACTGGAAGAATGGCTACAAGAGCAGAAAAATCAAAATAGAAAATGGATCTTTCCACTGAAGGGAAAGAGAGTGATTTGGCGACAGTTGCAGAGGAGGTTGAGGCAAATTGAGATTGCCTTACTAAAAAAGGAGCTTAGAGTTCTTGTGCCAGAGATGGGAATTAAAGATTCCAAATGCAGATTTGTTCGAAAAGAAGCAATGGAAGAAGCAGTCAAGACTGAAAAGTCTCATGATTTAAAAACTAATGAGTTGCGCATGTTTGCAGGTACAGAACAAGAAGATAAACAAGCTTTAGAGTTTGTGCAAGAAGAATTGAACCTGAAGGCTGTTCAGATCGATAATGAGTTAGCAAGATCTCAGAAGCAGATGGGGAAGAAGGAGTCTAATCAGGATGTTGATGCAGAAAGAGAAGGACCAGCTGATGATTGGTCAAACACTAGTGGAGGTATGGAAAATCATGTGAAATTTCCAAGGTCTACTCCTAATGAAGTTGTTGAATTGTATAGGAAACTAGATCTCCAAAGAAGAGAATTGGAGAGACAGAGGACTTATTGGATGAAGAAACAAGGGAAGAGAGTCTTTATGAATGACAGTCATAAAGCAGGAGATGGTACGAAGGAAGGACTAGCTAACAGTCTCATGGTGAGAGAGAATCAGCATACTGATGTGCTGATTGGGATGGAACAGCATACTGAGATGCTGGCAGAGGGAAGTAAGGCACTGATGCCTTGTGATTTTAATTTTAACATGTGTTCTGTGAATGCAGGAATTGTCGCCGGTGCTGAGAGACATTTGACTCAGCTGAACAGTCAATTGAAGGGAAAAGAAGTTCTCTGTTCCAGAAGACAAGAGGGGGTGGATGATCGGGTGGCAATCAGAACAGAGACCACCATAGAAGTAAGAAATCAGCAGCTTGAAGATTTATTGGACAAGGAAATTGAATTAATCAGAAGAATCATGCTGAAAGTGTCTCAGAAAAAGACATTAGCAAAGCAGAGAAGTAGCAGAAGCAGTAAGAGGAAGACAACAGAAGATTACAAGAGTACAACTAGTGGAGCAAAGCAGCATAAAGTGTGGAGACCTGGTGAAGAACAACAGACAAAAGCAGCGACAAATGGAAAATTACATTACAAGATATGGGATCCAGGAAAACATAGAGCTAAACACATGATCAGGAGATCATGAAATTTTTTCTACCTTGGGAGTATGATGCGGGAGCATCCAGCCCAAAAAGGAAATTATTGTAAATAATAGACATAGGGTTCATACAGTTGTGGAATTAGTTTAATATTTAGGCTTTTATTAGATCTTTTCAAAATAAATAAATAAAACTAGGAGAGCTTTTAGGCACAAAAGGAATGGATATGGACCATTAAGTGATAAGGAAAGTTTTTCTATTTTAGAACAAGGGAAAAAGACAGAATAAAGCTGAAGGGATGCTTTTGCCATATGTATGAATTGCATGAGCTTTAGTTGAGTGATTTTAGGATTTTTAGATCATGCTAAGTTTAATAAATTAGGAAGCCTCAAAGGCATTGAGGAGTGAGGGTGAGGAGTGAGTGTGTGAGAAGTGAGGAAGGTTTCTCCTTGGGAGCCTTCGGGCAGTTTGTAAAAGGGCCATAGATTTGCATATCTGGCCATGAATATAACTGTTGTGTATGCTTGTTTATGTAATTATGAGTAATTGAATTCAATTGATATTATTATGATTGCCTTAATGAATTCTGAGTTGATTTTCCTTTGCTCTATATTTAACTCTTTATTCCCTTAGCGGCGGACAGCGAATCTTAAACGCGGTATATGCATGCTTAATTCTTTGTTTTGGCTGATTCGTGCATATCGTTTTTCCCACATGTAATTACTGGTTGAAGAGCTGCGTCATTACCAGAGTAAATATTGACTGTAGATGGCGTAAATGGATATGCTTATATACTGTATGCGCACATTTAATAGCCAGTGGGTTTCGGTGTAAATATGTGTGTTGTATGTTAATTGCGAGGAGACTGTGTTGGGCCTGTGCCCTATTTACAACCGTGACTGATAAATTGAATGATGTCTTCGCTAAATTCTTGAATCCCATCTCAGGTTATTCAAACCTTTTAAAGCGTAACCAGGACCGAGGGCAGCTAGAGTAAACGGTATAACCGTTTATATATCGGACTCAGGGCAGCGCTAGGACTTTGAGCCATAACAGGTTTCAACAGAATATAATGCGAATATGCATAGCGGTTACTCCTTGAAGAGCCGCGTCGTTGTACATGGTAGCGCTATCGGCCATTTCAAATTAAGGACGAGAACTGCCTGCAGATATAGCGGCGAGTTCTGGAATTTGGAAGCGAATATATATGACTTGTGACAAAAATATACGCTCATCGCATTGACTGGTGAAAAGCAGCCAGTGACATATTAAAGGCTGTGTCAATTTGCGTTGGATTCGCAGATTCGAAGGGAAGGGATCATCGTCTGACAATTGTGATATATATACATATCGAACCGAATTGGTATAGAGCGGAGATATATATATCCCCGGTGCGATATATATATGCTTTCATCCATAACCTATGGTTTGTGCATGTCACCAGGACCGCGGACTCAAATGAAGAACGATATATATCTCAACCGAGACAGCATAGCAAGCGGATATGTATATCCATCAGTCCATGAGTTTTGAGCCTTTGTTTTGAATAAGGGCCAGCCTGTAACCAGCGCCGAGGGGAGGATTTGGTGTGGATGTGCGTAGTGAATACATACATAGATATATTGTATGCGCATGGCCATTCTTAAATTGTGCGTAAGTCCATTTTTAATATGTTTCTTTTAAGATTTTCATGAAGAGCGATGTGAGTTAAACAAGCATGGTTATAAATCATGAGATTATAACATCAGTGAATGAGTTTTATATGCATGAGAGTAGGAGGATCCTGGCAGAAGCGGCCTAGGAGCGGCCTGGGCTGCATCACTCTAGCATCCATAACATCTAGACACAATGATTTGGAACTAGTCTTAAGTTCTTTCTTGAATAGGAGAAACATGGTTCTGATCTAGATGAGACCATTGATCTAGTTCTGCATGTTTGTCTGTTCAACTCTAAATCCTCCTTGGTGGAAAGCAGTCTCTACTGCTCCAAGTACTCGTCAATCTCCTTCTTGGGTTGGTGTTTTCGTTTAGCTTCGGTGAATGAGCTAGCTAATGGGATATTTTGGGTTCTCACCATGAAATCCAAACTATTGTACAACCATACATATGGGGCTTGAATGTTTACAATGGGTGAGGTGAGTTTCTTGATGTTTTGAATCAACGTTCAAACTCTTGCTTTCTCCAGCTCTGCCTACGGCTTCATCTTCTTTACCAAAGTAAGCGATGCCCCTTGGTATCACATTGTCCATTATTGCAAGACAATGATAACAATTTGCACATTCCTAAGAGTCTTGAAAAATTCCTCACTATATTGATGTAAGCTATGTAAGTGTACAACTGCCTTATGTATGGTCATGAGCTCCTGAATGGTCTCTCCAAGCATTGATACTTCACCAAGTATTGCTGTTGTCATTCCCCCCCAAGTAGACCTTTGCAGAGACTGCATTTTGTGTTGTTGTGCAGAGCTGTTCTATCTCTTTCCAGGAAGCCTATAGATTTTGTACCAATTGCTTACTCTCACCTGTAAAAAACTGAGTGTTTGATCTTGGCACACCTGCGAAGGCCAATTTGGCTTCAACAGACATTTGAATTCTCGCTGGTGTGTGCTACTATCACCCTTCTCTAATAAATGTAGGTGTGCATAATCATCCGAAAAATGCTTTCTCCACACTTGTACAATCATCTTTTGAAGTTCATTATATAACAGATAGTACACATCCATTACTAGACCATCATCAAGAGGAACTACATTTCCTTCCTCGCTCGGTGCTAACTCTACGACTGGAGGTTGTGGAGACTGAACGGTCAACATATTCATCCCACTGTTCCAGTTCCAACTCCATGTCCACAACTTCAATCAATTCTTCAATCTGCTGAGCAAGCTCCCAATCCTGCATCTTTTCACTCTCTCCTTCTGCTGTTGGCTAGTTCTGTTCTTGCTCTTCAACTTGAATTGGCACTACTTCTTCTAGCATTGCACCTTGCCTTTCTTATTCTTCCTGCTTCTGTTTGCAGTTGTCTATAACGCGACTTTTTGAAAGCCTTTCCGGCTGGTTTTTCCGGTTGAAATCCGCCAGGAATTTATTGGAATCGCAAGTTTGATAGCTAGTTTCTGCACAATGAAAGCGTCCTAGGGGTTTTTGAGGGTGCTGAATCCAAATATGCAGTTAAAAAACCATTTTAACCGCAACAAATCAAGATTTAATCTCAATTTCTTCCGCCGGATTCCGTCACCGGAATCTTCAAAAAGTCGCATTATAGACAACTCCCTTCTGTTTCTCCTATTTTTCTCTCCTTCTCTATTCCTGTTCTTTCCCCAGTTCTTGTTCTGTTTTCTACACCCTTAGTTCTATTTCCCGCAAACTCTATTTTCTCTCTTCCTCCACTCTAGTCTCTGTATCCTCTTCTTCCTCTTTGCTTCCACTGTCAAAGATTCTTGCATAAGGATTGAATCCACTTTCACTCTGCAACTTTATTCTCCCTCTGGACTATCATCAACCTTTCTGTTCCCTTATCCTGTAAGAGATTGCTGCTTTTTGCTGGTGCCGCTTCCGGAGTTGTTCTCTAGATCTGCCCCAAGGCTCTTTGCTGAAAGATCTTCATTAACTTGCTGCCATGTTAGTGTTGACTCTTTTTCTATAAACAATTGAGTTTCTGTGTATACTGACGAGTCTACTGGTGTTTGCTCAACGACTTCCCTAGTACTGCTTTCAGTGGTCCCTATTGAAGCAACTCTCTTTGGTGTCATGGTAACAATGATTGATGGGAGAAAGTGCTTCACAAGTGTGGTACCCATGGGACAAAAATAACACTTAGGGAAAACAAACATTAGCTTCAACAAATCTACCTTCAAAGCATGATAAAGCAGCAAACCGGCCATCTGATGGGAAATATTGCACAATTTTCAATGGTAAGAGGGACTGGTTGCCTGTTGGAACTACGCACTGCAGATTCCCAACAACCAAGAATGAATCTTGAGGCTTGGGACAACGAAATGCACATTCCCGGCCTGGGCAAAGACTTAGACATACTGCACATTGTGTAGTTTTAGTGGCCAAGGTGAAATGGTGACCCCTGGAACTATAAAATGCGCAGTTGGAGCCAACTTGTACTGCACATTGCATAGTTCTAGAGGCCAAGCTTGTGGTTTGAACCTTAGGATTGCACAACACCCAACTCGGTAAGGAAAAAGCGGCCAAGGAAAGGGAAAATTTTCCCAAGGGAAGTGTGAAAAAAGAGAAAATCTAAGTGAGATTGAATGAATATCTGACTAAGTGTGAATGAATCATGATAGACTAAGTGCATAAGCTAAATGAATAGGAAGAGAATGAAATTGGTGAGGAGAGTCACCGCAACGATGACCATTAGTGCAAAAACAAAGAAACCAATGTGACACTTGTGAAGGGCAAATGATAATTTGAAACTACACTTCTACAAGATAAAATATGCTGAAATACCATCAACCATGAAGAGAAATAAGCGAAACAACACTCACACAAGAGAAACAAAAAAAAGCGATAGAAAAAGTGACAAAAGACGATAAAAGCAAAACTCACCTGGATAAGTAATGAAAAATCCACTGAAGGTTCCTTGATCTCATCGACTAAAAGAAATGCAAGATTCCCATAAAGAGAGGGAATAAATAGATAACCAAGCATTGAAAGTAGTACAACTTCCTCTTGTATTTCACCGAGCTTGTCTGAGAAGCCAAAGATGGTCTCATGCAGAAGCTAACCTATAACTAAAAAGAAAACAAACGAAAGGAAAGAAGAAGAGTAAAAGAAAAAAAAGTAAAGAAAATCAAGGAAACAATAAAGAAATTCAAAAATACTCCTACTCCTAATCTAAACAAAACATAGGCCAAATTTACATAAAGTGATACTTCCAATGGAGCCACTAGTGCATTGGCTGGCCTATGTAGCTGATGGAATGCGTGTCCAAAAAGATATACAAGCATACCAATAGAAAAAAAAAGATAAGACAATACAAACCAAAATGTTCAAAGTTTGAAATAACCCGCCGAAAAATAAAAATGGAAAGCGCATGAAAGGAACTTTGTGGATATCCCATGGTGCTCAAAAACAATTCGAGTCGAAGACATGCGGGCACAAACTTTCGAACTTGAAAGATGAGCGAACATGAAGAAAGAAGAAAATTTCCATTTTGCAACAATGCTCATTATGTACAACTCCTCCAATGATTGAGCGATAGGATCGTGTGATACAGATGGAGGATGAAAAAATTGTAAAATAGATTGATTTTCAATGTGTACAATAGAGTGATGAGGAGCCTGGAAAGATTCAACACATTTATGATCGAAAGTGGAATTGACCTCAAGGCTACGAGAACCTAACATAACCATCAGCTTGGGCTTAATTTCCTTGACAACTTGGGGATGTTCCAATTCATCAGAAGATGGATCATCGAAGATCGATGGCTTAGAAAGATCGACAGTGGAAGAATCAGAATCATGATCAAATGAATCAATGAAAAGATCACGACAACCATGATCAGAAAGTTCAAGATTACAAACAGAGGCATCCTCATGATCTAACAAATCGTAAAGAGGGGATGATGGAGAACGAGAAATTTCACCCTCTATGTTCGCGGAAAGATAAGATAAGAGATTGAGAGGATCATGCATAAAATATTTGTCCTCTCCGCATTTAAATGAAAAACTAGCATTCCATGATTCCTGTGAATGATCAAAAGTAGTAACATCGAAAACTGAATTTTCACAAGATTGAACATGAATGGAAGAATTGCGAAAAATGTCAGGATAATGTAGAAGAGGTGAAGATAGAAGGAGGTCATCCTTCACCGCATATTCTTGTTCAGAATCCTGCACATACTCATCAAAAATGATATCACAGGTTGACTGCTCAACACCAACTCCATTGAGAACTTGATCCTCCTGAACATCACAAGATAAATTTGAAACAGGTAAACATAACACATCACAATCTGGAGGATCAGAGGGACCAAAGGATGGAGAACGAGGAGATAACACTTCATCACAACCATCAGAGTCATAGTCCAAACCTACGCTGAAATTCTGAGTATATGGGGTAGGATAAGATGGTGGTAGATCAATGGATTAATTCTCAAATTCTCCCACCTTGACCTGCGAAACTAGAGCTGTTTGATGAGAAGGGGAAGAAGGGTCACTTGGAACAACAACCTTGTCCATCTCATATTTAGAAGCTATAACACTGAGGTATGTTGGGATAGGTTCAAAAGATTTTAATTTGTGTGGATTTTCTTAAATGTGAACAAGATATAGAAATTTGTCTACCAAGAAAGACCAATCAATTTCATCTTCAGGAAATTCAAAGCGGTAAAGGATGAAATGAGCGTGAAAATCCTGAATGGATTCATTAGGTGCTTTTGACAATTTTATAAGTTTCCTATTAAGAGATTTACAATCATATAAATTGAAAGAACGACATGACTCTATGAAAAGCTATTTGAAAGAGTGATTGGATTCATTAGGAAATGTGTTACACCATTCTCGCACGCACCCTTCGAATGTGAAAATGAAAAACCTACAACCAACATCCTCACAATAAATGTTGTGCTTTATGCATAAATCAAGAAACTGTGCGATATGTTTAAATAAGGTTGTTTCACCCTCGCCATTGAATTTCAGATTGGACAAGTCATCAATAATTCTCGCTGACACTTTCGTATTTGTGTGTCTAGAAAAACATGTCAGGGTTATGGTTTGGGGGGAAGTCATTAAATGTGTGAAAAAATTCAAAACAGACTTCAAGGGGTCAACTTGTCATCTGTCCCTCCTTCTAGTGCCAAAAATGTTGATGGTGTTGGACTCGCCAACCTAAGGGGATCTCCCTGATATGAAGTCCCAACTAGACCTCATACCATTTCAATTTGGAGTCCCAGCAGTGGGTGGTAATGTTATTCCTTGAATGTGGAAACATGCAGAGGGAAGTATGATAACTTTGGGTGAGATAAAGTGTGTGACCTTGCGAAGAGTCAAGTGAGATGCATGAAGGTTCCAACACACGAAGGGAAAAGGAAGTGAGCCCCTTGGAAGCCTATAATAGTACACATCTTGAAAGGAACACACGAGCATAATGAAATCTGTGTTGCTGCCAACTTTGTACTGAGGAAAAAAACTAACCAGAACATTAAAAAGACAAGTAAAGAAAAGAATTATAAACTTGTGAGGAAAAAAACTAACTAGAACATTAAAACAAAGAAAAAAAACTCGGAAAGGAAATTCATGCGGGTCAAACCCTTGTCACTGAGGACGGTTTTGACTTGCAAGCAGCGGATCGATAGAGGTGCCCACCATGTCGATGTTGATCCAATCTAGTTTACCTGAGAACAAAATCAAAATGGAAGAAGTTAACGTAAAGGGAATACCCATTCCAAAGTAGATGGAGGGCACAAAATTTGTCAAAAAAATTACTTCATACCTGCTAATTTTCCAAGATGATTCCACAAAGATTGTTAAGGCAAAGGAACTTAGTTGGAAGGAAAAAAATACAGGATAGGAAAAAAAATGTCTAGAAGAGTTAACCATAGTAATTCATCATAGGTAAAATAAAACTAATAGTTGAATAAGGTTGTGAGGAATCAATCTCACCTCGATGAAAAGACGATAGTAGGGTGGAGTAGTTGGGCTCCTCCAGAGTCATAAACGCCATCTGTATGTATCAAACCCTAATACACCAAGGGAAAAGCACTGCTCCGGTAAAGAATAAAATGACTAAAGACTCTTGACGAACCCTAGGGAAGTTACCCTAATGGAAAGCCAATTGAGATTAGTGGTAGATCTTACTTGATAGACATATGTAATGCCTAGATCATAGATCAATAAATAAATATATTAAAAATGTCCCTTTGAAATCCTCAAGGAATTGTACCAAGGTTCCAGAGGTTTCATATCATAAATCTTGTGGTAAACATATCCATACAAATCTTAATAATTCAAGTTTCTACTTTGTATTATCAACACCCTCGAGAATTAAAAGGTCGTTGCACAAATAATATCCCATATACATAACCACCATGCAACATATACCATGGGTAACCCCCAATGAGAATGAATGTAGTAGGCCCAAGGGAGGGTACCTTTATTAACAACAATACATATGGACAGGTGGGTTTCGAGTCAAGGCTAATACAAGAGTGTATAGATTGAATGTATTATCTAGGAGACATGCCATTGCAAATCCTTTTTAATTGAGAGAAAATAATAAAGTGAGCATGTAATAATTTGAGAAATAAGGGGGAAGAAAAAAATTCGAGCAATAATACTAGTAGTCATCATAGTAAATAAGCATTATAAGATATGTGTCTGTTGTAACTATAACCTATATTGGGGAAACCAAAAGGCTTTCCTTGATAAATAAGAACAATGTTCAATCATATAATATGGACAAATGTGAATGAATATTGAAAGTAAAGTTGGTATCTGGATTTTGTAAACATTCAGGCTGTAAAATTATTTTCTTTTTATAAAATAAAATAACTTGAGGTTAGGATTGGAGTTGTGACATAGTCCATATGAGGAATTCTCCTTATGATTATGGTAGGACCTCCCTAGCAAAAGTGTCCCATGAGAATAGTGTAAGAGGAAAATGGTAGAGGAGGGGGACTCTTAGGGTTCGATTCATTTATAGAAATATAAAGAGGTTAATAATGTAGATGTTAAATTTCAATATATATTTGGGGAGTTGGGGGAGGCAAGAGCGGGAGGGGCAATAGTTAGCTTCGATGGAAAAATTGTGTCTCAATTTTCTTGAGGACTTGGTGTCACCAAGTCTGACCAACAACCAAGTTGAGTTCATCGCTTTGTGGAAAGGTTTGGAAATATCTCTCGCAAATAAAATAACTAGATTATTGTTTTTTGTGACTTAATGTTTGTCATTCAATAATTAATCAAGGGAAATAATGTGTCATGCTTTGATCATCTTCCCATTCTTTAAAGGATTACTCTAATTTCTTCTCAATTTGAGCAGTTGGAGCATTTCCATGTGTAAAGGCATGTCTAAATTCAGCCACACTTGGTCAAGGTAGAATAGAGATGGATCAAGGTTTAGTTAATCATGCCTCTATCCCTTAATCATGTTTAGAATTCCAAGACGTTCGAGCTCCATCCATAAAGATGACATCATTGGAAATTGTCTCATTTTGGGGTAAGGTCATTTGCCTCCCACTCATTCTAGTCCATCTCATGATTAAAGAGAACAAAGGGAAATGGGGTCCGACTGTCTTTCATTTTCTGTCCATGAATTTAAGATTCCTCCGAGTGTCACATGCTTCGTAACAAATGGCTCATGCACATCAATTTCCTTTTCTCTCAGTGGTCTTTATATTTAATTAGTTTATGGTTGAAGTTGTTGGAGAACTCTGCGGGCATGGAGATTCATTCATTGTGCAGTGGGATGGAATTAATAGTGCCATCCTGCATCTCCCAACTCACTTTCATTCAACTAGTCGAATGATAGCTTCCAAATCACAATTTATCCTTAATTTCCCAACTAACACATTACAAAACTTCATTCACTTACACCTCAATGAATATCTTAGCAACAATTTTATTGGGACCATTTAGGTAGGCTTATATATATTTAAGAATATGCCAAGTTTGCCCCTAACGACCAAATAATATATTTCACTCTAGAATTCTATAGGTAGATATGGAATTTAGACCCATATTGAATGTTTAGAGATGTGTCCCACAATGGGTTGAAACATGGATTCCATTAATAAATTGTCATATTTGAAGCATCCAAAAACTATGTTACATCATTAAAAACTTTCAAGTTATCCATAGATATTTTAAAAAGGAAGGTGTTGAAACCCCTGAGGGCCAAGGAGGAAATATTCATGCTTTCTACGCTATTGATATTCCATCCATTTAGCAATCCTTTCTTTGTATATTGATTTACACGAAACCTTCCTATAAGGGTTGTTTATGTGTATTTATTAACCATTCTAGAGAGAAGACTAGGACTAACTATGATCTGATCATACCCTCATCATTCTTTACAAATAGTTTCTTGGATCTAGTAGTAGAGATGGTTTTCACCACCTGAGTTGACTTATTTGGACTATTCCAAATCCCAACTTTCATAATTTGTTGTTTAGAAATTGCATCATCTTTACTCTCCACTCCATCCACTCTTTTATCTCCTAGAATTTAAGCTTCAACCTCACATTCAATCAATATAGTCTTTTCCAACCCTTATTTGACTTTTTTATCATTATTCTAAACCTTTAAAATTGTCTTATGAATAATACTATTAGTTAAGCCTTATAGAAGTATTAGATCATATTACTTTGCTTCATTTTCAATGTTATAAGCAAATTTAACATTAATTTTATTGATGATTTTTAATTTGAAATTTCCCACCAATAACTATAATACATAATTACCCTAAAATATATCAAACATCTTCACCAACATGCTTACTAGAAGAACCAAAAATTGAAATATTAGAATCACCATAATATTTATCTTTTTTATGGTTGAATACTTCCTTCCTCTTTTATATATATGATAATAAATATTTTATTTTGAGATAATGAACATTTTTATTTTGAGTTTATAACTTCTGTAAATTAAACCATTTTCTCACTATGAAAGACCACTGGTTGAATGCTTACTTTCTCTTAAGTCGGAGTGGTGTTGCCAGCGGACGCCGGAGGCCCGGAGAGATGGATCTGATCCGAAAGTGAATGCTAATGGAGTAACATGCATGCTACCATAGTACCATGCCGTTACCAATGATTAGTTTAGTGACTTGTTTTTAAGAATTGCCGCGAACAAAGAAGTTCCCCAACAAACGGTTTTGGGCATTTTAGCTGCAAGGTATTTCGAGCGCCTCTTAACCCGGAGGCTGGTACTAAGAGGACCCCTTGAAGAGGCTTGAAATAAGTTTCATTATGTGAACAATGTCGGCCAAAGGAGGTAACGAAGGGGCCACGTCACGGTACAATTCTTAGATTATACTTATTCGTGATACCAGTTCACAACGCTTGCGGCAAGTGGGCACGCAGAAAATATCGTAATAATCTTATTCATGATACAGATGATAACACTAAAGTCAAGTGGCCAGCAGAAATGATTCTAACCGCGATAGAAACATTAAACATTAAGGGATTAAGTTGAATTGTAAAAGTTATGGACGCGTGTTGTTGATAATGCCGGCCTGTGACCACATGACAGCAGAAAATATCGCAATAATCTTTTTTTTTAACCACATGGTGAATCGGTAACTATCAAGTTTTAATCCACGGGAGATCCAGCATTAAACCTCATTGCTGCCACTATAACACCAAGAGCATAACCAACCATCTGCAAGTCGGGTATGCTAAGATCCTATGATTTTAGCAAGAGCAGACCCAGCGGTCAGGGGGGTCCGCCCCTCTAGCCGCCACCACAGCAGGTCACTGTACTCCATGAAATTTGAACTTTGGTCTCCCGAGCTTCGCCCGTTTGACTTACCGTTAAACCACACATCACTGCACAATAATCTTATTCGTGATAGAGTTGGTAACACTAAAGGCAAGTGGCCTTCAGAAATGATTGTAACCGCGATAGAAACATTAAGGGATTAAGTTGAACTGTAAAAGTTATGGGCGCGTGTTGTTGATAATGCCCGCCTGTGACCACATGCCACGCAGAAAATATCGCATTAATCTTATTCGTGATAGAGAGTTGGTAACGCTAAAGGCAAGTGGCCAGCAGAAATGATCGTAACCGCGATAGAAACATTAAGGGATTAAGTTGAATTGTAAAAGTTAGGGACGCGCGTTGTTGATAATGCCCTCATGTGACCACATGAGACGCAGAAAATATCGCATTGATCTTATTCGTGATAGAGAGTTGGTAACGCTAAAGGCAAGTGGCCAGCAGAAATGATCGTAACCGCGATAGAAACATTAAGTTGAATTGTAAAAGTTATGGACGCGCGTTGTTGATAATGCCCGCCTGTGACCACATGAGACGCAGAAAATATCGCATTGATCTTATTCGTGATAGAGAGTTGGTAACGCTAAAGGCAAGTGGCCAGCAGAAATGATCGTAACCGCGATAGAAACATTAAGGGATTAAGTTGAATTGTAAAAGTTATGGACGCGCGTTGTTGATAATGCCTGCCTGTGACCACATGACTCGCGTGTTGTTGATAATGCCCGCCAGTGACGATGTGACTCTATTCGTTTGTAACAATGATAGAAAGTGAGAACTATCGTGTGTTGACAGCAATATAAGCGTAGGCACTCCAACCTAACCCTAATATACAACTCTTAGATTATACTTATTCGTGATACCAGTTCGCAACGCTTGCGGTAAGTGGGAACGCAGAAAATATCGTAATAATCTTATTCGTGATACAGATGGTAACACTTAAAGTCAAGTGGCCAGCAGAAATGATTGTAACCGCGATAGAAACACGTTATAATTAGCGACCACACTGTGACAACGATACAAATTTGAATGGCAGAATAGGTATTCTCTCTTTTCTTGGCAGAGTTTTGAGCACTTATGCTCCTCCCTCTCCCTGGCAAGCTATAAGTAGCTGTGCTAGTAGCCCAGTTCATCCACACACTGCATGCATTCATCCATTGATCTTTCCCCGCGTTTCAAACATCATGTCGTCTCTCCGTTTTTGCTTTTCTCTTTTTTTTATTCTCTTCCTTTCTTCATCCTCAACTCGCCCAATTCACGATGATCGGGTCTCGTTGTTGGAATTCAAGTCCCTTATTGCCAACGATCCTCAGCAATCCATGGTCGACTGGAATCCCACCAATCCGTTGTGGAATTGGACTGGAATTACTTGCACCCGGCGCCATCAAATGGACAGGGTCATTGCCCTCAACCTCACTGCCATGGATCTGCAAGGCTCCATTTCTCCTTCTCTCGGCAATTTATCGTTTCTCCATTCGATAGATCTTTCAAACAATGCGCTCCACGGTAATATCCCACCTCAACTGGGACGCCTCTTTCGTTTGAGAGAACTGTGGCTGTATTCCAATCAATTCGAAGGAAGCGTTCCCGGTAACCTTTCGAGTTGCCATAATCTGGTTGAGCTCAACCTCTCATTTAACTATCTGACAGGAAATATTCCTCTGGAGTTGGGTTCCCTTTCGCATTTGCAGCAGCTTATCTTAGAAGCAAATGAGCTCACAGGTACTATACCCTCTTCCTTTGGAAACCTCTCAGCCTTGATTACTTTAAATATAGCGAAAAATGCTCTTACTGGTGCCATTCCGCCACAATTCGGTTTGTTTGAGAGGTTGCAAACGCTTTATCTTTTTCAAAATGAATTGTCGGGAAACATTCCCACTTCTTTGTCTAATATTTCCACTTTGATTGATTTGGAAATTTTCACCAACAATATAACTGGCAGCATTCCACAAAATTTGGGCTTACTCAATTCTCTTCAAGTCCTCGACCTCTATTGAAATGACTTGTCCAACAACATTCCTGCTTCTTTGTCAAATCTCTCCTCTTTGGTTGAGTTGGATATTTCTATGAACGAACTCACCGGCAGTATTCCACCTGAATTGGGCCTGCTTACTAATTTGCGATTCCTTGACCTTTTTAAGAATAAACTGTCCGGTAAGATTCCCGTTTCCTTGTCAAATATTTCTTCTTTGCTTTACTTAAAAATTTCTGACAATGAACTCATTGGCAATATTCCACATGAACTGGGTCTCCTCACTAGCCTACAAATTCTTTACCTTCATGTAAATAAACTCTCAGGGTCCATTCCCATTTCTGTGTCAAATCTCTCCTCTTTGACTGACTTCCAGGTTGCCATGAATAACTTAGTGGGGCACATCCCTTGGGAGTTGGGTAAGCTCAACAATTTGAATACACTCAATTTACTTGGTAATCAGCTCAGTGGAAACTTACCAAATTCCATTCGAAATTGTTCGAAACTCGAAAGACTGTCCGTAGGTTCAAACTACTATTTACAAGGGATTGTGCCAATAGAGCTAGGTAAGCTATCCCTCCTTAAACGATTAAACTTAGGTTTTAATCAATTTGAAAGTGGTGGTCTTACCAACATGCCCTTCATTACAGCTCTTTCCAATTGCTCTCATCTGGAAAAACTATACTTGGGAAAGAATAAATTCAGTGGAATTTTGCCATTTACGATAGGCAAACTTTCTCGCAATCTTTCTATCTTGGATTTACATGAGAACAGAATAGAAGGAAACATCCCTTTGCAGATTAGTAATCTTAGTGGTTTAACCTACTTGTATTTAAGAACAAATATTTTCAATGGTAGCATTCCATCTTTGAAAAGCCTTGTAAAATTAGAAAGATTGGATTGTGGGTACAATCAATTAGAAGGAAACATTCCAAATGCATTTCAACCATTGCAACATCTTGGTCTCTTAGACCTTAGTGGAAACATGCTTTTTGGAAGAATTCCAGATTCCTTGCACTACCTTAAACAACTAAGAAGGCTTTTTCTTCATCACAACTTCTTATCTAATAAGATCCCTGCCTCTTTAGGAGAGTGCAAAAATTTGGAATTGCTTGACTTGTCTCACAATAGACTTAGTGGAACCATACCACATGAAATCTCACAATAGACTTAGTTCATCCACACACCACTACACATTTACCAAGTCGAACTACATCTAGTTCTACTACATCAATAAAATCAACACTAATAGCGAATTGGATTTTGTATTGTTTAGTTACCTTTATTTATGCATTCTCATTTACCCATCACAGTGAATATGGGCTTGGACGATCATGATATTTTAATCCCAATTTGTTTACCCGCTCTGCTACAATGAGATTCAACTACAATCCTGAGTCAAATCGAGCATCAATTTTCATCTTCTTGACTTTCATCTTTATCTGGAACAGTTTGGTCATCTCCTTTTTTTTCTTGAAAGCGACTCATATTCACCCCCTTCAACACTAATATGTAGACAATCTTCTCATCCACGTCCAAGTTGTTTTCCACCTAATTATTGGAATTTGTGGCCATGATATTTTCCTTTTTCCTATCATTTTTTCAGTTCTTCGGGTTGAGTTTTGGATGTATTTTCCAACACTTCTCTTTTGTATGTCCATCAATGTTACATTGGTTATGGTGGTCGTTGAGATCTTTGCACTAGTGTGTTGTGGTTTTTGTCCTTTCTCCCTTTCTATTTCTTCTTCCCTTATTTGGAAACTTCTTGGTGTTCCTTCTACTTTGACCCACTTGATTGCCCTTTCTTCTGGCCTATGTTTTCCAGGTACTATTCCTATACACACGCCTCATCCATTGTCTTGGGTTTGAACAACATCGCTTAATTCCGCGAACGGTTGTGTAGAGTCTAGACCCCCCAGATACTTGAGGAGTACAACTGGATTTTTGGGAGAGACACCCAACATTATTGTGATCTTCCTGAATTCAGTGGTGTACTCTTGTACACTTTTCCTCTATCTCTACCTAAAGTAATGCCACTAGATCCACTAGTCCTCTACATACCCAATAGAATTGAGTTGGGACATTCTCAGAGTTTTGAAATTCTCCCATAGTCCACTTAGTCGCTGGAGGATCCCCTACCAACCTCAGGATTTCCATATAGTTTTCCGACCAAGTCAGGGGTGGCCCTCTAGTTTTAAATAGGCGAAAGAAATTTTTAATCTTTATGTGATGAACATTAAAATAAGCTTCTAGTTGCTACAACCAGTGATCTAATTTCAAAGCATCAATCTCACCTTGATATGGCTTGATGTTGACCTTCGCTTCCATCTTGAATAGGGACTATGAATGGTTCATGGCACTCAAATTGGGTTGTCTCTTTTGGGTTCCTTCTTAGACTCCTCTAGTTCTTCCTGATCCCCTAATTTGCCCTCTAACTAACCTCTAAGTTGGAACACTCACCTTCTCCAATTCCAATCTTGTTCGCCAAAGCCGCTAATAAGAGGTTCATATTGCGATTGATTTCTTCAACCTACTCTTTCAACCTTGAGAACCTCTCCTTTGCCGCGTCTCAAGGGTTGTTGATAGATTCATCAACCATGGCTAGGGTTTTACGACTTTCTGCTTAAACGGATCTAGATCCCCTCCAACTTACCAAAAAATACCCAAAGACACTTGCTCTGAATCCTGACACCAATATGATCCATAAATTGTCATAAGACAAATCGTCACAACAGATCTAATAAAAATTTACTGAAATCCGAAATTTATACTATAAGAATTACTTTTTCCAGCTCGAAGGAGAGGCTACTCTACTCTCTCTTTCTCTGAATGGAAAATAATGCAAATACAAAGGAGAGAGACGTATGGGCTGGGGACTACAACAAAACACAAACCCTCTTTGTTATGCCCTTTCTCTATCCTTTCTCAACTACTCTACTTAACTATGGAACAAAATGCACTAGAATAGAATCGAACGTCGTTTCCTCCTAGATGCCTGGTTATAGCACAGCCCAATAGCCATTTAGGGGTTAAATGTGACCCATTCAATCCTCAATGTGACTTACAACTCAAGTCTTCTAGAATCTTCTTCATCATGGTCATGTGGTTAACCCCTTTTCCATGAGTAATGGGTTGATGTGACATCCTCTCGAATCATGTTGGACAAAATCGGAAGGTCAAGTTCCAAGTGGCATAACTTTTGCATAAAAACTCCATTTGAAGTCTTTCTTGCGTTATTGAAAAGGTATATGAGTGAAGAACAACACCAGGAGGTCTAGTGCAAGCAGGACCTTTTGGACCCCAAAAAACTTCAAAAAATACCTCAAATGCCTCCAAAAGATTTAAAACCCCAATTCACCAAAACAAAATCTACAGGTAAAAATAGTCTTGTGAGTTGAATCCTCCATTATTTCCACTCTGAAAGCATTGAAATGGATAACAAATAATATAATGATCCAATCCAGATCATCAAACAATGAAATATGCACCAAGGACTCGCCTCACTACAAATGTTGTTAGGGAATATGCAGCCAAGAAACCTTGATCCCTAGATATTGGGGTAAAAATGTGGCCATTAACCATCATTCACAGATTTCTTAAGCAAATATAGAATGCACCACAAAACAACCCATGGCAAATTGAGGGAGAAGGGAGGGACTTGGTAGGCGTGGAGTAGGTTATTTTGGATTTTAACTCTTAATCAATTAATTTTAAAAATATATCTATAATATTTGAGCTAAACGATTAAAAAATCTTTAATAGTAAAAACTCATCTTTTTTGGGTTCTCTCAAGCTCAAGTAGTCATTAGCCATACATGAGATCTATTTATCAAAGTTGGTGAGCTCACAGGTTCGACTCTCTTGATCCCCTGCGTCCCCTGGGGTTAGGCTCTGATCTCCAATTACCATCCGTGAATCATGGGGAAGGTAGTTGCGAGTTTTCTGCAAGGTTTTCCTTGCAAAAAAAACTCCCTTTTCAATAAATATAGCCTTGTTGATTTCACCCTGAATCTTTTTCCTGGAAAGTTGTTAGTGAGATGCTCTTTGTTAGACTTCATACTTTACAAAGAGCAATGTGTACAGCTCCTAGGCATACCTGATACAGCTCATACACAATATGTTAGAATCTAAGCAGACCACTATTGTGATAGACAACATTGAAAACATATCAACACATGCACATAATCAACTTCTTATAAAATTAAGAACTCAGAGCACCAAATTTCTTTTCACAAGGACTATTGCAATCAAATGCAAATTCCTGCCTGTGATTCGTAGAAATTCATCACCTGTACTCCATTTTTTTAATTGGGTGCAAACTTTGTTGCAAAACGAATGCATTTTCTAATGGCTGCAAACTTCGTTGTAAAATAAGTGCATTTTCTAATGGGTGCAAACTGTTGTTGAAAATGAATGTTGTTTCAACATTATAAAGCATAGACAACACCATCGATTAAAAATATGCACGTTTTCCAATTGGCAATCCCTGTTAATTAAAAAACTAAAGTTTGGTTTTACATTAAAGATCACAGCCGCATTTTGTAGAGCAACAATTGACTGGGATAAGACTACAAAACTTCATTGTCAATTAGTTAAAAGGCAAAAAATATAAGTGTAACTCAATTTTCTCCTTTACATCACTTCTTGGCACACAACACCGATCAAGATTGTCAACAATGGAGCAAAGTTTGCCTGCAACATCAAATGGAAGTGTCTCTTGCCCACAAGCCTGAGTCACAAGGGTTTTCAAAGCAATGTACAGCACGATAGGTTTTAATCAAAAGTTTATGACACAATATGACGCATTGTTTCTAACAGATTTGGGCCAAACCCCATCTTGCCAACGCAAATAATGTGTTTTCATCTGAATTAAACGGTCTAGCCATGCTCCATATAGCTGAGAGCTGCAACGTCCACCATATTAGGTTTTAATCATTTATGACAGAATATGGTGCAATCTTTCAAACGGATTTGAGCCAAATGTCATCTCAAGATTGCCAATGCAAAGACTCTGTTATCATCTGAATTAAACGGCCTAGCCATGGTCCATATAGCTGCGAGCTGCAACCATCCAGCAAAAGCTTACAATTATACCTCCAAGTCAAGCTGCAGCGACCAGAACTTGACGCAAATGAGGAACCTAAAAACCAACATAAAAATGTCCGCGTTCTCTCCAATATCTTGATTTTGACGAATGGTCACTGTTTGGGCCTTGAAACTTCTAGGAACTTTCCCGATACTGTAACTTAAGACATTTATTAGCAGCCAGTTGAAGATTAATTTCTAAATATGCATTTGCAGCCTGACCTTAATCACTCTTTATAAATTGATTTGCAACTCTGTTTGCACCAACGAGAAAACCAAGATGCCTGCTGTCCAATATTACTGATTTCTTCTCGCCATAATTTCCTCAATATTCTCTCTTGAGCCATTAGAAAACTGCATGTCTATATCCCCCGTAGACCTACCAATGGACTGTGTATCTTCAAATGCATTGTCCCCCTTAAACCTACCAATGGACTGTGAATCTTCAAATGCATTGGCCCCGTGCCCCAAAGAAACTTGTCCAGGTCTTTCAGAGGTCTTTTGGCTTAAATTGGCAATCTTTTCTGAAGCCAGATTTGCATCCAATCTGACGCTTCTTTCAAGATACTCCCTTGTGACTTGCTCATCATCTTTGTCCTTCATATAATGCACCAAGCTCTCATCATAGGTAGCCTTTCTAGGACTCAACATTATCAAGTTTACCAATTTCCTTCTAGCCAAATACAGACGATTGGGCTCTATCAACTCCCCCTTCTTATAAGCCTCCCTGAGAAAAATGGTATGAAGCTTACCTTTGTTGCCGCGAGTCGAAATATAGAAAATACCTTGATACTGCAGGAGGAAATTCTTCAGCTTATTAGGCAAATAGAAAGAGTGCCTCAAATGGGCAATCTTCTCCAATGTAATCTTCTTCTCAACAGTGAGATTCAGGAACTCGTGGATTGTAGCAACCACTCGTTTCTCCAAACGCCTATGGGCTTCGAGGGACCTGAGATCATGCCTGCTTATGTCTTCGTAGGGAGACCAATAGGGCAATCTCTGCCAATTGAATACAAATATTCTATAAGCCTTGCTGATCTTAAACCCTGGGGGGAAATTGACAATAAATGAAAACCTAATATTTTCTTCACTCTTACCGCGTTCTCTGTACTCCTGCTCTCTTAGTTTCTCTATGGCGCACAGACTCAATTGAGGATCACGCTCAACAATCTCCAGATACTTGGTCTTGGCATACTTTGTCTCCTCGCCTGTGAGGCAAAAGTAGTGAGGGTTTTTCATAATAATGGAGCTTTCGAAATCTTCGGGCATACCAAGTTCCTGGCTCATGTGTTGCACATGCTCCAACCGGACTCTGCCACCAGCGGTCATCATCAGAAGCTTTCGGAGCCTGGTCACTGCCTCTTCTTTCTGTGCCTCCAAGGCCGCCTTTTCTTCTTCTATCTGCTGGAGAGCAGCCGAGGTTAATCTGCACCACAGCAGCCTTTGAACAGGGTGCTCGAATATTTCGAAAATGTGGGGGAATTTGAGGACGAAACCGCCCGACTCGAACATCTTCATGCCGTGTCGTCGGGCGAGAGTGTCGAGCCTTGCGATGCAGATGGATTGGTTAGGCTGAGATAGGATTATCTTCTGGAATTTCTCTACGTTTCTCACCTTCTTATAGACATCCATGTAATCATCAAAGGCGTGGTCTCTGGTCCTCACTTTCACATTCGCCTTCTGGCTCATGCTTCGCCCCCATTGCCATTGCTGAGTCCAACATTGGACAATCTTCATTGCCATCCATGGTCGTCTTCCTGTCATGGTCATGGGTATAGCTTCAGCCCTCTCCAATAACTACGGCCCTGGGGAGCTCAAACCATATGGGTCGAGGAGAAGATAGCGAGACATACAGATGATGGAATAAAAAATGCACCAGTTTATGCAATTTTCCACATTCCTCGAATTTGATATAACGTCACTGGAAGGCAGGTTCAAGGTTTTATGTGTGTTCAATAGGGAATCGATTAAGGAGTAGCGAGGAGTACCTGGCCTCCGAGCTGCAGTGCGGAATCGCAGAGGGGTAAGCCAGCACAGCGGAAGCGCAGCGCAGAGCGGGTAGTGAGTATCAGAGCTTGAATGGGGCGCGGGTGACCATTTCGAATCGGCGATTCTACTCCCCGCATGAATTCCAGCTCATCCCCGATCGGTCAGGGATGTCAGGCGCGCATCCTGTTTTTTTGTCAGGGAATGTCAGGGCGGTCAGGGAGGGTGGCAGAGAAAGAGGGTGGTGGAGCTCAGAGATGGTGGTGGAGGAGGGAGAGATTTTCGGTAGCCGGAGCCGGACAATTTTCCGGCCGATGCCGAAAAAAGGGCCATTCTACCGCCTAGGTAGACTACTCCGGGAAAAAATGTATTTGAATTTCAAAGAGATCAATTAGGCATTGTAAATGCCTCTACTTGTAACAGTTGAGATTAGGAGGGGATGTTCAGATATTAATCTCACTATCTGCTAGGAGTCATCACATTTATTTCCATTTTCTGCTAGGTGTCACAATCAGTTCAATCTTACTTCAGTTTAGTCAAGTTTCACTCCAATAATTTATTGTTGATGTTTTCTATGTATTCTATTTAACTATTTTGAATATTTAGAAGAGAAATATTTGCACCACACTTTCATTTTTCATTCTTTGTCAAAAACTTATTAAGAAAAAAACTTATTAAATTGTCCAATATAAAACATTGATTTAAAATTATGAATATTTTAAAATTACATACTATAACTTATTAAGTCGCCAAAGGGTAAATAACGTCATTTCATATATTAAATAAAAGATTAATTTCTTCAATTTCCAAAAAGAATATAATCATGTAATTCCAAAAATATATGATCATGTATCATTTATATAAACCATTTTCATCCCACCAAGCTCTACATTTTAAGATGCAGGGTAACATGGAATGCACCGTGAAAACAAAAGTGATATATGCGTAAGTATCATGCAATGCATGATGATGGTAACAACAAAACTCATGTAAAGTACCATATAAACAAGAAAAATAGTCATCTTGTTTCAAAATTTATAAAACAAAATAGCATTGCACCATGCCTCTATTAAACATGAATTATTGTAAAGCGAACTAAACAAATCTATTATATTAGCCTATATCCATATTTAAGTCTATGTTTGCATATTCAAGTTACATATATTTGATAAATAGCCAATAGCACCATGCATTTATTGGCCATTGATGATTGTCAAATCAATCAAAGAGATCTATTACTTTAGCCCATATCTATCTAAAGTTTAGTATATAAATTACTAATATTAGATAAATAGCTAGTATCAAACCATGACTAAACACATAGCCATGTCTTACCAATAAAAAGAAAAAGGATCCATCTTTTATCTAAAACATGGAAATGTTAAAGGAAAATGGTGTATAAAAGATTTAAAAAAAAGTCTCAGAGATGAGGCGAACTGGTTTGGTTCCGATTATTATTATATTATAGTTCATATTTTGAAAATATGATTTCCCTCTACAATCTGGTCATGAATTACAACTACACTATTATTTTCATTATAATGAGGATAGAGTGTTTCAGGGAGTTTTTCTTTTTCAAAAAGAAAAAATCAACATATTTTCTATTATATTTAAGATTGTTTACATATCACAATATTTGCATACTATATTTCACATATGCACTAGAAATACCAAGAATATACAAGATAATCTATGTATCTCATGTATCACCTATCATAAAGATATTCCAAATATAAAAACATATCTAGTTACATCCACTACATATTAATGATGTTAGATTTGGAATAGAAATTGCCAAAATGTTTTTATGTTATATGAAAGTGCTCATGCACAGTGGATTTTCTACGTCCCAATATAGCAGTCGTTGATGTAGGCTCAGTAGATAATCTTGCCCAGATGATATTTATGGCCTACTTGTGATAAAGCATCAATAATCTCATTTTGCTCCCAATAAATATGTGTAAATGTCAACCCACCAAATAGTCTAACCATGTTACCCAATCCTTTGCATCCAATAGGAGAACATATGAGGATCAAAGGAAATCTTGCCCACAAACCAGTCAATAACCACTTTAGAGCCCCCAAATACATCCATCACCTCAATCGATAACCATTTGGTGCAGTATAATACACTCCATAAAGCAATAATCTTTATCCTAATGTATATGTCCACCCCTCTGTTTTAGAAAAAATGAAAGTATCAGCGAGACTTTAATTCGATGTAAACATCACTGACACATATATTCTAATTTGTAGCCCCATCAAAAAAACCCCACAAGGTATTTGTTCCATATGTACACCACATTGATGCATCTCACCGATCCTTTGTTAACTATAGTACTAGTCTCGTTGAAGTATGAACATATCTTGAGGTTGGTTCACTCAATATCCAATGGATAGTGATAAAATATGAATGCATTAATGCATCTCCAAATGTCCCACATAATATAGAAAGGAAGGGTACAAAACTCTTTGTAACCCATCCTCCAATATTGTATACATTCATCCACGAAAATTTTGTCCCAATCAGCAGTAATTTTTAATATTTTGTGTTATCTCTTTTACCGCGCCTCTGCATTAGAGCATTCTTTGAAACAAGGTCCATCATCGAAGGCTAATGAGAAACTGGGGTAGACTAATGAGTCGAAAATTTACCATTTAAGTTTCATGCCAGCGAGACTACTCCGACCGACCCACGCCAGCCAACTAACTGTGGGTTCACCCCTCTCCATCTTTGTCTACCCACCTTCTCTGTCTTCGTCTTGACTACCCTTCTAATAATAAATTTTAAATTTTAAATTTTGAAAATATAAAAGTAAATATATTTTTCAAAATAAACCAAAAAAACTAAAAATTAATTAAAATATGGTTTGGACAGATTTATATAGAAATATTATCTTGTTCGATTAACTATAGTGTAAAGTAGAAAGACATTGAAATGATCAATAGGAAACTTCAACCAAAATAAGAGTAAATTGAATTGAAACAACTTTCCAGTTTCATTAACCAAAACTAAAAACTCTATCATTCTTTAAACAACTGCCAAATTACAAAAGTATATCCCAAAATAGTCTCTATTCCCCCAAAGTACAGTGAATATGATCCTGATTACATAAACAAGATACCATACCAATGGGTTTTTCAGAAACCAGAATTTCAGTCTTAATTTATAGCCCCTTGTTCAGTGGATGTCAGATTCAGTGTGAACAATTTCTTATGTCATCGGAGCATGCGAGCTCTGTGAAATTTATTAGCATGTCAGCTATTCACATTTCTTTATTATGTCCCAACGGAGAGTACCAGTTGTAAATATGTTCCGTTCAAATTGATTTACTCGTCAAATCCCCTTCTCGGTTAATTTTATCGATATAAAAAATAATTTTATCGGTATATGCCTTTTTTTTTAAGCTTCTCATGTTTGACACAGCTTCCCCTTCTGAAAATGACAGCCATAAAACATACATGTATTTTCCCGTCTGAAAGTACATATAACGGGGGATTGCCAGGGGTAAATATGTTCGGCTTAGGTTGATTCAGTGGTCAGAACGTCTTCTCTGTTAACTTTTAGGTTGATTCAGTGGTCGGAACGTCTTCTCTGTTAACTTTTAGCAGCGTATATATTTTTTTCCGAGAGGCTCCCTCTAAGAAATGACAGCCATGAATCGTACTTGTTATTGTAGATATATGTCTCATACATTATCCTTTACGACTTGGCGTGGGCTGGCTTCCAAAATGGTAAATTTCATATTCTTCAAACACTATTATTTGTGAGACATTGTGCTTTAAAAATCAGGCATAGGTTTTTTTTAATATTTCTTTAATGATGAGTCATTTTTCTTTATAATAAAAGTGAATGTGAAAATTTGTTTATATGAAAAAATAAAATCGATACACATGGGTAATACAAATGTAGAATTTTCAGACAATTCCTCGCAGTAACACTTTATTTCTTCATTAAAAAAGTTCTTCTAGTCTCTAATGAATGATTATATTCTCATTTAATCAAATTAAATAATAATAAGTGAGTCATGCATATCCAAAAACTTATATCAGAAATTGTCATGTGTTTTTTATAAGTGAAGAGAGATTAGATTAGATTTTGTCTAATCAAATCATACAATAAATTCTCAGGTTTAATACTTTCTCTTTTTAAAACAAATTGGTTTTTGATATCCGTTCCCATGATCAATGCAGTTTTGACCAAACAATCATAGTACACAATGCATTTTTAGGGCTTTGGGTTGGGATACGGTGAATTTTGTATATATATATATATATGTCTCATGTTCAATGTTGTTTTGACCCAACAATAATAGTACACAATGCATTTTTAGGGCTTTGGGTTGGGATATGGTGAATTGTGTATATATATATATATATATATTTTTTTTTTTTCAAATTCAAGTCCAATAAAATGGATTTGTATACTAGCTAATATAGTTGTTTGAATTGAACCAATTAGATTTTAAACAAATAAATTTATATATAATAAAAAATAATAAAATTTAATTATTAATATTAAACTATAATAGGCAACTAAAAAATTGAATGCTAGAGAAATATAATAAGTATTTTCAATTATTACGAACAATATAGCCCTTGTTCAAATGTGATAGTTGGTTCATACATTTCAAAGTTCAATAATTAAACTAAGTTGCAGGAAACACTAACTATACGACCTTGTTCTATTATCAAGATAGAAACAAAATTTATTCACCTAAAATTATAAGTTTATGCTAAAGAATAGATACAAACGAGATAAGAACATCCAATTAAAGAGATCCCCACAAAACTGATTTTAATCTCTCCTAGGAAATGACAACTGTTTCGATTCAAGACAGTGTCCATGACTAACATTGATATATTTGATCATAAGTCTACTAAAGTTTCAACAAAAACACACATTCATCGGTGTTCTAGAACCCTCCAAACACTCCAAACACAGGCCTAGAGCACTTCCAAAAACAGTAAATTCCACTAATACTCTCCAAACCCATAAAAATATCTGAAAGAGCTTCCAATGGAAGAGACAAAAGAAGTAACAAAACAAAAATAAGCAGCGTTATGTATACTAGGGCCAGAAAATATTGTTGACATGGAAGGCACGCACTGAAATATGAGAATTAAAATACTATGGAAAATCAACGAGTTTCCTGAACTCTATCTTCTGCAATATCTCTGCTTCCTCGCTCCAAACAACAAATATTTTTGCCAAAGGTAGAAAAAATAAGGCACAACCATTGTGATTCACTGCCATGTCCATGCAAAACCTCAACCTCCTCAATTCTTGCTCATCTTCCACCATTTTAAATGGAGACCATTTCTCTCCTATTTCATCTATACTAAGTTCCCATAAAGAAAGGAAACCCGTACAAACTAACACTATATGCCCATAACAATTGTGGCACCAAGTGTTGGTGGTAAGATGCCAACTAGTATGTTATCTGGCCCGCTGATTACGTTCCACTGTTTCTGTTCCCCATCGAATGAAACTATGCTTAAATAATCCCCGCCATGTAATTCATTCAACCAATAATATCTCCCATTCGAATGTATGCCTTCTCCTTGAGGTCGTACTAGATTGTCCACACTTGTTTATGATTGACTCCACTTGTTAGTTTTGGAATCATACATCTCTACCACTATAAATTTTCTTGAAGTAGAGTGCCTTTCTGACCTGACATCTGCTGTAGAATTCCTTCCAATGATGAGGTTACAGCATGTTGTGCGTGTATTAAAAACTAGACTAATGAAATCCCACGCTGAATCTTCAAAACGCTCTGGAAGTTCTATCTAGGTTTGGGTGATAGGATTTCATATATAAATTTCTTCTTTTCCACTCCAACAACAAAGTAGGTTCTTGCAACAGGCCACCACAACAACAGGGCTTGGAAGAAAATCCAAAGAGAGACTCTGAAATTTGTAGCCCCTTTCTATACTAATCCATAGGTTTTTGACGTACAATGGTTGAGATGAATCAAGGGATGTTAACTATTTCCTTCCCTGAACATTTAGAAATGCCTGACTAGAGGAAACTGCTATGGTGGCCACTAAATCTCTGAACTCCACAGATTGAAACATTTCCTTACAAGTTTTGAAAACTGCACGAAACCTCACAATGCTTTCCACACGTAGTCTTGCTAGAATCTCCATTAACAGGTCATGCATTAATCTCTTCCATATCTCCTCTTTCATTTCCATCTTGCTTTTCCCTTCCATATGTTAAAATAAGATAATTACTCCTGCATGACGAGTTAGCTAAGAATAGAGATTCAGTTAACTGAGTGATTACATGATTGAGTGTTTGAGTGTTGAGTCAAGTGAGTTAAGTGATAGACTACTTTGAGTGTGAGATTGCATGTAGTTGCATGTCAAGATATTTTAGGCAGTTAGCTAGTTGGAAAAGGTTTAAATACCCTTCACCAAGTTCATTGTAATCATTATGTTTTGTGTGATCAATAGAAGAGCAGCAACTCATGTTTTATGTGTGAATTGTGTTTTGTCTTCCCTTCCTTTCTAACAACATATTCATGAAAGCGTGTTGGCTCTAATTTTATTATTATAAGTGAAATTTCCATTCATACATACACCATTGATGACCACTATCCCTAATAGTGGAACATTACAGTGAAGAAAACCTGCTCCTCCAAATAAGTATACTCTCTCTATGCTACGAAGAAGCTAAGGCTCTTCACAATACTCCCAAGCTCTTCTTAAGCCTAAGCCTAGCCAAAAGCTTGGCTCCCAAAAGCCTGTTACATGAGTTATGAGTTTCTATTTATAACAAGAGGGGGTGACTCTTCAATTCTCTTTTTTGACCTTTGGACTACCCTCATGACTCTTCAACTTCTTTACAAAATGACTCATTACATTACATCATGACTCTTCATATTCCAATATTGACACTTGGAATTTCACTTACGACATAATTACAAATAATATTACAATTTACACTAATACCCATATAAGACAAAATATGGTAGAGACAAGTTGACAACCTAACAAGACAAAATGGTATGATGCTTGAGTGTGGGAACACTATAGTTCGACAACTTCCACTTGATGCTTCTTGGTCATGTATCGATTCCAAGCTTGGTACTGTGCGATGACATCCCCAAACTGCATGTTGGTGTCAGGTTGGAAGCAAACTCTAGCATCCATAACATCTAGACACAATGATTTGGAACTAGTCTTAAGTTCTTTCTTGAATAGGAGAAACATGGTTCTGATCTAGATGAGACCATTGATCTAGTTCTGCATGTTTGTCTATTCAACTCTAAATCCTCCTTGGTGGAAAGCAGTCTCTACTGCTCCAAGTACTCGTCAATCTCCTTCTTGGGTTGGTGTTTGCGTTTAGCTTCGGTGAATGAGCTAGCTAATGGGATATTTTGGGTTCTCACCATGAAATCCAAACTATTGTACAACCATACATATGGGGCTTGAATGTTTACAATGGGTGAGGTGAGTTTCTTGATGTTTTGAATCAACGTTCAAACTCTTGCTTTCTCCAGCTCTGCCTACGGCTTCATCTTCTTTATCAAAGTAAGCGATGCCCCTTTGTATCACATTGTCCATTATTGCAAGACAATGATAACAATTTTCACATTCCTAAGAGTCTTGAAAAATTCCTCACTATACTGATGCAAGCTATGTAAGTGTACAACTGCCTTATGTATGGTCATGAGCTCCTGAATGGTCTCTCCAAGCATTGATACTTCACCAAGTATTGCTGTTGTCATTCCCCCCCAAGTAGACCTTTGCAGAGACTGCATTTTGTGCTGTTGTGTAGAGCTGTTCTATCTCTTTCCAGGAAGCCTAAAGATTTTGTACCAATTGCTTACTCTCGCCCGTAAAAAACTGAGTGTTTGATCTCGGCACACCTGCGAAGGCCAATTTGGCTTCAACAGACATTTGAATTCTCGCTGGTGTGTGCTACTATCACCCTTCTCTAATAAATGTAGGTGTGCATGATCATCCGAAAAATGCTTTCTCCACGCTTGTATAATCATCTTTTGAAGTTCATTATATAACAGACTGTACACATCCATTACCAGACCATCATCAAGAGGAACTACATTTCCTTCCTCACTCGGTGCTAACTCTACGACTGGAGGTTGTGGAGACTGAAAGGTCAACATATTCATCCCACTGTTCCAGTTCCAACTCCATGTCCACAACTTCAATCAATTCTTCAATCTGCTGAGCAAGCTCCCAATCCTGCATCTTTTCACTCTCTCCTTCTGCTGCTGGCTAGTTCTGTTCTTGCTCTTCAACTTGAATTGGCACTACTTCTTCTATCATTGCACCTTTCCTTTCTTATTCTTCCTGCTTCTATTTCTCCTATTTTTCTCTCCTTCTCTATTCCTGTTCTTTCCCCAGTTCTTGTTCTGTTTTCTACACCCTTAGTTCTATTTCCCGCAAACTCTATTTTCTCTCTTCCTCCACTCTAGTCTCTCTATCCTCTTCTTCCTCTTTGCTTCCACTGTCAAAGATTCTTGCATAAGGATTGAATCCACTTTCACTCTGCAACTTTGTTCTCCCTCTGGACTATCATCAACCTTTCTCTTTCCCTTATCCTACAAGGGATTGCTGCTTTTTGCTAGTGCTGCTTCCGGAGTTGTTCTCTAGATCTGCCCCAAGGCTCTTTGCTGAAAGATCTTCATTAACTTGCTGCCATGTTAGTGTTGACTCTTTTTCTATAAACAGTTGAGTGTTTGCATATACTGACGAGTCTACTGGTGTTTGCTCAACTACTTCCCTAGTACTGCTTTTAGTGGTCCCTATTGAAGAAACTCTCTTTGGTGTCATGGTAACAATGATTGATGGGAGAAAGTGCTTCACAAGTGTGGTACCCATGGGACAAAAATAACACTCAGGGAAACAAACATTAGCTTCAACAAATCTACCTTCAAAGCATGATAAAGCAGCAAACCGGCCATCTGATGGGAAATATTGCACAATTTTCAATGGCAAGAGGGATTGGTTGCCTGTTGGAACTACGCACTGCAGATTCCCAACAACCAAGAATGAATCTTGAGGCTTGGGACAACGAAATGCACATTCCCGGCCTGGGCAAAGACTTAGACAGACTGCACATTGTGCAGTTTTAGTGGCCAAGGTGAAATGCTGACCCCTGGAACTATGAAATGCGCACTTGGAGCCAACTTGTACTGCACATTGCATAGTTCTAGAGGCCAAGCTTGTGGTTTGAACCTTAGGATTGCACAACACCCAACTCGGTAAGGAAAAATCGGCCAAGGAAAGGGAAAATTTTCCCAAGGGAAGTGTGAAAAAAGAGCAAATCTAAGTGAGATTGACTGAATATCTGACTAAGTGTGAATGAATCATGATAAACCAAGTGCATAAACTAAATGAATAGGAAGAGAATGAAATTAGTGAGGAGAGTCACCGCAACGATGACCGTTAGTGCAAAAACAAAGAAACCAATGTGACACTTGTGAAGGGCAAATGATAATTTGAAACTACACTTCTACAAGATAAAATATGCTAAAACACCATCAAACATGAAGAGAAATAAGCGAAACAACACTCACACAAGAGAAACAAAAAAAAGCGATAGAAAAAGTGACAAAAGACGATAAAAGCAAAACTCACCTGGATAAGTAATGAAAAATCCACTGAAGGTTCCTTGATCTCATCGACTAAAAGAAATGCAAGATTCCCATAAAGAGAGGGAATAAATAGATAACCAAGCATTGAAAGTAGTACAACTTCCTCTTGTATTTCACCGAGCTTGTCTGAGAAGCCAAAGATGGTCTCATGCAGAAGCTAACCTATAACTAAAAAGAAAACAAACGAAAGGAAAGAATAAGAGTAAAAGAAAAAAAAGTAAAGAAAATCAAGGAAACAATAAAGAAATTCAAAAATACTCCTACTCCTAACCTAAACAAAGCATAGGCCAAATTTACATAAAGTGATACTTCCAATGGAGCCACTAGTGCATTGGCTGGCCTGTGTAGCTGAGGGAATGCGTGTCCAAAAAGATATACAAGCATACCAATAGAAAAAAAAGATAAGACAATACAAACCAAAATGTTCAAAGTTTGAAATAACCCGCTGAAAAATAAAAATGGAAAGCGCATGAAAGGAACTTTGTGGATATCCCATGGTGCTCAAAAACAATTTGAGTCGAAGACATGCAGGCACAAACTTTCGAACTTGAAAGATGAGCGAACATGAAGAAAGAAGAAAATTTCCATTTTGCAACAATGCTCATTACGTACAACTCCTCCAATGATTGAGCGATAGGATCGTGTGATACAGATGGAGGATGAAAAAATTGTAAAATAGATTGATTTTCAATGTGTACAATAGAGTGATGAGGAGCCTGGAAAGATTCAACACATTTATGATCGAAAGTGGAATTGACCTCAAGGCTACGAGAACCTAACATAACCATCAGCTTGGGCTTAATTTCCTTGACAACTTGGGGATGTTCCAATTCATCAGAAGATGGATCATCGAAGATCGATGGCTTAGAAAGATCGACAGTGGAAGAATAAGAATCATGACCAAATGAATCAATGCAAAGATCACGACATCCATGATCAGAAAGTTCAAGATTACAAATAGAGGTATCCTCATGATCTAACAAATCGTAAAGAGGGGATGATGGAGAACGAGAAATTTCACCCTCTATGTTCGCGGAAAGATAAGATAAGAGATTGAGAGGATCATGCATAAAATATTTTTCCTCTCCGCATTTAAATGAAAAACTAGCATTCCATGATTCCCGTGAATGATCAAAAGTAGTAACATCAAAAATTGAATTTTCACAAGATTGAACATGAATGGAAGAATCGTGAAAAATGTCAGGATAATGTAGAAGATGTGTAGATAGAAGGAGGTCATCCTTCACCGCATATTCTTGTTCAGAATCCCGCACATACTCATCAAAAAGGATATCACAGGTTGACTGTTCAACACCAACTCCATCGAGAACTTGATCCTCCTAAACATCACAAGATAAATTTGAAACAGGTGAACATAACACATCACAATCTGGAGGATCAGAGGGACCAAAGGATGGAGAACGAGGGGATAACACTTCATCACAACCATCAGAGTCATAGTCCAAACCTACGCTGAAATTCTGAGTATATGGGGTAGGATAAGATGGTGGTAGATCAACGGATTAATTCTCAAATTCTCCCACCTTGACCTGCGAAACTAGAGCTGTTTGATGAGAAGGGGATGAAGGGTCACTTGGAACAACAACCTTGTCCATCTCAGATTTAGAAGCTATAACACTGAGGTATGTTGGGATAGGTTCAAAAGATTCTAATTCGTGTGGATTTTCTGAAATGTGAACAAGATATAGAAATTTGTCTACCAAGAAAGACCAATCAATTTCATCTTCAGGAAATTCAAAGCAGTAATGGATGAAATGATCGTGAAAATCCTGAATGGATTCATTAGGTGCTTTTCACAATTTTAAAATTTTCTTATTAAGAGCTTTACAATCATATAAATTGAAAGAACGACATGACTCTATGAAAAGCTATTTGAAAGAGTGATTGGATTCATTAGGCAATGTGTTACACCATTCTCGCACGCACCCTTCGAATGTGAAAATGAAAAACCTACAACCAACATCCTCACAATAAATGTTATGCTTTATGCATAAATCAAGAAACTGTGTGGTATGTTTAAATAAGGTTGTTTCACCCTCGCCATTGAATTTTAGATTGGACAAGTCATCAATAATTCTCGCTGACACTTTCGTATTTGTGTGTCTAGAAAAACATGTCAGGGTTATGGTTTGGGGGGAAGTCATTAAATGTGTGAAAAAATTCAAAACAAACTTCAAGGGGTCAACTTGTCATCTGTCCCTCCTTCTAGTGCCAAAAATGTTGATGGTGTTGGACCCGCCAACCTAAGGGGATCTCCCTGATATGAAGTCCCAACTAGACCTCACACCATTTCAATTAGGAGTCCCAACAGTGGGTGGTAATGTTATTCCTTGAATGTGGAAACACGCAGAGGGAAGTATGATAACTTTGGGTGAGATAAAGTGTGTGACCTTGCGAAGAGTCAAGTGAGATGCATGAAGGTTCCAACACACGAAGGGAAAAGGAAGTGAGCCCCTTGGAAGCCTATAATAGTACACATCTTGAAAGGAACACACGAGCATAATGAAATCTGTGTTGCTGCCAACTTTGTACTGAGGAAAAAAACTAACTAGAACATTAAAAAGACAAGTAAAGAAAAGAATTATAAACTCGTGAGGAAAAAAACTAACTAGAACATTAAAACAAAAAAAAAACTCAGAAAGGAAAGTCATGTGGGTCAAACCCTTGTCACTGAGGACGGTTTTGACCTGCAAGCAGCGGGTCGATAGAGGTGCCCACCATGTCGATGTTGATCCCATCTAGTTTACCTGAGAACAAAATCAAAATGGAAGAAGTTAACGTAAAGGGAATACCCATTCCAAAGTAGATGGAGGGCACAAAATTTGTCAAAAAAATTACTTCATACCTGCTAATTTTCCAAGATGATTCCACAAAGATTGTTAAGGCAAAGGAACTTAGTTGGAAGGAAAAAAATACAGGATAGGAAAAAAAATGTCTAGAAGAGTTAACCATAGTAATTCATCATAGGTAAAATAAAACTAATAATTGAATAAGGCTGCGAAGAATCAATCTCACCTCCATGAAAAGACGATAGTAGGGTGGAGTAGTTGGGCTCCTCCAGAGTCATAAACGCGATCTGTATGTATCAAACCCTAATACACCAAGGGCAAAGCACTGCTCCGGTAAAGAATAAAATGAATAAAGACTCTTGACGAACCCTAGGGAAGTTACCCTAATGGAAAGCCAATTGAGATTAGTGGTAGATCTTACTTGACAGACATATGTAATGCCTAGATCATAGATCAATAAATAAATATATTAAAAATGTCGCTTTCAAATCCTCAAGGAATTGTACCAAGGTTCCAGAGGTTTCATATCATAAATCTTGTGGTAAACATATCCATACAAATCTTAATAATTCAAGTTTCTACTTTGTATTATCAACAGCCTCGAGAATTAAAAGTTCGTTGCACAAATAATATCCCATATACATAACCACCATGCAACATATACCATGGGTAACCCCCAATGAGAATGAATTAGGGTCGACTTGTAGTAGGCCCAAGGGAGGGTACCTTTATTAACAACAATACATATGGACAGGTGGGTTTCGAGTCAAGGCTAATACAAGAGTGTTTAGATTGAATGTATTATCTAGGAGACATGCCATTGCAAATCCTTTTTAATTGAAAGAAAATAATAAAGTGAGCATGTAATAATTTGAGAAATAAGAGGGAAGACAAAAATTCGAGCAATAATACTAGTAGTCATCATAGTAAGATAAACATTATAAGATATGTGTTTGTTGTAACTATAACCTATATTGGGGAAACCAAAAGGCTTTCCTTGATAAATAAGAACAATGTTCAATCATATAATATGGACAAATGTGAATGAATATTGAAAGTAAATTTGGTATGTGGATTTTGTAAACCTTCAAGCTATAAGATTCTTTTGTTTTTATAAAATAAAATAACTTGAGGTTAGGATTAGAGTCGTGACATAGTCCATATGAGGAATTTTCCTTATGATTATGGTAGGAACTCCCTAGCAAAAAGTGTCCCATGAGAATAGTGTAAGAGGAAAATGGTAGAGGAGGGGGACTCCTAGGGTTCCATTCATTTATCGAAAGATAAAGAGGTTAATAATGTAGATTTTAAATTGCAAGATAGATTTGGGGAGTTGGGGGAGGAAAGAGCGAGAGGGGCAATAGTTAGCTTCAATGGAAAAATTGTGTCACAATTTGCTTGAGGACTTGGTGTTGCGACCAACAACCAAGTTGAGTTCTTCGCTTTGTGGAAAGGTTTGGAAATGTCTCTCGCAAATAAAATAACTAGATTATTTTTTTTGGTGACTCAATGTTTGTCATTCAATAATTAATCAAGGCCAAGAAGGTGTCGTGCTTTGATCATCTTCCCATTCTTCAAAGGATTACTCTAATTGCTTCTCAATTTGAGCAGTTGGAGCATTTCCATGTGTAAAGGCATGTCTAAATTCAGCCACACTTGGTCAAGGTAGAATAGAGATGGATCAAGGTTTAGTTAATCATGCCTCTATCCCTTAATCATGTTTATAATTCCAAGACGTTCGAGCTCCATCCATAAAGATGACATCATTGGAAATTGTCTCATTTTGGGGCAAGGTCATTTGCCTCCCACTCATTCTAGTCCATGGCATGATTAAAGAGAACAAAGGGAAATGGGGTCCGACTGTCTTTCATTTTCTGTCCATGAATTTAAGATTTCCTCCCAGTGTCACATGCTTCGTAACAAATGGCTCATGCACATCAATTTCCTTTGCTCTGGGTGGTCTTTATATTTAATTCGTCTATTGTTGAAGTTGTTGGAGAACTCTGCGGGCATGGAGATTCACTCATTGTGCAGTGGGATGGAATTTATAGTGCCATCCTGCATATCCTAACTCACTTTCATTCAACTAGTTTAATGATAGCTTCCAAATCACAATTTATCCTCAATTTCCCAACTAACACATTACAAAACTTCATTCACTTACACCTCAATGCATATCTTAGCAACAATTTTATTGGGAGAATTTAGGTAGGCTTATATATATTTAAGAATATGCCAAGTTTGTCCCTAACGACCAAATAATATATTTCACTCTAGAATTCTATAGGTAGATATGGAATCTAGACCCATATTGAATGTTTGGAGATGTGTCCCACAATGGGTTGAAACATGGATTCCATTAATAAATTGTCATATTTGAAGCATCCCAAAACTATGTTACATCATTAAAAACTTTCAAGTTATCCATAGATATTTTAAAAAGGAAGGTGTTGAAACCCCTGAGAGCCAAGGAGGAAATATTCATGCTTTCTACGCTATTGATATTCCATCCATTTAGCAATCCTTTCTTTGTATATTGATTTACACGAAACCTTCCTATAAGGGATGTTTATGTGTATTTATTAACCATTTTAGAAAGAAGACTAGGACTAACTATGATCTAATCATACCCTCATCATTCTTTACAAATAGTTTCTTGGATCTAGTAGTAGAGATGGTATTCACCACGTGAGATGACTTATTTGGACTATTCTAAATACCAACTTTCATAAATTGTTGTTAAGAAATTGTATCATCTTTACTCTCCACTCCATCCACTCTTTTATCTCCTAGAATTTAAGCTTTAAAATTGTTGTATGAATAATACTATTAGTTAAGCCTTATAGAAGTATTAGATCATATTACTTTGCTTCATTTTCAATGTTATAAGCAAATTTAACATTAGTTTTATTGATAATTTTTAATTTGAAATTTCCCACCAATAACTATAATACATAATTACCCTAAAATATATCAAACATCTTCATCAACATGCTTATCACCAACATGCTTACTAAAAAAACTAAAACTTGAAATATTAAAATCACCATAATATTTATTTATTTATTTATTTATTTTTTTTTATGGTTGAATACTTCCTACAAAACTTGAAATATTAAAATCACCATAATATTTATTTATTTATTTATTATTTTTTTTAATGGCTGAATACTTCCTTCCTCTTTTATATATATGATAATGAATATTTTATTTTGAGATAATGAATATTTTTATTTTGAGTTATAAATTCTGTAAATTAAACCATTTTCTCACTATGAAAGACCACTGGTTGAATGCTTACTTTCTCGCAAGTCGGAGTGGTGTTGCCCGCGGACGCCGGAGGCCCGGAGAGATGGATCTGATCCGAAAGTGAATGCTAATGGAGTAACATGCATGCTACCATGGTACCATGCCGTTACCAATGATTAGTTTAGTGACTTGTTTTTAAGAATGGCCGCGAACAAAGAAGTTCCCTGGAGGCTGGTACTAAGAGGACCCCTTGAAGAGTCTTGAAATAAGTTTCATTATGTGAACAATATCGGCCAAAGGAGGTAACGAAGCGGCCACGTCACGATACAATTCTTAGATTATACTTATTCGTGATACCAGCTTGCGGCAAGTGGGCACGCAGAAAATATCGTAATAATCTTATTCGTGATACAGATGGTAACCCTAAAGGCAAGTGGCCAGCAGAAATGATTGTAACCGCGATAGAAACATTAAGGGATTAAGTTGAATTGTAAAAGTTATGGACGCGTGTTGCTGATAATGCCCGTGTGTGACCACATGACATGCAGAATAATAATTTTTTTAAATCTAAGATAATCGCTAACGGGTAATATCGCAATAATCTTATTCGTGATAGAGTTGGTAACACTAAAGGCAAGTGGCCAGCAGAAATGATTGTAACCGCGATAGAAACATTAAGGGATTAAGTTGAGTTGTAAAAGTTATGGATGCGTGTTGGCCAGCAGAAATGATTGTAACCGCGATAGAAACATTAAGGGATTAAGTTGAGTTGTAAAAGTTATGGATGCGTGTTGTTGATGATGCCCGCCTGTGACCACATGACACGCAGAAATTATCGCAATAATCTTATTCGTGATAGAGTTGTTACTAATCTTATTGGTAACACTAAAGGCAAGTGGCCAGCAGAAATGATTGTAACCGCGATAGAAACATTAAGGGATTAAGTTGAATTGTAAGAGTTGTTGATAATGCCCGCCTGTGACCACATGACACGCAGAAAATATCGCATTAATCTTATTCGTGATAGAGAGTTGGTAACGCTAAAGGCAAGTGGCCAGCAGAAATGATCGTAACCGCGATAGAAACATTAAGGGATTAAGTTGAATTGTAAAAGTTATGGACGCGCGTTGTTGATAATGCCCGCCTGTGACCACATGAGACGCAGAAAATATCGCATTGATTTATTCGTGATAGAGAGTTGGTAACGCTAAAGGCAAGTGGCCAGCAGAAATGATCGTAACCGCGATAGAAACATTAAGGGATTAAGTTGAATTGTAAAAGTTATGGACGCGCGTTGTTGATAATGCCCGCCTGTGACCACATGAGACGCAGAAAATATCGCATTGATCTTATTCGTGATAGAGAGTTGGTAACGCTAAAGGCAAGTGGCCAGCAGAAATGATCGTAACCGCGATAGAAACATTAAGGGATTAAGTTGAATTGTAAAAGTTATGGACGCGCGTTGTTGATAATGCCCGCCTTTGACCACATGACACGCAGAAAATATCGCATTGATCTTATTCGTGATAGAGAGTTGGTAACGCTAAAGGCAAGTGGCCAGCAGAAATGATTGTAACCGCGATAGAAACATTAAGGGATTAAGTTGAATTGTAAAAGTTATGGACGCGCGTTGTTGATAATGCCAGCCCGTGACGATGTGACTCTATTCGTTTGTAACAATGATAGAAAGTGAGAAATATCGTGTGTTGACAGCAATATAAGCGTAGGCACTCCAACCTAACCCTAATATACAATTCTTAGATTATACTTATTCGTGATACCAGTTCGCAACGCTTGCGGTCAGTGGGAACGCAGAAAATATTGTAATAATCTTACTCGTGATACAGATGGTAACACTTAAAGTGAAGTGGCCAGCAGAAATGATTGTAACCGCGATAGAAACACGTTATAATTAGCGACCACACTGACAACGACACAAATTTGAATGGCAGAATAGGTATTATCTCTTTTCTTGGCAGAGTTTTGAGCACGTATGCTCCTCCCTCTCCCTGGCAAGCTATAAGTAGCTGTGCTAGTAACCCAGTTCATCCACACACTGCATGCATTCATCCATTGATCCTTCCCCGCGTTTCAAACATCATGTCGTCTGTCCGTTTTCGCTTTTCTCTGTTTTTTATTCTCTTCCTTTCTTCATCCTCTACTCGCCCAATTCACGATGATCGGGTCTCGTTGTTGGAATTCAAGTCCCTTATTGCCAACGATCCTCAGCAATCCATGGTCGACTGGAATCCCAACAATCCGTTGTGGAATTGGACTGGAATTACTTGCACCCGGCGCCATCAAATGGACAGGGTCATTGCCCTCAACCTCACTGCCATGGATCTGCAAGGTTCCATTTCTCCTTCTCTCGGCAATTTATCGTTTCTCCATTCGATAGATCTTTCAAACAATGCGCTCCACGGTAATATCCCACCTCAACTGGGACGCCTCTTTCGTTTGAGAGAACTGTGGCTGTATTCCAATCAATTCGAAGGAAGCGTTCCCGGTAACCTTTCGAGTTGCCATAATCTGGTTGAGCTCAACCTCTCATTTAACAATCTGACAGGAAATATTCCTCTGGAGTTGGGTTCCCTTTCGCATTTGCAGCAGCTTATCTTAGAAGCAAATGAGTTCACAGGTACTATACCCTCCTCCTTTGGAAACCTCTCATCCTTGATTATTTTAAATATAGGTAAAAATGCTCTTACTGGTGCCATTCCGCCACAATTCGGTTTGTTTGAGAGGTTGCAAAAGCTTTATCTTTTTCAAAATGAATTGTTGGGAAACATTCCCACTTCTTTGTCTAATATTTCCACTTTGATGGATTTGAGAATTTTCACCAACAATTTAACTGGCAGCATTCCAGAAAATTTGGGCTTACTCAATTCTCTTCAATCCCTCGACCTTTCTAGAAATGACTTGTCCAGCAACATTCCTGCTTCTTTGTCAAATCTCTCCTCCTTGGTTGGGTTGGATATTTCTATGAACGAACTCACCGGCAGTATTCCACCCGAATTGGGTCTGCTGACTAATTTGGAAATCCTTCACCTTTTTAACAATAAACTGTCCGGTAAGATTCCCGCTTCCTTGTCAAATATTTCTTCTTTGTTTGAGTTGCTCATTTCTCACAATGAACTCATTGGCAATATTCCACATGAACTGGGTCTGCTCACTAGCCTACAAATGCTTTACCTTCAAGTAAATAAACTCTCAGGGACCATTCCCATTTCTGTGTCAAATCTCTCCTCTTTGACTGACTTCGAGGTTGCCATAAATAACTTAGTGGGGCACATCCCTTGGGAGTTGGGTAAGCTCAACAATTTGAATACACTCGGTTTACTTGGTAATCAGCTCAGTGGAAACTTACCAAATTCCATTGGAAATTGTTCGAAACTCGAAATATTGTCCGTAGGTTCAAACTACTATTTACAAGGGATTGTGCCAATAGAGCTAGGTAAGCTATCCCTTCTTAAACGACTAAACTTGGGTTTTAATCAATTTGAAAGTGGTGGTCTTACCAACATGCCTTTTATTACAGCTCTTTCCAATTGCTCTCATCTGGAAAAACTATACTTGGGAAAGAATAAATTCAGTGGAATTTTGCCATTTACCATAGGCAAACTTTCTCGCAATCTTTCTATCTTGGATTTACATGAGAACAGAATAGAAGGAAACATCCCTTTGCAGATTAGTAATCTTAGTGGTTTAACCTACTTGTATTTAAGAACAAATATTTTCAATGGTAGCATTCCATCTTTGAAAAGCCTTGTAAAACTAGAAAGATTGGATTGTGGATACAATCAATTAGAAGGAAACATTCCAAATGGATTTCAACCATTGCAACATCTTGGTCTCTTAGACCTTAGTGGAAACATGCTTTCTGGAAGAATTCCAGATTCCTTGCACTACCTTAAACAACTAAGAAGGCTTTTTCTTCATCACAACTTCTTATCTGATAAGATCCCCGCCTCTTTAGGAGAGTGCAAAAATTTGGAATTGCTTGACTTGTCTCACAATAGACTTAGTGGAACCATACCACATGAAATCTTCGGTCTTTCTAATCTACAATTCTATTTGAATTTGTCATGGAATTTATTAGAAGGCTCGTTGCCAGCTGAGATTAGTAAGGTTGCAATGGCTCAAGCTATAGACATTTCTACCAATCAATTGACTGGCCACATTCCAATTATGCTTGGAGATTGCATTGAACTACAATCATTGAATTTATCTCAAAATACTTTCCAAGGTTCTATTCCAGATTCTCTTGGAAAATTGCAAAATCTCATGCTCCTAGATCTCTCTTCAAATTCCTTATCAGGTACAATACCAGTTGCACTTGAGAAATTGAAAATGCTTCAATACTTAAATTTGTCTTTTAATGAGCTCACAGGTGAAGTATCAAAAGGAGGATTTTCTACAAATCAAACCATATGCCTAATAGGAAATCCTAGTTTGTGTGGACCAGAAGCATTTTCATTACATACATGTTCGACATCAAGTGGTCATTCTAAAGTTCTAAAAAAATTGTTGCTGCCGATTGTTGGTTTTGCTCTTATATTATTCTGTATAGCTTTATCATTCCTTTGGAGAGGGAATGTGCAAATACAAAACTTTAATTTTGCACAAGCTATTTTACAAAAGGTAGAGCATCGAAGGATCTCATATCAAGAGCTTTTTAAAGCAACAAATGGATTTATTGAGGCCAATTTGTTGGGGAAGGGTAGTTTTGGATCAGTATACAAGGGAATTTTGAGTGATGGCACACTTCTTGCTGTGAAAGTTCTCAATCTGCAAAATGGTCAAGTTGAGAAAAGTTTTGAAGTAGAATGTAAGGTGTTGCAAAATGTTCGTCATCGAAATCTTGTGAGAATCATAACCTCATGTTCCAATCTCCATTTCAAAGGTTTAGTGTTTGAGTTTATGTGTAATGGAAGCTTAGAGGAGCATTTATATCCTGATAGAGATGACAATGAAGGTGATAAAGTATGTGAAATGAGATTGGAAACACGATTAGACATTGCCATAGATGTGGCCCATGCCATGGAATATCTTCATCATGATTCTCCTGTGCAAGTAGTGCATTGTGATATAAAACCAAGCAATGTGCTTTTGGATGAAGACATGGTAGGCCATGTAACAGATTTTGGGATTGCAAGATTAATTGGTGCAACCTCTAGTGATTCACTTACTTCAACACTTGCTTTGAAAGGATCCATGGGATACATTGCTCCAGGTATGGATTTTCAAAACATTGGTTCTACTTTCTTAAATATTATTAATATTTTTGTATAAATTGGTAAAAAAATTTGATTCTGCAATTATCTTCAATGCAGAATATGGATTGGGTGAGACAATTTCCATCAAAGGAGATGTTTATAGCTACGGCATTATGTTATTGGAAATAATTACTAAAAAGAAACCAACTAGTGACATGTTTGTTGGAGAGTTAAGCTTGCACAAGTGGGTTAACTCAGCATTTCCAAATACACTAAAGGATGTCATTGACAATAGTCTTCTTAATGAGAGGGATGGAGATGCATTTGAAGAAAATGATGTATACAAATGTCTACATTCTTTGCTACATCTTGGTTTGTTTTGTTCAAAAGACTCACCTGCAGAACGACCAACCATGAGGGATGTGGTAATGGTGTTAAAAAGAATCAAAGAAGATTTGGTGGGAAATACAATTTTTTCCAATAGAGCAAGGGAGAGTATATCCAATTTGCTTAACAATACAAATGCAGGAAGAAATGTTGCAACTACATCAAATGATCAAGGTTCTTCTACATTTTAGTTTGTTTATGAAAATTGCAACTTCAAAAGCTTCCATTTTGGTGATGTTCTTCCCATGGGAAGATTTATATTACTTTTAGTTTCTCAAACAACTATTAGTTAGTTTAATATGATATTATATATGTGTGATCACATTTAAAATAAAATCTATGCATATGTATAAAATATTATATTAGTTGGATTGCAGTTATATATTTGTTTTATTGTGTGGTCAATGACGTCAATACTCATATGCATGTTGTAAGCTTCCATAGATGCCCATACCATCAATTGCAAAGACTTGTGTAAAGTAAACTGCAAAACAAGCTAGTAAATCAAATTCTAAACAACAACGTCAACGTGAAAGCAAACCAAATTGGAAGAAACAGAATTTTCAAATGAAAAAAGGTGAACACTGGTTATTGACTACATGTAAAAGATTCGATTTTGATCCCTGTTGATCTCGAAACATGAGTGAAGAAGGTAGAACACTTTGTTGTATAGTAATATTTTTATGCATCAAACAGCCACTGCAATTTCTATTGACCACGACCATATGTCTCTTCTTCATTTTAGTGGTTCTTCACATGGTTACAAAAATGTTATTTCTAAGGATCTCTTTCCAATGGAATTTACCATATTTTCTTGTCTACTGTGATTGTTTAAAGATGAGCATGTGAGGCTTGTATGGCTTCTCTATACTTCTTAGATCAAGGTCTCACTTGTTGTTCTCCTCCGTCAACTCCAATTCACTCACTGAAAGAACGTATTCTTATATTGTTTTCTTGAATGTTGTTGTACGTAGATAAAATTTATTTTTTCCTCCCTTTATCTTATGGGCTTTCGTAGAGAATTGAGCACTTTCAATTGTTAGCTTAGCTGCAATGCATTTATACTTAGGATGATCTGTATTTTGTTATAATTACAATTGCACATAACAACAAAATACAATTGCACATAAGATGTTATGGGCACTAGCCTTTGCTATGATTGTGAACATGTTTTCACTAGCCTGTTTCACTGACCACATCTGCAATTGTGGACCTACATAATTTTTTCTAGCCAAACCATTCTTCTTGGGTAAGCGATGAGCCATTGCTAGTTTCTTCTTATTTAAATATTTTGGGAATATCTTAAATCATTGGAGTGTTTTGCAGCGGTCTTATCAAGTGCAATGATTTCTCCAAATAGTTTTTTTCAATTTGTCTCCCGTATGTATTTCAATAATTTGTTTTAGTTAAGGCCACATGAAGTTTTTATCCTCATTAGAATTGTTTTTATAACAGTAGCGATTCGATATTAAAATTTGTCATATATATTCAATTAGTGAATGTCTTTCGAGGGTTTTCTCAGTACTCATAAGTCTATCTTTGTTGCCTTTGCCATTTTTGAATCAAACTTCTGTCAAAACTCTGATATTCACTCTTTTTTCCTTGTCAAGTTGCTCGACCTCAAGTTTCAGGTCTAAGTTCTGTTATGTTTGTTATAAAGATTCTTTTGATTAGGCCACTGAAGGATGTAATTGCATGGTTCCTTTCTGTTTGTTGCACTTAATCTTTTCATTACTTTTATTGCATATTGATTATTTTCTTGAGCCTTTATTAGTTCTTACTTACTTTTATTGCATATTGATTATTTTCTTGAGCCTTTATTAGTTCTTACTCCTAAGTAGATTGAGTATACAACTTTATTCTATTATGATTGATTTTTGGCTGTGATTATTTTATCCAACAAGAATTACTTGTTTCTGTTATCATGCTCATTTTGTCAAACATATCATACCTATGAGTAGATTGAGTATACAACTTTATTATATTATGATTAATTTTTGGCTGTGATTATTTTATCCAACAAGAATTACTTGTTTCTGTTATCATGTTCATTTTTTTAAATGGGTGGAAATTTACTTAACTAGTTTATCGTTAATTGTCAATACTTTTGATGCTAGCACTCTTATACCTTTTCTCCATGTTTTGTTCAAATCAGGTTAAGTATGCATGTATTGTCTTCTGGCCCAAAAATTGGTTTCATACTAACAAATTTCACACAAATCTTACAATAGATTGAAATAATGTTTTTTTTGCACAAGATTTTGATGTAGGATCAGTATAAAACCAAAGTAGATGAATTTTTCTTTGTATAAAATTTTCAGTGCATGATGGTAGAGGAAGAAAAAAAAAGGGATTCATTGATGTATGAGGGAGCATAAATATTCCAATATGGGTGTTACTGAAGGAATGGCAGAAAGATTCATATAGATTTATAGGATTGTATTTATCATTATAAGATATTTTTTATTTGTACAAGTTTTGACCTGAATATTAATTGAATTTCACAGCCGGTGGGAACATCTATCAACAATATTGTCTACCATTCAATGGGTGCTTCATTGAGCTAGAGCATCACATAATTTTTTACTAAAAGAAAATGAATAACCATTATTAAATGTAGAATGCAATTCACAAGAAAAAAACAGTTCCCAATTGAAATATTTAGCAAACCAGAGGAAACATAATCATTAAAATTTCTATGAACTCTACAAACCACTTGAATTGTAAATTCTTCTTAAGGTGCAGCAATTGGTATAGCACTAAGCAGTATTGATTTCGATGATTACAGAATAGATTTTACAAAAATAAAAAAAATAAAAATAAAAAAAAATAAATTAGTGCAAGAAAGGTTGGTCCCAGTTCTTCAAGAGCCCAAGAGCCCTATAAGAAGGATACAATTTTATCTCTTTAGGATGAATTTCTTCTGTGCGTTTGATAGTTCAAATTGCATGGTGTTTGGGAAGCACATCTGGGTTCCTGCAGCTTCCATCGTCAAAGTATTTGATGAAGCCGCTGAAGCATGGGCTTATAATCTAATCGTCCCTCCTGCTATATGTAAACCCATGAATTGTCTAAACATGGTGAACCCTACGGAGACCAAAGATCCCATCAATATAGTCCATGAATTCGTATGCTAGATGGTGGCATCTAGGATTGATCTGAACGAAGTGGGTGCTGATATTCTCCGCAGTTTTTCTTTTCCAAGCTCCAGGAAGAGAAAGGGTCATCTTCTTTTCACACCTTGTATCAAGAAATCACCCATTGAGGTGAAATCGAAAAGTCCTGATGTATACAATTGTGAAGGTGATAAAATTTCAGTGATTATGGCAAGGAATTCTAATTCTGCACAGCCTGGTTAATCTGTGATAGATGCACTTTGCATTATACCATCAATCTCTGCTTCGGGATTGGTCTTAGCTCCAGTTTCAATGGGGGCTGATGTTGGTGGAGTGAATCCTCCGAGCAGAATACTTTTGGATAAGGATATGAGATGGGATGGGCTGGATTCTCTTAGTATATGTATAACATGTTAAAAAGTGAGTGCCTGGTTTCTTTTAAGAGAATATGGATTCCTAAGAGAATATGGCTACTGTGGAGTAAACTTAGGTCTCACATTCAGTAAGACTACAAAAATAGTTACAATAGAAACTTGGTGTAGTGAAATCTTTAATAATTCATAATTTGTAAAAAATGAGAAATAGAAATATTATTATACAAATTTATCTCATACAAATGTTGTTATGATATATAACTATTCAAAGATCCTGACCCTTTGCTGATACACTGAGCGTATTCTCAAAATATCTGAGATACGCCTATAGCCAGAATATAGATGACTGCAAATATCTAATTATAAATGTTGGCCTATTATTCTCAAGATTTCGAGCCTTGCTGATACGCTGAGCATATTCACAGAACATCTAAGATATACATATAGCCAGAAGAATATAGATTGCGGCAAAGTCTCAGTTGTTCTCATTAAAAATAAAATTTCTCCTTTTTTCGCTTGATTGGTTAAATGTTTTCGACTTACCTTCACTATGAATGCATTTGTTCAGTATGTATCCACCGTCCTAACCATTTCCGTTTCTGTTCCAGTAGGGTATAGGATTAATTTGGTAAATTTTTTAATTTTAATTTTAATTTATTATCGATATTATTTTCAATCATGTATTATATAGTGGAAAATAAACTTGCAATTAATATAAAAACATAAACATATTTTGTATTTTAAATATGATATAACCTTTCAGAAATTTCAATATAGGAGTATACATAAAAGTCAAATAAGTATATTTTGAACAGGATGAACAATTTTTAATTTTACATTAGATGAATATGAGTATTTTTGAAAAGTAGTAATATAACTATATATTTTTAAATAGTTTTTACCATTTTCAAATATTTATTTATTTATTTTTTTTTTATAAGAAATATTATTAAAAATAACAATTTTCTATTTTTCATAAGTTCTTATTTTCATTTATAATAAAATAGACTTCACAATTTGTTAAAAATTTTTGGAATATATTGTAATGTATGTTTATATTTTTATGCTATATATATATATAAGTTATGAAATTTGATGGAAAATATAAGTGACTATAGTCTACAATATATTTCTTTATTTTTGCATTTATTTAACTATCTAACATATATAAAATTATAATTTTGCGTTTCTTGTAAACATTTAATTTATGAAATGATAAATATTCAAATTGCACTATTTGAAACATTGTCAAGTTCTTGCTAAATGTTTAGACAATGATAATGCACAATCCATTATAATGGTTAAGGTTTATTTTAATGGTTTGTTGAATTGTCTATCTACACCACTTCAGTGTTTGCCCTTAATATCATGTGCACCTTACTTCAAGTTACACTTAGAACTTATATTGCATTCACTAAGCTTTGCACCCACACTTAGAAAAGTCTTGGAAAAAATACACTCATCATCATGTCCAACCACTTTAATCACAAACTTCCATGATTTCAAATTCTTTTACAAAGTAGTTATATTACCAACCTTGGGTTTTTGAGAGACCCATGTATTCATTGCTACTTATGTGAATTCATGGCATTCATGCAATAGTTCGAATCCCAATCCACAAATATGTAGAGATTATAGACTTATCACAAGATATCAAATGTTAACATATCTATATCACAAGATATCAAATGTTAACATATCTATAATATTTTTAAATATTCATGAATTGACTAAAACTTATGTTTTAGCAAGTGAAAAGATATGATTACATATCTGTAATATTTTTAAATATTGATGAATTGACTAAAACTTATGTTTTAGTAAGTCAAGAGATATGATTAATTCTCGTGAGGTCAAAATGGGTTCACCGTGTAAAACATTTATGAAAGGGTAAATTGCATTGAAAATTGCAAACAACACTACTAAAGTGGAAAGAAGTGATTGCAATAGTATAATTGTTACAGTACACTTCAACTTCCATTAAATATGATTGACTTGTTCTCAAGAACTTGATTTGTGTTTTGACTTCATTGTATGATCTTGAAACTAGTAAGGATCCTCCCAATACCAGCCCAAGAACATTACAATACGTGGTGGAAGATTATACGTACATTCCTATCCATTTCAACTATATCATAATGGTGAACATTTAGTGCACCAAAGGACCAACAACATATCATCTTTGTCCCTTTGCATCATGAAAATTCTAACATTGTAGATGGATTTTAAGTCCTAGATTCATCTTGGAACAAATCCATAATTATTTTTCAAACATTCTAAATTTTCAATTCCAACGATCAATCACTTATAAGTGTGTTTTAGTGTGTAACTAATTCTGAATTAGCAAAGTAGTTCCCCCCTACTTATGAGTGATAACAAATAGCTTTTAATTCAAATTGTAATTTCAACAATGAGGAATTGAAATCTCGTCATATAAAATTTAAATTTTGTTCTAGAAACCATTTGTACATCTTAATAAAAAGGAATGCATTTAATAAGTGATTTGAATACCATTTTCCCGGCATCACCACTTGGGATCGGCACCTGGATCGACCGACTATCGGCAGCTAAGACTCCTGGATTGAAACCTGGATTGCGCCTACCAGCATCAACTCTTGGATCAACAGCATGAGTAGCGGCATAGAGTAACCAGCATAGAGTACAAGCATAAATTTATAATGCAAATACTAACATGGACATAGTCATCTCATCCTTTAACCATAAATCAATCAAGAAATTTTATTGTCATTGGTATTTTATTAGATAAATTTTGAGGTAAATAATGGGCCTCAAAACAAAATTTTTTCTATCAAAATCAATTTTCAAAGAACCAATAAGATTTAAGATGTTGATGTCAAGCATAAAGGTAAAGAGTTTTGGAGCAATCCATTATCGATGAGAACCATTATTGATTATAAAAACCACTACAGATGATAAATCAAATGACAAGAACTATGAGTAATATGAACTATAGCTAATAAGATCTATCATTGAGAGGAAATCTAAACCCGATGTTCCTTCTTTGGTTAGAACCCCTTACATTTAAACCATGATCATCATAATAATTCCAACAATGAAGCATCCAAGTATAAGAAAACATTAAATACAACATAAACTCAACCTTCTGAAGAGATTGCAAGTAGCTAAATCTCAATTCGATATTTTTAACACCCTTCCTTACATAAATTTTAGCAATATTAACTCTAATAAATGATAACTATGAGTAACAAGAACTTTGATGAGCTCTAATCGAGGATTTATGATAAAAAAAACTATGATCGAAAAACTCTCTAAAGAAGAAACTTTTTGGACTAACAAATCTTGGTCAAATCTTTTTCAGTAAGTTTCATAGTTCCTTCATAAATGTTACTATTGGTAATGGTTCCTTTATTAGTCAATTTTTTTGTTCGAAATGGTTCTTTCATAGTCAAAGTTCTTACTTCAAGAAACTTCCCTCAAACTATGATTGATAATATCTTTGATGATGAAGGAACTTTGACTATGAAAGAACTATATCCAACATGAACCATATTCTCGAAATATTCTTTAGCTTCTATTATTCTTTATATTTTTTACTCAGGTCAAGGCTACTTTTAACATTCAAAATTTTACACACATTATAATGCATTCCTAGGAAGTTTTTTCTTAATTTTCTAAAAAATAATGCTACCATGTAGGAACTATATCCAACATGTCTGAAACCTAATTTGTTAGGGTTGTGATATTTTGTATTATTCATTCAAGAAGAATATGAAAAACCACAAGTGAGTTGGAACAATCATCAAGAGTTCCAGAGACCTCTTGGAATATGAATTTAAATCTTATAAAGCAAGTATTTATATGTGTATGATATTAATAAATGTATCTCACATTGATCTCCATTTTAGTGCATTCTAACAATGTTATTGGAGTGATGAACAAGACGACATGGAAAAGGCATGTCATTGAAAGATATTGGGACCAAACCTTACTGGCTTGTGTTGACCCATATATGGTTCACTTCTATTAAAGCTTGCAAAATATTTCAAATCTTGATATCTTGGTGTTTTTCTTAAGCTAAATTATTGTGTATCTCTAGGGTCGTACGAATTGAAGTATTATGAATGATTGACTTGAGTTTTATGGCTTATATGACTATACAACATATGATTTTTTTTTTTTTTCAAATGAGTATCATCGAGGAATTCTTGTTGTGATATGAAGATCATGTGGGAACATTGTTTCATTTTTGCAAATTTTGAATACAAATTTATTCCTAGATTTGTGATTCATGGTATAGAAGTGGTGTACATATGTATCATCTTTTAGATTACACAAAAAGTTTGAAAAGGTTGATCATGTATGGCTATCTCACAAATTTTATTGATCATATGTGCTATAATTACAATTATTAGGCAAGAAAATAAATATATAGTAAAAAAGATATATGGCAAGTGCTATCTTGAATTTGTTTTTGAGTACATGACAAAAGGGTATATTATATGGGTATGGACCAAGGTGATACGTGTTGTTGGAAAATGAATCTGATAGTATATAGATTTATGGCCTTATGCATGAAATTTATGATGGAATTTAATAAACTATGTAAGTCATATTATATGTAATATAAGTTTGATTGGGCTTCAATCATAGTATGGATTTTTTAATATATATGGTAATGAGGTCAGTCATGATGGTAAAGTTGATTGTGTCATACACCACACTTAGCGATGCAATAAATTGTGTTTGGTGGTATAATAATGGGGTTGGTGTACAACCAACTACTTTCTCTTGAAGTTTGTTAGAGTTAGTATACATGGTTCATTTGGTCATCTGGTTTATTGAGATTTACTTGAGCTCTGCCTTTGATATTTTTGAGTTGAACTCGGATCCTATTTGTGGCAAAATGAATTGTTGGAGGAGATTTAAGCTCAAAAAATAACTCTCCAACAAAAGTAAAGCTTACCTGGAACGTGAGTACTGTATGTGATTAAGTTGAACATTATTGTAACGTGAATGTGTTAGTAGACGTTTTAGCTTGACCTGGTTTAGCATGGATTTTTGAATTTATTACCATAACACTTTCATAAATCCATTAGGCGTACTTAAGATATTTGTATAAGCTTTTATTAGTTATTCTAATCATCACGATTCCCTATGGTTATTATTCAATTTTTACACCTTGATTATTGTCAATATGCCTTGACTAACAAGGATCAAATTTCATTTATCCTATGTTTTTTTCCCTTCTCTTTTTTTCTTGCAAGATTCTTATATTTTACAACTTATCTTCTTCAATTCCACCTTACAAGAACTATTGGGTTAATTTCATATTTAATCTAACATAACCATCCTTCCTATAGTTCCTAGAAATGGCCTACATCATTATTCCAAACATTTAACTCAACTACTTGATTGACATTATTTTCATCCTAATATGCACCATCCCTATTTAGTCCTTATCACATTTTTATATGGAAATGCTACTATGATTCCACAATTACTTGTTGCATGATCATTCATTTAGAAGATACCAATGGAGTTCTAAGGTATTTCATTATGACTATTACCTAATCATGTTATAAGATAAGCTATTGCTTATTGATTTCTTACATGTATTTGTGGAACTTCACTTGCTCACCTTAAGTATTTATCTATTACTCTTGTATTTCTTCCTATTCTTCCAACTTTTGTAGTTACAAGTAATGCAATAATTTATCATTGTTAGATATCCCTTGGAATGTATTATAAGTAAGGTATACACTTATGAACAATTGAAGATAAATGTGTTAGAAACCTCCATTCTTTTATGAAATCCTTGTCTCTCTCTATTCTTATTTTCTCATAACAATAATAATGCATGTAGATTAGAAATGAAACTAAATAAAAATCATAAATGCAATAACCCAAATATTTATATTATATCAATGAATCAATTACCCTTAGAACATAACTTGCTCACACTAGCTAACCTAAAAATAACTAATTAGTACATATAGTAGAAATTTTCAAGAGGAAACATCTTTGAAGAAAGACCAAACAAATAATCTTTTAATATTCCTAAAGATCATGGCAAATCCATATATATATATATATATATATAGCTAACCTAAAAATAAATAATTATTACATATAGTAGAAATTTTCAAGAGGAAACATCTTTGAAGAAAGACCAAACAAATAATCTTTCAATATTCCTAAAGATCATGGCAAACCCCCATATATATATATATATATATATATATATATATATATATATATATATTTATTTTCCTTAATTCTCTTTTCTCATAATTAGATATGATAAATTAAACATAACAACAACTCTTAAATTATATTTCATATTAATATTTTTTAATATAATTAAATATAATAATGATTATTTTTAACTCTCTTTTAATTATGCTTACCCTTTTTTAATTTCACTTTTTTGTAACCCTTTAGAATTTGGTTATGATTTTATCTCACCTCTTGATCTTTCATCTTTCTAAACTCCTATAAAATTTTGGATCCTCCTCTTCTTTTTATTAATTTTTGTAATATTATTAAGTTTATTAATACTACTAAAATATGTATACCCCTAATATTAACAATTCTTAACCTAAAACTTTCGTTTATATAATTCAACATTATTTCATTTCTATTTAAATGAAATAAGCTAACCTCCGACAAATTTTATATATATATATATATATATATATATATCTATATATATATATATATATATATATATATATATATATATATATATATATATATTTACAAGAACGGTTATGGGATTTCATTAACTGAATGGCTAAAGGCCACAAATTCGGTTACAAAAGGAGGAGCAGATTTCAGCATGCCTTTCCAACAAGAGGAAAATAGCGCCTACTCTTATCAGGTTGCTCTTTTTACAATTGTTAAAGTGCACTTCTGCTGCTAATTTTCCGAGCTGAAAGATACAAATGAACTGGTGCAGAAGAATGCAATAAACATGACACTTTAAGGGATTGGTTCCTAATGGATTTCCTTATCTTTGAGAATAGTACCGGCATCCAAGTGGACTGCCTTGTTTGTCTCAATGTCTGCTGCTTTATTATTTATTCTCAAGACATGGAAGTAATTCAGATTCAGGTATTTTGACATGCTTTTGATCCTTGTAATTAACCTTGCTAGTTGCAGATCCGCTGGATTGGAATTGGTCGCCACTGCTCTTATGATAACCTGGGAGTCTCCAAAGACATTTGCCTCCTCCAGTCCTAGCTCTTTGAGGTGTTTGATACCTTGAAAGAGGGCCAACACCTCAGCTTGTATGCTTGAGGAATGGCCTAATCCCCAAGCAAAACTGCGCGAAGATGGGCTGACTAGATTAATGATGAGCCCACCAACTCTTGCAATTCCTGGATTCCCTTTTGCTGCCCCATCGAAGAAGAGGGAGGGAAGTGGTTGATTGGACAGCCAGGACTAAAAGTCTTCTTCGTTTTTCCTAATTTGCCATTCTTTAAGGATTGGAGGAGAACTGTTTGATTTTTGAAAATTGAAATTGAGGACAGTTCCTAAATCTCTATCCTGCTGACTTAGATTTGAATCATCACCTTTGTCTTCCAGCCACTCAACTAGCTGGCCTTTCACTGAGTTGGCTACTATTCTGAAATCCTGTTCCTTGCTCTGGAATATCCTCCTGTTCCTTTCCAACCAAACTTGCCAACTGATGAATTTGGGCAGAGCAATCCACGTTGTCCTGATTGTTTTATTTTTTGGAAGTGTGCCTCGATATCTAGCCATCCAGCCCGCAAACAGCTCCGAAACTGAGGAAGGGAAGATGAACTTGTATTTCCAAGAAACAAGAAGCTCCTACCATATAGAGGCTGCGAACTTGCACTCAATCATGAGGTGGAAGGCAGATTCTGAGTTTTCTTTGCAAAGCATGCATCTAGAAGGCCCATAGATGCCCCTTTTCTGGAGCCTGTCATCAGTGAGTATTTTTTGATGGCAGAGAAGCCAACATAAGTGGTCTACTTTAGGAATTGAAGGGAATTTCCATATGCCTACCCAGGGGGCAGGGTTGGGAGCCACGTGGGGTCGTTCAAGACATTTAATGTATCCCTGAGATACCGTATAGCCTGCCCGATTTTTGCCCCAACCTCTCCCGTCCTGCCTGCACGCGTGTATAGGAGCCAACCTGTGAAAGTGTTTGCTGAGCATTTCCATCTCTGAATGCAAGGCGTGAGGAACAGGGAGCTGTTTCCAACTCGCCCAGGTATCATCCTTCCAAGTCGATAGGTCCCACAGGGTGTTGATGTTCGCTTCAGACATCCATCGCTCTAGCTATGTAGTGTCTCTCAATTTTGCCAGTGGAGGTCGATCCAGGATTTTTTCATTCCACAGATGAATGCTTTTGCCATTCCCTGGAATCCAGAAGGAGTAATCTCTTATCAGCGAGCCAATTCTATTGATGAACATGCTGAAAGGAGTTCTGAGTTGATTTTTGGGTTGAGCCAGACATCTAAGTCTCATTCCTCTGAAGTATTTCCTCCACAATGCTACTTGTACCCAACCTGGATTAGGAGCTATGATTTTCCAAATCAATTTGGCTCCCATGGCTAGATTTTGAGCTCTGAGATCTTTGAAATTCAATCCTCCCTCATAAATTGGTTTGGTGACTATTTCCCAATTAACTAGGGAAATTCTCTTATCGTTTTGTTTGCCTCCTTTCCAGAAGAACTATTTGATTAGCTTCTCCATATTTTTGATGATTCCAACAAGTGCCAGGAGGATAGAGAATTTGAATATTGGAAGACTGCTGAGCACTGCCTTAATGAGCACTAATTTTCCGGTGATGTTGAGCCAAGAGGATCCCATGATTGCATTTTTGCTTTGAATTTGTCTAGCTGAGGGGACCAGTCTTTGCTCAATGCCCTCTTGTGGAAGATTGGCAGACCAAGGTATTTAAATGAGGACCAAGAAATGGAGGCTGCAAATCCAAGGCATCTGGCTATGGAGTTTGCTGTAGAAGCAAGAATATTCCAAATGTATATATGGCATTTACCCTTGTTTAAAACGCTGCCTGAGACCTTACAGTAGTCATCCAGAACATCTTTGAATTCAATAGCCGAGTGAGGAGAAGTAGCCCCCAACAGTAAAGTATCATCAACAAAGAGGGCGTGGTTGATGCTTTTTACCCCTCTTGCAATGCACATGCCAGCAATCATCAATGTCTTGATCTTGCTGCTTTTTATCTAGGTAAAAGCTGAGGACAAAAGCTTGGAGGATGAATAGGAGGGGTGAAAGGGGACACCCTTGCCTCAACCCTCTAGAGGCTTTGAAAAAATCAGCAGCCCTCCCATTCACCAGAGGAGCAATCCAAGGCTCCAAAATGCATGCTCTAATCCTCTTCTTCTTTTGACATCTTCCCTTTGGATCTCTCTGGAGCGCTTTTGGATTTAGATGGAGAGATCTCCTTCGGAATTTCTGTCTCTTGCGTATTCATGATTTCAGATCCAAGGATCTCAAATTTGTTCCCTTGGCTTTCCATGGGTGGTTTCTGAGCAGGTCCCGCTTGGGGGGCTCTAGCATTAGCATTTGCATTCTTCCTGAGTGAAGTTTTGGGTCTTTTTGCCTGATTCCATCCTTCTTCCTTCCCTTTTTCTTCTACCCCTTTGGACGGGTAGTCTCTGGCGAAGTGTCCGTAGATGTGACACTTCCGACATTTGAACGACAGCTGTTCATAGTCCAATTTCTGTACATGCGTCGAGGGACCTACAATTATTTTGATGGCTTCTGGTAGTCCTACCTCCAGATCTACCTCCACACAAATTCTGGCGCAGTCATACTGATATTTACTGTTGGCATTGTCTATGAATTTCCCAAGAGTGTTTCCTATATGTTTCAGAGAGTCCCAATTCTAGCAGTGAACAGGGAGATTAGGGAGCCTTACCCACACCGGGACCGCTGAAGGCACATCCACCGCCGGTTCGAAGTCTAGCGTCCATTTATTTAGATACAGCGCTTGAGGGCCCATGAAGTAGGGGCCGTTCCTGAAAATGAGATCCTTGTCCTCTTTTTCAAAAAATTCAAATAAGAAGTATCCTCTTCCGAGGAAGTAAGAGGTTACCTTGTTCTTTATCAGTGGAGCCCAGTTCCTAGCGACCCAGTTCTCTGTTGATTTCGGGGAAGGCCAGAGACCTGTAAACTGACCGACCAGAGCACGATCTGCCAGAGATAATGCTACTTGAATCGGACCTTCAGGAGGAAGGGCGATCCCGGGGATATCTTCTATATTTTTCACGAATTTGGCAGCTTCCACGAGTTTCTTCTTGGGCAGGGAGGCTAGCAAGGATCTGAAGGCCTCAACGGCGAAAGGCAGAGGAGGGGACGAAGACCCCTGAGGGGGAGTCGGCTCCTCCATGAAGGGCCAACAGCTCAAACCCTAAACGACTGCAGATAGAAGGGAAGCCCTCGGCGGATCCGCCCGCAGGGATCGGTATTCGCAGAGAGCGGGCTCGCGCGCAGTCTTCAAAGCCCACAGAATGCGGATCTCGCAGGTTGCAGAGCGGGAGCTGAAGCAACAAAAGATATGAACAATTTTCACAAATTATAATTATATCAATTGAAAATATTAATAAATAATCATATTAAAAAAAATAACAAAAAATTAAAATGAAAATTTTAAAGAATAAAATATTTTAAATTGAATTATCCCCAATAGCTAGCTTTCAACTAAATGAGAATAAGTCAGCCCATAACAAATAATAATATATAAATTAATACTATTAATAAATTTTATATTATATAATCGATAATATTGAAATAAAATATTTTATAATAGCTAGTTTTTAATTTAAATAGATAATATTTATTAGACATCTCCTTACCACTAATTCTTAAATAATATTTTACCTTCCTTATTAACAAATTACGAACAACTAATTCTCAACGGCTAACTCTGGGCAATGATGCATCCATACTATTTATTCTTTTAGATCGATTGATTTCTCACCTTGTCCTGAGGATGAACCACATTAGTTGGTTTGAAATGTCAACCAAATCCTAACAATGTGATTAATACGAAAAACTTATATCTACATTGTGAATCACAAAAATCTTTGATCTAACATAATTAAATATTATCATACTTCTCCCCAACTTTCAAAATTACATTAATTAAATTAATGTACTAAATACTTATATATATATATATATATTTATTATTATAATTATTAAATATATTATTATTCATTGATCCAGGTGGATATTGGTGACCAACTGACAATTCCACTTGGACCCCCACCATTGTTTCTTTCAGTTTTTCAGTTTCCTTAATTATAGCACAGTTAATATTTTTAGCAGTTTTTCGGGTCCTAAACTTTCAGAGCTGTTTTGAGGCCCTAAATGATGTTTTTTTGACAATCTACCTTACGATTTACATTAAAATCGTCTTTTCATCGTAGTCCTCGGAGAGATCTTTCTAATGGGGTATCATGTGTGTCAAACGGAGATAATATGACCAAGTCGCAACCTCGGGAAGTTGGCTATCCAACTAACCCCAATGGGCCCCATAAACTCTTGGCGTTACATCTCCTCAGGTTAGGGTTTTGGTTGTTTAGGGTTTGCTCTTATTGTTAAATAATAAAAAGGCCATTGAGCCTCATTGTAACATAGTTAGAGGCATGTAGCCGCCACATCTCTTCTCAGAGATAAACTACCATCACTTGAGCTAGTAGTATTTCCATTCTGTTTGTAAGCATATTTCAGTATTTGATATTAATGAAATGAAGTGTTATTTCTACTGCATCTTTGTATTTATGGTTATATATGTAATTTGTTGCATTCCTGTTTAAGTTTGGATCAGTGGTATCAAGGCAGTCTACTCTTTGTCTGTTTTTCTTTACATGTCCCCAACGACATCGGGATATAAGGAGTTAGGGCTCGAACTAGTCGAACCTTTGAAAGACCAGCCTTGCAAATCTCGATGGCCTCCCATGGTGGATGAAAAGAAAGACAAAGGGCAGGAGATCCTATCAAAATATTGCTCGAAGAAGCCCTCAAGTGACAAAGGAACGCGATGATGGACAACTTTGCCTAGATCCTTCAGCAGCTACCCAAGGGTGACGCATCTACTTCTGGTAGCTACTCTGGAAGCACCACACCCTTTAAGGTACAAGTTAACTTTGACATTCCCATATTTGAGGGTCAAATAGATGCAGACGCTATAGATAAATTGTTAAATCTGCTAGAAGGATATTTTTTCATTCATGATTTTTCCAGCCGAGAAAAGATCGCTTTTGCACTTCTCAAAGCAGCCCCCCACGTCAAGGACTAGTGGGAAACCTACTGTGAGCAGAAGGATGAAAGTACGAACTCACTGTTTTCAGCCACACCCACTTGGAACTCGTTTCAGGATGCCATCAAGGAGCAGTACTACCCTGTCGGGAGCTATGAGGATAAATACATAAAGTGGACAATGCTGTGACAGGGAAGGGACCAAGATGTACCAGAATTTACCGATTTTTTTCATAACCTTCGCACAAAGTTGGGTATCAAGGATTCTAGGAAGAATTTGGTTCTCAAGGACCACGACTACCTGCACAGGTAGATCCGGGACGAGATGGAATTCTTGGACATCTCCTCGCTCAGAGAGGCATATCGATATGCCGTCAAGATTGAGCAAAAGTTTAAACAGAAGAAGCAAGTCTTTGGTTCTGTGAATCTGAAGCAAGGGAAAGGTGCCCCCAAATCGCAGAACAATTTAAGGAAAAAGACAAGGCGGGGCGACCCAGGACAAACCACCAAAGTTGCAAGCAAAGAACAACACTGCGAAGCCGAAGAAGGACACAGGAAAGTGGCGTGAGTTCCATAAGAGCTCCACTCACAAAACAAGTGAGTGTCAGGCCAAGCAGTCACTGGTGGCCGAGCTAAAGGGCTTCAGAATCAGATGCATGTTCCAACTCTGAGCCAGAACCCGACAAGGGGAATGACAAAGGGAAGCAGATTATTGATGCGGAGCCCTACGCCACCATTGCCACCATGAAAATCTAGAAGGAGGAACCCGAAGATCCAGAGGAGGAGGAGCACCTCTTTCACTCCCAGATGTGGGTAATGGGTTCCCCGCTATAGTTCATTGTTGATAGCAGGAGACAAAATAACCTCATTTTAGCAAAGGTCGTGAAGCGGCTGGGCTTACCAACCACAACACATCCACAACCATACACCATCGGGTGGCTTCACCAAGGACGAGATCTTCGCATGAGCCAGCAGTGCCACCTTCCATATAACATCAAGCCCTTCATGGATGAGGTATTATGTGATGTTGCTCCCCTTGATGTTTGTGATGTATTATTAGGCCAACCATACTTATTTTAGTGGCATGCTGTGTATGAGTCAAGACCTTGTGCTGTTATTGTTACTTTGAGAAATAAGTTGTAAAGGATATCTAAGGTAGCACTGCCTACCGTCATCTCTTTGGTTACTACAAAAAAATGCAGTAATATCATTTCCAAAACTGGGAAATTTGTTTTCCTGATGATACACCCTCATGGAAAGAAGAAGACAGTGGCCACGACCTCCAAACAGGGCCCCTCCGCATGACAATAACAGATGGACAAGGTTGTGGAGGAGTACGAGGATGCCTTCACCTCCCCTGCAGGGGTGCCTCTGCACTGTCAGGTCAAGCACTCCATCGATCTGACCCTAGGTGCACCATTGCCCAATGGAACAATCTATCAACGCTCAATTTTGGAGAATCAAGAAATCAAGAGGCAGATTCAAGAGCTACTGCAGAAAGGTCACATCCGTCTGAGTTCATCTCCTTATGGGAGCCCAATCGTGTTGGTACAGAAGAAGGATGGGACTTGGAGACTCTGTATTGAATATTGGGCATTGAACAAGATCACTATCTGGAATAGGTACCCGATCCCACGGATTGATGACCCTCTGGACCAATAGAAGGGGGGAAAATATTTCAGCAAGATCGACTTGAAATTAGGATATTACCAGGTACCAATTGAACCCTCTGATGTGTGGAAGACTACCTTCAAAGGCAAGGAGGGCCTTTTCAAATGGTTGGTTATGCCTTTCGAGTTGACGAATTCTCCTGCAACCTTCATGAGGCTAATGGATGACATATTGCGGACATTCACCAACTCATTTGTAGTGGTATACTTGGATGACATCCTGATCTTCAGCCAGAGTTAGGAAGAGCACCTCCACCACATCCGACAGGTTCTCCAAACACTACGACAACACAAGCTATGTGCCAATTTGGAGAAATGCACTTTTGGCATGACCCAGGTTCAGTATCTGGGATACATTATTGATGGACGGGGGTGCAAGTGGATCTAGCCAAGATCCAAGTCATTCGGGATTGGCTAGCTCCAGCCACTCTGACAGAGCTCCACAACTTTTTGGGTCTTGCTAATTTCGACCGTAGGTTCGTGTTGGGATTCTCTCATATCATTTGGCCCTTGAGTCAAGTCACCAAGGGAGGAGTGAAAGCAAAATTATTTTGGTCTGAATATCGACATAAGGCATTCATAAAGTTGAAACATCGCCTCTGCTCTGCACCAGTGCTCACATTACCAGACTTGCAACAACCGTATGAGATCGAGACAAATGCCTCTGACTATGCTATTGGGGCAGTCCTTACTAAACATGGGCATCTAGTGGCTTATCATAGTGAGACACTTTTAGACATAGTACAAAAGTATCCCGCTTATGACAAAGAGATGTATTCCATTGTACAACCCAGGCGACAATGGAAGCATTACATTTTGGGGAAGGAAATTATCATCCACACAGACCATCGGCCCCTGCAGTTCATACAGACACAAGGGAAGTTGCAGAATGATTGCGATCAAAAGTGGACCATATACCTGCAACAATGCCATTTTAATATCAAGCATAAGAAGGGTAGCACCAATAATGTTGTAGATTGCCTCAGCCGACTACCGATCATGGCATTAACCATTGTGCTCAACTCTTCTGGGCACGAGAGTTCTGATTCGACACTCCTCTACAAAAGCGACCCAGAATTCGGCCACACATACCAGACAATCTTGGAGGGTCAGCAAGTTCCATATTTTCACCTCCAACATGCCTTGTTATGCCACCTAGGACACCTTTTTGTTCCTTCAAGCGAGCATGTCAAGATGATTTTGGAAGCGCACTATAGTCTGGTCGTTGGGCATTTCAGGGTCAAAAAAATGGTGGCAGTACTGCAGAAGTATTTCTATTTGCTGAATCTTTGAAAGGATGTCGAGAAGTACATCAGATCTTGCACTGCCTGCGCCATTTCCAAACAGACCATGAAGAAGCAAGGCCTCCATATTCCGCTGCCTACCCCTATTCAACCTTGGGAATCCATCTCCATGGATTACATGTCGGGCCTTCCTTCTACTAAGCATGGTAATGACTGTGTTTTTGTGGTCGTCGACAGATTCTCGAAGATGGCCATTATGGATGCCTGCAAGAAGAATATCATAGTGGAAGCCACTACTAAACTCTTCTTTGAACGAGTGTGGGTACACTTTGGGATCCCACTGTCTATCGTCTCAGATTAGGACAACAAGTTCCTTAGTACATTTTGGTCCAGTCTCTGGTTGATGCTGGACACCAAGCTCACTAATTCTACAACTTTCCATCCCCAAACTGATAGCTAGACAGAAGTCATCAACAGGATGATCATACACATTCTGCACATGTACAACTCAAAGCATCCACGCACATGGGATGAGAACCTCCGCTATATCCAACACAACTATAACCAGGCTCTCCATAGCTCGACTGGCCACAACCCTTTTCAGTTGGGCTTGGGGTTCCAGTCATTATGTCCCATTGATGTGGCCATGCCATTTTCAACTACTCAAGCAGATTCGGCTCATGTCCAGTCTGAAATCGATAAGGCAAACAACTTCATTGAGCACATCCAACATATCCACCAACAGGTCCACGACATTATGGAGAAATAAAATGCCAAGTACAAGCAGAAACATGATCAACATCGGGTGCCACACAAGTTTCATGTGGGCGACAAAGTCTGGCTGCATTTGCAAAAGGAATGCCTTACTGGAGCCTATCGGAAACTCAGACCACTCCAATATGGTCCTTACACCATTTCCAAGGCTATGGGAGGTAATGCATTTGAGCTCAGCATTCCCCCATTCCTTGGCCTACACACAGTGTTCAATGTGGACCACCTTCTACCATACTTCCCACCATTGCTAGACACATTAGACATTGCCAAACAGCTCACACCTACAGAGTTAAATGCAGATTGCATGGAACAAGCCACAACTAATCGGATCATGGACAAGCAGATCAAGCACACTTGCCAATAGAAGATCCAACTGTATTGAGTTGTCAAAGTAGGCCAACTCCTTCACTAGGGAAACTGGCTCACCAGGGACCAAGTTCAGCAGAAGTTTCCTCATCTCATGGAGGAACTCAACGCAATGGGGACCATTGCTTCCTAAGGGGGGAGGAATGATCTAGGTGGATATTGGTGGCCACTTTCCAATCCCACTTGGACCCCACCATTGTTTCTTTTAGTTTTTCAGTTTCCTTAATTGTAGTACAATTTAATATTTTTAGCAGTTTTTCAAGTCCTAAACTTCTCGAGCCGTTTTGAGGCCCTAAACGACGTTTTCTGGCAATCTACCGCCAATAATATTTTGATAAGATCGTCTTTTCCATTGTAGTCCTCAGAGAGATCTATCTAAGGGGTATCATGCACATCAAACAGAGATAATATGACCAAGTCACGACCCTGGGAAGTTGGATGTCCAACTAACCCCAACGGGGCCCACAAACTCTTGGCATTACTTCTCCTCGGGTTAGGGTTTGGTTGTTTAGGGTTTGCTCTTATTGTTCAGTAATAAAAAGGCCCTTGAGCCTCATTGTAACATAGTTAGAGGCATGTAACTACCACATCTCTTCTCAAAGATAAGTTACCATCACTCGAAATAATCTTATTTCCATTCTGTTTGTAAGTATATTTCAGTATTTGATATTAATTAAATGAAGTTTTATTTCTACTACATCTTTGTATTTATAATTATATCTATAATTTGTTGTATTTCATATATATATATATATATAATATGACTCTCATATATGTATAAAATTAATGTGACCCTCAGCAAATTCAAACATGATGTATCAACTCTTTAAACAAAACTATTTTTATAATAATTATTATTCCATTACCATGTTATAATACAGGTTTATCCCAATCTACTATTTACCATATTTTACAACATTGACTTCTCAAATAAAAATTTAACATTGTTAACATTTAGCTTGCAAAACTTATAAATACTAAAATCAAAATGCAAGAGTTCCTAAATTATTTTAGAAAAAGAAAAACATAGTACCATACTTTATTTCGTTAAAAAGAATGAGATTCCGTCACCCTTACGAGAACATAAGGGCTTGAGCTCACCTCTTCCATGGTGTAACCTCATCGAAATACATTCAATTCTCATCGATATAAAGGCGTTGTCCAACGAGATTACAATTTCGTTGGGATGGGACTTGTTTTTATTCAAATTATTATTAGAATTTAGTTAAAAAAAATTAAAAATTATTATTAGAATTTAGTTAAAAAAAATTAAAGAAATTTGATCGTGGGAATGTTCAAATCGTTTTTTAATAAGGGAAATGGACTCAATATTATTAAAAACTCTTAAAATATCTAAAATCATGTTTAAATTATTTTTTAATAACATGATATTATTAAAAACCTTAAAGCATTCAAAATCTTGAAGTTTGACAACTACAACTCAAATTTCTCAAAATCTCCACCAAATTTCTCAAAATCAAATAAAAAATTCTATTATTTTACAGATGAATATGTAGCCCATTTAAATTGCACTTCAATATAAATCATATTTAGTGGTTTTCCATACCTGAAATATGAAGTTATAAGTCTCATCCATAAGCTCTCGCTAGTAGCACCATTAGGAAATTCACACGTTCAACCTCCTCTTCCACTAGGACAAACTTTAAGAGAAAATTCACACCTATCAATGTAAATGAAAGTTATTTTAGTGGTTTTTTAAATGTAAAATTAAAAAAATACTAGAATATTCAAAATATAAATTATGAAAATAAAACTAAAAATACCAAACAATATAGTAATAGATCAAATTAGATTATTCTTAAAGTATGATTTTTTTTGTTTGATTAAAAGTTTATTTTTGTTTTTTTCGGGGTTATGAGTGATTGGCACAATGGGATGTTATCATTTTCACCTAGTTTCAAATCCCATCGAGGGACATCTTTGGCCCCTTGTAAAAAGACTCAAGGAGTAGTGTTGGGACAGGGTCCCCTGTGGTCAATTTTGGGGCAAAACCCTAAGTTTTGGGGCTGAAAGCCCAAGTTTTTGTATATAGAGTAAAGTTTCCACAAGATGTGGTTGCGGAGCACGTAGATGTAAAAGTGTCATAAAGGGTTTTTACCCTTCCTTTATGTAAGATGTGTCGGCTTTAGAAGATCTACCCATGATCCGCGGACCATGGGATTATATAAAAAGGAAATTCTTAGAAGAGTCTAAGGCAGTTTTTGGTAGCGAATGTGTTAGATCCCTATAATACTAGTGATTACCCCATTACTATTGTAGCTGTATCCCTTATTAATATTGTTGTGCCCCTATTGTCCCCATATTGTTATTACTGTGCCCCATAGAATCCCTCTATTGTTATTTTTGTGCCTTTATATTATTATTGTTAGGTCGGTTGGGTTATATTGTGACTCCTTAGGCTCCTATATATAGAAAGGAGGTTTTTTCATTTAAATCATCAAAGAATAATTCATTTTGTAATGTAAAGGAGGTTTCCCACTTGAAAAGGCTGAATTCTAAGGCGTTGAGCTATCTTTTCTATCTTTTTGTGCGCTGGGTTCATAACATTTGGAATCTAGGGTTTCGCTGCTCCAAATAGGTCATTGTGGCATTTTCACTATAAATTTTTTCTGCGACGTTTTAGAAGTGAAAAAAAAACCCATTTGAGATGAAATCGCACTGAACTTCGAGTCCGATTTTCAGAGCTTTTTGCACTATATTTGCGGAGATATGATCTGAGGAAGTTGGTCTTTTTGCAGACTCCTGAATTACATTCCAAATAGGTGGCCTGGGGAAAATCGTCATAACTTTCTCTCTGATCATTAGATTGAAATTTCGTAAGAAGTTACAGAAAGAGGACGGACTGTAGTTTCTTGTATATATTTTCAGAGCCAAAGGTTGAAACAGGGACACGTGGCACGTCGTACAAGTTCGCTCTACTGAACTAGTCTATAATCAGGTCACTGTGGGAGATTTGGCATAACTCTTCCTTGGAGAATCCAATTTGGATCAGACTGGTGGCATTGGAAAGAGGACACAAAGGGCTACTGTAGGTCGAAATTTTAGAATTGGATGATCCGAAATTACAGAGATACATCAGAGGCAATATCGAGCTCCTACAAAGTAAAAAAAGGTGTGCAGATTTTTTTAAAATTTTGCTTAAGCTTGGTTTGAAAAATTATTTTGAAGGAATTCAAAGGGCATAATAAGCAAAGAAAATGCAAACACCTAGTAAGCAACCTGAAAGCTCTAGCATGACTCATGAAGAAGAGGAAGAAATGCTAAATGATATATCAAAATTATAAGACCAAGTGCAAGAAATGTCACTCTCACAAAAGCTAACAGAATCTAAGATAAATGGTGTGGAATCTAAGATAAAGGGCGTGGAAGCTAAGATGAATGGCATGGAAGTTAAGATAGACGATTTGAAGATAGATTTGAAGACAAATTTGAAGATAGGCATGGCAGATTTGAAGACAGATTTGACAAATTTTCTACAAGAAATACTTACTAATGGTGAAAGGGTAGTAAAGGAAAATCATGATGCGAACAAAAGAAATGTTAATCATGATTTCATAGACTCTAATGTTGGATCGAAGACCCACCATATTCCAAAAATCGATATGAGGAAGTTTGATGGCAAGGATCATGCAACATGGATATTACAGATGGAGCAATTTTTCAATCTCAATAATGTGCAAAACACATAAAAGGTACGTATTGCAACTTTATATGTGGAACCAAATCAGTTTGTATGGTATCAATGGCTTTACTCTTGTAAACAAATTATCACTTGGGCAATTTTTACGGAAGAATTGACAACACATTATGAGGATACAAAAAGCAACACTTTTTTTAGCTAATTGATAAGTCTCAAACAAAAGGGTTCAATAATAGAGCACATTGAGGAGTTATAAAAATTGAACATAAGGGTAAAAAATATTCCAGAGGAGCATAGGATTGATGTGTTCATAGGGACTTTAAAGGATAATATCCAACATGATGTTCGCCTTTGGGAACCTGAATCATTAGAGAAGGAATTTAGGTTAGCAAGAAAAATGGAAAGCAAAATTATGGCAACCAGGAAGCATAACACTCACAACTATAAAGATGGAAGTGTTGTTGCCCCTAGTCTTCTACAACCTATAAGGTTGACACCACAGCAATTGGAAGAAAAAAGTGAAAAAGGGCTTTGTTACAATTGTGATAGCAAATACACTAAAGGTCATAAGTGTGCTGAGAAGAAATTATTCTACATAGATTGTGAAGAGGAATAAGAAAATGAGCAAGAAAGGTTAAAAGAAGAGGATATACTCCAGGAACAAAGCTTAGATAAAGAAGAAATGAATCCGACCATATCTTGTAATGCATTGGCTGGAATTACCACTCTTCAAACCATCAAGATAGAAGGACAAATCAAGAAGAAAAAGGTAATAGTGTTGATTGATTTAGGAAGTACCCACAATTTTATTCATTGTAAGATAGCAAAAGAATTAAATTACTTCCTATATCCAGCACCAGAGTGTCAAGTGATGGTTGCAAATGGAGGAACGATAAATTGCTCTGGAAAGTGCCATAATATCGAGCTATCCATGGGAGAATATGTATTGAATAGCCCAATGCTTTCCATTCCAATGGGAGGTGTTGATGTTGTACTAGGAGTCTAATGGCTACAACCCTTGGGTACAATAGCTTTTAATTTTCAAGAACTTTTCATGAAATTTTCTGCGGAAGGAAAGGAAGTTGAATTAAGGGGTATTACAGGGAAACCGGGAAAGATAATCAGCTCTAACGGTATGACAAAGCTTCTAAAAAGGGAACAAAAAGGAGTAATTTCACAATTATGTTCGCTAGATGTTTCCACATCGAAATCATCTATTTCTCCAGATCTCCAAAAAGTCTTGGACAATCATTCCAAGGTATTTGAGACTCCCACAGGTCTCCCACCTATTCGTGATCATGATCATACTATTCATCTGATTCCAAGAAGTGTTCCTCCAAACATCAGGCCATACAAACACCCCTGTGCCCAAAAGAGTGAAATTGAACGTATGGTTGTAGAAATGCTAGAGGCTAGTATAATTCAACCTAGTCAAAGTTCTTTCTCTGCTCCAGTAGTATTGGTGCACAAGAAGGATGGATCATGGTGCATGTGTCTGGATTATAGGGAGCTCAACAAGCTCACTATTAAATATAAATTTCCCATTCCTGTCGTTGATGAATTACTGGATGAATTGCATGGATCAATTTACTTCACCAAGTTGGATCTTTGTTCAGGATATCATCAAATCAGAATGAAGACTGAGGACATTCCGAAAACAACATTTAGAACTCATGAGGGTCATTATGAATTGTTGGTCATGCCTTTTGGCCTTACCAATGCACCTTCTACATTTCAAGGTTTGATGAATTCCATTTTCAAACCCTTAGAAAATTTGTGTTAGTATTTTTTGATGATATACTAATCTACAACAAGTCTTGGAAGGATCATGTTGAACATGTTGATAGGGTGCTACAAGTATTGGAGGAGAAACAATTATATGCAAAAAGATCCAAATGTTTCTTTGGAGTACAAGAGGTGGAATATCTGGGTCATATTGTATCTCATGAAGGGGTTAAGGTAGACCCTAGAAAAATTAAAGCCATTAAGGAATGGAAAATCCCCACATCCATAAAGCATCTACGAGGATTTCTTGGGTTGACAGGGTATTATTTCAAGTTTGTTAAGAATTATGGGAGAATAGCAACACCTCTAACAACATTATTGAAGAAAGATGCATTTTCATGGACTCTAGAAGCAACAAAAGCCTTCGAACATCTTAAAGAGGCAATGTGCCAAGCACCGGTCTTAGCTACATCGGACTTCACAAAAACATTTATTGTGGAATGTGATGCTTCAAGAAATGGAATTGGTGTTGTTTTAATGCAATATGAAAGATCCATTGCTTTTGAAAGTCATCCAATCAAGGGAAAGTTTTTACACAAAGCTATTTATGAGAAGGAAATGTTGGCAATACTACATGCACTTAAGAAATGGTGACCCTACCTAATGGGAAGACACTTCAAGGTAAAAAAGGATCATGATAGCCTTAAATACTTTTTAGAACAAAAATTATCCTCTGAAGAGCAACAAAAGTGGGTCACAAAGATGTTGGGTTATGAATTTGAAATCATCTAAAAAAAAGGGAAGCAAAATGTGGTGGCAGATGCACTCTCAAGAAAGGATGAGGATGTGGAAGCATTGTTGTGCGCCATTTCTATTATCCAACTAGATTGGATAAACGAAGCAAGGGAGAAATGGAAGAATGATGAAGAAGTGTGGGAACTTATTCGAAAGTTACAACAAGATTCCAGTACATCTAATACATTTAGCTGGCAAAATTATTCGTTATGGTACAAAGATCGCTTATACCTCTGTAAGAATTCCCAACTCAAACAAAAGATTCTTATGGAATTGCACACTTCTCCCTTAGGAGGGCACTCAGGATTTTTAAAAACTTACCACAGGGTTAAGAAGGAATTTTTTTGGGATGGCCTTAAATCAAATATTCAAAAGTTTGTGGCAGAATGTTTTGTTTTCCAACAAAATAAAGTTGAAACAATTAAGACCCCAGGTCTATTACAACCTTTATCCATTCCAAGCCAACGTTGGGAGGAGGTTTCAATGGATTTTATCACAGGTTTACCCAAGTTTGAGGGAAAGAGTGTCATCATGGTGGTAGTTGACAGACTTACCAAGTATGCACACTTTTGTGCATTATCACATCCATTTAAAGCCAGTAGAGTTTCTACTGCATTTATGGAAACAATTCAAAAGCTACATGGAAACCCAAAGATTATTGTAAGTGACAAAGATCCATTTTCACTGGAAATTTTTGGACATAAATATTTTCTTGTCTCAGTACTCAGTTAGCTCATAGCTCATCTTATCATCCTCAATCTGATGGGAAAAATGAGATAGTAAACAAATGTTTGGAAGGATATCTTCGTTTCTTTGTCTATGATAAACAGACACAATGGGTCAAATGGTTGCCTTTGGCTGAATGGTGGTAAAACACTTCCTTCCATACAACAACAAAAATGACCCCATTTATGGAACTTTATGGATATCAGCCACCATCCATCACATCATATTTAAGAGAAAATTCTAAGGTTCAAGTAGTGGAACATCACATCGAACACCAACAACAAGTCCTCCAACTCTTAAAGGATAACCTTGTGTTGGCATAGAATAGAATGAAACAACAGGCAGATCAACATTGCAGTGAAAGAAATTTTGATGTAGGTGATTGGGCATTCCTACAGCTACAACCATATAAACAAATGTCCCTCAAGCAAGATAAGAAGGATAATAAATTATCACCAAAGTATTATGCTCCGTACAAGGTGTTGCAAAAGATTGGTACTATGGCATACAAATTGGAGCTTCCTGCAGCTTCTCGAGTGCACCCAGTTTTCCATGTTTCATGTTTAAAGAAGGTTATAGGCGACAAGCTCCTAGTTCAAACAATATTGCCAGAACTTGACGAGGAAGGAAAAATTATATTGGAACCAAAAGCAATCATAGAAACAAAAACTTGACAGCTACGAAATCGATCAATTTCGAAGTATCTCATCAAGTGGAAGAAATTATCTGCTGAAGATTCCACATGGGAGGATGAGAATTTTATACAGAAGCATCTAGAACTACTCAAGCGTTGAGGACAACACTTTTTTGAAGGAGAGGGGCATGTTATGTCCCTATAATACTAGTGATTACTCCATTACTATTGTAGTTGTATCCCTTATTAACAATGTTGTGCCCCTATTGTCCCCATATTGTTATTACTGTGCCCCATAGAATCCCTCTATTGTTATTTTTGTGCCTTTATATTATTATTGTTAGGTTGGCTGGGTTATATTGTGACTCCTTAGACTCCTATATATAGAAAGGAGGTTTTTTCATTTGAATCATCAAATAATAATTCATTTGTGTAATGTAAATGAGGTTTCCCCCTCGAAGAGGCTGAATTCTAAGGCGTTGATCTATCTTTTGTATCTTTTTATGAGCTAGTTTCATAACATAATGATATAAATGTAATGGGTTAGTAGAAGTGACGAGTGAAGAGTCTTAGAGTAGAAGAGAGGATCTGTAGCTGTGTGCATAGAGGCCTAGAGTAGAGTCTGCAGCTGAGTACACGGACCCCTGCAGTTGAGTGCGCAGGTTAGTTTGAGTCTATAAGAAGATCTGAAGCATTAATAAAGAGATTGTTCCAGAAATATCTATGTTTTGTCCTTTTACTTCTGTTATGAATGAATGTGATTATGTTATGATGAATAATGAGTGTATGATTTATTGTTGTATTGATGCACGAATCTATGTGTTTTACATTGTTATACAAACGCAAGTCATAATATCTATTTATGCGAAGAATATATTAATGCATGTTAAAGTTATTAGATACTTGAGCTGATCTAGGTAAACACAGAAGCAATCACAAAAGCACGTAAGTAGTTGATTCACCTGTTTAAGGTACGCGAAAGACAGTCGTATACCTCCACGAAAGTCTAAGTGAGATTAAGAGAAGTATATTGATAAGCCCTAAAAGGCTTATCGATCTGAGCAAAGGTATATTTAGGGCATAAAATGACATTAAGCTAATATCTGGGTGCAGAAACTTCGTTCTAGCACCCCCCCATAATGCTTCGGGTGATACTTCAATTCGTGCTCCACGGATTGATGCCGAAAGGGCCAGTAGTGTAGGGATTTGTTTGGCTAACTTAACTGTGAACCTGAGTCAGGACCCACTAAGCCAACAAATGGTTCTGTTGCCAAGACCGTGATCTGCATAAAGAGATGTGTGATGTCGCATCACTGGAATCCAACTAAGAAGGAAATTGAAGATTGGCTAGATTGAAAGATCCACAAATTTGCGACACAAGAGAACAGGAACCTGTGATTGACAAAAGAACTATGGTTGGACAGGTATATGTACATAGAATACACGAAATTTTGCTTATGGTCCTTCCTGGTCGAATTATATGAGTGGATTGCTAAATTGGCAGATGGCCAAGGAAGGTGGAGGCTTGACGGTCTAATAGTTTGGAACCTGGAGTTAGTGTGAAGGTTGGAAGCCTCTGAAGATAAGATCATGTGTGTTGTCGATCACTAGCTTGATTTTATCCTCGGAGGGTTTGTAACAGAGTTCGCGGTCGATACCTCGGTCAGCTACAACGCAACAGAGTGACGCTTCTTCAAAGGATCGCAAGGTAAGTATTTAAGATATTTGAATACTTGCATTAAAATTCTTTTGTGTGAAAAGCGGGTTATTCAATTACCTTAATGTTTGGAGCTATGCAAAGTGGAAATTTATTCAAGGATAGAAGGGGAACAAGACATCAATATAACTCAGTGATCGAGCCTCCTCTGAGTGACGATGAAGAAGCAACACAGGCTTCTCTATAGAGCACTATCCAGTTAATAAGGCAAGGGTTCCTGTGAATACCACATCCACCCACACCACCTCCATCTTCACCTCCACCGCATACACCTTCGCCCACACTACGCCACCTCTAACACTGTTCAATATGGCGAATTCAGTGAAATTTCCCATTTTCAAGGGCTTGGGGAATGAGGACCCATACCAGTTTTGGTTCATTGTGAAGGTTGTGTGGGAAGTCCAGGGAATTATAGACGATCAGATGAAGAAAGCAATGTTGGTTACTACTTTACAAGAATGTGTGCTAACATGGTACATTAAGTATTGCACTAATAACCCGACAACTTCATTGGCAGATATTCAGACTGCGCTGAATAAGGAATTCGGTAGGCCCAAATCTGAAGCGCAATCGATCATTGGATTCAAGGAGATCATGATTAAGCCTGGCAAGACACCCTAGGAGCTGGATCAGAGATTGAAGTAAAATATTCTCAAGGCTAGCATGAGTCTTACGGATGGGCAGCACTGCGAATGGTTTGTGGCTTTGCTCTTGCCTCATTTGAGGGTTGCTTTATCACAACAAAATATTGTGACCCAGGAGGAGGCCCTGGAAATTAACAAGACTGCACGAGACACCAATTCAAGATGCTACTTTGGGAGTTCAACAGATTCACGTGGAGTTGTAGAACCTTTTCCTAGAATTCTAAACTCTGAAGAAGGATAGAGCAACTTTGTCAAAAGTGTGTGAAGAAGTTTGGTGTTTGAAATGTAAGAGTCAAGGGCATGATAAAGATCATTTTCCTTTCTTCGCAAATTATGTTTCAGGAGGAGGGTCGATGCCTCTAATGCTAGAAGCTTAAGTAGGGCCAAGTGCAGGACCCGTGTTGTGGTGTGCTATTGATCCAGGTGGATGTTGGTGGCCACCCACCAACCCATTTGGACCCCCACAACTGTCTCTTTCAGCATTTTCAGTTTCCTTAATTGTAGCACAACTTACTATTTTTAGCAGTTTTTCGGGTCCTGAACTTCCGGAGCCGTTTTGAGGCCCTAAACGATGTTTTTTTGGGAATCTGGGGGCAACATGGGTCTATAGACCAATGTTGCCCTTCCCAAAGTGGTAGTGCTCGGATAGATCTTTCTAACGAGCTATTGTACGCGTCAAACGAAGATCGTATGCCAAAGTTACGACCCCGGGAAATTGATGTACCAATTTACCCAAACGGGGCCCACAATTTGGCGTTTCATCTTCTAGGGTTAGGTTTCGGGATGTGAAGGGTTTTCCATTGTTTCTCAACAATAAATAGGCCTTCGAGCCTCATTGTAATACAGTTCGGAACAGTTCAGAGGCATGTAGCCGCCACATCTCTTCTCAGAGATAAGCTACCATCGCCCTAGCTGGTTTCTTTCCATTTCTGTTTGTAAACATATTTCAGTATTTACAGTAATGAAATGAAGTATTATTTCCGCTGCATCTCTGTTTTTATGGTTATCGTATCTCTGTATTTATGGTTATCTCTGTAATCTATTGCGTTCCTATTTAAATCCGGATCAGTGGTATCAGAGCGGTCTGCTTTTTCTCTGTTTTTCTTTGCATGTCCCCAACGAGGTTGGGATATAAGGAGTTAGGGCTTGAACTGGTCGAACCTTTGCAAGACCAGCCTCGCAAATCCCGACGGCCTCCCATGGCGGATGAGAAGAAAGACGAGGGGGCAGGAGATCCTATCAAAATCTTGCTCGAAGAAGCGCTCGAGCGGCAAAGGAACGCGATGATGGATAGCTTTGCGCAGATTCTTCAGCGGCTACCCAGAGGCGACGCATCGGCTTCCAAAAGCGACTCTGGAAACGCCACACCCTTCAAGGTACAAGTTAATTTTGAAATCCCCATCTTCGAGGGTCAAATAGACGCAGATGCCGTAGATAAATGGTTAAATCTGCTAGATGGGTATTTTTCTGTTCATGAATTTTCAAGTCGGGAAAAGATTGTTTTCGCTCTTCTCAAAGCAGCCCCCCACGTCAAGGACTGGTGGGAAACCTACTGCGAGCAGAAGGATGAAAGTACAGGCTCACTATTTTCAGCCGCACCCACTTGGAATGACTTTCGGGATGCCATCAAGGAGCAGTATTACCCTGTCGGAAGCTATGAGGACAAATACATCAAATGGACCACACTGCGGCAGGGACGAGACCAAGATGTGCCAGAGTTCACAAACATTTTTCATACCCTTCGCACACAGTTGGGTATCAAAGATTCCGAGCTGCATCTGGTACTCAAATACCGTGGCTGCCTGCACAGATACATCCAGGAAGAGATGGTGTTCTTGAACATCTCCTCACTTGGCACAGCATACCGATACGCTGTCAAAATCGAGCAAAAGTTCAAACAGAAGAAGCGAGACTTTGGATCTGCAAATCCAAAGCCCAAAGGACAAAGCCAAGGCGGGGTGACCCAAGACAACCCGTCGAAGCCGCAAGAAAAGAACAACACCACGAAGCCGAAGAAGGACACAGGAAAGTGGTGTGAGTTCCACAAGAGTCCCACTCATAACACAAGTGAGTGTCGGACCAAGCAGTCGCTGGTGGCCGAGTTGAAGGCTTCCGAATCAGATGCATGTTCCGACCCTGAGCCAGAACTCGACAAGGGGAATGGTAAAGGGAAGCAGATCATTGATGCGGATCCCAGTGCCACTGTTGCCACCGCCAAGATCAAGAAAAATGAGCCCGAAGATCCAGAGGAGGGGGAGCGTCTTTTCCACTCACAGATGTGGGTGAAGGGTTCACCGCTGCGATTCATTGTCGACAGTGGTAGCCAAAAGAACCTGGTTTCAGCAGAGGTCGTGAAGCGGTTGGGCCTACCGACTACACCACACCCACAGCCGTACAGTATCGGGTGGCTTCATGAAGGACGAGATCTGAAAGTTCGCCAGCAGTGCCGCCTTCCCTACAGCATCAAACCATTCACAGACGAGGTATTGTGTGATGTTACACCTCTGGATGTTTGTGATGTATTATTAGGCCAGCCATACTTATGGAGGCGACATGCTGTGTATGAGTCAAGGCCTCGTGCTGTCATTATTTCTTTGAATAATTCATTATACAGGATACCAGAGGTAGCCCCACCTACTGCCACATCCTTGATCACTACCAAGAAAGGCAGCAAACTCATATCACAGACCAGGAAATTCATTTGTCTGGTTCACTCCCAAAATAAGGGGAAGATCGTTGCTACACCCATGACCCCTGCAAAGGGTTCCTCCATGCAGCAGCAGCAGCAAAAGGATACGGTCATGACAGAACACAGGAACAACTTCTCCTCACCCACAGGGGTACCACATAAGTTTCAGGTGGGCAACAAAGTCTGGTTGCATCGACAGAAAGAACGCCTTACCAGAACCCATCAGAAGCTCAGACCACACCGACATGGTCCTTATAGCAGTACCAAGGCTATGGGGAACAATGCTTTGGAGCACATAATTCCTCCATTCCTTCGCCTGCACCAAATGTTCAATGTGGACCATCGTCGACCATGCTTCCCACCATCACTGGACACATCAGAGATTGCAGGACAAGTTCAGCAGATGGAGGAACTCAACGCAATGGGGACCATTGCTTCCTAAGGGGGGAGGAATGATCCAGGTGGATGTTGGTGGCCACCCACCAACCCATTTGGACCCCCACAACTGTCTCTTTCAGCATTTTCAGTTTCCTTAATTGTAGCACAACTTACTATTTTTAGCAGTTTTTCGGGTCCTGAACTTCCGGAGCCGTTTTGAGGCCCTAAACGATGTTTTTTTGGGAATCTGGGGGCAACATGGGTCTATAGACCAATGTTGCCCTTCCCAAAGTGGTAGTGCTCGGATAGATCTTTCTAACGAGCTATTGTACGCGTCAAACGAAGATCGTATGCCAAAGTTACGACCCCGGGAAATTGATGTACCAATTTACCCAAACGGGGCCCACAATTTGGCGTTTCATCTTCTAGGGTTAGGTTTCGGGATGTGAAGGGTTTTCCATTGTTTCTCAACAATAAATAGGCCTTCGAGCCTCATTGTAATACAGTTCGGAACAGTTCAGAGGCATGTAGCCGCCACATCTCTTCTCAGAGATAAGCTACCATCGCCCTAGCTGGTTTCTTTCCATTTCTGTTTGTAAACATATTTCAGTATTTACAGTAATGAAATGAAGTATTATTTCCGCTGCATCTCTGTTTTTATGGTTATCGTATCTCTGTATTTATGGTTATCTCTGTAATCTATTGCGTTCCTATTTAAATCCGGATCAGCTATCTGTTAGGTAGCTGGAAAATATGCAACAAATAATTGCCACTTGCTGCAGAAATTCGTACAGACACTGCCACAAATCTTCTGCAACTTCTGCAGATCAGTAGGTTACGAGGAGTGCAATTGTCGTAATTACAAGTTAATGATGGAGAGAATTCCTGCCTATCGAATGTAGACAGAAACCCGGCCTCTAGATCAAGGCGTTAGGGAGCGTGTGGAGGATATTAGGGGCGCGGACGAGGCCGAGGCATAGGAGGACCTGCGAGAGGATGAAGGACAAGTTTAAGCTTGTCAAAAAGCCGCACGTTTATTCTATTTCCAGCATTACTAACCCCGCGGTGAAGGTGGCCACCTAGATCTTGGTCGAAAAAATAATGAGAAAGTGTCATGCAGACGAGGTGTTGACACCAGTTGTTTTACTAGAGTCCCAGTGTGTGGAGGGTGTGCAATTCAATCGGGCATGCTACCTATGCAACGAGTTTCTCACGAACTACAGGGAGGCACAGTACCACAACAAGACTTTCCATTACTCATGGCTTTTACTGTCAATTGTGCTGGTCACATGGAAGTTGCTAGAGGACAACCAATTTCCTCCTATTGAAACAAATTTTCCAGAAGCGGAAAAATTCGCATCGTTGTGGGCTACCAAGGATGCTAAGCGGGTCCAGGAGAGAAAAGTGTTTTGGGTATTGATGGAAATGAGAATTAATATGGCCATCAACCGGAAGCCACGGTTTTCACCAACTGTCTTTGAGCAGTTGTCTGGGTACGCGGAGTTCAAAGCGGACTTCCACTATATTTCCATTCGGGTGCGAAAGGATCCAGAACAGAAGTGGTATGATTTACCATATCTAGCGACAGATGATGCCATTGCAGTAGTCCTCGAGTGGTGGCCAGCAGACTGGTTCAAAACATCATATTTGTTTGTCGGGACTAGTAAGTCCACTGAGAAGCAGAAGAAAGACGTGGCCCGACTGATGGTGCAGTAGTGGGTAGAGAAGAGGAAGAAGGAAACTGAAGAGAAGGCTTGCGTAGAAGCAAAGTGCACCGAAAATGAGCAAGCGAAGCAAGAAGAGTGCAACTCTGACAAGAGTTAGAAGTCTCCTTCGCCCCGAACGAAGGACGATGAACAGTCGGAACAGGGAGGCGAAGATCTGGAGAGCACTCCCTTTCACGTAAAGGGACATAGGGAACATGAAAAGGAGGGGCAGTGAAAGAAGACCAAGGCCTCCAAATCATCGCTCGATCCAATCACCTTGACGGAGGGTGACTCTGTCAACATTGGAGATAAGGTAAGGGATACGACCATGGAACTGCTGCAGCAATTTGAGCAGCAACAAAATCAGGCATTAAGTGCCATACAGAAGGGTCTGCGTGAGTTGCAGATCCAAACTACTAGACTGCAGGCAGGTGCAGGGCAGGGCACGTGGTGTCAGCTAGTTTGGCGCTGAAGACCACTCAAGCCACAGAGTTGGTTCGATCCTTAGATCTTTGGGAAGTCGCGCTGCCGGATGGAGCTCTGAGCACGGAGTTGGAAGCTGACAAGGCTACTGTCAGCGCACTAAGGAGTGTTGGTATCAACTTGGCTGTGTTCCCCAATGAATTCCTTCACACCCTACAAGCAGGTGTGATTGAAGAGATTAAGGCCCGAGAGAAATGCGCACTGAGCATGATCAACAAGCAAAAAGTCAACAATGAACATATATTCATTGAGAAGACAATCGGGCTAAAAGCCTAGAAGAAGGTTCAGGAGAAGAATGAGCACACCATAGCAGTAGTAGCCGAAGCAGGCATAACCATTCCGGAACTTCATATCCCAGAAGAAGCGCTGGTGGAGGCCAAACTTAGGAAATTGGCTGCAGGTGTGTGCGATGCCAAGATAGAGATGGCCAAGGTTCAGTTTGAGTTGAACCTTAAAATCACAGATCTTGAGTTGAAGACACATACTTCAGCTCCCTAGAGGTTAGAGAACAACGTGAGGCAGCTGTAAAAGATGATGTAGCGAGAGTGGATGCCGTGGTGGAAGATTTCACCGCACTCTTTGAATAGGCAATGAAGGTTGTTACGACTATGCAGGAGGATCCTAACCTGTAGAGGTTAAACATGGAGGCTGGGGAATTGTAGCAACAATATGACAAGGCAGAAGTGACGATGCGCATCGTTGTTATCTCACAGCGACTGGCTAAGCTGAATGAGACAAGTAAGTTGCTCGAACAAGTGGAGGCAGCGCAACGAAAAGAGGTGGTCCTCAAGGCAAAATTGGGGCCTTGGTTGGACGAGGCATATTTTATCTCTGCCACCATTGAAGAGAAGCCAACAGACCTACAAAGGACACAATACAAGGTCAAAGAAGACAACGTAGGACAATTGACCGAGCAGCTGGTCGAGCAGCTCAAATACGTAGCCACACAGAGTGCGACCAAGGTAGCAGTATCGCAAGTCAAGCTGGGAGGTCTCCATATAAAGATCTTAGTGCCAGCAGAGTGACTCGAGGGTGAGTCACGATATTTGTGTTGGGGGCCTGTTGGGATAGGGTCCCCTACGGTCAATTTTGGGGAAAAGCCCAAGTTTTGGGGCTGAAAGACCAAGTTTTTGTATATAAAGAGTAAATTCTCTGTAAGATGTGGTCGCAGAGTGCGTAGATGTAAAAGTGTCATAAAGGGTTTTTACCCTTCTTTTATGTAAGAGATGCTGGCTTTAGAAGATCTACCCATGGTCCGCGAACTATGGGATTCTATAAAAAGGAAAGTCATAGAAGAGTCTAAGGCAATTTTTGGTAGCAAATGATATGAATGTAATGGGTTAGTAGAAGTGACGAGCGAAATGTCTTAGAGTAGAAGAGAGGCTCTGCAGCTATGTACATAGAGATCTAGAGTAGAGTCCTAAGTTGAGTGCACGGACCCCTGCAGTTGAGTGCGCAGGGTAGTTTGAGTCTGTAAGAAGATCTGAAGCATTAATAAAGAGATTGTTCCAAAAATAGATGTGTTTTGTCCTTTTACATATGTTATGAATGAATGTGATTATGTTATTATGAATAATGGGTGTATGATTTAATGTTTTATTGATGCACGAATCTATATGTTTTACATTGTTATACGAACACAAGTCATAATATCTGTTTACGCGAAGAATATCTTAATGCATGTTAAAGTTATCATATACTTGACCCGATCTGGGTAAACACAGAAGCAATCACAAAAGCGCGTAAGTAGTTGATTCACCTATTTAAGGTCTGCAAAAGACATTCATAGACATTCGTGAAGGTCTAAGGGAGATTAAGAGAAGTATATCGATAAGCCTTAAAAGGCTTATCGATCTGCATGAAGGCAGAGTTAGGGCATAAAATGACATTACACTGTTCCCAGGGTGTAGAAACTTGGTTCCAGCATCCCCCCATATTGCTTTAGGTGAGACTTCAGTCCGCGCTCCGCGGATTGATGCCAAAAGGACCAGTAGTGTAGGGATTTGTTTGGCTAACTTAACTCTCAACCTGGGTCAGGACACACTAAGCCAACAAGTAGGCTCTCCGCTCCCATTCTATTACTAAGTCATAAATTCCTCGTATATAGTAGTCATGAATCACCAACCATTTAATTTTTATGGTTGCACTAGTTTAAATAAAAATAGAAACAAATACCCACATGATTTTATTAATTTCTATAGTTATGGGTTGTAAATTAGGTATTGACTCCATTGTAATAATTATATTTATTCATACTATCGAATATATATATTAGTGATTTCCCCATCAGGGGTGGGCACAAAGATCGAATGGGAGCATTATGGGGTAATCCCACCACCCTACTGATGTGATGTGCATTAAAGAGCCCTGCGACTCACCCCTAGAATGCATTTGCATGCACTAACACAACATGTGATTAATAAATGCAAATGGTGATGGTGAGAGACTTATTTTGATGGTATGTGTGGGTGGGCTGGGCAAGCATGAAGTCAAGGAGTTGACCTCCCTATCGCTGGTGCTTTTACTTGGTTCCTATACTGTGAGAGTGTCATTGGTGTTTGCACTTGGCTCTTGTGCTGAGAAGTTGTGGATTCATTTAGAGTTGGTTAAGAAAACAAGGGTGGAGAAATTCTATTATGGTGAGGCTAATTCACAACTAGAGGTGGCCAATGGTAGTGGTAGTCGACCATTGTTCTCTACTAGAAACTCAAGCTTGTCCACTGAGGTTTTGTCCTTCCTAGTCTCTCTTTGTCCATTTCTCACTCTTTTTGGTATTGCAGGTCATGTTTTGGTCAATCGATCAATGAATTATGGAGCTCTAGGGTCTGGGGTTGATTGAGAGAATATTGGTCTCTAGTGTGGCATCCTTAGCTTGAAGTGATAATGTTGTTATCTATTTGGTGGGTGTTGTATCCAACACATGTTCTCTCTATGTTAGTGCATGTAGCTCTAACCTCATGGTTCAGTTTAAAAAGATTTAATTGTGGAATGTCTAGTCTATGAGTCTGTCTAAATTCTCATACTTTATTGGGTTTCAAGAGAAGAACATTTATATCCCTTGGGTGCCTTGTATTCATGGTTCATCTCTTTCTTCAATTAGTTATCATTTGTGTGGGGTTGGTACTGGTTATACTATCAATTTGTGTCATGTAAGTGTTATTGTTGTCAGGCCAGGGTAACTCCAGAATGAATGAGCGGAAGAAAAAATGATTGATTTATTCATTAGCTAACTATCAGTTATATACATAAATATGACGGATCAGTTCATCTTCTTGATGACTGTCCAATTCACCCATTCGTTGAGGATTAGGTGTCAACATTCCCCCCCTTAATCTGAAGGGATGTTGGTGAGTCCAAGCATCGTTCTGAATCTTTCAAGCTTTTCTCTTCCAAGCGCTTTGGTGAAGATGTCTGCAATTTGCTCGTTTGTGGAACAATGACGGAGATGGATTGTTTTGGCCTCAACATGATGTCGGATCAGATGATATTTAGTATTGATGTGCTTAGTACGATCATGGAACTTTGGGTTCTTGGCCAACTTTATTGCAGAGGTGATATCAATCATGACTGGAGTTGATTGTATTTGTTTTACCTGCAAATCTTCAAGAATTTTCTTGAGCCACACAATTTCTTTCGTTGCTTCAGCTGCTGCCACATATTCTGCTTCTATTGTGGAATCTGCTGGTATTGATTGTTTGCGTGATCTCCAGGAGACAGCTCCTGATCCAAGACTCATAGCATATCCTGAAGTAGATACCCCAGTTTCTTTGTCTCCATCGAAGTCTGAATTAGAGTATCCAATCAAGTTGAAGTTGTCCACCTGTGTATACTTGATTCCAAGGTCTTGAGTTCCCTTCAAGTACCTTAGAACTCTTTTTGCAGCAGACCAATGTCCCTCACAAGGCTTTTGCATAAACCTGGAGAGGATTCCAACAACAAATGAAATGTCTGGTCTGGTAGTAGTGAGGTAGATGAGACTTCCTACAAGCTGTCTATACTTTGTTGCATCCTCAAATTCCTTTCCTTCAATAGATGTGAGCTTCAAGTTTTGTTCCATTGGAGTAGAAAGAGGATTACACTCTGTCATGCCAAATCTGTTTAACAAATCTCCAATGTATTTCTTTTGAGAAAGAAATATGGACTTTGGATGTTGGGTTACTTCAATGCCAAGATAGTAATGAACATAGCCCAAATCAGTCATTTCAAATTTTTTTCCTAATTCTTTCTTTATGGATGCAATATATCTTTCATTGTTCCCTGTCATTAAAAGATCATCTACATATACCACAAGATATACAACTGTTTTGCCAACTTTCTTGACAAATAAAGTTGCATCATCAAGATCAAAATGATTGAAGTTGAGTTTCAGAAGATGCTCAGTTAGTTTTTCATACCAGGCTCGTGGTGCTTGTTTGAGGCCATACAAGGACTTCACAAGTTTGCATACTTTATGTTCATGTCCTTTCACAACAAATCCTTCAGGCTGGGACATAAAAACATTCTCTTTTAGATCTCCATTCAAGAATGCAGTCTTTACATCCATTTGATGGACTTTCCAACCGTTCTGAGCAGCTAGTGCAAAGAGTGTCCGGATGGTGGCCCATTTTGCTGTGGGGGCAAAAGTTTCCTCATAATCGACCCCTTCCTTCTGTGCAAAACCTTTTGCCACAAGCCTAGCTTTGTGCTTGTCAAGTGAGCCATCAGCTTTGTATTTGTTCTTGTAGACCTACTTGCAGCCAATTGGTTTGGTTCCAAATGGAGGATCAACCAGCTTCCAAGTGCCATTCTTTATGAGGGCATCATACTCCTTCTGCATCGCTTCTTTCCATTCATCATGAGAAGCTGCTTCTTTGAAGGAAGTTGGTTCAAAATCTGTAGACAAGTTCAATTCACAATCATAAGTAACATCCATATCAACAAGTGAATTAGAGTTATCTACATCACCTCCATCTTGTCGGTTTGTATTTCTGGTTCCTGTTTTTCCAATTTCATCAGGATGAACACTTTCAAGTGTCTTTGTCAGCCACTTTGGGGGACCTTTTTGAGATGGTCCAGGCTGCTCTGTTGATTGAGTTGGGTCTGAATCAAGATTGAGTCTCCCAATTCTATCAATTACATCACTTAAAGCATCATCCGGTGTTGGAGTTTCATGCAAGGGAGATTGTTCTTCAGAAGAAGATTCCACATGTTGATCTAGTATAGGAATCCCCCCTTCAAGATGTCTGATTATCAAACTCTTGAACTGATTTCGGTTTTGTGAATCTGTCCAAGCGATCAAGTTGCCGCTCAACAACACTGTCAGATTTGGATGATTCAAGAAAAATGACATCTCTAGATAAAAAAAACTTTTTATTTACTTCATCATAGAGGCGGTATGCTTTAGATGTGTTTGAATACCCCAGGAAGATACACTTACAACTTCTAGCACCAAGTTTGTTTCTATGTACCTTTGGTATTAAAGCATAACAGGTGGAACCAAAGATCCTGAGATGTTTTACCGAAGGAACATGTCCATACCACAATTCATAAGGAGTCTTGTTTCTTATAGCACTAGATGGACATCTATTCTTTATATATGCAGCACATAGAACAGCATCAACCCAAAACATTGTCTTTACATTTTTGAAGAAAAGCATGGATCGTACCATATTCAAAATTGTTCTGTTCATTCTTTCAGCTACACCATTCTGTTGAGGATTATAAGGCACAATTGTTTGATGTTTAATCCCATGTTGGTGAAGATAGTGTTCAAATTCATTTGATGTATATTCTTTTCCATTATCAGTGCGAATAGACCCAATATGAGATTGTGCATCATTTTCAATCCACTTATGAAAATTCTTGAATGTTTGAAAAGCATCAGATTTGTTCTTCAATAAATAAACCCAACACATTCTGGTGTAATCATCAATAAATGTCATGATATATTTATTTCCATTTGCAGAAGAAACAGGCATTGGACCACATAAATCTGAATGAATGAGTTCAAGCTTCCTATGTGCTCTTGAATGTGAATCATGAAAAGACTGTTTGCTATGCTTTCCTAGAATGCAAGCATCACATTGCTTATGTTTTCTAGGAATTGTAGGCAAACTAGCAACACCATTTTTCTTCAACAAGCGGAGACTATCATAGTTTAAATGTCCAAATCTAGCATGCCATAGTAAACTTGACGGAAGTGTACCTTCTTCATGATGAGAAATATATGAGAAATGTTGTGCATGAGCAGAAGTTCCTTGCAGTTTAAGAAGTCTTTCTTCTTCTATACCCCTCATGACAAGTGAGTGGTTAGATGCCTTTCTTACCTCAAGCTTGCCATCAAACATATGAATGGAGTGACCTTGCTGGCGGATGTGGACCAGGGACAACAAGTTTCTCTTGAGCTGTGGGAGATATAGAACATGGTCCAGAAGAAAGTCTGGAAGACCAGGCAGTTTAAGCCTGATTGTGCCAAGCCCTGATGGCTTGATTTTTGACTGATCTGCAAAGTATACTGCTCCATCAACATTGTCAGTGAAATCTTCAAAAAAATCTTTCCTATAAGTCATATGACAGGTTGCTCCTGAATCAAGCAACCAGTCATTTTTCGAAGAAGCAAGTGAAGCATTAAACAAATCTTCATTTACTCCAATGTTACATTGTGCCTCAATATAGTGAGCGGATTCAGGTGCTTTACCTTTGTCTGTGTCATCAGTTTTACCTTTCTGCTGGTTTCTTCTCTGCTCAATTTTGTCCCATGGTAGCTTGCATGTAGAAGTATCATGTGATCCATTTCGTTTGCAGCAAATGCAATGCAGATCTACCTTTTCTGCTTGAGAATGTCTGCCCCCCCTGCCTCTGAAGTATCTTCCTATTCCTCTTCGTCCACCTCTTCCTCTTGTAGAATCTTGAGCAGGATGCTTTTCTTTATGAGCAAGGCAAACAGTCTCTTCAGAAGATTCAGGGACTGTTTTCTTTCCAAAGGCTTTCTCTCTTTCAGCAAACTTTTTCACAAGAGACTCAAAGGTTATGTCTTTAAGATTTCCATTTGCTTGTAAAGACTCAAAATAATTGGAGTAGGTAGGATAGAGTGCTTTGAGAAAGGCAATAAGAGAGATGTCCAGCTCAACCTTAGTGGATTTAATATCATGCATTATAGACTTTATTTCAGATGCAAGAGAAAGGGGATCATTATTTTTCAGTTCAAGAGTGAAGAGTTTAATCATGAGCTGAACAACTTCAAGTGCAGAATGTGAATCATAGAGTTCTTTCAGCTTTTGTAAAGCTTCAAAGGCAGTGGAATAGGATGAAATATGACGACTTACTTCTTCATTTACAGATGCTGCGATCAATGCATAGGCTTTGCTGTTCTTGTTTTCCCAAATGACAAGTTCTTTATCTGATGTAGGCTACACAGGGTCTTTGTCTTCTTCTCCGACACACACTCCCTTCCACAACTCATTGTAGATGAGGGTGTGTTTTACCATCCGGGACCATTCAGAATAGTTCTCCTTGCCAGTGAGAACTATTCCTACCATAGAAATGATTGAATGCATTCTGTAAAAAAAAAATACTTCTGCTTGAAAAAAGAAAACCTCCTTACAGCCTTATGCACTATATTTTCTACAAATCCCTCTAATGTGTGACAGAAGGCATCAGAATTTCATTGAAATATTATATCACTTTATGCTTCAATACAACATTATAAAAAACTGTGCAACTGCCTATTTAAATCCTCTGATACCATGTCCTTTTCATGCGTATTCGTGAAACTTCACATTCCATCTCCGAGCAATGTCATGAAAAGCAATAAATGACCTTTTCAAATTTTGATTACCAAGGTAATCAAAGATTACATATGCAGAGATCAATACTCGATGCCTTGAACTGCGAGTGATGATGAGAAGCCGAAGAATCGTAATCGTTGCATAAGTCAATGGTCTTTACAATTCCCTCACCAAATCGACAAACAATCAATAATATTCAAAAGCTCTTTGAGATAACCGCTTGCCCAAGAGTAATACAGTGGAATTTAATAGAATTGAAAGAGAAATGAACGTGGGAGGACGGCGTAGGAAGACTTCAGAATTGGGGGCTTCTTATACGAGTAGGAGTCGACGAAGGAGTCGACGAGTAGGAGTCGATGAAGGAGATATCTTTTTGCAATGGAGTGAAGATGACAGACAAGTATGCATACTTTTTGCAATGGAGAAAATGATATAAATTATGGTAAATCATTTCATAGGGCCACGGGCAGGTCCCGCGATCAAACCCGCGGACGTCCCAGCTTTCACGGTTACAAGGCGATGGAGGACAACCAGTCTACAGTCAATACCCAATTCTACATCTGCTAAATAACTGAAAGGATCTCGACGGCATGCATTTTAATTAAACAAATAATATAATTTTGCATTCTCCCGCCAGTAACTATATAACATAAAGGACTATGAAGGAAAGTTGTAAGCAGAAATATATGCTTTAACCCTCCAAGAACCTGAGTTGCTATTCAGGAGAAGCTCAATCCTCGTTAGGCAGGGAGAGCTTCAGAAAACTCACTGTTCATTAATTTGGAATTCCGACCAGGAGCAGGGACTGTGTGTTCACCTTCTTTTTCATCTCTCGGCTGAGCAAAAACGTACAGATGCATGTAACCCGACTTCCATGTTGAAGAACATTGGTCGCAGAGCTACAACCTCTAGAATGCTAGGGTTTCGAATGATTCCAGTCGGCGTGAGGGAAGAGGGAAGGGCGTTACCAATGCAGTGACGCTTCAACGGATGTATAGTGCGCAGTCTTCAGGACAGGGGCACGGATGCGCAGAGAATGTCAGGACAGAGGTTTCATGAGGCAGCAGAAAACGGATGCGCAAAGATTCAATGAGGTGCAGGGAATCACGCAGAGGACAGAGCGCTGGCAGAGGCAGGAGTTACAACTATTTTAGGAACTGGGACCTGTGCTCTGATACCATGTCAGGCCAGGGTAACTCCAGAATGAATGAGCGGAAGAAAAACTGATTGATTTATTCATTAGCTAACTATCAGTTATATACATAAATATGACGGATCAGTTCATCTTCTTGATGACTGTCCAGTTCACCCATCCGTTGAGGATTAGGTGTCAACAATTGTAACAAAAGGGCATTCTTACTAGTTTGTTGGGAATGGGTTCTTGTATGACAATTAGAGTTTTGAACCCCCTCCATGCTTAGCATCACTCCCAAGAATCACGTGCGACGAAAGAGGGGTGGTGGTGGTAACAGTAAAAAGGGATAGAGGAGTGCTCGCCTAATTTCCCATTACTCGATTGTGACATATTCAATGTGGTACCTCCTAAGACCCAAAAAAAAAAACAGAAAATTGGAGACCAAGGCGGGTGTTGAGAAGAAATACTACTCTAACTCTGAGATATTAGAGGAGGTGTCTTATTTGATTCTTGACCTTCGTCACACTAGGGATGAAACAAAATACCTCAATTCAGTTACATTATATTAGTAAATGAAGACTTTGTTTGGCATGACATTAAAGGACAAACAAGCAGAAAAGTACAATGTGTTTTCTTTGTTGGAGGATATTAAAAGGATTTCGAGGAATCAACAGTTTTCCATAATTAGAATCAATGCAAGGATGGTCCATGTAAGGAGCCTCTTCATTGGGGATCTGATGCTACTGCACCACTTGGTTTGCGTAAGGAACCCTACTCCCATTTCTTCTTTTGATTCTTGATGGCAATTAAATCTACTAGTGATCTACACTCTACCCATGTTTTGTACTATTTATCTATAATGTATGATTTTATTTTTTGTGTCTATGAAAAGAATAATTGATGGATTCCCATGTTTCCTTATGTTCTCCCTAGACACGTGTGAATCCTCCATATATGACTAGATGTAACAACTTTGTACTTTGGCTTTGAAGACATTCTGGTGCAACACAATTTTTTTTATAATATATATATAGATTGCAACTAGAAATAAGTAATATATATACATACTCACATTAATGTATATGATGTTGTCAAAAAATCTTCATAAGATCATTAGCTTTATGAGAAAAAACACAATTGGGAAAAAAATTCCATTGGGTTATTTTTTCTTTTCTTTTTAATTTAATTTTATTATCTTTTAATTCTGACTTTTATTTTTTTTTGGTATTTTCCTTTATTTTAGTTATTATTTCCAATTTAGCGGGTGGCCAACCTTAATATTATCCTACATTATTATAACTTTTAATTAATAATATTATGATAATATGATATATTAATGCTATATTATTTTATATAGTTAATATTAATTAGTTAACTATATAATATATAACTATTAATATTTTATTTGTTTATTTTTAATGTGGTTCACTGACCTCGATGACCACTACGTTAGGGAGTTGCACTCGAAGCAACTCAATAAATTGAAGTAACCCTTGTGGTTGTAACTATTAACAATTAATACATATTATAATAAATACAAATATTATTATATTTATGTATTATTATATTATAACAATTATAATATATACTTGTTATATAATTATATTATAGTTAACATATATTTTTATTAGGTAAAGTAATTACATTATAAGTCTATCTATTTTGGAATAGAGCTTCTAAATTTTCAATTTAATTATCAATAATTATTAGGTGGATGGTAGGGATTTTAACTTCCACAAAATATTTTAGAATATAGTATACTCAAATCAAAGGTTGAGATTTGACTCCAAAATAATTGTCTCTTTTTTCATTTTATTTAAATTGATTAATTAAAAAATGGCATATAAACAAGTGTCATTTGAAGTGAGTTATGATTTTTAGGGCATGTGGTATTGATAAGTCATGATATTGGTCCATGCTATTCTAACAAAACCTATTTATAGATTAAGAATCTTCATGGTAAAGTGGGGGTAAATTTCCATGCAAAGAATCTTGTTCCATGTTTTTTTCAAATGTATGTATGTTTAACTTATACACTAGTGTAACCATATAAATCAAATGAATGTAAAATCCCACATGCATCAATCCATAATAAACATTAAACACTTATTTTATTTTATTATATATCTCACAATGACAAAAATTAATTAAATCACACACATACACACACACACACACACACACACATTTTTAATCATAGATATTTCACTCCCACTCTACCATAGAAATTCTTAACTTGTAAATAGCTCTTCTTATAATATCATGGCCCTATCAATACTGATATGACATTTTCTTTAATTAATTAATTTTAGACAAATTAATTAAAAAAGCATAACTAACTTGAAGATAATCTTAATCTTTGATTTATTAATACTACTATAAATACTCCAATATATCTATGGAGGTTAAATCTCTACCATCCACTTAGTAATTATTGATAATTAAATTAAAATTGTGGAAAACTTATTTTGAAAAAGACAAGTCTATGAGTATAACTAATAATTTTATTCATAATTAAAATAATAATAATAATAATAATAGGTAGCTCGAAACGATGGGAGGAGGCGAAAACCTAGGTCTGAGCGATAGGAGTTGCTGACTCTGTATCCCCTGCGGCTCGCAGCTGCGCGCGCCTTGGTGCTTGGTCACCAAGGTTTGCATCCACGGTTCTCAGACATCCATGGAAGAGACGGAGGGGGGTCCCGACGCCCCCTCCTTTCGCGACATGGTCACACGCATCTCTAAGGATCTGAAATCATCCTTTTTCACCAAGCTAACAACCTACAATGCATTTCATTCATTGAGAACAAGCCTTTCGGTGAAAGGAAAATGATAGGAAACATGTAAAGAGGTAGGGACCCCACCTGTCGAAGGAATTACCTCTGCAAAAACTTTGGCTTCTGCGGAAACAAAGGAAATAGAGGGAGACCAACCACAAAAGGCAAGAGAAAAATAAAAAAGAAACTACAATCTGAAAGTCAAGAAAATTCATGTGCTGGAAATACAAGACCCTGATGTAGCAGTATATAGAGACTATATGCAGGAGCACGCAGTCATCTGCAAGTTCATGGGCATTTGGCCCATAGAAAAAGCCCTAAATTGGTGGATTCAAACCAAATGGAAACCAAAAGGAGAAATCAGGCTTCAACTGGGCTCAAAGGGATTTTTCACGGTCATCTTCGACCTCCTGGAAGATAGAGATAGGATTTTCGAAGGAGGCCCCTACTTCTTCAACTTTGCGAGACTTTATATGAGATTCTGGAAAGAGAAATTCACCCTAGAGAAAGAGGATTTTACAAGGGTCCCGGTCTGGGTCAGACTTTACTCTCTACCAATCGACTACTGGGTGCCTTCAGTTCTCAAGGGAATAGGAGACGAACTAGGAGAATATATAAATATGTCAGAGGGAACAAAAAATGGACATTATGTCTCCTATGCTAGAATTTGTGTCTACATCGACATCTCAAGATCCCTACTTGAGGCAATAAAATAGATATTCAGAGACGAAGTATGGCTTCAAAGCATCGACTATGAACACATTCCACTCCGCTGTAGGAAATTCCATGAACATGGACACCTTTTTAGGGATTGTCCACAAAAGAAAACTCCTCAAAATAACAAGCAAGCTCAAAAGAAAAAAAGATGAATAGGGTTTCACCAAAGTTAGTCCAAGAAATAGGAATAACAAGAAGACACAGGGTAAAAAAGATCAACATCAGGAAACAACCCCAAACAAATATGAGGCACTGAACAAAATGAAAGAAGACCCTCTCTCAAAAAACAAAAATAAAGAGGATGCAATTAGAAATATACAAGACGTAGAAAATCAAGAGTAAGGAGCGCACTACTCGGAACACATACATACAGAAGACGAAAATACACAAGAAGATATTGAAATGGAACCTGCATTTTTTAGAAACCACCCCGGAAGACAATACGATAGAGGAGGCACTAGAGGGAGTTGACCTCTTATCGATTGTGGAAGAGTGGAATAAAAACAGTATAACAATGATTCCAGAAGACTAAATTCAGAAAATAGAAGGAGCCTATCTCCTACAAGAGGAACTAAAATAGAGCACAAACCAAAATCCACTTGGGGACAGAGCAGAAAATGGCATACTAGCAAATATGACAACGGGAAAATATAACCCAAAAGGGCCAAGTAGGAAGAGAGGAATAAAAATGACCAATAAGCTCCTTCAAGAAATCCGTGCCAGACTCCTAAATGAAGGAAAGGTAAAGGCCCTCACCCTAACTCCCATCCATTATCAATGAATTGTATCTCTTGGAGCATTAGAGGCCTCAATGGTCCTAAGAAGAAGATAGTCTTAAAAAGCAAACTCATAACTGATAAACCAAATATTTTTCTTAGTCAAGAAACTAAAATTGATATGGTCAATCTCAACCTTCTCCAATAAAACTACTTCAAATCCTACAGTTATATAATGAACTTCGCTATTGGGTCAGTAGGAGGAATCTTGACTCCGTGGAAAATCTCTTAGTATGAATTAACCTCCTCTATAGCTACCAAGCACTCCATCACAACAATTTTGAAAATCATTGGTTCTAATGACACTATTTGTGTAACAAACATTTATGCTCCTCATAAAGCCTCTGAAAGAATCAAAATTCTTCAGAATATTAGCCATCTCTTGGAATCCATCCATCTGCCTTTCAAAATTATAGCGAGGGACTTCAATATGGTACTGAACCTTGGGGAAAACAAAGGAGGTCTCCAAAAACTTGAAAACAACTTGGAAGCCTTTTAATAAACCATAGACGGGCTCAGTCTACTTGACATTCCCACGAATAATGGTACCTTCACCTCGAACAATAGACGGGGAGGAGACCAGAAAATAGCCTCTAGACTTGACTGTTTCCTCCTTTCTGAAGAAATTTATTTGACCGCCTGTTATCGGGAAAACTAGTGTCTATGTAAAGCTGCTAGTCCCACTAAGGCTGGTAGCTACCTTAGAAACAAACAAACTAAAACTACTTTCGTTTTCCTTTATGAGAAATAGATAAGAGGGGAATAGAGGAGACCAACCTCTGTCTTGTGCTTGGTTCCTTACTTGATTCCTCTCTCTTCTGATAGATCTTTGCCACTTGCTTCCTTGTCTGCCCAGCTACAAAGAGCACCTGTAGAATCAAAGCAGCATAACACTATCCAAGAACATAGATCTATTATCATGAACAATATAGGACCAGATATATATTGACCACACAAATGCATATACCATCAATCATACAAGAATGTGGAGGGAAACTTGAATAGCTTTATTGATAATCAAGAAAGAGCAAAGAGGATTACAACCAATTGTTCTGACCCAACATCATCCTCTCAGCAAGAAAGTCCTTCTTCACCTCATGAAAAGCTTAGATCACCCAACACTATGATATTGCACCAAGAAACCAACAACACTTCCTTACAAGATACAAAATTCCAGCCTCTGGATCTTTGGGATGAGGGATCCATATATAGATGTTTGCAAGGGGGGTGAGTCAGCTTTTGAGATTTGATTAGTGTCCACTCTCTGATAGTTCTTGAATCCACTTGGAGATTGATGATCTCTTACTCATCCCTGGGCGAATGCAGAGAGGCAAGTGTCACAAGAGAAGTTTCTAGAAGATTTCTTGCTCCTCCACCTTGCAGATTGACCCTGCCATTTGTCCACTCTCTCCCATCACACCCCATAGAAGGGCTTTCCAAGATGCATCGCACCTCCCGTGAGTATTTAGGTGGGATACAGCGCACTTTGACCATGGAGCAGGTGAGATGGTCCAGTTTTGACCAGTTATGAGCAGTTTTTCATGGAGAACTTCTGGGAGAAGATGTAATCAATTGACCTTGTTCTTTTAGAGGTTGGAACAACACTTTTAGGGACTTAAGAGCCCTTGGTTTATGGACATTTATGATTGGGGTTGCAGTGCCCAAAAATGTCTATAATAGTTGCCCCCTAAAGCATGAGGTCGTTAATTTGTTGATGTCGGGTGAAATGCTTTATCATGAGGATCTGAAGTTCTTTCAACCTGGAAGGCGACCTGTAATAAGATACAATAAAATACATTATATTCAAAATATTTTCATGATCTAGCTGAGGTGGGCATTCCCATGATCAGCTTTATAAATTCATTTTCATGTACATAAGACAGACAATCGTCTGAGTGTAGATTGATGATTCTGGTAGAGTTGTCATCCCTTAGGTTGGATGATTATCTGTGTAGTAATGATGTACATTCGATGTCTTTATTTTCCTGAATATATATCGCAGCCCGGATGGATGAAACTAGATCTAGGGTCTTCAATCTCGTTTGATCTTCACTCAAAGTACAAGTCGATCCATGTGAGAGATGCTCTGGAATCGAACATGGAAAGAAATCGCCTGATTACCAACCAATGATGTAAGCTGTTAACAGGCGGAAGAGGAATCACCGATAATGATGATGACCCTCAAGGTACTACAGTACAATTCACGTGGTGTGAATAAGGGACTTGGCGTCGAACACCACGCAAAATATTTCGATCGAAGGCCATTGATGTAAACCTGTCGCCGAAAGTGAGAAACTTGCCATTGAGGCATGCAAGCTTCAAAGTACTGAAAGGGTTGTTCCTAGATCGACTTCTTGGATAATGAGCTGATGTCGACAAGAAGCGATCCGTCATAGGAGGGCCTTAGTGAATCCCACATCAATGAAACGAAACGGAGCAAATGTTTTTAATGGAGGTGAAAACGATCTGGTGATATAAGGTTCAGGGTGGCGGTCATGAAAGAATGGAGCGTGAATGTATTGCAGTGGGTGAGACACAGGTGAATTCTCTGAGTGACTTCTCTTGAACATATCGGCGACACTAACATGATGGATTGGTAGCATTAACCCCAAATACAGATGGTGTGACGGAACCATGGTGATGTGACCAGTGAATGGAACAACCCAACCCGACTCAGATGCGGAGTGAAAGTGTCATGTTCAAGAGCCACTTGCTACCAATAAAGTTTTTTCAAGTTTTCTTCCCAAATTTTCCCCAGTCATTGCTGACGAGTACCTCTTTATTTTTGTCAAGCTTGAGGAGGATAACATATGCTTGTTCTATAATTTGCCCTTCGGGCAAACCTATCGCTATGTTTTAATGAGCCTAGCGATAGTGAAATTCGTTCTTGTCTGTTATGGACAAGTTTGTCACTATTCGGTTTTAACGAGTTTAATGACAAGGATAACTCGGTCCTTTTCAATTTTAGAGAGTCTGAAAAAGGGACGTAAAGAAAACTTCAATAATCGTTTTTCGTCATATAATCCCTTGAGTCCGAAAAAGTATAAAACAATACAAAAGGGATGAATCTTCGGTACTTTTAACGAGCCGAACAAAACAAGCGCTCGATCTTTTTGTGTAATAATCCCTCAAGTCGAAAAAGATTAAAATCTAAAGGAGGGATAGCACTTCCGGTCCCTTTAACGAGCTGGAGAGGCCAATCGCTCGGCAATATTTTCATATTTTATGAGTCAGTTGAAAAGAGCTTAAAGGAGACTCGTTTTTGAGGAACGAGTGATAAATTCGGGTAGCAGCTGATTCCAGGTAAGGTTTGGAATTTTCCAATCACGGTAGTGTCACAAGGATGGCTAGCAGGATCACTCTTCGTAGCTGTTCCTCAAAAGGGGTAAACAATCAAATGGAGGTGAATGATCGGCCAAAACAAAGTGGAGGTGATGATAAGAACACGACCAAGGCTTCAAAGGCTGATGGTAATACATTCACAATGGTTATTTATCAGAAAATCATTCATTTTTTAATGAGCTTAAACGTTTGGGGAACATTTTCTCATTGCTTATGTTTATTTTTTAACGAGCTTGAATTCCGCGTTAAAACTGCTCGATATAATGGTCATTGATTGTCTTGATTTTACCATTGACAACTTTGTTCTTTCAAAGGTTGTACTGCTTGTTCAATTGCTTCATCAAACTAGTTAGAAACGAACAATATATGTTTGAAAAATGAGTTAAAACACTAATATTTTACTTGAATTACGTGAAAAGTAATTTAAAAGTGCTTTTACCTCTCATTTTACCATTTCATTTGAACTTTGGTTTGTTGGAGCTTTGGAGGTGCTTTCCCCCTTGATTTTCACCAGCTGATTCCGGGAGATTCTATGGACGATTCTCGGCGCTGTCTGGACCAGGTAGGAGCTAAACCTGAGCTCTTTAATTTCATCCTTTCCATTTTGCATTCTGAGCATGTTTTCTAGTTTTTCTGAGCCCCTGGGGTTTGAAAAACTTGCTATGGCTCCATCGCACCTCTTCTACATCGAAAGGTGCGATGCATGCTGGCTTGGCCATTGGCCAGTCAGCATGCATCCCACCTAGAACATTGTTGGGGGTGCGATGGGCGCAAAGAGGGCAATTTATGCACAGTTTTTCATGGAAATTTTTGCTTGTTTTTCACCAAATCAGGATCTTGACTCTTCTCTTGTTTGTTTCAGAGATTCATTGGAGCAAAATGCCTGTTACATGGCGAGAACATGAGCATGAAGAAGAGGACATGCTTGCTTTACATGATCCAGTTACGGTAAATGCACTGCGGAACTGTGGCCTGTTCAAGTTTTTCCGCATCTCTTGCATGAGGCAACAAATCAACCTGTTGCAATATTTTCTCGATGCATGGGATCCTACCACCTAGGAGTTCTAGATTAGGGGCAATTCCATCCCCTTGACTGTCATGGACATCTATTTTTTGACCGGCTTATCGAGGCGGGGTGCCCCTATCTCATTATCAGGTTCGGCCCGTGGGGGTGAATCTATGAGAGATTACATTTGTAGGTATTGTAGAGAGGGATATCAGTCGAGTAAGGAAGACAAGATCATTATCTGAGATGTCACTGACAGGTCCCTGAGCACCATTCTGTTCACTTTTGCTAGACTGGCTGGTAGTGCGGCACTTCACGTGGCCAACAGATCTTATATGCAGTACGCCTTGGAATGCCTTGAAACGAAGGTGTTCAATTGGTGTGATGCAGTACTCTCTGTGATGAAAGAACAATTGACCAAGGCAAAAAATGGAAGATTGAAGAATTTTGGATATGGTTCTATCTTGACAGATTTCGCCTTGGAAAAGATCCCGCTGATGCAGCCGCAGTATGTTTCACTTGGTTTACCTCCACCGACTGAGCCACGGATGCAGAGATGGGTCGACCTTATGGCCAGACATGCTGGTCAGTCCCAAATTTCCTTTTCTGATACCTTTTTCGAGTGGTTCAACCGTCAGGAGATGGTTTTTTCCGAGTATCCATATGCTGGTATGGACTTCCGGGGTGATCCAGATTTGGTACTGCCTGCTGGCGAGCAGTGGGGTGTCATCGGTGAATTCTCTGACCATATCTCTCTTTATCGTTTCTTTTTATAATGTTCTTGTGCTTTCTTCTATCAGGACTAATCAAAACTCACATGCTCATGCAGATGTTGGACAAGTTCAGCCAGTAGTACGCCTGAGAGTGCCCGCTGTCGCTCCAGCAGGAGAGGCTGTGGGAAGGGATATCCTTTGCGACCTTGATGTGGCCGAGACTCTTTCAGCATTGTAGGGTCAGGTCGAAGGTGATCCAGGTGGATATTGGTGGCCACCTGCCAAGTCCACTTGGACCCCCACCATTGTTCTTCTCAGCATTTTCAGTTTCCTTAATTGTAGCACAACTTACTATTTTTAGCAGTTTTTTGGGTCCTGAACTTCCGGAGCCGTTTTGAGGCCCTAAACGACGTTTTTTGGGGAATCCGGGGGCAACATGCGGGAATGGACCTATGTTGCCCGTTCCAACAATGATAGTGCTCGGATAGATCTTTCTAACGAGCTATTGCATGCGTCAAACGGAGATCGTATGCCAAAGTTACGACCCCGGGAAGTTGATGTACCAACTTACCCCAAACGGGGCCAATAGTTTGGCGTTTCACCTTCTAGGGTTAGGTTTTGGAATGTTAAGGGTTTTTCCATTGTTTCTCAACAATAAATAGGCCTTCGAGCCTCATTGTAAGACAGTTCAGAGGCATGTAGCCATCACATCTCTTCTCAGAGATAAGCTACCATCGCCCTAGCTGGTTTATTTCCATTTCTGGTTGTAAGCATATTTCAGTATTTTCCATTAATGAAATGAAGTATTATTTCCGCTGCATCTTTGTGTATATGGTTATCTCTGTAATTTGTTGCGTTCCTGTTTAAATCCGGATCAGTGGTATCAGAGCGGTCTGCTTTTTCTCTGTTTTTCTTTGCATGTCCCCAACAAGGTCGGGATATAAGGAGTTAGGGCTTGAACTGGTTGAACCTTTGCAAGACCAGCCTCGCAAATCCCGACGGCCTCCCATGGCGGACGAGAAGAAAGACGAGGGGGCAGGAGATCCCATCAAAATCTTGCTCGAAGAAGCCCTCGAGCGACAACGGAACGCGATGATGGACAGCTTTGCCCAGATCCTTCAGCGGCTACCCAGAAGCAACGCATCGGCTTCCAGCAGCTACTCTGGAAACGCCACACCCTTTAAGGTACAAGTTAATTTTGAAATCCCCATATTCGAGGGTCAGATAGACGCAGATGCCGTAGATAAATGGTTAAATCTGCTAGAGGGTTATTTTTCTGTTCATGAATTTTCGAGTCGGGAAAAGATTGTTTTTGCTCTTCTCAAAGCAGCCCCCCACGTCAAGGACTGGTGGGAAACCTACTGCGAGCAGAAGGATGAAAGTACTGGCTCACTATTTTCAGCCGCACCCACCTGGGATTCGTTCCGGGATGCCATCAAGGAGCAGTACTACCCTGTCGGAAGCTATGAGGATGAATACATAAAGTGGACCACGCTGCGGCAGGGAAGGGACCAAGACGTGCCGGAGTTCACCAATCTTTTCCATACCCTTCGCACAAAGTTGGGTATCAAGGATTCGGAGCAACATTTGATACTCAAATACCGTGGCTGCCTGCACAAGTACATCCAGGAAGAAATACAATTCCTAAACATCCCCTCGCTCGGCGCAGCATACCGATATGCCGTCAAGGTCGAGCAGAAGTTTAAACAAAAGAAGCGAGACTTTGGATCTGCGAATCCAAAGCAGGGGAAAGGTGCCCCTAAACCACAGAACAAAGGACAAAGCCAAGGCGGGACAGCCCAAGACAACCAGCCGAAGCTGCAAGCAAAGAACAGCGCCGCGAAGCCGAGAAAGGACACTGGAAAATGGTGCGAGTTCCATAAGAGCTCCACTCACAACACAAGTGAGTGTCGGGCCAAGCAGTCACTGGTGGCTGAGCTAAAGGTTTCAGAATCAGATGCATGTTCCGACTCTGAGTCAGAACCCGATAAGGGGTATGAAAAAGGGAAGCAGATCATTGATGCGGATCCCAGCGCCACTGTTGCTACCGCAAAGATCCAGAAAAATGAACCCGAAGATCCAGAGGAGGAGGAGCGTCTCTTCCACTCCCAGATGTGGGTAAAGGGCTCCCCGATACAGTTCATTGTTGATAGCGGGAGTCAAAAGAACCTCATTTCGGCAGAGGTCGTGAAGCGGTTGGGCTTACCGACCACAGCACATCCACAACCATACACCATTGGGTGGCTTCACCAAGGACGAGATCTTCGCGTGAGCCAGCAGTGTCGCCTTCCATACAACATCAAGCCCTTCACGGATGAGGTATTGTGTGACATTGCTCCCCTTGAAGTTTGTGATGTATTACTAGGACAACCATACTTGTGGAAGCGACATGCTGTGTATGAATCAAGGCCCCGTGCTGTTATTATTACATTGGGAAATAAGTTGTTCAGGATACCAGAGGTAGCACCACCTGCCGCCATCTCTTTGATTACTGCAAAACAATGCAGTAAGATCATTTCCAAAACCAGGAAATTTGTTTTCCTGATGATACGCCCTCAAGGAAAGAAGAAGACAGTGGCCGCGGCCTCCAAACGGGGTCCCTCTGCACGACAACTACAGATGGACAAGATTGTGGAGGAGTACGAGGACATCTTCACCTCCCCGGCAGGGGTTCCTCTGCACTGTCAAGTCAAGCACTCCATCGATCTGACCCCAGGTGCGCCGCTACCCAATGGACCAATTTATCGGCGCTCCGTTCTGGAGAACAATGAAATCAAGAGGCAGATTCAGGAGCTCCTGCAGAAAGGTCACATCCGTCCGAGTTCATCGCCCTGTGGGAGCCCGATGTGTTGGTACAGAAGAAGGATGGGACGTGGAGACTCTGTATTGACTATCGGGCGCTGAACAAGATCACTGTCCGTAATAGGTACCCGATCCCGCGGATTGATGACCTCCTAGACCAACTAAAGGGGGCGAAATATTTCAGCAAGATCGATCTGAAGTCAGGATATCACCAGGTACCAATCGAACCCTCAGATGTGTGGAAGACTGCCTTCAAATCCAAGGAGGGCCTCTTCGAATGGTTGGTCATGCCTTTCGGATTGACGAATGCTCCTGCAACCTTTATGAGGCTAATGGATGACATCTTGCGGCCATTCACCAACTCCTTTGTAGTAGTATACTTGGATGACATTCTGATCTTCAGCCAGAGTTGGGAAGAGCACCTCCACCACATCCGACAGGTTCTCCAAACACTGCGGCAACACAAGCTATGTGCCAATTTGGAGAAATGCACTTTTGGCATGACCCAGGTTCAGTATCTGGGATACATCATTGATGAACAGGGGGTGCATGTCGATCCAGCCAAGATCCAAGTCATTCGGGATTGGCCCTCTCCAACCACTCTAACAGAGCTCCGCAGCTTTCTAGGTCTTGCCAACTTCTACCGCAGGTTTGTGTTGGGGTTTTCTCATATTTCTTGGCCCTTGAGTCAAGTCACCAAGGGCGGGGCGAAAGCAAAATTCTTTTGGTCTGAATCTCAACAGAAGGCATTCAGGGAGTTGAAGGATCGCCTCTGCACGGCACCAGTGCTCGCGTTACCAGATTTACAACAACCATTTGAGGTCGAGACAGATGCCTCTGACTATGCTATTGGGGCAGTCCTTACTCAACATGGACATCCAGTGGCATATCACAGTGAAACACTTTCAGACACAGTCCGGAAGTACCCCACTTATGATAAAGAGATGTATTCCATTGTACAGGCCTGCCGACAATGGAAGCATTACATTTTGGGGAAGGAAACGGTCATCCACACAGACCACCGACCCCTGCAGTTCATACAGACCCAAGGGAAATTGCAGAATGATCGCCATCAGAAGTGGTCTACATACCTGCAACAGTTTCACTTGAATATCAAGTATAAAAAGGGCAGCACCAATAATGTTGCAGATTGCCTCAGTCGACCACCGATCATGGCGTTAACCACCGTGCTCAACTCTTGTGGGCACGAGACTTCTGATTGGCCACTTCTCTACAAAAGCGACCCAGAATTCGGCCACACATACCAGACACTCTTGGAGGGTCGGCATGTTGCAGATTTTCACCTCCAGGATGCCCTATTATGCCACCTCGGTCACCTTTGTGTTCCTTCAAGCGAGCGTGCCAAGATGATTTGGGAAGCACACTACAGTCGGGCTGCTGGGCATTTCGGGGTCGAGAAAACAGTGGCAGTACTGCAAAATTATTTCTATTGGCCGAATCTTCGACAGGATGTTGGGAAGTACATCCGATCATGTACTGCCTGTGCCATTGCCAAACCGACCATTAAGAAGCACGGCCTCTATACCCCGTTGCCTACCCCTAGTCGACCTTGGGAATCCATCTCCATGGATTACATGTCAGGCCTTCCTTCCACTAAGCATGGAAATGACTGTGTTTTTGTGGTCGTCGACAGGTTCTCGAAGATGGCCATTATGGTGGCCTGCAAGAAGAATATCACAGCAGAAGCCACTGCTAAACTCTTCTTTGAACGAGTGTGGGTGCACTTTGGGATCCCACAGTCTATCATCTCAGATCGGGACAGTCGGTTTCTCAGCACATTTTGGTCCAGTCTCTGGTCAATGCTGGACACCAAACTCACGAAGTCCACAGCCTTCCATCCTCAAACTGATGGCCAGACAGAGGTTGTCAATAGGATGATTGTGCACATTCTGCGCATGTATAACTCAAAGCATCCACGCACATGGGACGAGAGCCTCCCCTATGTTCAGCACAGCTACAACCGAGCTCTTCACAGCTCCACTGGCCATAGCCCTTTTCAGGTGGGTTTGGGATTCCAGCCACTATGCCCCATTGATGTGGCCATGCCACTTGCAGCTACTCACATAAATTCAGCTCATGTCCAGTCCGAAACAGATAAGGCCACCAGCTTCATTGAGCGCATCCAACATATTCGCCAGCAGGTCCATGACATTCTTGAGAAATCAAATGCCAAGTACAAGCAGCGACATGATCAACATCGGGTGCCACACAAGTTTCAGGTGGGCGACAAAGTCTGGTTGCATTTGCAAAAGGAACGCCTTACTGGAGCCTATCGGAAATTGAGACCACTCCGATATGGTCCTTACACCATTACTAAGGCTATGGGAGACAATGCATTTGAGCTCAGCATTCCCCCATTCCTTGGCCTGCACCCAGTGTTCAATGTGGACCGCCTTCGGCCATACTTTCCACCATTGCTAGACACATCCGACATTGCAGAACAGCTCAAACCCACAGAATTAAATCCAGATTGCATGGAACAAGCTGCAACTGATCGGATCATGGACACACAGATCAAGAACACTCGCCAACAGAATATCCAACTGTATCGAGTTGTCAAAGCAGGCCAACTCCTTCAGCAGGGCAAGTGGCTCACCAGGGAACAAGTTCAGCAAAGTTTCCTCATCTCATGGAGGAGCTCAACGCAATGGGGACCATTGCTTCCTAAGGGGGGAGGAATGATCCAGGTGGATATTGGTGGCCACCTGCCAAGTCCACCTGGACCCCCACCATTGTTCTTCTCAGCATTTTCAGTTTCCTTAATTGTAGCACAACTTACTATTTTTAGCAGTTTTTCGGGTCCTGAACTTCCGGAGCCGTTTTGAGGCCCTAAACGACGTTTTTTGGGGAATCCGGGGGCAACATGGGTCCATGGAATGGACCGATGTTGCCCGTTCCAACAATGATAGTGCTCGGATAGATCTTTCTAACGAGCTATTGTACGCGTCAAACGGAGATCGTATGCCAAAGTTACGACCCCGGGAAGTTGATGTACCAACTTACCCCAAACGGGGCCCACAGTTTGGCGTTTCATCTTCTAGGGTTAGGTTTTGGAATGTTAAGGGTTTTTCCATTGTTTCTCAACAATAAATAGGCCTTCGAGCCTCATTGTAACACAGTTCAGAGGCATGTAGCCATCACATCTCTTCTCAGAGATAAGCTACCATCGCCCTAGCTGGTTTATTTCCATTTCTGGTTGTAAGCATATTTCAGTATTTTCCATTAATGAAATGAAGTATTATTTCCGCTGCATCTTTGTGTATATGGTTATCTCTGTAATTTGTTGCGTTCCTGTTTAAATCCGGATCAGTGGTATCAGAGCGGTCTGCTTTTTCTCTGTTTTTCTTTGCATGTCCCCAACAAGGTCGGGATATAAGGAGTTAGGGCTTGAACTGGTTGAACCTTTGCAAGACCAGCCTCGCAAATCCCGACGGCCTCCCATGGCGGATGAGAAGAAAGACGAGGGGGCAGGAGATCCCATCAAAATCTTGCTCGAAGAAGCCCTCGAGCGACAACGGAACGCGATGATGGACAGCTTTGCCCAGATCCTTCAGCGGCTACCCAGAAGCAACGCATCGGCTTCCAGCAGCTACTCTGGAAACGCCACACCCTTTAAGGTACAAGTTAATTTTGAAATCCCCATATTCGAGGGTCAGATAGACGCAGATGCCGTAGATAAATGGTTAAATCTGCTAGAGGGTTATTTTTCTGTTCATGAATTTTCGAGTCGGGAAAAGATTGTTTTTGCTCTTCTCAAAGCAGCCCCCCACGTCAAGGACTGGTGGGAAACCTACTGCGAGCAGAAGGATGAAAGTACTGGCTCACTATTTTCAGCCGCACCCACCTGGGATTCGTTCCGGGATGCCATCAAGGAGCAGTACTACCCTGTCGGAAGCTATGAGGATGAATACATAAAGTGGACCACGCTGCGGCAGGGAAGGGACCAAGACGTGCCGGAGTTCACCAATCTTTTCCATACCCTTCGCACAAAGTTGGGTATCAAGGATTCGGAGCAACATTTGATACTCAAATACCGTGGCTGCCTGCACAAGTACATCCAGGAAGAAATACAATTCCTAAACATCCCCTCGCTCGGCGCAGCATACCGATATGCCGTCAAGGTCGAGCAGAAGTTTAAACAAAAGAAGCGAGACTTTGGATCTGCGAATCCAAAGCAGGGGAAAGGTGCCCCTAAACCACAGAACAAAGGACAAAGCCAAGGCGGGACAGCCCAAGACAACCAGCCGAAGCTGCAAGCAAAGAACAGCGCCGCGAAGCCGAGAAAGGACACTGGAAAATGGTGCGAGTTCCATAAGAGCTCCACTCACAACACAAGTGAGTGTCGGGCCAAGCAGTCACTGGTGGCTGAGCTAAAGGTTTCAGAATCAGATGCATGTTCCGACTCTGAGTCAGAACCCGATAAGGGGTATGAAAAAGGGAAGCAGATCATTGATGCGGATCCCAGCGCCACTGTTGCTACCGCAAAGATCCAGAAAAATGAACCCGAAGATCCAGAGGAGGAGGAGCGTCTCTTCCACTCCCAGATGTGGGTAAAGGGCTCCCCGATACAGTTCATTGTTGATAGCGGGAGTCAAAAGAACCTCATTTCGGCAGAGGTCGTGAAGCGGTTGGGCTTACCGACCACAGCACATCCACAACCATACACCATTGGGTGGCTTCACCAAGGACGAGATCTTCGCGTGAGCCAGCAGTGTCGCCTTCCATACAACATCAAGCCCTTCACGGATGAGGTATTGTGTGACATTGCTCCCCTTGAAGTTTGTGATGTATTACTAGGACAACCATACTTGTGGAAGCGACATGCTGTGTATGAATCAAGGCCCCGTGCTGTTATTATTACATTGGGAAATAAGTTGTTCAGGATACCAGAGGTAGCACCACCTGCCGCCATCTCTTTGATTACTGCAAAACAATGCAGTAAGATCATTTCCAAAACCAGGAAATTTGTTTTCCTGATGATACGCCCTCAAGGAAAGAAGAAGACAGTGGCCGCGGCCTCCAAACAGGGTCCCTCTGCACGACAACTACAGATGGACAAGATTGTGGAGGAGTACGAGGACATCTTCACCTCCCCGGCAGGGGTTCCTCTGCACTGTCAAGTCAAGCACTCCATCGATCTGACCCCAGGTGCGCCGCTACCCAATGGACCAATTTATCGGCGCTCCGTTCTGGAGAACAATGAAATCAAGAGGCAGATTCAGGAGCTCCTGCAGAAAGGTCACATCCGTCCGAGTTCATCGCCCTGTGGGAGCCCGATCGTGTTGGTACAGAAGAAGGATGGGACGTGGAGACTCTGTATTGACTATCGGGCGCTGAACAAGATCACTGTCCGTAATAGGTACCCGATCCCGCGGATTGATGACCTCCTAGACCAACTAAAGGGGGCGAAATATTTCAGCAAGATCGATCTGAAGTCAGGATATCACCAGGTACCAATCGAACCCTCTGATGTGTGGAAGACTGCCTTCAAATCCAAGGAGGGCCTCTTCGAATGGTTGGTCATGCCTTTCGGATTGACGAATGCTCCTGCAACCTTTATGAGGCTAATGGATGACATCTTGCGGCCATTCACCAACTCCTTTGTAGTAGTATACTTGGATGACATTCTGATCTTCAGCCAGAGTTGGGAAGAGCACCTCCACCACATCCGACAGGTTCTCCAAACACTGCGGCAACACAAGCTATGTGCCAATTTGGAGAAATGCACTTTTGGCATGACCCAGGTTCAGTATCTGGGATACATCATTGATGAACAGGGGGTGCATGTCGATCCAGCCAAGATCCAAGTCATTCGGGATTGGCCCTCTCCAACCACTCTAACAGAGCTCCGCAGCTTTCTAGGTCTTGCCAACTTCTACCGCAGGTTTGTGTTGGGGTTTTCTCATATTTCTTGGCCCTTGAGTCAAGTCACCAAGGGAGGGGCGAAAGCAAAATTCTTTTGGTCTGAATCTCAACAGAAGGCATTCAGGGAGTTGAAGGATCGCCTCTGCACGGCACCAGTGCTCGCGTTACCAGATTTACAACAACCATTTGAGGTCGAGACAGATGCCTCTGACTATGCTATTGGGGCAGTCCTTACTCAACATGGACATCCAGTGGCATATCACAGTGAAACACTTTCAGACACAGTCCGAAGTACCCCACTTATGATAAAGAGATGTATTCCATTGTACAGGCCTGCCGACAATGGAAGCATTACATTTTGGGGAAGGAAACGGTCATCCACACAGACCACCGACCCTGCAGTTCATACAGACCCAAGGGAAATTGCAGAATGATCGCCATCAGAAGTGGTCTACATACCTGCAACAGTTTCACTTGAATATCAAGTATAAAAAGGGCAGCACCAATAATGTTGCAGATTGCCTCAGTCGACCACCGATCATGGCGCTAACCACCGTGCTCAACTCTTGTGGGCACGAGACTTCTGATTGGCCACTTCTCTACAAAAGCGACCCAGAATTCGGCCACACATACCAGACACTCTTGGAGGGTCGGCATGTTGCAGATTTTCACCTCCAGGATGCCCTATTATGCCACCTCGGTCACCTTTGTGTTCCTTCAAGCGAGCGTGCCAAGATGATTTGGGAAGCACACTACAGTCGGGCTGCTGGGCATTTCGGGGTCGAGAAAACAGTGGCAGTACTGCAAAATTATTTCTATTGGCCGAATCTTCGACAGGATGTTGGAAGTACATCAGATCATGTACTGCCTGTGCCATTGCCAAACCGACCATTAAGAAGCACGGCCTCTATACCCCGTTGCCTACCCCTAGTCGACCTTGGGAATCCATCTCCATGGATTACATGTCAGGCCTTCCTTCCACTAAGCATGGAAATGACTGTGTTTTTGTGGTCGTCGACAGGTTCTCGAAGATGGCCATTATGGTGGCCTGCAAGAAGAATATCACAGCAGAAGCCACTGCTAAACTCTTCTTTGAACGAGTGTGGGTGCACTTTGGGATCCCACAGTCTATCATCTCAGATCGGGACAGTCGGTTTCTCAGCACATTTTGGTCCAGTCTCTGGTCAATGCTGGACACCAAACTCACGAAGTCCACAGCCTTCCATCCTCAAACTGATGGCCAGACAGAGGTTGTCAATAGGATGATTGTGCACATTCTGCGCATGTATAACTCAAAGCATCCACGCACATGGGACGAGAGCCTCCCCTATGTTCAGCACAGCTACAACCGAGCTCTTCACAGCTCCACTGGCCATAGCCCTTTTCAGGTGGGTTTGGGATTCCAGCCACTATGCCCCATTGATGTGGCCATGCCACTTGCAGCTACTCACATGAATTCAGCTCATGTCCAGTCCGAAACAGATAAGGCCACCAGCTTCATTGAGCGCATCCAACATATTCGCCAGCAGGTCCATGACATTCTTGAGAAATCAAATGCCAAGTACAAGCAGCGACATGATCAACATCGGGTGCCACACAAGTTTCAGGTGGGCGACAAAGTCTGGTTGCATTTGCAAAAGGAACGCCTTACTGGAGCCTATCGGAAATTGAGACCACTCCGATATGGTCCTTACACCATTACTAAGGCTATGGGAGACAATGCATTTGAGCTCAGCATTCCCCCATTCCTTGGCCTGCACCCAGTGTTCAATGTGGACCGCCTTCGGCCATACTTTCCACCATTGCTAGACACATCCGACATTGCAGAACAGCTCAAACCCACAGAATTAAATCCAGATTGCATGGAACAAGCTGCAACTGATCGGATCATGGACACACAGATCAAGAACACTCGCCAACAGAATATCCAACTGTATCGAGTTGTCAAAGCAGGCCAACTCCTTCAGCAGGGCAAGTGGCTCACCAGGGAACAAGTTCAGCAAAAGTTTCCTCATCTCATGGAGGAGCTCAACGCAATGGGGACCATTGCTTCCTAAGGGGGGAGGAATGATCCAGGTGGATATTGGTGGCCACCTGCCAAGTCCACCTGGACCCCCACCATTGTTCTTCTCAGCATTTTCAGTTTCCTTAATTGTAGCACAACTTACTATTTTTAGCAGTTTTTCGGGTCCTGAACTTCCGGAGCCGTTTTGAGGCCCTAAACGACGTTTTTTTGGGGAATTTCCAAAAATGATAGTGCTCGGATAGATCTTTCTAACGAGCTATTGTATGCGTCAAACGGAGATCGTATGCCAAAGTTACGACCCCGGGAAGTTGATGTACCAACTTACCCCAAACGGGGCCCATAGTTTGGCGTTTCATCTTCTAGGGTTAGGTTTTGGAATGTTAAGGGTTTTTCCATTGTTTCTCAACAATTAATAGGCCTTCGAGCCTCATTGTAAGACAGTTCAGAGGCATGTAGCCATCACATCTCTTCTCAGAGATAAGCTACCATCGCCCTAGCTGGTTTATTTCCATTTCTGGTTGTAAGCATATTTCAGTATTTTCCATTAATGAAATGAAGTATTATTTCCGTTGCATCTTTGTGTGTATGGTTATCTCTGTAATTTGTTGCGTTCATGTTTAAATCCAGATCTGAAGGCCTCACTCTTGGTATTCCGATGTGAGAACTGACGAGCTACCTCTGAGGTTGCAACGACATACTACCGGCGTGCCGAGTCAATGGACTAGGCTTTTACACATGATTGCATAGGCGGTGACTTGTTATCACCAGCATCATTAGACTAGGGTGCCCCCTAGAATTTTGAGTTTTTGGTCATTTGACCAATTTTGTCTTGGTTACAGAACATTTTGTGTAAACCATAAACAATTATATATATATTTTTGATTTTCGGAGTTTTATTTTGGTTAAGTTACATGATCCTGATGCAAATACTGATGAAATGCTTCTTTTTATAAATGTTGCAAATGTCTATCTAACACATAATTTGTCAATGAGTCTGTTAATGTGTTTAAGTTTCTGGAAATATGCTGATATTGAATAAAATCAAATTGCCTTTCCAAAATCTTGACCCTTAGGAACATGCGATAGATAGTTGGATTTCGGACGGAGTAGATACCAGTGAGTTGTATGATGAGCTGTGAGTCTAGCCTGATGACAAGTCAGCTTATGCCATGTGTGATGGCATCAGAGAGAAGTTCTATCAACGCACTGTATTCAGTGATGTTATTTGTTGACCGACCAATACATACCCCTCTGAAACTTACTAACTCGCCGCTTGGATAAAAAATGGCCCAAGCTGCAGAAGATAGATTCCGCGAACTACGACTCGCTCCGTCGGCATATCCAACAAAAGATTCCAATGGGCTCGACATCTGCGACAAATGTAAAAAGTGGATTGCTCTACCAATACAATTACTCTTAGCGAAAACAAAAAATGTAACAAAAGCATATGGGTTACCACACTGAATTATGTGTAGTAACGCTTAAGGTACAACCCGTTACGGGGTTGCGCCAGTGGAATCCCGTTATAATCCATTAACTCGTAGGCTCCTTTCGCTAACACTCGCTTAACAATATAGGGGCCCATCCATAAAGACTTGAACTTGCCTGCTCCCAATTTATCGGATTCCTGGTCATAAAGCAAGACCAAGTCACCTTCTGAGAAGACACGGGGTTTGACATTCTTGTCGAACTGCGCCTTGACTCGTTTCTTATGGGCTTTGTTAGCTAAAGCGTCATCACGACGGGTTTCATCCAATTGGATTAGTTCCAAGAAACGAGCCTCCTCTTCTGAAGTTCCGGGGAGAAGGTCGACTGCGAGTTTGAGGGACGAGATTTCACATTGAACTGGTAAGATTGCTTCCAGGCCATACACCAGCTAAAAAGGTGTGAACCTGGTTGCATTTCTTACCGATGTTTGGTATGCCCACAAGGCTGAGTACAGGATTAGGTGCCAACTCCTTTTGTGGACTCCAATCATCCTTTGCAGCATCCGCTTCAGGACTTTTTTGATTGCTTCAACTTGTCCATTGGCCTGCAGGTAATATGGAGTAGAGCTGTCGTGGGACAACCCTAATTTGGCAGCCAATTCGACCATCATGTGATTGCGAAAATCCGATCCATGATCTGTGACTATAGCCTATGGAACGCCGAATCTGGCGACCACATGATTAAAAAATAAAAGGGCAACTGTTTCATCAGTGTTATCTAATGTAGGCATCGCCTCGGCCCATTTGGTAAAATAGACCACCGCGATTATGATATACCCATGCCCCCCGGTCGAGGTGGGGTTACATGTCATGAAATCAATGCCTCATTTGGCAAATGACCCAACAACAACTATCGGTTGCAGAGGTGCGGGTGGTTTTCTGGTTTTGCTATCGAAAATTTGACATGCATGGCAACTTCTGACTGCGGTTATGCAATCTTTGAACATCGTTGGCCAGAAGTATCCTGCTCGTAAAATTCTTTGCACTGTAGCGTAACCAAATTGATGCCCTCCACATGCGCCTGAATGGAAATCATTCAGGACTTTTTTGGCCTCCTCGTGGGTGAGGCACCTCCTCAAAATTGTATCGACACCACGACGGTAAAGTGTATCACTGACGATCATGTAGTCTTTTGATTGGTATCGAATACGTTTCTGTTCTGAGCGAGAGGTATTAGACCTATATTTTTGGGTTTGGAGATAGATGATTATATCTCCATACCACGGATTGCTTGAAGATATCAGAAACAAAGATTCATCGACGATGGTTTCTTTGGATGTTTCATCGTTGGACGACGATGGGAGATCGCATAGTAATTCCGCGAAGACTAGGGATTTCTTTGATTTGGATTTTACGAATTCCAAATCAAACTCTTGAAGAATTGCTATCCATTTTGAATATTTGCCCCCCAGCAACTGTCGCGACAATATATAAGTCATGGGGTTGCAATCTGACAAAATGGTAGTTTTTCGAAAGAGGACATAGTGTCGAAATCTCTGTATTGCTTGAACAGCTGCAAGGGCCAGCTTTTCAACATAGGAATACTTGCTTTCTGTATCATTTAAGTTCCTACTCAAATAATATATAGGATGTTCAATTCCGTTGTCTTCTTGAACTAAAACCATTGTGATGGTTGTATCCGCTGCAGCCAGATACAGGTTAAAATATTTTTGATAATCAGGAGCATACATTAATGATGCTTTCATTAGGGATTCTTTTAAAGCATCAAAGGAAGCTTGCGTGACCTGATCCCAGACGAAGGGTACTTCCTTTTTCAATAAACGTGTATAACCTTTAGCAAGTTCGGCGTAATTTGGAATGAACCTCCTCAGAAAGTTTGCTTTCCCTTGGAGTTTCTAAATCTGAAGCAAATTTGAAGGTGGAGGCAAATTTATGATTGCCTGAACCTTACATGGGTTGAGACGAATCCCGTCCTTTGAGACTACAAAGCCAAGCAAATGACCAGAACTGACATAGAACACACATTTGTGTGGATTGAGTCATATCTTGTAGTGTCGGCAACGTAGAAATATCGCTCTCAAATGCTGCGGATGATCGGTCCGCTTTCGCGAATGAGCCAGAAGGTCGTCGAGATATGGTTGAACGATGTTTTTGATGTCATGGAAGGCATAATTCATTGCCCTCTGAAATGTTGCCCCTGCGTTCTTTAAACCAAAGGGTAATTTGCGATATGCAAATGTGCCCCACAGACAAATAAATGCAGTCTTTGACTGGTCCTGTGGGTGGATATTTATTTGATTATACCTGGAGAATCCATCCATAAATGAAAAGATTTCACATCCGGATTCATCAATTATCTGGTAAATAAAGGGTGCAGGGTAGTTGTCTTTCGGACAAGCTTGATTTACATCCCTATAATCGACGCACACTCTAATCGTTCCTTGTTTTTTCATCACAGGAACAATGTTCGATACCCAATCGGTTAGAGGAACTGGGTAAATAAAACCAGCATGGAGAAGTTTCTCAACTTCTGCCTTGATAGCAACGACTTTCTTGGGGTGCACCTGCCTTAGCTATTGTCGTACCGGTTTGACATCTGGATACATCTTGATTTCCTGTTCAACTATACTTGAGTCAATGCCTGGCATTTCATCGTATGACCATGCGGAGACATCTCTGAATTCGTGAAAAAGAGCGTTGTATATTTCCAGTTCTGAAGGAGAACAACATTTTCCAACATAAATATTCTCTACAACATCTATTTTGGTCGAGATATTTATGGCGATAGTCTCTTCAATGTTGGACAAGTTTCGCTCGGAATCCAACGTGTTTACAGTATTTGATAGGAAATAAAAAACTGAAGGATGATGAAGTTCATCAAGAGTATCTTCTTGACAGTCCGGAAGATGGGAACGATGGTGGTTATCTTCCCATGGCGCACCTTCAATTATCATTGACTGAACAATTCCTTCGTCGGTGTAATGCACTTGCGACCAAGGATAAGAAGGGGTGCCATATTCCTTAGACCTATCTATCCAAACGCTTGATGAGCGTTGATTTGGGTCTGCCTCCCATGCCGAAAACATTGATTGCTACAATATTTCTATTGGGCTTGGAGGCAATACCTGTGGATGATCCATGTTAATATCGTTTCCTGAGATCTTTTGAATCGAAGATATCATATTGCAGGTTCCTACCGTCGCCACTTCCGCCAGATTTATTGGAGGCGGGAGGGCAAAAGTCCCCATTAATGTAGGGTCTTTTAGTAGGCCTACTCCGATATTTTGAAGCGAATGGGGGCTTCCATGGATCATCAGAATGCTTCCCGTAACTTGGGAATTATTGGGGAGAAATGTTTGTTGATTGACGATTGTGATTCCTCCTTGAAAAGGAAATGAAATCTTCCTAAAGTAGGTCGACACAACCGCAGCCATAGCATATATCCATGGTCTTCCCAGTAGGATGTTGTAATCGAGGTTTCCGTCGATTACTTCGACATCTATTTCTATTGTTTTCCCGCCTAGTTCAACTTGCAAGTTACTTAGTATACCATATGGGGTATATGTTCATCCATCAAATGCTTTTAATGTCATCGAAGATCATGACAAGGTTGGAGATCCTAAAGTTTTCTAGCAACTCATCGACATAATACATGTAGATGCCCCCTCATCAATAATTGTTCGATGAACAGTTTTGTTGAGGGTTTTTACTTGAATGAGGAAAGCTAGTTGGGCTGGTAACTGAGGATCATATCCTTTGTGATTAAAGGACACAAGATTAGAATCCTTTGGGTCTATCCCACCTATAGCTGATAATAAAGCCTGCTTTTGGGATGGGAAATTTTGTAGTACTTCAAGTGTCGACATAGCGGATAGCGATTGGGCCAGATCTTCCACTATATTATAATGCTGTGCTGCTCTCGCACGAGGATTAAATGTCGACTTGTGTACTACCCCCTTTGGCGGTTTTATTGTTAGCTTCAGAATGATGGGCGATGCAACTTCTGTCGAAGTTGTTGTCGAACTACTAGGTTGATCCTTATCCTTGTTGTTCGACAGCTATGGATTCCTGTAATCTTTATTTCTTGTCGATATCAAAGCATCATTTTGTTGCTTTGAAACTGACAACATCAGCACTTGCGACGGGGAAGCATTTTCACTAGCAACCAGATTTGTTCCTGGATTTGGAAACGGATCAGTCAATACCACCGAGGTTTTTGAATTCTTGAAGAATTTTTTAAGCTCAGCTTTATGTGGACACTCTCTTGTCCAATGATCCTCATCACATATCAAGCATGGACTTTTTGGTTTCCTATCTCCAAGAGGGTTTGCAGAAGAATTTTCAGGTGATGATTCCTCCTGTTTCTTCTTCTTCCCTTTGTTTTTCTTCTTGCCTCCTGGTTGCTTGGTTTCTTTTCCTTTATCAGTTGAGACGGCATTTACTTCCGAGGCGAGAAGTTCTTCTTTTGCATTTTGACTGGAAATCTTACAGGCCTTTTTAGATGTAGCCTTTGTCAATTTCGTGTTTGTCGTGCCAATCACGCCATCGCCACCATGAGAGTCATTGTTCGATTTAGGAGGACGAGGGACGGAAAATTCCGGTCTGGCAGCGTCAGGGATTTTATTGTAGAGCATGCCAGACTGGGTATAAATCAAGTCTAAATATTGCGCACGAGCAATTACTTTCTCTTCAGTGACGACTCCTCCTTTTGCCACATCTTCTATAATGGAAGGTAATAATGACTTAATAAACCATTCAGCTAAAATTTGATCAGGAACATACGTTTTTACCATTCTATGACGACGTCGCCACTCATGAATATGATCGGATATGTGAGTGGCCGTTTTTTGCTTGAAATTGGTAAGAAGTTCTGTTCCCGTTTCGTACATTATTGGTAACTGAAAATGGGTTAAAAAGGTTGTGGCTAGGGCACTGAAGTTGTCAAACGAAGCTCTGGGTAACTCGATATACCACTTTGCTACCAGACCAGTTAACATCCTCTGAAAAAGGCGAAGCCTAATCGAATCATCATTTAGGATGTTTGATGAACACCATAGATGAAAGGTCATTAGATGATTCGACGGTTCTTCACCCAGATTTCCATTAAATTTAGGAATATCTGACGGAAGTTTATGTGGAATCGCTGGCCACCAAGGGGCGTAAGCAATTGGATCGTTCGTCAACTGATTTAGATCTGGTAACTCTAAAGTTGCCACGAAGGATAATTGTTGATTCAGGTTTGGCGAAGCATACCGAGGATAAGATGGGATCGCCTGAGCAGTTGGTATTTGCATACCAGCATAATGCATTTGATGCTGGTAACTTTGGTAAGGTTGATGGGCATAACCATTGTAGAATGGTTGATTTTGACCGTTTTGAATATACGGCTGCCCACTATTTGCAAAGATTTGTTGCTTAGATCCTTGGTACACTTGTTGGAACTGTAGTTGTTGATATTGCACCAGCCATGGCTGTGCAGCCATGTGCTGTTGTCCAATACTGACCGTTTGACCAAGATGAGGTGTAATTGTACCCGTTTGGGCCTGTGTCATTCCACTAGTTGGCAATTGTGGTTGAGTCACAGGGATAAGAGGCTGTTGCGTTCCAACATGAGAGACTTGAGGTTGGCATACAACAGGCAATGCTTGTACTTGCGACACTGTCACAATAGCCGGCATAGTTGTTATATTTGACATAGGTAAACATTGTTGCATCGAATATACAATTCTTGGTTGTTGAGGCAATATTGGCACTCAACTGCTGGATGTAATTCCAGCATAGCCTGAATTTTGTTGTGAACTCACGTATGGTTTTACTCTCGGAGGAGACAATGAAAGGGTATACTGCCCCCCATATGGCAGAAATCCGGTACTCAAAGGTATTGTTTGTCCTTGAGAACCGGGCTGCCCAAATTGACACCCTGAAGGATCAATTTGTTGAGACTCAACATAAGAGTTCCCGGACACTATTCCGGATGAACAAACAGGAACGGACCATATTGTCGAAATAGCCCCTGAGTGGGCCCCTTCTAGCGATTGAGAGCTAGTTGGGACAGATGGTATGCCGACGAACATTTTTGGAGTGACAACAGGAATTTCTGCCGTTGCTGCGTTGGATGATACAGTCCTAGATGTCGACGGTTGTTCAGACATTTCTAGTCTATCCAAAAGATTACCTAGAGATTCTACAGGAGCTTCCGATGACGGTAGACTAATTTCCGATGAAGAAGGATATAGAGTGATCCCGACTCCAAATCGCGATGGAGTACTAGATGGAGGATCCTCCATAATCTATTCTATAGCAATCAGACCGGGTGGAAGAGGTAGACCGTCAGGTCTATAAAATATTTCTGGTGCTGAAGAAGGTATAGAATCTGCAGCGACAGATGTTTGGGGAATAACACCTTTCGAATCAGTTGTAGATGGAGCTGGTTCAGTAACATAAGTGTTTACCTTCACACTAGGATTAGTTCTACTGTCCTTTGGTGGCTGCTGAACCTCTTCTGTAAAGGTAGGGATACCAGAAATGTTTGGAGTAACCGGAGTCTCCGAAGGTGTCGGAACACTTGTTCTAACTTTACCAGGGGATTTGGAACCGGTTAAACGAGTTCGCTTTGTCCGTAACAGTTTCGATTCTGGAGACAAAGACGGTTGACTCGTAAGCCTCCGCGAACGACGGGGTTTCAATTGACTTTCTTCCACGATTGCGGATTACTCGATCAACTAAAAATCAAGGGGAAATATGTTTCCGAATTAAATGAATTTTAGACGCTTTGACACAACTTGTTTTTTCAATTTTTAAGAGTCGAGAAAAAACAAAAGATGACTCTAGTCGCCTTCGATTTTTAATGAGCCTGAAGTGACAAGTGCTCAAATGGACCTTTTCCTTTAAGGAGTCTGAAAAGGAACGAAAGTGACTGCTCTGGAAATCTAGACAGAGGGATTACCAAACCAATTGCAAAACTGCAGAATACTTTTTACGGTACGACAGTCAATCTTCCCGAATGTTGTGTTCAATGCATTGCGATCGATAGGGCGGCAGACACGGCTTCCTATGGATAAAGGATAAAGCCTATTGTGGTCTCCCAATATATACGTGACGGTACGTGGGAGCACAAGTCCATACTGGCACTTATCGTCTCAAAGTGGAGGAATCACCCAACCAGCAATGAAAACAACAGTTACCAGGCTTTACGACACCGGAATACGTCTCTATCCTAGACTTCTAAATGTTGTGCGTTAGGTTCCAAAGCGTTTTTAGATTCATTAAATTTATTTTACAGTTGATCTTGCTTAAGAAATTTTCCTTTCAGGTTCACCGCGTGATGTAGATGTACAATTCCTAAAATGCAATCTAAGATGATAAACAGTGGTTTAGTCTTCTTTTTGCAATGAAAATCCTAGCTACTAAGGAAAGAGAGATGGCGTTCTTTCAAAAAAGAGCAGAGAGCACACACTAACTGTCCTAAATCAAACCAACAAACAGTCTAAATGCAAATGCACATGCATGTATTTGTTTTCAGCCTTCTTAATGTGTGAATGATAAAAAGAAAGCTAAGCGCAAATCTGAATTATTTTTCAAAGCGACATTACTAACAAGTTTCTTTTCAAGACAAAATGAGGACAATGACGACACTTTGCGATTTGGAATTGAAAACTTGCTTTCGACGCTTGAAAAACTACTAATTCAAATCAAATACAAGAGTAACAGTGTAATCGACTATCAAGAACAATCAGATTCTCTTCTATGACTGAAAACGACACTTGCGACACTTTTAAATCAAGAAACGACAGTTCAATTACGCTACTTCTTTGTAAAGGAGAACTGAAAATGACTCAAAATACATAATTTTTTTTACAGTTCTTTGCACAATGGAGGTGGAATAATGGCAAGGAAGGGGATTTCAACAGAGGTGTACTGACTACAGGTAGCAAAACTCTTGAATAGAGCTGAAAAGAGTGAACACAGAAACCAAAATTTAGGAGCAAGGCCTTGTCTGATCAGCGCACCTGTAACACAGTGAAACAGAGATGCAGCGCACCTACTACACTCGGGAAGTGCGATGCATCTGGAGTTCACAGAACAGACAGTGCGCTGGACCAGGGACGAGACTTTAACTGGGTTCCGGGTCACAGTTTGCAGCTCAGTTCAGGGATTTAGGCCAAGCAAGTGGTAATCAGTAAATCAATCACAGGGGTAGATCTAAAGAGGTTACTAGAGCCACCACAAGGGCAATTAGAGAGCTTGTAAATCAATTGTTCAGTTCATAAACAAAACCCGGAGATAGACTGAAGCAGCATTGATCTACTTTGCACTTGCATAGCAAATGCAGTTCGAAGGCTAGCTGGCTTAACTTCAGGCTCCGTCTGTAAGTTTATAAAGTAAAAAAATGTAGATAAACAAACAACCTATTCGCTCCGCAGTGGAGTCGTCATTTTGTTATTGGGAAACCTAGTGTCTATGCAGAGATGCTAGTCCCACTAAGGCTGGTAGCTACCTTAGAAACAAACAAACTAAAACTAATTTCGTTTTCCTTTATGAGAAATAGATAAGAGGGGAATAGAGGAGACCAACCTCTATCTTGCGCTTGGTTCCTTACTTGATTCCTCTCTCTTCTGATAGATCTTTGCCACTTTCTTCCTTGTCTACCTAGCTACAAAGAGCACCTGTAGAATCAAAGCAGCATAACACTATCCAAGAACATAGATCTATTATCATAAACAATATAGGACCAGATATATATGTAATATTGACCACACAAATGCATATACCATCAATCATACAAGAATGTGGAGGGAAACTTGAATAGCTTTATTGATAATCAAGAAAGAGCAGAGAGGATTACAACCAATTGTTCTGACCCAACATCATCCTCTCAGCAAGAAAGCCCTTCTTCACCTCATGAAAAGCTTAGATCACCCAACACTATGATATTGCACCAAGAAACCAACAACACTTCCTTACAAGATACAAAATTCCAGCCTCTGGATCTCTAGGATGAGGGATCCATATATAGATGTTTGCAAGGGGGGTGAGTCAGCTTTTGAGATTTGATTAGTGTCCTCTCTCTGATAGTTATTGAATCCACTTGCAGATTGATGATCTCTTACTCATCCCTGGGCGAATGCAGAGAGGCAAGTGTCACAGGAGAAGTTTCTAGAAGATTCCTTGCTCCTCCACCTTGCAGATTGACCCTACCATTTGTCCACTCTCTCCCATCGCACCCCATAGAAGGGCTTTCCAAGATGCATCACACCTCCCTTGAGTATTTAGGTGGGATGCAACGCACTTTGACCATGGAGCAGGTGAGATCGTCTAGTTTTGACCAGTTCTGAGCAGTTTTTCATGGAGAACTTCAGGGAGAAGATGTAATCAGTTGACCTTGTTCTTTTAGAGGTTGGAACAACACTTTTAGGGACTTAAGAGCCCTTGGTTTATGGACATTTATGATTGGGGTTGCAGTGCCAAAAAATGTCTATAACACCGCCCCGGAAATGGAGGCTAGGATCCTTCCTCAATTAGGTTCCGACCATCGGCCCATCTTCTTGAAAGTGCACATTCCTCGGGCCCAAAAAATAGCCCCTTAAGGTTTGAATCCTTATGGCTTGAGCACCCAAATTTATTGAAAAAATAAAGGAATGCTGGAGAATCCCCATGCCTCTATCAAAAAGCAAGATGTGTCAATTCCAACAAAGGTTGAAACTCATTAAAAACGAGATCAAAATATGGAACAAAGAAACATTTGGCAATATCATTACTGATTGAAAAAACCTAGAACAACGAAGGGAAACTCTCTAGCAGCCAATGATTAGCAATGACATTAATGATCAAATGAAGCAAGAAGATCTCAATCTCCAAAATCTCTGGGAGGAAAGGGTCTCTCAAGAAAAAAAGTTACGACAACACAAAACCCTCATCAACTGGCTCAAATGCAGGGAAAGAAATTCAAACTTCTTTCATTGTTCTATGATACAACACAAAAGACATAACAGGATCCTGGGCCTAAAAATTTAGCGCGAGGAACCTAATCCACAATCATGAGGACATTGATACCAAACTAAATCAATTCTTTACCAATCTCCTTACTGAACAAAGAATAGACAGAGCCAGGGCTATATAGAAAATTACCAACACCATTCTAGTCATCCTCACCCAAGACCACAGTAAAATGCTCCTAAGAAAAGTGTGTATGCAAGAGGTTGAGGAGGTCATTATGACAATGCCAAGTGGAAAAGCTCCAAGACCGGATGGCTTCACCATCAATTTATTCAAAGCCTACTAGCCCTTGATTAAAAATGAGGTCCATGCCTTGGTGGAGGAATCCAGAATCCACAAATCTGTTCTAAAGGCTCTAAATGAAACTTTTCTAACTTTAGTTCCCAAGGAAGAAGGGACTGACTCTCGAAACAGATTCAGTCCAATCACTCTCTACAATGTCATCTATAAAATCATTTCGAAAGTTCTAGCCAATAGAATAAAATTTTTCCTACCTCTCCTTATATCCCTGCATCAATCTGGATATGTGGAATGTTGAAAATAGCAACAAGAAATGCTAAAAATAGAAATTCTATAAATAACATTGCTATAAATAGAATTTCAAGATATACTCCAACTCTGTTGGACATAGAAAAAAATAGAAATGCCAAAGATAACATTGCTATAAATAACATTTCAGAATAGATTCCAATTTTAATTAGTCCCTGAATTAAAATTGAGAATTAAAATTCGAATTTAGTCTTACTAGCTATTTGAAAAATAATTAGTTAATTCATCTTGAGTTAATTAGTTGGTGAAAATCAAACATGAAGTCTTTGTGAAGACATGCAACAGTTATCCCTTTGATTGAGGAAGTTATCCCTTAATTAAGGAGATCATGATGAGTTGTAATTAGTTAACTCAGTTAACTGAGTTAAGTCCAATTAAGTTAGTTCCAAACAGTTTGTGGAACTAATTGTGAGTTCTCATAAATTGTGAGTCCAGGTCACTGAATATTCTCTCATAAATAATTCATGCATGTAAGTTCAAACAAAGACCCACTTGAGATTAAAGGCAGGGACATTGTACTATCAGTTGGAGGAATTTTCTTATATAGGAAACTCATCCATGCAGAAGGAATTAACTCCTTCAGGATTGCGCAGTTAATTCAAAGGTTAGTGTTGTGTGTGAGGTGAGAATCACACAGGTTGCAGCTGGAGGACCCAAGAGAAACTGCGCAAGGAAATAGGAGGCTTGGAGGACTGAAGGAAGGCATATGTGTTTTCTATTCTGTCTATGAGCAGCAGTGAGGGATTGTACTAAGAGTTGGATAGCTTGTGAGCTAAAGCTTTGTGTAATCCTGAGATATTTCCACTTGTATGATAATATAGATAGCGGGGTTTTTAGCTGAGGCTTTCCCCAAAGTATTCTTCTGTGTTTCATGTGTATGATTTCTTCTTCTCTGTTATATGTGTTCCAATTGATCTTGCTCAAATTGATTAAGCTTCCGCAAAGTTTGATAGTAGAAGTAGATCAAGTATTTTGCTTTAGTACATTGCATTATCAGGTGATCTACAGTGAGAATTTCTACATGGTATTAGAGCTAGCTGATATGTAGAAAAAATTATACATGTTATTAGAGATAGCTAATCTATAGAGAAATTTCTACATGGTATCGGAGCCAGGTTTATCAGAGCAGTGAACAGTATATGAAGAAGAGAATTTTAAGTCATATAAAAAATAATAATAATAATAATAATTAAATTGGGCCACGAGTTTGCAGAGCATATCTAAAAAAATTTGTTCAAAATTTTTAGAAACAAATAGCAGATCTAGATTCCTTGTGAAAAAATACCCAAATTCAAAAAAAAAATTGGCTGAATTGGAGTTCGGATTATGGAGACATCGCTGTTTTAAAATCAGTTCTTTTTCCAGAAAATTTCGTGACGGCAGGAAAGATGAAACAGATTGGTGTGCTAGCCAAGAACTTGTATGCACTTGAGGTACAAGATGCTTATAAAGCATTGAGGAGCAAGGAAAATGTTGGAGACTTGGTGGTTGTTAGAGGGAGAGTACATTACCTCTCAACATGCAATGCCAGAAGAAGTCTCAGACAATTGTGGAGGAGCCACAATTGGTGAAGTCGCTTCAGGAGGTTGTGAAGCAGCCACAACTGGAGAAGTTGAGAAGAGATTGAGTGGAGGCATCCACTCATGTAGAGACCTCCAGTAGGGGGAAATTTCGAGCCAAGTGGGCAGAGGGATCACATGCAGCCATACCTCCAGGTGTGAGGTGGTGCGATGTGAAGTGATAGTCCCAAGAACGCTGAAATAGGAATAGGATCCTTGAGGTACCCAGCCTCTTTGATTAGACCTTGCTACAGGAGCCCCAACAAGGAGTAGTAGGACTGGCTGAGTGGGTAGAGATAGATGCGGATGGGCCAACAGAGGGAGCTTTAGCATCAGAGGGTGTTTCTAGCCCAACAGGGAGGTCAGTTGGGAGATCAGTTACTTATTTCTCAGTAACCGAGTTGCAGTGTAGCAGTGGGCAGCAATGCAACATGATGAGAGGAGGTGCAATGCGAATGCAGTGCTAGGAGATAGGAGCAGTAACAAAACTGATGTAGCAGGAGGAATCAATGTGAATGATGCAGTTAGAGATCAAAGTGACAGAGGCTAAAGCAGTCAGATACTGAAGAGCACAAAGGTGTAGAGTTTTCAGTCGACAGATGCAATAACAGTTAGAGATTTTGATGACAGAGGCATCATTCTAATTCAGGTTGGATATTTTTTGTTTCTGAGTTGCTGGAGCAACAACACTAGTGAGAAGTGTTGCATACATAACATTCCAAAGGTTCAGGACCGGGTTCGAGTTGAATGCCTTTATTGTTGAGAGGGAGTGCTGAAAATAACAACAAAAAATGCTAAAAATAGAAATGCTATAAATATCATTGCTATAAATAGCATTTCAGGATATACTCTAACTCTGTTGGACATAACAAAAAATAGAAATGCTAAAATTAGCATTGCTATAAATAGCATTTCAGGATAGATTCCAATTTTAATTAGTCCCTGGATTAAAATTCGAATTTAGTTTTACTAGCTGTTTAAAAAATAATTAATTAATTCATCTTGAGTTAATTAGTTGGTGAAAATCAAACATGAAGTCTTTGTGAAGACATGCAACAATTATCCCTTTGATTGAGGAAGTTATCCCTTAATTAAGGAGATCAAGATGAGTTGTACTTTGAGTTGTAATTAGTTAGCTCAATTAACTGAGTTAAGTCCAATTAAATTAGTTCCAAACAGTTTGTGGAACTAATTGTGAGTTCAGTCAGTTAACGCATGCATGCATGCAACTAGTATCCTCTAGATCACTAAATATTCTCTCATAAATAATTCATGCATGTAAGTTCAGACAAAGACCCACTTGAGATTAAAGGCAGTGACATTGTACTATCAATTAGAGGAATTTTCCCATAAAGGAAACTCATCCATGCAGAAGGAATTAACTCCTTCAGGATTGCGCAATTAATTCAGAGGTCAGTGTTGTGTGTGAGGTGAGAATCACACAGGTTGTAGCTGGAGGACCCATGAGAAACTACGCAAGGAAATAGGAGGTTTGGAGGACTGAAGGAAGGCATATGTGTTGTTTCTTCTATCTATGAGCAACAATGAGGGATTGTACTGAGAGTTGGATAGCTTGTGAGCTAAAGCTTTGTGTAATCCTAAGATATTTCCACTTGTATGATAATACAAATAGTGGGGTTTTTAGCTGAGGCTTTCCCCAGAGTATTCTTTTGTGTTTCATGTGTATGATTTCTTCTTCTCTATTATATGTGTTCCGATTGATCTTTCTCAAATTGATTAAGCTTCTGCAGAGTTTGATAGTAGAAGTAGATCAAGTATTTTTCTTTAGTACATTGCATTATCAGCTGATCTATAGTGAGAATTTCTACATGGTACTAGAGCTAGCTGATCTGTAGAAAAAATTATACATGGTATTAGAGCTAGTTGATCTGTAGAGAAATTTATACATGTTGGAATAACAAAAAGAAATGCTAAAAATAGCATTGCTATAAATAGCGTTTCAGGTACCAATGTTGGACATAGCAATAAGGAATGAAAAAATGGAAATGCTAAAAAACCATTCCTATAAATAGTATTTCAGGATAGATTCCAATTTTAGTTAGTCCCTGAACTAAAATTGAGAAGTAAAATTCAAATTTGATCGTAGCAATTGTTTATAAAATAATTAATTAATTCATCTTGAGTTAATTAGTTGTAGGAAATCAAACATGAAGTCTATGTGAAGAAATGCAACAATTTCTCCATTGATTGAGGAAGTTATCCCTTGATTAAAGGAAATCAGGATGAGTTGTACTTTGAGTTGTAATTAGTTAGATCAGTTAACTGAGTTAAGTCCAGTTAGATTAGTTCCAACAGTTTGTGGAACTGATGGTGAGTTCAGTTAGTTAATGCATGCATGCATGTAACTGCTGCACTTCAGATAACTGAATATTCTCTCATAAATAACTCATGCATATCAGTTCAGTCAGAGACACAATTGAGATCATAGGAAGGGACAGTGTACTATCAATTGGAGGATTTTTCCTATGTAGTAAACTCATCCATGCATAAGGAATTATCTCCTTCAATATTGCGCAGTTACTTCTAAGTTTATTGAGCAGTGTGGGAGGTGAATTCACACAACATTGGACCCTAGGAGAAACTGCGCAAGGAAATAGGAAGCTTGGAGGGCAGAGCAGAAGGTTTGTGAGAAGCCTTTGATTGTTTATGAGCAGCAGAGGGATTGTACTGAGAGCTGGATAGCTTGTGAGCTAGATCTTCATGTAATCTAGACATATTTCCACTTGTATGATAATACAGAGATCGGGGTTTTTAGTTGAGGCTTTCCCCAGATTATTCTACTGTGTTCATGTGTGATTGCCTTCTCATTCTCAATTGTATGTGTTCTATTTGATCTTTCTCAAAATCGATTAAGATTCCACAAGTTTGTTGTAGAAGTAGATCTGGCATTTTGCTTTAGTATATTGCATAGTCTGTTGATCTACAGTGGGAATTTCTACATGGTATCAGAGCAAAGGTGATCAAAGTGAATAGTATACAAAGAAGGGATAAGTTCGAAGTTTCAAGTTCCTGATTATAAAATTCGAATTCTTATCACATCTCAAATTTCCCCAATGGCGTTCAATGGTTTAAGACTCGAGTATGCCCTTGATGGCAACTCGAATTATATAGCCTGAAAGGATCGCATGGAAGCAGTATTAGAGGACAACGGTCTAAAGGACTTCATTGATCAAGAAGTCCCCAAGTCGGCAGTAGCTAATGCTACAGAATTGGTGGAATGGAAGAAATGTGTGGCTAGAGCGAGGAGAATCCTTCTGGAGGGAGTTCGAGACCACATAGTCTCAAGTCTCCATGGGAAGGAGACACCATTTTCAATGTGGAAAACATTGAAAGATCTATATCAAAATAGCAACGATCAGAGGAAGCTAGCGCTAAAAGAAAAGCTTCGGAAAATCAAGTGTGAAAAGGGTGACACGATCTCTACATACCTGAACAAGCTCACCACATGTAGGGATGAACTTGGAAGTGTAGGGATCACGACAACCAACGATGACATAGTGAGTCTTGCTCTCCTCGGTCTTCTTAAGAGCTGGCATAGCTACCAAGACTTAGTAAATGGAAGAGAGAAACTGCCAGATTGGGAACAACTTTGGTTGGATCTGATGTAGGAGGAGATAAGGAGATGCACCAGAGATGGTTCTTCATCCAAGGAGGATGAAGAAAATCGCACCTTAGCGAGTAAGGTAAAGAAAGATAAGGAGAAGGATTCTCATCCCAAATCGAGTTCTTCCTATGGTGGGAAGAAGTTTGACAAATCGAAAGTGCGATGCTTTCATTGTCATGAGGTGGGCCATTTTGCTACAAATTGTCCACTGAAGAAATCCAAGAAGGGATCCAAGGAAGGATTAGAAGGTGAGGCACTGGCCTCACAGTTTGAGTTGGATTTCACCCTCATCGCATGCATGGTTTCATCCATGGTGGGATGTGGTTGGTTTCTTGACAGTGGAGCTTCATTCCACAGGACTGATGATAAGAGTTTGTTCAGTAGCTTGGAGGAGAAAGATCTCCAAATACTCATAGCGATGGGTAATGATGAAAAGTATAGTGTCTCAGGAGTAGGCACAATTGTTTTTCAGAGGGAGCATGGAGCTCGCATTACCTTGACAGATGTGAAGTATGTGCCAGGATTGAGGAAAAAATTGGTATCGATTGCAATGATGGAAGACAGAGGCTATGGTGTCGTCTTCAGTAAGGGAAATGTTTTCCTTAGACACATCACCACAAGACAGGTGAAGTAGATCAGTTCACGAGTCAAGAACCTATATGCTATTGAGGTTCAAGATGCATGCAAAGCCTTGAGGAGCAAGGAAACTGTTGGAGAGTACATTACCTCTCAACATGCAAAGCCAGAAGAAGTCTCAGACAATTGTGGAGGAGCCATAATTGGTGAAACAACTTCAGGAGGTTGTGAAGCAGCCACAACTGGAGAAGCCGAGAGGAGACCAAGTGGAGGAATCCACTCATGTAGAGACCTCCAATAGGGGGAAATTTCGAGCCAAGTGGGCAGAGGGATCACATGCATCCATAGTGGAAAAGCTCCAAGACCGTATGGCTTCACCAACGATTTATTCAAAGCCTACTAGCCCCTAATTAAATATGAGGTTCATGCCTTGGTGGAGGAATCCAGAATCCACAAATCTATTCTAAAGGCTCTAAATGAAACTTTTCTAACTTTAATTCCCAAGGAAGAAGGGGTTGACTCTCTGGACAGATTCCGTCCAATCGCTCTCTGCAATGTCATCTATAAAATCATTTCGAAAGTCCTAGCCAATAGAATAAAATTTGTCCTACCTCTCCTTATATCCCCGCATCAATCTAGTTATGTGGAAGGCAGACAAATTTTGGATAGCATCATCCTCTCCCATGAGTTGATCCATTCCCTTAAAGTCCAAAAAAAGCCAGGCATGATGATGCAACTGGACATGTCAAAAGCCTTTGACAAGATCAACTGGGATTATATGAAAGGTGTCCTAGAGGCTTTTGGCTTTCACAAGGACTGTATAAAGTGGATCATGGCCATGGTATCTAGTGCGCTCTTTTCAATTCTCTTGAATATATCCCCTTGTCAACCTTTCTTCCCTTCTAGAGGTATTCAACATGGGGATCCCATTTCATCTTTCCTTTTCATCATCATGGTCGAAGGCCTCAGCAAATCAATTTTGGTTTCCTCTTCTAGCAAAACCCTTTCAGGTCTCAAACTCCATGCCCCTACTACTCCCTCCACTCACTAGAAATTTTTTATGATACCTTGTTAATGGGCATCCCTACGGTCAAAGAAGCCTCTTCCTTCAAGTCCTTCCTATTTGAATTCTCAGAAGCTTTAGGTACCTCAATAAACGTTGAAAAATTCAAACTGTTTTTCTTCAATATCCTCGTCGTTATTCAAAGGAACATTGCCATAATTATGGAATTTAAAAAATGTTTCCTCCCTTCCAAATACTTGGGAATCCCCTTAATTGATAAGCCCCTTACTGGATCCATTTGGGGCGATCTTATCACCAAGTTGGGAAAAAAACTAGCTAATTGGACCTTCCGAGCCCTAAATTTAGTAGGTTGGTTGGTCTTAGTTAAGTTTGTCTTGCAAGCAATACCCCAGTATATGTTTTCAATTATGGCTTCTCCCAAATTCATCTCCAACATCATTAGGAACCTCCAAGGAAATTTCTTTTGGGGGAGAACTGAAAATAAGAAAAAATGGGCTCTGGTGGCTTGGAACAAGTTGTGCAAACCAAAAAATGTAGGTGGGTTTGGCTTAAGGGACCCAAAAATTTTGGGGAAAACCCTGGGGGCCAAAACTTGGTGGAGATGGCTTGAAAACCCAAACTCCCCTTGGGGTATCATCTGGAAAGTGAAATACATCCCAACCCATTCAATTGAGAACCTCATCAATCTCAATGGGAATATCAAAGGTACGTCTATATGGAACCAAGCATGGGATAACAAAGAAATCATCCAGAATCAAAGTTTTTGGGAAATTGGCAATGGCAAGAAAAATCATTTTTGGGAGGATTCCTGGCAACAAATGCCAGACTTAAACATAGATCAGCTCGGACAAATTCGTAATACCATGAAATACAAGGGAATGATCAAAGCAACCCACTACTATAAACCTTGAAATGGCAGAGATAAATGAAGGGAATGGCTAGAAGAATAAGAATGAGAACCTTTGCCAAATCAATTGGATTGGCTAGAGATATCGAGAGAGCTCCAAGAAAGACAGATACAACTTGCAACAAAAGTAGACAAGGTCAGATGGGGAAAGAATGTAGCAGGTCATTTTAATCTTAAAGAGGCATATGGTTACATGGCTCTCCATGATCAAATCCAACCTGAGTGTAAGTGGAAAACTTTGTGGGAGAGAAAACAATGGCCTAAAATCACCCTATTCTTATGGATGACCATGCAAAATAAAATTTTAACATGGGACAACCTAAGAAAAAGAGGTTTCATCAGTCCCTCCAGATGTAACCTCTGCGAAAAAAATGAAGAAACTACCAACCACTTGCTGAATGAATGTGTTTACTCTAATAATCTATGGGTATGGGTCAATATGGTTTTCAATGACTCAGACAGGGATATCTCCTCTATCCTAAACACCATCGAGAATTGGAGAACGTATTTCTCCCTAAATCATATGGTAAACAGAGCCTCTAATTTAATCCCAGGTATTTTATGTTGGCCTCTATAGAAAAAAAGGAATGCTAGAATCTTCAGGGGTATTCACAGGTAGGAAGAATTCATCCTAACCCTCGTCAAGAAAACGATCAAAGAAATAGTCTCATCTTCTAGTCTCTAGATCCATGACGATCCTCCAAGTCAAGTAGATTAGCGTATCCTTTCCCTCCTAGATCTTCATCTCCCCTCTCTTATCTCCATTTCAAAGGGACCTAGTATTCGGGTTGTCGCGGATCATTGGACTCCTCCAGAAAAAGGTATTCTAAAATTAAATTATGACGGAGTGACTAAGGGAAATCCGGGGTAGCAGGCTTTAGAGGAGTCTTTACAAATTCCTAGGGGAAATTATCTGGATATATGCTTGAAACTTAGGCAATACCACCAACAATGCTGCAGAACTACAAGCATTGGAGCATGGGTTGGATATCGCCAAAGAGAAAGGTTTTTGGTCGTTGATTATTGAAGGTGACTCCACGCTTTCCACCCAAGCTGACCACAAACTTCTGCAAGGAACAATAGCCTCGCGAGTCTCTGATAACTGGCACCTAAATAAAATCCTTCAACGGATCAAACGACACATAGACGAAGCCAAAGGGCTCCACTTCCAGGTTGTTAGGCACAAAGGGAATTCCTTGGCTGATAGATTGGAAATGAGGGTACTACCGACAAACTCAGAATACGCTCACTCGCCTAAATAAACTTGGAGAAAGGTACGCTGTGTCGGGACTGTGAAATCATAAATGAAAAGGACAACATCACTACAACCTCCAAACGTAAGGAAATCCCATGTCGCACTCATGATCAGAGTGGTCACTCCTCTAGAGGTGTATCATTATGAGTCTTTCCCTGAGCAGTCATCCCAAGGCTCGGCTTGATGTGATCACGAATTGGAGAGGGGTGCTCCCTTGCTGGCGTTGCCTTTCAAACCTCTTATACATCATCTGTACATTCGGCCTCATCATTCCTTTGTACCCATGTTTTCCTGCATTTATTCTCCGTCATTTGTTATTTCTCCCCTCCACGATCACCCGCCCCTATGAATACCCCCTTCTCTCTTCTCTTCCCCTCCATCCTGCTCGTCCCATAGCTCCATCTCACCCTGACCCTCCTTTGTTTTCTTGCCCTATTCAAATCTCCCCCCACCCCCGATGGCCTCCAACCATGGTGTCAACCCAACTCCCCAGTGAAGTCACGGTCGGAATCCCTCTAGATGGAACACTCCCAGGATGTCACCCACTACAAGATCTGATTCCTCTGCCAAAAGGGCATCTCTAAATTATGCTACTGCTGTCAACCCAGAGACTCAAGAGAGGATATCCAACCTAGAAGTGCAGGCGCGTACCATTCCACGTAGGGTTTCCTCGAAGAAGGTTGCGACAAATTTTAAGTATATCCCTAACTTGGGCTTGACAAGAGCAAGGGAAAACCTTTACATCCAAACTATTGATCTGTCATGGCATTTAAAAAAAATATTGGGGCTTCCTATCTAGGAACAGGTAGAACACTCCAAGGCTCTAGAGAACAAAATCAACAAGCTTACCGATAAGTTCAATGTGTACATATAATCTATACACCATTGTCGCTTCATTACTAGAGACTCACCTCACTACGCTCTGCTCAAGAAGTGTATAGCTAGTAGCAAGGACTCTCCCAACGTAAAAAAAGAAGCAGCCTTAGCCTCCTCAAGCCATCCGGTAGCAATTGAAGCGCAGGCTGGCAGAACTTAGGATCAACCTATAAGCCTTGACGATGACCCTATGGAGGTCATTGCGTAGTGCCCTTGAGCAGTGCCCTTTTCGTAGTGTCACATATGAACTCAATTCTAGCTCTTGGAAAGCTCTCGGCAATATGCGGCTTGCAAGAAAAAGGTATCAAGGAGTCTCGCCAGACTCTCACATCCCTCAACACTCCACCCAGTAGCTCGAGGGACCTTTTTTCCATCCTCTGCAGTTCTCTTTCATCTGACATTTCCTACCTTCCTTCTTCAACGCATCAATGGAAGAAGTCATTTGTAGAATTCCAAAATTGTAAAATAAAAATTTCTCTGAGTCAAGGTGATGCTCTTTTTGTAAAAATTATTGTTAAAATTTGTTTCACAGAGGCTAAGAATGCCTATTTTGTATATTCTGGGATATGAAAGTATGGCTCTGGAGCTAGAGCACTTAGCTCGCACCATCCATCTCATATTGTAAATACCTCTTTTTTGAAATAATATATCCTATCTTATTTACGAAAAAAAAAGAATAATAATAATAATAATTTAAAATATAGTGATCATTTAATTAGTTTTTATTATGTTTTTAGTTTTAACAATGTGAGATGTATTATGAACCAAGTGTTTTGATGCTTCTATGGATTGATACCCACTCAACTATTTAATTTATATGGTTGGACTAGTATATATAGCTATACTTAATATTATAATATTATTTTCTATAAATATTAGTGTTATTATATAATATTATGAATTTTATATTTGTGTGTGTATGCAAATTGGTTTTATTTCGACTCATTGTGAGGAATGACTATTGCCTTTAGTTAAATTCAATTCTTGCAAGTGACATGATGAGTTTTGTTTTAATGGCTTTGAGCCGTGTGAGTTTAAATATTTCATCTAGGACCGAAACATTATATTTATAATATGGAATATAAAGATAGTTATCATTGAGGAACTAATGTATAACATTATATTAACTATTATAATATATATTATTAATTACTTTTGGTTTTAAAAATTAGTTATTCATTAATAGCTCAACAATAATTGGAGCCTTTTTGCTAGGATATTCCAACACATACGAAATAATTAAGTATAAGTTGGTCTAGTGTATAGTTAAGTAAAGTGTGTTTCTTTAGTATGTATTTTTTGTAACTTACAATCTGACGGTCATGAAATATTCTAGACATGAAGTGATTCGACGATTCATTCTCTCCTCAATATTACCAACACTTGATCTGTGGATTAACATCTGATTGGTCAATGATCTCTATTTAAAGATCATGGAGGGTCATTTTTTAGGTGACTATTCAAGAGAGAAGCTTATGTAAATTTTCTTTCTTTTACATTAATAAATTGCCTGAAGTGGTTGCGTTGGCTAAAGCTGTGGACTATTTCCCTCTTTGAGGGTTTTAACCATGTCAAGAATACTCGTGTACTGACCTAGGATCTGTTTGTGAGTGGTGTCCTTTAGTGTTCTATATAAGGAACTTACCCTGTAAATTCCTACATAGTATTAGAGATATTCAAGGGCCACATCCGTTGGTGATCCAAATCTGAAGTCGGTACAACTACATCGAACTGTCGTTTCCTAGATCTAATATTTTTGACCGCTTTAAGGCCAAGAGGATTGCTCTATTGTATTAGGAGCATCTGTTCCATTGAGGAACCCCTTTCGTTTCACGCGAAATGGTTTCTTGTAGCCCTAGCTACATCATTTTTAAGATATGGACGTATACAGTCTTTATTTGCAGTTATAGTTATTTATCACTCTATTTATTTCGGTTTATAGCCCTCTGTAATTTTTTTTATTACCGGATATATACTTTTCATTTCTGCGTATGCTCTTTGCCTCACGACTTTGTGCAATCTGGGCAAACCAGAAACAAAAAGAAATAATATGGTAGCCTTATCTATTCCATTCTTACTAAGTTAGGAGCAACCTACTCTGTGTTTGTTTCCACCTTCCATTCTACTAGAGAATCCTTTATTTCTTAAGGAATAGACTACAAGTCCCCCTCTTTTGATGCCTTTTTTGATTCTTTAATAAGAGAGCAACAAAAACTATTACATCTTGGTCTTCTTAAGACTGGAAAATCTTCTAAGAAAGACTTAACATCCCAACAACAACCAATTTCAAAGAATCCTAAGAAGCAACATCCTAAAAGGAATGGTCCTAAACCAAACAAGGGTCCTAAGCAATTTCAGTCTCACAATGAAAAATAAACTCAACAAAATGATAAGACAACTAAAAACAAAGGGAAGAAGACTGATAGACATTGCAACTTTTGTAATCATGATGGCCACATAGAATCCAAATGCTTTAAGAAGATGGAAGCCTTCGAAGCTGTTAGAAAATTATATATTACAGAGCAATGGAACACATGAAATATATTGCAGAAATATAAACATATAAAACACATACAATGAGAGAGACAAAGATATACGTGGTTCACCCAATTTGGGCTATGTCCATGGAAAAACATCCAGTCCTTCCTTTTATATTACCCAACAAAATGAAGAGATACAACCTACAACAGATCCACTGCAATTCCCTCTTCGCTCTCACACAATCTCCTCTCTCTTTCCCACTCAGAATACAGATCTACATAGTGCAATACAATTCCCTTATATATAGCGAGGGGTTGCCTTCTAGGGAAAAACACCCTAAATCAAACATAACTTCTACCGCCAGATCTTCGTCTAATGAATGGCCCAGATTGACTACGAAATTACAACATTTTACAAGGCAGTTTTACATCTATTTTTAGCTTCGGGGGCGCTGCCTCCAATCCTCCGCCTCGAGGGGTGGGGGGGCTCCCAAAGATCGCAACCACCCCCCTTGCAGCACAAATATTATGGGCGGCATTGCCACCACATTACGAACTGGGGTCCAATGCGGTGATACCTCTGAATAAAGAAAATAATTAGGCTCCACACCCAACAATCTCCCACTTGGAGACTGATTATAGCAACTCCATCGCTGCTTCATTTGCTGGAAAATGTCTCCACTTTGGACCTAGCTGTTTCTCATCTCCTTCATCATACTTGAAGACCAATTGAAACTAAGCAGAATCTCAGTTTCTCCCTAGTTACAACTTTTGTTAACATATCTGCAGGATTCTGGCTAGTGTGTATCTTTTCCAGCGTCAATTGTCCATCTTCCAACACTGACCGTATGAAATGGTACTTGAGCTATATATGTTTAGTCTTGGAATGAAATGCAGAGTTCTTTACAAGATGTATGGCACTCTGGCTGTCACTGTATAACCTTCCCAACTCCTGCTTCTTACCCAATTCATCCAGAAACCTTTGTAACCAAATCATTTCTTTACTAGCATCTGTAGCAACAACATACTCTGCTTCCATTGTTGAGAGTGCAACAACACTTTCCAATTTCGAAACCCAACTGACAGTTGTTCCACCTGCAACAAACACATACCCTATTGTGCTCCTCATATTATCTCTATCACCCGCTATATCTGCACCAACATATCCATGTAGAGCAATGTTTGAACCACCAAAGCATAATGATTGATTTATGGTACCTCTCAAATACCTGAGAATCCACTTTGCTGCCATCTAATGTTCTTTTCCTAGATTGTTCATGTACTTGCTTACAACTCTCATTGCATGTGCAATATCAGGCCTTGTGTAGACCCTTGCATATATTAAGCTTCCAACTGCTGATGCATATGTAACTTTAGACATATAAGACATTTCTTCCTGAGTCTTGGGACACACCTCCTTACTTAGTTTGAAATGGCTAGCCAAAGGTATACTAACTAGTTTTGCATTTCGCATATTAAATATTTTCAACACATTTTCTATGTACTCACTCTGAGACAATGTTAATTTTCGATTCTTCCTGTGTCTAGTTATTCTCATACCAAGGATTTGTTTTGCAGCACCCAAATCCTTCATTGCAAATGAATTTGTCAATTTTCTTTTGAGCACATTTATTTCTTGCATGTTAGAACCTAAAACAAGCATGTCATCTACATACAATAACAATATAATATAGCTGCCATCATTTTTCCTTTTGAGATAAACACGCTGATCAGAGTGACATCTAGTATAACCTTGTTCTGACATAAACCTGACAAATTTTAGAAACTATTGCCTTGGAGTCTGTTTTAAGCCATACAAGCTATTCTTCAACCTGCACACTAGTTTCTCTTTCCCTTTTACCTCATATCCTTGTGGCTGCTGAATATGTATCTCTTCCTCCAAATCCCCATGGAGAAAGGTTGTCTTTACATCTAACTGCTCAAGATGAAAATCTTCAGTTGTTACTAGACTTAAAATAGTTTTGATTGAAGTCATTTTAACAACAGGAGAAAACATCTCATCAAAGTCTATACCCTTTTTTTGTGCAAACCCCTTCACCACAAATCTAGATTTATACCTTTTTCTACCTCCATCTTCTTCCTTCAACCTGTAAACCCATTTATTCTACAATGATGTTTTACTTGTAGGCAACCTGACTAAGTCCCAAGTCTGGTTATGTGCTAAGGAGTCCATCTCTTCTTTCATGGCTTGCTCCCACTTTTTCCTAGTTTATACCTGCACTACTTCATCATAACATTCTGGTTCACCAGAATTAGTCAACAATACATAATATAATGAAGGAGAGTATCGTTCAGGGAGTCTATTTATCATGGTAGATCTTCTAACACCACTTTCAAGTGTTTTAAGTGCTTGTTGTTGTTGTGGTTGCTGATTTTGTTCTCGTTGTTGATCATTATTATTTCCAGGCACCATCACTTTTACTGTGATCTCATCAAGCACTGTGTATTCTTTGTTTTCATTTTCATGTTTCTTTTTGTGTAGTTTGATCCCTATACAAAATCTTTTCATTGAATATGACATCTCTGCTTCTAATGATTTTGTGTTTTTCATAATCATAAAAGCAATAACCAAAATCATTAACACCATATTCAATAAAGGTACATTTCTTTGATTTTGCCTCAAACTTTGTTCTATTTTCTTTATTAATGTGGACAAAGCCTTCACAACCAAAAGTCTTTAAAAATGAGTAGTTTACCTTTCTACTTGTCCATGCCTCCTTTGGAATACCACCATCAAAAGAACTTGAAGGCCCTCTATTTATTAGATAAACAACAGTATCTACATCATCTGCCCAAAATTGTAAAGGCAATCCTGCATGCAATATCATGCACCTTGCATGCTCCATGATTATCTTGTTCATCCTTTCTAACACACTATTTTCTTGTGGTGTTCTTGGAACTATCTTCTCTCTGCGAATTCCATTCTTTGAACAGTATCTATCAAACTCTTTGCTGCAATATTCACCTCCATTGTTTGATCTGAGACATTGCAACCTTTTTCCCATCTCATTTTCAGCCAAAGCTTTCCATTTCTTGAAAGTATCAAATACATCAGATTGATTTCAAATACAATAAATCCATGTTTTTTTGGTTGTATCATCAATAAAAGTAACATAATAATGAGAGCCACCGAGAGATGATACCTGAGCAGGTCCCCATACAACTGTATGCACAAGCTCTAATTTTTAGCTTTTCTTTTCTTTCCTAACTCTGAGGAATCTGACTCTCTTATGTTTTCCATAAACACAATTCTCACAGAATTTTAAATCAACATGCTTCAAACCTCGCAACAAATTTCTTGAGTGAAGAATCTGCATCCCCTTCTCACTCATGTGCCCAAGCCTATGATGCCACAATGTCGTATCTTCTCCTATAAAGGTTAAAGCATTAACAAAATTAGAAATACCATTGCATAAATACAATGTACCAACCTTTTTGCCTTTTGCTATTACGAGGTATCCTTTAGTGACCTTCTAGGTTTTATCTGTAAAAGTAGTCACACAGCCTTCACCTCCCAATTGCCCTGTTGAAATCATATTTTTCGTCAGATCTGGAACATGCCTTACCTCCTTCAATAGCCATTGATTTCCATTCTGTTTTTTTATGAAAACTGCACCCATTCCAATGATTTTACAGGGTTTATCATCACCCAATCGAACCTGTCCAAAATCTCCTTGAACATAATCATGAAAATGTTTCCTATCACGGGTGGCATGGAATGAGGCCCCTAAATCTACCACCCAAGCATAAATAATATTTTTCTAATGAAAGAATCAAAGCATGTTGCAACACATCACCTATCACATTTGCTTCATGATTGTTTTCTTGCTGTGCGTCTCCCTCTTTTCCCTTCTGAGACTTGCAGTCTTTCTTTAGGTGTCCTTTCTTCCCACATTTCTATCACACTATCCCCGATCTAGACTTGGATTTGCCTTTCCTCGACTTACTGCGATATCCTGGGCTCTTTCCTCTTTCCATTTTTCTTCCCCTAGTCTCTGTAGTCAAAGCATTAACTAATGTTTCACCGGAGCTTTTCCATCACATTTCCTCACTAAGGATTGCACCGACGACATCATCAAACTTTAAAGTACTATATCCAGAAACAGAGTTACTAATGGCCATAACTAAACCATTCCAACTTTCTAGCAATGAGTATAGAAATAACAGAGCCCTAACTTCATCATCAAAAGTTACCCCTACAGAACTTAACTGACTGGTAACTGTATTAAATTCATTTAAATGATTAGCAACAGATCCACCTTTTGACATTTTCATATCAAATAAATGCTTCATAAGAAATACCTTATTTGAGGCCGAGGGTTTTTCATGTAGTTTGGCCAATGGCTATATTAAACTCTATGTTGTCGTTTCCTTTTAAATATTAAAGGCTACCAACGCCGCTAAGCATAGCCGTATTGTTCCAAGTGCCTTTCTGTCAAGAATATCTCATTCTGTGTCTATCATACTCGTCAACTTCTTTGTCTTTCCGCCCAATGGTAGGTACGAATCTCTCTGATACAGATAATCTTCCATCTACATCTTCCTTAGATGGTAGTTTTGGCCGTTAAATTTTTCGACCCTAAACCTACCATCTTCCGCCATTACTCCCACTCGAACCAGGAACCCTTCTCTCCTGCGAGTTTATCAACCAAATGGTGTAGCTGAAAGGAAGAATCGCACCTTAAATGAAATGGGTAATTGTATTCTTCAATCTAAATGACTTAGCCTTAATTTTTTGGAAGAAGCAATTAACTATGCAAATTACATAGTAAATTGCACTCCTACTAAGGTTTTAAAGAATATCACTCCAGAAGAAGCATGGAGCTCAATTAAGCTAGATGTAAGTCACTTTCTTGTTTTTAGAAGTGAAGCATGGACCCATATTCCAGATGAGAAACATAAAGCCTTAGAACCTAAGAGTGAAAAATGTATTTTTGTTGGATATTCTGAAGATGTCAAAAGATATAGACTTCTTCAACCTAAATCCAAAAATGTTCTCATTAGAAGAGATGTAAAGTTTGTTGAAGGTATCGTCCTACGAGCCTAGTTCGGAGGATGCGCCGCCTCTCCCTATCCCTTCTACTTCTGAAAATATTCCTTCTTCAAACGATGATAGAGAGGATGAAAATCCTCCCCCACCTTCTTGGGATCCTCCTTCAACTCCTCAGCTTCCAAACTGGGTCCACGCTACTCGGGATACAATAGGTGCTCTCGTAGGTGATCCTACAGATCAATGTCTTACATGTTCACAATTCGATAAAACCTCTTCTTTACTGGCTCAAGTTTCAATGAATTATGATCCTGACAACTTTGCAGAAGCTTTAGGTCATCCATAATGGGATGCCGCTATGAATGAAGAACATCGTTCACTATTGGAAAATGATACATAAGGCCTAGTTCCTCTTCCAAAGGGATGAAAACTTGTTAGATGCAAATGGGTTTACAGAACCAAGTTTGGACCAGATGGAAAAGTTGATAAACATAAATCTCATCTTGTTGCTAAGGGGTTTTCACAAGTTGAAGGCATTGACTATACTGAAACCTTCTCCCCTATTGCCCAAATGAACTCTATCCACCTTGTTCTTTCCCCTGTAACCTCTTTCAAATTGGAAGTCCATTAGATGGATGTTAAATCTGCCTTCTTGCATGGGGACTTACATGAAGAAATCTGTATGGAACAATCTCTTGGCTTTATACAAATAAACTCTAGCCTTGTATGTCGGCTTAAAAAATCCCTTTATGGTCTCAAGTAAGCCCCTCGGGCTTAGTATGCCAAAATGGATAACTTTCTTTTAGATACTGGATTTTCTAGGTGTCATTATGATAACACTGCCTACACCAAGAAAGTGGGTAAGTATCTTATCATTATTTTTCTTAATGTTGATGATCGTATCCTTACTGGTAGTGATCCCAAACTTATAAACCATGTGAATTCCATCCTTAAAAAGCAGTTTGAAATGACAGACTTAGGACACTTGCATTATTTTCTTGGTCTTTAAGTCTTGCAATCCAAACAAGGTATTTCCCTTTCCCATTCCAAGTATGCCTGTGATATTCTACGCCACTTTCACATGGAAGATTGTAAACCAGCGCCTTCTCCCTTTTAGTCTAGAGCCGAAATTTTAGTCACTTGTACTTCCCCGAGTTTGATGCTACCTTATACCGTCAACTTGTTGGAAAACTATTATATCTTACCCATACCCGTCTTGACCTTTCCTTTGTTGTTGGCCTTATTACTAGATTTATGAAAACCCCACATGAAAGTCATTGGAAAGCAGCTAAAAAAATACTTCGTTATGTTCGAGGTACACTTTAGTTTGGAGTTATTACAATGCAGAAGCATCTACTTTATTGGTTGGATTCACTAATTCTGATTGGGCTTGTGACCGTGATGATCAAAATTCTACTGCAGGTTATGTCTTCACTCTTGGTTCTGGAGCTATTACATGGGCTTGTAAGAAACAAAGTTCCATTTCTCTTTCTTCAGCAAAAGCAGAGTATCGTGGTGTCGTTGAAGCTAGTAAGGAAGCCCTGTGGCTTCGTCAGATCCTGTCAAAGTTTGGTTTTCAGCAGCAACATTCCACTATACTTTGGTGTGATAATCAAAGTGTCATTCAACTATGCAAAGATCCATTCCAACATCAGCGTGACAAACACATTGAACTACACATGCACTTCATCAGAAATCTCATTCATGACCATGTTCTTGAAGTGCAACATTGTTCAACCGATGATCAAGTTGTAGACATATTTACAAAGGCTCTCACAAAGGCGAAGTTTACTAAACTTCGATCTATGGTTGGAGTTTAGGAAGTTGTCACTAAAGGGGGATAGGCTCTAATGCCTCCTTCCTTCTCCTATTGTGTCATCTTTGTACATCCTTCAATCCTATCCCAAGTTGTTCTTAAGGGGGGATGTTAGGATATTCCAACACATAGGAAATAATTAAGTATAACTTGGTCTAGCGTATAGTTAGGTAAAGTGTGTTTCTTTAGTATGTAATTTTTGTAACTTATAATTTGACGGTCACGATATGCTCTAGACATGAAGTGATCTGACGGTTCACTCTCTCTTCAGTATTATTGACATTTAATCCATGGCTTAACACCCAATTGGTCCATGATTTCTATTTAAAGAGCATGGAGGGCCATTTGTTAGGCGACGTTCATGAGAGAAGCTTATGTAATTTTTCTTTCTTTTACATTAATAAATTGCTTGAAATGGCTGCGTTGGCTCAGGTCGTGGATTGTTTCCCTCTTTTAGGGTTTTAACCACGTCAAGAACACTGGTGCACTGATTTGTGATCTATTTGTGAGCGATGTTCTTTAGTGTTCTATCTAAGGAACCTACCCTGTAAATTCCTACATTTTTTGGCTTTAAGAATTACTTAATTGAGCTTTATAGAGTTATAGACTCAAAAAAACTCGGAAACTCAACAAAATCTCAAAAAAAACTTACTTGCAATGGCTCAAGAAAACTTCAAATTTATTCACCAAAAAATTAATGGATAAATAAAATTCAATAATTCAAAAAAACAAATAATATATTTTATTAATGTAAAACAATATAATAAATGCAAAAAGTTACAGTGAAATGACTAATTAATTCAAATTCATTACTTAACTTCGACAAGGAAAGTATCCCCACATTGAAATTGTCTTTCCACAGTTTCAAATTTCAAATTCATTACTTAACTTCGACAAGGAAAGTATCCCCACATTGAAATTGTCTTTCCACAGTTTCAAATTTGTTTGAAAAAAAATAGGCAGATGGTCCAGATTTTACTTCCACTATATATGGTTTATGATTGAGATTTTATATATTTCCACCTCTTTGATTTTCAGTTTGATAAATTAAATTAAGTGAAAATTTAATTGACTCATTTCAAACTTTGATTAGATGGCTTGATCACATACTCTTCTGTGACTCCTAGGCACGAATGCTGAATAATATTTACATCATCCATAACAATATTACTTACCCCGTTCTCAATAAAAAGATACAGTAGAATTAGAAAACAACGATTTTCATACAGTAAAAATAATCATTGAATGAAGCCTTATTTGGTATGAAGTGTCTTATTTGTTTCTAAATGTTATTGCAGACGAACTTTGGTAGATAGGAGTTCCTGGTACATGGGAAATTTAGGTTCAGATACCCTTAGACGCAATACGCACAATTAGAGGAAAGATGCGATATTGCCCATATTACGCAGAAAACAAATTTTGTCGAGTACCACAGAAAATATTAAGTTATCAGAGTATTTTAAGATGTAGATTGTGTCATGCAGCTTCAAAGTCCGGTTTTGGACAAAAGGATGATTGTGATCAAACTTAAATGATCAAAGACAATGATACAGTGTAGAGAAAACCTTCCCTAAAATTGTTGACAAAGGGCCAAAATAAGTTTTAATGAGTTGGAATGGGGTTAAATAAATGGTGTTAAATTTTTTATTTTTATTTTTATGTTTTATTTTATTTACTTATTTTTTAATTAAAGTGTTGATTTGGCACATTTAATATAGTTTGAGTGCGTCTAATGATTAAGAGGATGTGTTTTATCTTAAGAGGTCACAGGTTCAAGATTAGAGGGGTAGAATATGTATGCTTTCGTAGATTTAGCAGTCAAATCACTACACAAAAGTGAGTCCCTTATTCCACAAACAAAGGGGTCTCATCCACCAATTTAACGTTTGACTTGACCGTGACCTTAAAATTATATATATATATATATATATATATATATATATATATATATAAAATTAATAATTGATGGGGCCAGCCCACGTGGTCCCGCCGTTGACGTGCTGAGGTGTAAACGACCGTAGTGAATATAATATTATTGTGGTTCTGTTGGATATTTGTGTGGGTTGATTTGCAATCGGCGCCGTATGGATTTCGTTTTATGAGGGTTTGTACCTTAATACCCTGCCCTTTGAACACCTGTCCCTCCTCGGGATCCCACGAATCCGTTCAGGGTTTGGGGTTTTTACCCTTTCGCGCTCACCTCATTCTTGTTATTTCGCTTGGTCTTTCGCTCTGCAAGCTCTGTAACTCGGCGGTTTGTTTGCTCTGGATGCGGATTCCTGCAACTTGTTTGCTCGGTTCGTCGGTTATGACTCCTGGTTATCCTCTCGGCTTCAGTCGTTGATATCTGGTCTGATATGACTCTGTTCCTCCGGCGTTTTATGAATATTTTGGTAAGTCTGAATGACACTATTTCTCGGCTTGCATGTCGAACACTACTGTGATTTGAGTTTTCGTTTTTCTTTAGAGGGTCTCCATCTCTGTGTATGCTGTTTGTATCCTGTGAGTGATTTCAATTTTTCTCTGTTGAAAACTTCCGCCCCTGTGGCTGCTGTTTGCTTCCAGAGAGGGTTTAAGCTATACGGTGGTTGTATAATGTTTGTTGTTTGTTCCAACACTGGTTCAGCTTCTCTTCACGGTCCTTGGCAATTCGATGGCGGCGTCCTCAGTTGGAAACTCTGCATGTTCATGCGGTAAGTTTTTGGGTTCTATGCCGGAATTTTTGTATCCTTCTTTACCTGTACCTGATGTAGTGGCTCCTTTGTGAGCAGGGGTCTTCTCGGGGTCGGCTGAAAGCTATGGTTCACCGAACAGGTAGGGCGCCATTGCCTTCTGTTTGCTTGCCCCTTTCAAACTTTCTTTAATTCGGTTAATACTGTTGCTTGGTCTAACCATTCCTATGCATGCTCTTGCAGGTGTGACTGTTCGTGGGTTCCGGTGTTTGAGCTTTCGGCAGTTCGGGCAAACACGGGTAGTTTCTATGATGTTTGGCAGCTTGTTTTAGGGGTGTTTCGACTTTACTTGTTGAACCTGGTTACTGGTCTTAGACTGCTCTCTGTCTGTACTTGACTCTTCTTTAGCCGCTGGGCACGACGTGGGTTATGATTCTGAGTCTTGCGGAAAGTCGGTTTCTTGTTTACTGTAGAGGTTAATGTCTCTTGACTGTGGTTTTAGTTCAGGCCTCTATTTCGGACAGTATGTAAAAAAACTTATATTGAAATGTTTTGTTTGGCCGATTGTGCAATGTATTCATATGAATTTGATTTTTGAAGAATAGCTAAGACTCGTGTTGTTTTTCCCACATACCTGTTACGAGTTGTATGGACTTTTGTTATTGCTTGTCGTTCAACTGGTTTTTCTCCCTTCTGGGCTCGGACCCTGTAGCAACACGTTCAACAGTCTTGTATAATAATCTACTAGCGCAATTACACAATTTCTGAGGACACGTTAGGAATATATAAGTGCACAGAATGTTTTCTTATTATTATCTCTATTCTTTTCATACAAAGTCGAACCCCTGTAATGGTTTGTTTCACCCATTTTATAACACTGTATACAAACAGTTTTGTAACTGCTGTTAGTTGTGTTGTTGGTTATATCAGTTATTTCATCTATGGGTTTTTTCGTAGCTAGTTAGTACATTCTGTTTTACATGCATTCACAACCGTAATACAGTTGTTTGGGAAACAAAAGATTCTAACTAATCACTATTGTTCCTAATTAAAATTAAAAGTCATTACATCATTCTTAGGCAATTTAAAGAGTAAAGTAAAATAAAAAAAATAAAGACAGATATACTGTCCATCCAACGAACTGTGTCCTTTGTCCTTTTCGGAAACCATTGCCCTATTACCCAGATGCTCCTGCATCAATAATTTTTTTATATTTAATAATTATTAATGAAGCTTCGAAAGTTACATTTTTATTAGGTGAATAAACAATTATGTTTTTAATAATTCAAACTTAAAAGATATATTATTATAAATGAAGAAGTAGAAATGTTTTTTTACTTTGAGAAAGTATAATGATTATTAGTTGTTAATTTATTTATGGATCATAATTTTTTTGTTAGAGTAATTAAATTTATATTAGGTCATTTTTTTGCTTAATTATTTATGATATAAAAAAAAAAAAGCATAACTTTAAGGATTATTTAGGAAAATCTAAAGAATAATGAATCAATCTTTATGTATATATATTATTAAAAAGTTGTGAGATATATAACATTAAAAAAAAGCAAACAATTCCCAAGCTAGAATAAGAGCTAGAGGCAAAGGTTTGATGTATAAATATACATATTTGTACGAAATAAGATTTCAAAATGTGGTAAAACCAATAATTATGAATATTAATAATACATTAATATACATATTATTACATTAGCACATTCATCTACACATAAATAAGACATCAATTTATACATTAACATATTGATAATATATTAACTATAGATTAACACATATCAACTATGGTTGGTTATGGTTAGCATGGTCAGCCATAACCAACGTGAGCTTTAGAGTCAATCATACTCCACATAGGTATCATGGGGAACGACAAACACCATCAATGCCATGGTCTTTTTAGAGGTAAATGACAAACTAAAGTCAACCATAATTAACTTCATTGAGTGTTGTTGACTATGACTCACTATGGTTGACTTAAGATTAAAGTTTAATGTTTATTAATAAAGTTATTAATAAGTTTTAATATGGCTTACTAATAATATGTTTTAAGTTTTATTAATAATATTAATATTAACATTATAATGTTAATAATATTGATGTTAAGATTTAATAACTATTTATTAATAAAACTTAATGTTTATCAATAATATTAATACCAAGGTTTATTAATAAGTGTTATTAACTATATTAATAATATTAATAACTTCATAATATTATTTAAATCTTAATAACTTTATAATAATGTATTAATATATATATTAACACATTAATATTATATTTATCTACAGATAATAGCACAAGAACAAAATATTAATCTATACCTTAAGATATGTTAGATGATCCAAAAATACAATCTTATTATAGGTTATAAAATTAGAATAAAATAATTATTAATTTAAGATATTAAATTAATAATTATTATTCTAGAATGTTTAGTTATTTAGAATTAGTATTTTGTTGTAACTAGATATGACTCTTCAAATGTGTCGTATCTTAGGCTTTATTTTAGGAGATTTATTAGCTAGTTGGTTTGAATGACATTTATTGTAAATGGACACTTGTTATTTAATAAGTGATCCATAATTAGAGGTAGTTAGGACATGGAGCTTATAAATAGCTCATTGCAAGAGTGTTTGGATGTTTGGGTGTAAACTCTTGCAAAATCAAATTATGTAATTATTTTTTCTGATTAATAAAATTACGTGTCTGAAGACACTTCTGCTATTAAGATAGTAAACTCTTTGTTAATATATTAATTTATACATTAATAAATATCAATCATTGTTGACTACATTAAAAATAATTAACATGGACATCATGTTTATCAATGTTTAATGATATGTATTATGTTCAACATGCATATAGTTGACCATAGACATCATGCCCAATATATAAATAGTCAGTTTTACTCAATCATATTCAATTATAGTCAACCACGGTTGACCATAATTAGCCTTCCTCAATTATGGTTAACCATAATCAAGTTTTGAAAAGGTTTAATAATAATAATATTAATACTTATATAACTTTTTTGAACAAAGTAATCATATTCAACTATAGTAAAACTAGCTCAACATGCCATCTGGTGGGCCCCAGCATTGTAGCAATAATGCTACAACTCCTGGAGCTTCCTATCTCTAATTTTATCAACCCGGTAGTTCGTAACAAACTTGGAAGCGACGGTGTTGTATGCACAAGTACTAGCTCTTGTCGCAGCTGTCACTTGGTCAGCTGGCACAAGTCCACTAGGGCTCAAGCCAACTTCTATATGTTCTCAGAAGAAGCTTTCTAAATGATGGACAAAGGCTATCTCAAAGGAAAGTAACCTACTCTGCTAGAATGAACTGAAAGCCAACCAAAACATGGAAACCCTAGTAAACCCTAATCTGACTAGTTTAATCTCTATGATGCAATGGTGGGAGTGCAAACTTCTAGAAATGATGCCATTACTTCTAGTGAGATGAGATGCATGAATTTAAACTACTTTCATTGAAGAGAATGCATTTTTGTATTTTTGCTCAAGTGGGTGGAGTTATTTTGATTGTGCTTCTTACTAGGTCTTGACTGTGCAGGGGTAGTTCAAAGGGAGGAAGGCTTGGGAAAGGTCAGGAGGGCTCTGAGAGGTTCCAGGGGATCCATCACATCATTCCACAGAAGTCCAAAACGTTCAGGTGCTTGGCAACCGTGTTTGCAGGCTTCTACAGGATGTCTGTAGGGGATCCTACAGGAAACTCGGGATTTCTACAAGAAGTCTGCTAACTTCTACATGATGTCCTACAGTCGGAGTTTTAGGTAATGGAGGAGTGAAGGAACTGTATGGATGGATGGGTAAGATGAAAGAGGAGCTTGAGATGGCCTATGGACAGAGAGGTGAGGTGGAAAGAGAGTGGATAGAGCTGGTTGGTCGATAGAAGGGTAGAGGCAATGAAAGGTCAAAAGGATTGAGCAACGTGGATAATCAAAGGGTTGGAAAGCAAATGAGCTGAACAGAGGATGAGTAGGTGGCTTAGGCACGGTTCAGAAAGATAAGAACACGATGAAGTGGTGCTGCGCAGTGTAAATGAAACAAATCACCCTTATCTTGCATGTAAACGAAAGTTCACCAACCTATTCTAACTGTTTTATTAGGAATCAAAGAACAGCAACGTAAGTTGAAAGGAATTCGTGCATGATGCTGAACCAAAGAGTCATTACTCAAGATATAATCGCATGAACAATTCTTCAATCGAAAACATTACATCAATACTTGCATGCATATGTTAAAACAATGTTTTTTTGGCAGTTGGCACGGTCTACACTTCCGATCCCCAAACAGAGGTGAAAGTGAGCATGCATTCAACCTTTTTGAACTCAATGTAACTTCAATCTCCCTAAGCTAATTCTGAACTACTGAAACAGCTGCATTCATGAAACTAACCTATATAACAAAACTGAAACAATCAACTCAGCAAACTGTGTTTTTCAAGTGCAAGTAAAGGAAAGAAATGCAATGACAAAAAAACAAGTACCAATACAAAGGAAAGGAGGTCTATTGCTCTCAGGTTGGGCCCTTAACCTGAGAGCTATAGCTCCCCTAAGAACTCAGAATCGAATCCAAATCTGACTGCCTTTATTAAAATATCATGATCATGAGTCTAACAACATGCCAAAATTGGCTTACAAAGAGAAAAAACAGAGCTACCGCTCGTAATTCAAAATCTATAACAAAAGTTCAAGAGTCTCATCGAAGGCTACAACCTTAATATTTATACATGATGAGGGCCAAACTGGCCTCCTCAATTAGTGGAGCTTGGCTGTCCAACTAAAAGTAAACTGCTGTTCCTGTAGAATCCGTTGGCTGCCTTCTAGCTCGGTGGTGATAGCTGTTGGAGCTCGGAGTTGGGGTGGAGATCACGAGGGAGGTCATTCAAAGCTGTGGACAACCTCCCTATAAACTCGCAATGCCACCTTGGCTGTCTCATTGTCTCCATCTGCATGGTCTTTGCTCCCTTTAATGCCAAAAAACCTGAAATCATCATGTATTAGCCACATAGACATAATGCCTGCCCTTCTTCCTAGAAATAACACGAATATACTAAGAAAAGATGCATAAGTGATAAAAAATGAAAGGTTGAGCGAGGTAAGTAGGCCAAATGAGCCCAAATTGTTACCAAAAATTGGGGCTCATCACCATCATCGATGGTTAATATGATCTCCCATAGTGAATATGGTCAATTATATTTATTTATAGTTAAATATTGACATGGCTAGCAATGTCAACCCATAATCAACCATAGACAACCACGTTCAAAATTAACATCGCAATGTGACAAAATAATTGTCAACATTGTAATGTATCAAACAAAAGTCAATGTCACATTATGAAAAATAAAAAATCAACATGTGATAAACATAAAATCAATGTTGCAATATGTGAAACAAATAATCAATGTTTCCATATGAAAAACAAAAAATCAACATTGCAATACAATAAACTGAAATCAATGTTGTAAAGTAACAAATAGAAAATGATGTCATACTATGAAAAATAAATAACAATGTTACGATGTGATGGCATTTTCAAACATAGTCAACCTTTAAACAATCAACCCTAATCAACCTTAGTCAATCATGTGTTGACTATATTTATCCTTAATCAATCTTATTTAACCATGGTGAACCATAATTGAAGTTTAAAAAGGTTTAAGAATAATAGTAACTTCTCTCAATTATGTAACCACTTTCAACTATGGTCAAACTAGTTCAACTATGGTCAATCATGGTCACCCATGGTTAACATGGTCACATATAGTGAATATGGTCAACCATATTCTTTTATAGTTAAACATCGACAACCATGGTCAGTAATGTTCACACATAGTCAACTATAATTGACCATAGACAACAATATTTGAAATTGACATTGCAATGTGACAAATAAATATTAACATCACAATGTGTGAAATAAAAATCAATGTCACAATCTAATGAAAAAAAATTGGCACTGCAATGAGATGAATAAAAATTCACGTCACACATTACAAGGAAAAAAATTATGTTGCATTGTGATAAACGAAAATAAAAAATCAATGTCGTAATGTGACAAACACAATCAACATTGCAATATGCGAAACAAATAATCAACATCATAATTTGACAAATAAATAATCAACATTGCAATATGACAAACCAAAACCAATATCTCAATGTGACAAACAAAACAATAATGTCACACTATCACAAACAAATAAAAATGTCACGGTGTGATGATGTATTCAACCTTTACAGTCAACGTTTAAAACATCTAACGATGGTCAGCCATATTTAGTGTTTAAAAAGGTATAATAATAATAATAATACTTTTATAAAAAATTCAACAATATAACCATATTCAGTTATGGTCAAATTAACTCAACCACGGTCAACCATGGTTACCATTGTCATCTATAGTTGAACATGGTCACCTATAGTGAATATGGTCAACCATATTCATTTATAGTTAAACATTTACAACCATGGTCAACAATGTTCAACCATAGTCAACCACTATTGAGAATATAGTCACGTACAAAAATGACATCGCAATGTGACTAATAAATATCAACATTGCAATGTATCAAATAAAAATCAATGCCACAATCTAATGCACAAAAATCAACATCGCAATGTCATGATAATAATGAACGTTGCATGCTATGTGCAAAAAATTCACATTACAATCCACAATATGCCAAATAAAAAATCTTGTACTATGACAAAGACAAAATCAATGTCGCAATATAAAAAAGAAATAATCGGTCATAATGTGATATGAAAAAATCAACATTGGAATATGACAAATTGAAATCAACATTGCAATGTAATGAGCCTTTCTTTTAACATGGTCAACTATATTACTATAGCTAAATGTTAACAACCATGGTTAATAATGTTCACCCATAGTCAACCATAGTTGTCCATAGACAACCATATTAAATAATTGACATTACAATGCAACAATTAAATATCAACATTGCAATGTGACAACAAAAATCAACATTATGATGCGACGAAGAAAAAATGAACCATAGTTGAACAAAATTGATCATGGCTAACAAAAATTGACCATAGCCACAATGTCAATCTTAGTCAACCATGGTGAGTCATAGTCAACCTTCACCAATCATGTGTAAGCATAGTCATCTTCGATAAACCATAGTCAACCACGAGTAACCTTAGTTGACCATTAGCAACCATGATCACCTTTGATAGCCTATAGTCACCATGGTCAACTATAATCATTGTGGCTAACTATCATTGACTATAGTTAAATATACTTAGTTATGGACAACAATGGCCATCCATAGTCAACTATATGTTGACCATAATAAACTCTCCTTAACCATAATTTGAGCATGCCTAATCATAATCGACTGATAGCAAGCCCCTCTAGTGGCCTGCTATGTTTGCCCAAAACCAATGAAAAAAATCGTTCCTTCTCCCTTGAAGTCCACAAATACCAATCTTCATTCACGCCCCTCTGACAACCACATTCCATTACGCCTGTAAATGCCTTTTTATTAAAAAAAAATTCCATTCCCAGCTCAACCATAACTCCCTATCCAACCCAGGCCTTGTCTCACTTTAGTAGCATAATCCTCTTCTCATTTCATATGGTGGTTACCTTCTTCTTCCCTTAATTCTTTATGCGGAGGCAACAGGTTCTTACCTTAATTATATTTAGCCACATTAATTTGAGAACACCTTCCTCCACAAATACCAATCTTCACTCTTGCCACTCTAACAACCAAATTCCATTATGCATAGAAACACCTTTTTATTAAAAAAAAAAAAAACTTCCTAGCTCGACCACGACTCCCTATTCAACCCGAGCCTCATCTCACTCTAGTTGATTAATCCTCTACTCTAAAATGAAAATATCTACACAATTCAAAAGAAATTGGACACCTATCTCAAGATTGCCTACTATCTAAACTAGCCACTTGTCCATATTTACAAAGGCCCACCTAGCCCAAATATCAATTACTCGAAAATATCCTAATAATTTGACAATCCAGATCCCTCTAGAATTAGGAAGGTTTTCAGTATAATAAAAATCCCTCTAACTCCAATTAATACAAATAAATTGTAGAAAATAAAGCCTACACCTAAAATTTATGTGTCCCTTTTATGAGGCCCATAAAAAAAATGATACAACTAACACTAATAACCCTGCATCATCAACCATGCACTACTAATCCTCTTCATGCTCGCTAAACATTAACTAACTAAACATCAACTAACACACCCACAATAGTTAATATAATTAATATACATTGATAATATTATTTTATTACACTAATTAATATATAAAAAATGAAACATAACACTGATTAATATATATCAGCCATATATAATAATATAGTTATATTAATATATTATAAATTAAAAAATAAAACCCTAAACAAATTTTCAAAAATAATAAAAAAACCATATGATTTCAATAATTTACATATTTAAAACTCCTCTACACCATTACATTAAAAAGAAATGAAAAAAAATGAGAAATCTAAAAAGAAATTCATATAGTATCATATTCGTGTATTATAATTCAAAACATGATTTTGTATATATTTTATTCATGAGATAACATCCTTTATGAAATTATCATATAATAGCTAGTGTAATTAACTGTTAAATTTAGTGGAAATTCAATGTTATTCCAACTTTAACATATTTATATTATCTATTTAAATTGACAGATGTTATTTTAAATTTATTAAATAAAATTATTATTTAAAAATAATCATATTTTTTAAAAACAAAAAATAATATTTTATTTAATTATTATAATTTGTAGAAAATTAATTTTAACATAATTTTAAAATATTTTAATAGTAAATATAGATAATAATGGATCTCTCATTCATTAATGCGCGCGAAGAATAATTCAACCGTAGTGTAAAACCCTCCCTTACAGTGACGGCGTTGTTACGTGAGGTTGTTTTAAATAAGAGAGACAATCAGTTTCGAAAGTAATTTATTAAATTAAGATCGACAATCAATTTCAAATCCAATCTAATTTATTAAATTGCGTAGTCCTGTGCATTTCAAGATCTTGGCGAATTTAAATAATAATGATGCACTACGATATAGAATTATATGATATGATAAATCACAGAGCATGAATAATTGATTACACTTCATTTTCCATTTTATCTTTATAAATGTGAATTTATATATCCTTTTCACATTGTAATCAAGTCGATCAAATTATAATTTTATTTTGATAATAATAATCGCCCCAAATTAAAGAATTTAAATAATTACCAAGGAAATGAAGCAATGAATACTAGGGTATTGGCTTTCGTAGTGGTGGGTGCACTCGAGCAAGTTATTGTAGTCCTAAAGTACATTTTTGTTGTCATTGTGAGAAACTACTTAGGACCCAAATTTTCTTTCGTAAAGGATTAAGTTGGAAACTCAAGACCATATTAAAATAGGTCTAACCTCTTAAATTATGCTTTGAAGAAAACTTATTAGGTTACCAAATTCCAACATTGCTTTAACATCTAGGAATATTTGAAAATTACATACCAAGCTTATTAAGTTGCCAAATGTCTAACATCGATATAAGTCATTTCATATATAATTTTAAATAAAGGGTTAATCTTTTCAATTTCCCAAGAGATTATGAATCTAATGGAATAATATTAAATTCAGGGGACTAATATTATAAACCCAGAGTATATAAATTTTAATATAGATATTATAAACACTAAATAAACATGGTTGATTGTGGCTGATTTTCATATTGAGACAATCCTTGTCACAATGCGTCATTCGACCATGGTTGGCTATGATTGACGATGGTTGACCATGATTGATATTATAAACCTAAGGGAATAATAAACCCAATGGATTGATATTATAAACCCAAGAGAATAATAAACCTAAGGGATTAATACCAAAAACCCAAGGGATTATGAACACAAGGGAATAATATTAAACCCAATGGACTAACACTGTAAACCCAAGGTATATAAATGCTAAGATAAATATTATGAACACTAAAATAAGCATGGTTGACCAAAATTGATTTTCATATTGAGATAGTCCTTGTCACAATGTGACATTGGACCTTGGTTGATTTTATAAACATGGTTGACCATGATTGTCCATGGTTGACCATTATCATTGATTATGATCAAAGAGACTTTAATCAAAGTTGATCAGAGTTGATGAAATTCAATCATGGTTAATCATGGTTGAGCATCATTGACAAAAGTTGATCATGGTTGGCCATGATTGGATGTGGTTGAGCATAAAGACATTGACCATGGTTGACCATTCAAACATGATTAACCATCGTTGATCATGCTTCACTGTAGATACATTAATTAACCATTATGACCATAGTTGATGATGGTGGAGCATGTTTGACCATCGTTAAATATCATTGATCATGGTTGATCATGGTAGATGATGGTCGACATTGATTGACCATGGTTGAGCATGTTTTACCAGATTCAATCCTGGTTAACCATATTCAATTTTATTAATTTATTAATATTTTTTATTAGTTTATTAAGTAGTATTAATTAATTAAATAAATCATTAATTGATAATTGATTTGAATTCATTTATTTATAATAATTAATATTAATATATTAATGTAAACATGGTTAAATTAATGTTCAATCTTATCCAATATTTTAAATTATAAATTATTTATAATTAAATTATAAAAAAATATTGTTATTAATGTTCTTTAAATTTATTACTATTAAAATTAATAAAATATTATTATCTATTTATAATATTATTAAAAATTAATAAACTATTATTATCTATTTATAATATTATTATTTATTTATAATATTATTAAATTTTTTAACAATATTTATATTTGATAATATTATTGTTTTTTATATTTGATAATAATATTGTTTAATAATATTTATTAATTTAAATTAAGAGATTATTATTATTATTTAATGAAAAATAATATCAATTTAACTTTCCATTATCAAAAATAAATCCAATAAATAAAAATATTTTTTTTATCACTTGAAAAACTATTAAATTAAAGATAAATCAATATATAAATTACTAAATTAAATTATGTTAATCTATATCACCCAAAAAAAAAACATGAATATAAATAAAAACCAACATCATATTACAAGCACATCTATATTTTACGAAACATATTGGCCATATAATTCCTCAAGTTGGAAAATTTGATGGCTAACCTCTCTTTTCTTGAGAGCAAACCATTACAACAGAATGAGATTTATACTCTAATTTATTAAGTGGATGACATAATTCTATAGTAATGGATTCTCTTTAGTAATGGACTTTCTTTAAATAAATAATAAATAATTATTTAATTTATTTTTACTATTAAAATAAATATATTCCTCTTTTTATAATTATATAATACATAATATATTTGAACATGTTGTATAATTTTCTCATATATAATAATAAAAAGAAAAGACAAAATGACATAGATTCACATGGATCACATCCATTCAAAAATGATTATTTTGCACATGATTTTAAATAAAACATAGTATTGGTTATTGCTTTTACCATGAAAATGTCTATCTCATCAAATTAAGTTCAGATTGTCTTAAGTGTCTCATAAAAATATATTTAAAATTTTAGGCCAACTCTAAGTCAACTCCACATCAAATTTAAAAAGTCAATTTAGAATACAATGCACAATCACATTAAAAATATTTGTATCTACTATTAACAAATATATAACAATATAAATATAATAATTAAAAAAAAACTATTATAATAAAAAATAATTATTCAAAATATCACTAAACATACAACACACATGCAATTGGTAAGAATTGGGCATTTGTTTTGAGTACACCATTCGAACGCTTTTAAATAAATTCAGTGATGTAAAAACAAATTCCAATCTTGGGCACACAATTCACGTGGTTGGGACGGATGACTTTCCCACTTCCCACCCGTGTTCGAATCTTGTTGTATGACCGCGCTGCCTGGAAGCTATTGTGGCTCATGTTTGCGCTGCACGACAGCATATTAAGACCATTACACATCTGTATATAATGTAAATATATTGTGTATATTGTGAAAAAATGGGCTACATATAGCTTCTAAAGGGGACTCACCCCCAATTTAAAAAAAAACAACCGACCTATCAAATTCGTGAAAAAAATACAATTTTCTAATCGTAAAACATCCATAACTTCTTTGATGATAATCTGTGAAAACGATGCCATGTCATCTCATCCCCTTCATACATGGAGCCCACATAGAGCATTCATATTCGTCTATACACTTTAGTCATCTTTGAGCCTATGCGACATCTGATTTGGCATTCCCTTCGGCCATCGAATAATTAGTTTTTTAATCCAATGAGATATGCATCATAGCAGAGTGTGTTCTCCAGTGCCTATTGGGAATTTCTAATAATTCCAAACAAAACTGAACAGAACAGAACAATGCTCTGTTTTAACACAGCGGAAAATAAATATTGTTTTCTGGGAAGGACAGAGTGTTTCACATGCACAATAAAACTTTGTATTCTTTAAATAAAAACTGTTGTTACAAACTTCTTCCTCTCTCAGAGGGATTACATCCAGACACTGCTTCAGATGTAGTTCCAAAACAAAAAAAATTACTCTGTCAACTCCAGAAAATTACTCTGTCTCAGCTTGCAAAATATTACAATGTTGTGTAAAAAAAAATTTCGATACATGCACGCTGTTGTGCATATGCATTTCATATTTAACAAAACATAATATGTTTACGTTGCTGCATATTCCCTCTTTCAGCCAACAAACACTTACAGTCGTGCTTCTGCGTACTTCCCCTTACATTACAATGAACAAAACAAAAATGATATTACATACCTCTTGGACCATACTCCCGTAAAATAAAATACAATAAAATTAAAGACTTTTACCAACAATCTACCAATCACATTTAAATTTCATTTAATTGCTTTACTGACAGACCGGCGGTCAAACAAAAATTTTACTTCACGTCAACTCCATGGTGCAGGCCTGTACATCAACTTTGGTTTCAATCGACGGTGGTCAGCCTTGTTATCAATCGGACGGTTGCAATCAATATCGCACGGCCTCTTCATACCGATCTTTATGCTCCGGGAAAAAACCTGTTTTGGAAAAACTACCCAACCACGTGTCAGCTGATGATTGTTATCGCTGCCCTCCGGAGAATACCACTGCTCGGTGAAAAGCGGTGCGGGAAAAAACTGGCGGTTTCCTGGAAAATAGTATGCAGCAGTTGAAATTATATTTCAACACTCCCCTTTAATTTCAACTGCTAGGTTATCAGTCATACCCAGACATTTCCTCAAAAACTCAAAATTTTTTTTCCCCAATGGTTTGGTCAGAATATCTGCAGCCTTCTCCTGAGTTCTGCAGTGTTGTAAAACAACTTCTCCATTGTTTACCAATTCCCTGATGTAATGAAACTTTGTGTCAATGTGTTTCGTTCTCTTATGAAACACATAATTCTTGGATAATGCAATAGCTGAACTATTGTCACAAAAAATCACAGTTCCTTTTGCTTGCTCTTGGCATAAGCTCCTTAACATCCTTCTCATCCAAATTGCTTGACACGCTGCTGCTGTAGCTGCCACATATTCTGCTTCTTCCTTGAGCATTTGCTGGACTGTTTCTTCCACCTCTGTTTTGGCTTCTGCCTCTTCGAAATGAATAGGGTCATCAACATGACAATATAAAGCAAACAAAGAGTTCATACCTTCATTTGCTACCTCTTGTTCATAAATGTCACTTAAATTTCTGAACTTCTTACCTCTTTCATTTGGTGTACAAGTGCTTGAAGAAGCACTTGAATTTCCTCCTTGTGGTGTGCTTGGAGAAGCACTTTCATTTCTCCTCAAGGGTGTCTCTTGCTATCCTTGTGTTGGTGCTGCTATTTGGGGATGTATTTCAGCTATCTCCTCATCATCTTCATCATGAGACAAATAGTTTTTAACATTCACTGTTTTCTCTATGCTTCCATCCTAAGCTTCCTCCTCAATGAACTGAACATCTCTACTCACAATAAGCTTCTTGGTGGATGGGTTATACAACCTGTAAGCTTTGGATTCCTCACTGTATCCAATGAAAATACATTTTTCCCCTTTGCTGTCCAACTTCCTCCTTAGCTGATCTGGAATGTGTGCATAAGCCACACATCCAAAAACTTTCAAGTGGGTGACTCCTTGCTTTGTCCCACTCCATGCTTCTTCTGACACTCTGTTCATGACTACTTTTGTAGGGCATCTATTCAAAATGTATGCTGCACAGTGTACAGCTTCAGCCCAATAATCATTTGGAAAATGCTTTGCCTTTAACATACTCCTCGCCATATCCATGACTGTCCTATTCTTCCTTTCGACAACACCATTTTGTTGCGAAGTGTACCTAGTGGTAAACTGCTTATGAATTCCATTTTCTCTACAAAAACGTAGGAATTTTTTGGAGATATATTCACCTCCTCTATCATTTCTTAGAACTTTGATATGCAACCCGCTTTGGTTTTCTACAAGTGCCTTGAAATTGCAAAATCTTTCAAACACTTCACTTTTGTTCTTCAGAAAATAAACCCAAGTTTTTCTAGTAAAATCATCAATGAATGTTAGTATATAGTGGCTACCTGCAAGTGATGGAGTTTGCATCGGTCCACATAAATCTGAGTGGACAATTTCTAAATGTGCTTTTGCCCTTATGCTTTTCCCAAATGGAAAACTTTCTCTGTGTTGTTTTCCCAAGATACAACCTTCACAAAGGCTGTTTGGTTTCTCTATCAATGGTAATCCTCTTACCATTCCTTTTCTATTCAACAAGTTAAGACCTCCAAAGTTGAGATGTCCAAATCTCAAGTGCCACAACCAATTTTCATCCTTTGGTTCGCTTTGGAAAGCCTCTTATGTCACTACTGCTATTTCTTCTCCATTTTTTAAATCTGCTTACATCCTGAGAGGGAACATCTTGTTCCTTGTCATCTTTACTTCAACAATACATCGTTTTCTAGGTGCTTTATCCATGATGGTGCATACATCATCCACAAAGAAAACATTGTAACCCTTTTGAACAAGTTGTCCAATACTTAAGAGGTTACATTTCATTCTAGGAACATAATAAACATCTGCTATGGTTTTATTTTCACCTTTCTTTGTTAAGACATTTACTTCTCCTTTTCCCATAACAGAAACTTTATTATCAGTCCCTAGCGTGACTTGGGACTTCACATTCTGATCTAACATAGAAAACAGGGCTATGTTTCCTGTCATATGGTTACTGCAACCGGAGTCTAAAAACCATACATCTTCACTCTTTTCTTCAGCCATATTACAAGCTAAAAACAAATTATTTTCACTGATATTTTCTCTAGTGAAATTTGCACTAGTTCTATTACTCATATCACGCTATTTCTTCCTACACTCATTTGCATAATGCCCATATTTTTTACAATAGTGACATTGGACATTGGATTTATCATACCTTTGTCCTTGAGCATGATGTTGTCCACTTTTTTGGCTGCTGCCTTGGCCTTGGTTCTGATTTGGATTGCTGCCTATTCCTTTCTTGTTTCCTCTACCTTGACCTCTTCCTTTTCCAAAGAACATCTGGGTCTTAAAGGCATGTTCTAGAGATGAGTTTTCATTCCTACTCAATCTCTGCTCATGTGTTATTAGTGATGCATGTAGTTCATCAACTGAGAAGTTTGAGAGATCCTTTGTCTCTTTTATGGTGGTGACAATCACATCAAACCTTGAGGGTAGGATCCTCAATAGTTTCTCCACAATCCTCCTTTCTTCAAGAATCTCTCCATGAGACATTATCTGTGTGACCAGACCAATCAAATTTGTGAAGAATGAGTCAATATTATCTGACTCTTTCATGCAGAGATTCTCAAAATCTCTCCTCAGCAACTGTAGTTTTGTTGTCTTCACCTTCTCCATGCCTTGATAGGCTGTCTTGAGAGTTTTCCATGCTTATTTGGATGTCTTGGCTGCTGCTATCCTTGGAAACACACTCTCATGCACTACTTGATACAAAAAGTAGAGGGCTTTTGAATCCTTCTTCTTATTGCTCTTCAAAAAATATTACTCTGCCTGAGTTAAGCTATTAAACTCATTTTCATCTGTTGGTTCTTCAAAACCATCCTCAACAATTTCCCATAAGTCTTGGGAAGCAAGAAAAGCTTTCATAGTTATTGCCCAATAGTCATAGTTTTTTCCATTAAATTGTGGGAGTTGAGTATTACAGATACCCATGCTAGTGCTGGCTCCAACCATTCTTACACTCTTAACTATGCTTCAAAATACTTGACTGTGTATTTAAAATAACTGATTGTCCTCAACTATAACACGAAAACTAACTTGAGAAATACCTTGGATTCTTTCTTGACTAAGTCTTCACTCTGTTGGAGAAGTTGCTGCAATAAGAAATCCTTCCTTCAGCTTATTTGACACCTTCAAAGAGCCCGGACAAGCTCTGATACCAATGTTGGGAATTTCTGATAATTCCAAACAAAACTGAACAGAACAGAATAATGCTCTGTTTTAACCCACCTGAAAATAAATATTATTTTCTGGGAAGTTCAGAGTGTTTCCTATGCACAATAAAACTTTGTATTCATTAAATAAAAACTGTTGTTACAAACTACTTTCTCTCAGAGGGATTACAACCAGAGACTGCTTCAGATGCAATTCCAAAACAAAAAAAAATACTCTATCTCTCCTGAAAATTACTCTGTCTCAGCTCGCAAAATATTACACTGCTGTGTAAAAAAAAATTTCAATACATACACGCTGTTGTGCATATGCATTTCATATTCAATAAAACATAATATGTTTATGCTGTTGCATATTCCCTCTTTCAGCCAACGAACACTTACAGTCGCACTTCTGCGTACTTCCCCTTACATTACAATGAACAAAACAAAAATGATATTACATACCTCTTGGACCATACTTCTGTAAAATAAAATTAAATTAAATTAAAGACTTTTACCAACAATCTACCAATCACATTTAAATTTCATTTAATTGCTTTACTGACAGACCGGAGGTCAATCAAAAAAATTTACTTCACGTCAACTCCATGGTGCAAGCCTGTACATCAACTTTGGTTTCAATCGACGGTGGTCAGCCTTGTTATCAATCGGACAGTTTCAATCAATATCGCACAACCTCTTCATCCCGATATTTATGCTCTGGGAAAAAACCTGTTTTGGAAAAACTTCCCAACCACGTGTCAACTGATGATTGTTATTGCTACCCTCCGGAGAATACCACTGCTCGGTGAAAAGCGGTGCGGGAAAAAACTGGCGGTTTCCTGGAAAATAGTACGCAACAGTTGAAATTATATTTCAACAGTGCCAACCATGAGTCTGATCGTGGAGACTCGATGTAATCACACGGCGAGCAACCATTGTTCATATTCTTGGTACACATGTTTGAATGACCTCGAGATGGATGCTTTGTTGACGACTGTAGAATTTTTTTCATATTGCGGGAGAACCGAATTATGGGAGAGGCATGTGGAGTAGTAACAAAATTAAAACATAAGTTGTTTTAAATTTAATTTTTAAAATTTATTAAAAGTTAGTGTAACTTAACAAATTATGTAACACACTACCACTGTTAATAAGCATTAGAGGAAGCATATGTTGAGCATATTCCTTTTGGAATCAATTTAAGCCATCAATTAAAATAATTAAGGGAAGCTATTCAAAGGTCCTCTCCCTTACAGTTGAGCATGCTTGCGCTGATCGAGCCAGCGAGTAAGTGGCTACTGGTAAGGATGTTCAGGTGATTGAAAACCAACTCGTATATAAGGTCAAGACGCTAGGTTGTTGGTATAGGTCCGAACATCAGTATTGGTGTACGCTGGTAAGTTCAATAAGTGCCCTGACCCAAGCTCGTATGTAACACACTACAACTGTTGATAAACATTCAGACGAAGCATATGTTGAGCATATTCCTTTGAGAATCAATTTAAGCCATCAATTAAAATAATAATAAAAAATCAACCTATCCCCATCCACTTTAAGTTGAAATAAGAAACCTTCAGCAACAAGTAAAATAATCATTTTATCTCAGAATTTATAAAACCAAAAACGTTGCAATGTGTCTCTTTCGACCATGAATTACTACAAAGAAAATCAAACAAATCTATTATATTTACCTATTCCCTTAAATCTGTCGAAGTTACTTTCATGCATTTATTCGCCACTGATAACTGTAAAGCTAATCAAAAAAATCTGTTACATTAGCCAATATCCATCTAAAGTTCTAGTATAGAAATTACTAATATTTGATAAAAAGCTAGTATCAAACCCATGACTAAATAGATAACCATGTATTACATAAAAACATACATCCTATATCTAAGACATGGAAACGTTGAAATAAAGTAATGTATAAAAGTTTTAATAAAAAAAATCTTGAAGATGATGGCTCTGATTTTTCATTGTATATCATAATTTGAGAATATGATTACACTCTATAATTTAATCATCACTATAACTAAACTATGCTTTTCAATACATTCGGGATGGAGTGTTTTGGGAATTTCATAGTTTGTATTTGCAATCAATATTTACGGTGTTATTGATCCATTAATGTGCGAGGTTGTATATGCTTACCATTAGATAATATACTTGATTAATTTTGCCCACTAAATATGTGAATCTAAATGGTATGCCAAAACAGAGGTCCATGTCGGAGCGTAGGGGAGACCTTCACCAGAGAATGCCCTTGGTCAAAAAGTGGAGTGCGAACCTCCAAAAAGTCCTCATTAGATTACTTCCTTAATTTTAGATTAAATTTATTTTATATGTTTAAATAAAAAGGTAGACTTTTTATACTATATTGTAATAATTTATAGTCAAAATGCTTTGACTTTCAATTAGTTCTAAAAAATTTAAAAAGATTTTATAAAGTCTACTAAAGTTTTGAAAAAAATAACTATTAAACTGAATATTTTGAGAATTAAGAATAATTTTTGAAATTTTTGATATTTGAATTTCTATTTTCTTATTGGCTCATAATGATGAAATGTTTAATTTCGTGGGGTTATAAATATGATTTGTCAGAAATAAAAATTATAAAAAAAGAAAATCTATATGCCACCAAGTGTGGTAATAGTACACATATCAAATCTCAATATATATATATATATATATATATATGCCATGAAGTGTCATAATAGTACACAAATCAAATCTCAAAATTTATGAAAACTTCATTTCTAAGTAAGTGTGCTAAACTCTTATTTGAATTTTAATTAATTTTTAACTCTTGAAAATAATTTATAAAGTTTTCTCAAATTTTTGAAAAAATTTACAATCACATTTTTATGTTATGATGTTCATCTTTTGGTGGTTATATATATATATATATATATATATATATATATATATATATATATATATATATACTTTTGAATTTTTTAAACGTGAATTTACTTTATATATAGATTCACTTTTATATATAATATGAACATAAACGATGTACTTAATATAAAAAACATCTAAAATTATTATGTCACTACTTAAATAAAATATTCCTAAGTTATAATGAGAAATTTTTAACAAAATCTCTTTTAAGTCTTACTACTAAGACTCCAATACTATTGCAACAACTACAAAAAAATCCATTAATCATATTTGTGTATTCTATCACTTCCTATATTAATATAGAGATATTTCTAAAAATGCAATCTAAGTTCTTTTTCTAAACTCTTGCTGCATTTGAGTTCCTTCCTACGTTAATACAACTTCTTTAAATAGATGATCAACATTTGAGTTATATATATATATATATATATATATATATATGAAAAAAAATCAACGAAAATGCTTTTTACCTTCATAAATTAATTTCTAATTGGAATTGATATTATAGTCTCAATTTTGCATTTATTGCCTATCTAATCTATTAATAACTTAAAGTCTTTCAATACTTATAAATGTTTTTCTATTACTTTCTTCATAAAAATATAAAATTCTTAAAACGTAACTATTCTTTTATTAACAATATATTTCAAAATAATATAATGTATTGATAAAAAAAAACGTCGTCCCTCCATTATAAATCTTTGTAGCACTTTGGAATTCCTCTAAGTCAACATGTATTTTCAAAATTAATTATGTGTTCATTTAGTATTATATAATGTTTTTCTTTAAAATATTTTTACCTAACTTTAATAGATAGTTTGATTTTATGATATTAAATGTTTTTATTTCAAACATTTTTACCTACATTTAATAGCTAGCTTGATTTTATAAGCAACTTGTGTAGGAGTCATATATGGCCTTGAAATATCAAGTTGTCAAATAATGCAAGGTAAAGACTTATAAGCATTTGTAGATGCATTAGTTATTTAAGAATATAGACAACAAACAAAAGCCAATTGATGTCATTTGTTGTGGAAATTTTTGTTATGAATAATTTTAATGCAAAATAGAAATTTCATTATTTTAAACAAACATTTATTGAATCTTAAATTTGTGAATTCAACTATAAAAATCTCCCTAATTAAAAACCTTCAAAATTTTATTTGTTTTAATATTTTAAAATTTTGTTTTAATATTCTGAAGTAGAAACCTAAATTCAAAATTTGAAGAAAATTTCAACTATTATAATTTCACCTCAAATAGAACCTTGCAAATCACAAGTTTTAATAATTAAATAAAAAATTAAAATCTTTATGCATGGGCATGAGGGGAATTTTTATCTTAGGTAAAATAACTTTTGCTATCAATTACTTTTTGCATAAAAGACATGTATTAAGCAACAACACTGCATATTACACTTATTATAAAAATGATGTTCTATAATTCAAAACTAGAAAACATCAAACTCTGCCTTTAAATATTTATTTACAATATAAGTGGAACCTTCACCATCCATTCCCCTTTTCAAGCCCTCCTTGAATTAAAGTATTTTTTCAATGGACCATGGTACTGTAATTTGATAGGTAAAATTCCCGATGACCTGTTATAAGGAATCTTGTTAGTTAAAAACAAGTGAAACGTAGAGTATGAGAGATTTACACACGTATTAGAATATCATTACTAAAATATGTGCCACTCATATCAAGATTGATCTGAAATCACTGGTGAATGATTTTAGTTAATTAATGAAAGTATTACAGACTCATGTGCTAGTGGTGTCTATGTTATTTTAAGCAACAGATCGATAAGATTGCGAAATACACTGACACTTTAAACAGTGAGAGAAACACAGTAAGCGAATACACAACACAACAAAATTAATAAGGAGTTCACCCAATCCTCCTGGGCTACGTCTCCTGGTCTAGCCTTTAGTGGTGGAATTTTCTATTGTGTCTTAAAGCAGAGTTTTTACAATAAGGAGCTCAATTTGAATCTCACTTAACAGATGATGATCATTAGGGTGGTCCCCCAAGCCTCTAGAGTACACAGACTCCCCCTTACTGAATCTCAACCTAAACTAGTCTCAATGGTATGAGTCCAAGTTGGTACTCAATACCTGACATGTATACACAAAGGAGTTGCTTGAACCTCTCAAGCCTTCTCTGGAGTTCATAGACTCTCGGACTCTATCTGTCTCTGTCTGCTCGATGTTGCCTTTGCTCTACAGGTCAGCTCGTCTTCTGTGTTCTCTACGATTTACTTCTCTCTACTTCTGTTCCCCCTGCTCTTTGTCTGTTCGTGGCTTAAAGCCAATCTTCTCCCTAATTGCTCATTTCCCCTTCCCGGCTCTCTGGATCGCCTACCTCTGTCCGTTGGAATTCCCCTGCTCTGCGTAATCATTGCTGTGTAACGCTTCACAGAGAGGTGGTCACTTGTCGCCTCACGAACTGAGTGTTAGTTCTCTTTAAATGGTAATTATTTCTGTTACTCTAGGATTTGTCTGCGACACTAATTCTTCTGCCAGCTCATCGGTCATGCCGGACCTCGAATCTTATGTACCTCAGTCTCTTTCCCATAAAATCCGGTCATCCATCAAGTTGATTCTCCTTCGTTGATCTGGAGCCTCTAGATCCCACGATCTCCGTTTATATCGTGTGGATAAGTTGCTCGACCGTTACTCACGCGATGTAAGCGATTTTCTCTCTCATCTGCTGGACGCGTGTCGCCCAATGTGTGGCATTGCGCTAAACTCGGCCAAACCCACTTACCGCTCGAAGTGCACACAATATCCTGCCGGTTTTGGGTGTGGGACCCGCCTTCTAACGGTTTCCGCATGGTTTCCTGTTTTCCTCGTGATCGAGCGCTTGGGGATTTTTTTCACTGAGGGTTTTGCCCTGTGATATCGCTAATTGCGTATCAGAAACTGCCTTTGTTTTTGGATGTATGCTTCCGATTTCCAATTTGCACCAATGCGCGATCTCCATGGGCCAACGATCAGCGCGCTTTGACCGAGGGTCCTTGTTGTTCCTTGCTGGCCACAAATTTCCATAGTCCAGAGGTCATTTCTGATAAGCTCGTTATTCATAAGATTTTGAAGCCTGACGTAATTTGAAACAGTCACGGAAATGTTTAAGAATCCAATTCGAATCACGGCCTTCCCACTGAAAAGGATTTTGGACCACCAAATGTTGGTTTTCAAGCATCGACTAAATGAGGGTATAACTGTCTCACTTGTCCAATCTCTATCCATTTTGCACTGCTTGGCTTTGAACCCTTGAGTCCAATCCTGAGGTACTCAATATCTCCCCTTCGCGTCGTCATCACCTTCACCCTGCATTATGTCTTTGCTGATATATAGCCAAACTTGATCACCAACTTGGAGACTATGCTCCATTCGATGCTTGTCATGCCTTGCCTTGTACTTGGCTTGGCTCTTTTCCAGTTGTTCCTGTACTGCCTGGTGAATCTCCTGGATTTGTTCAATGAACTTGGTTTCCTTGTCCACATCACTATGTCCATAAACTGCTATGTCTTTACCAAAGAAAAAATCCAAGGGAGACCTTGGTGTGAAACCAAAACAGGTCTCAAAAGGAGATCTCTGTATAGAAGAATGTTTTTCTCGGTTGTAAGCATGCTACACATAACACAAATGTTCATCCCAAAGCTTGGGATGCTTGCGGCAATAGCCTCTGAGCAATTGGATCATTGTCTTGTTGACTACTTCTGTCTGGCCATCTGTTTGTGGATGAAAGGTTGTGCTTTTCTTTAGTTTGGTGTCCATCAGTTCCCACGGACTCTACCAAAACTTCCCAACAAATCAGGTGTCTCGATAAGATATAATGGAAGTGGGTAATTCAAAATGAACCCATACATGCTGAAAGAACAATTTTGCAGTTTGTTCAGCTGTAATCTGTTTATTACAAGGTATCAAAATACACATTTCACTGAACCTATCCACAACAACATATAAATAGTCACAAACTTTCCTAGATTTAGGCAGTCCTCCAACAAAATCCATGGAAACACTTTCCCGAGGATGAGAAGGCACTGGTAGTGGAGTCTACAAGCCTAGTTTTCTATTGTTGGGCTTGCTTTTAGCACACATGGTACACCCTCTTACATATCTAGAAACTGTCTCATTCATTTTTGGTCAATAAAAAAATCTTTGCAGCTATGCAACCATTTTGTTTACCCCAAAATGACCTGATATTAGAGAAGTGTGTGCTTCTCGAATTATCTTTACTCTTTCAGTTTGTGGAATGCATATCTTCCCACAATGATACAAGAGTTGGTCCTTAATGTGATAATCTAATTCTTCCACTCATTTGCCTTGACTTAAAGTTGCATATATACATCTTTGAAATCTATATCTTGAGCATATTGTTCAATGTAGCTCTCATGCAATACTGAATTATGCTTAAGTCTAGTAGATGCATTTATAATTGGTCTAGATAACATTTCTGCAAATTTATTGTGTATGCACTTTTTATATCTGATAACCAAATGAAACTGTTGTAGAAAACCCATCCACCTATAGTGTCTTGATTGCTGCAACTTAGTTTGGGAGTATAGATATTGAAGTGGTTGATGATCAGTTTGTATAACTGTCTCTTTTCCCATTAAGTAATGTTTCCACTTTTTCACACTTTGTACATACTAATGCATACAATTCTTTATCATATGTGGGATAGTTAACTACTGCAGAATTAAATGTCTTAGAATGATAACATATGGGTTTACCTTGCTGTATCAACACTGCTCCCATGGCATTGTCACTGGCATTTGTTTGGATCTCAAATGGTCTTTGAAGATCTGGAAGTGCTAGTACTGGTGCTATACTAATCTTTTCATTCAAGGTGTCGAAGGATTTTTGCTATTTTCATCCCCGCTGAAACACCTTGTTCAATCCTGTCAAAGCATGTAAGGGAGCTGCAATTAAAAAAAAGTTAGAAATGAACTTTCTCCAATATTGTGTTGCTCTTAAGAAGCTTCTCACTTCTATTGCAGATTTGGGTTTACGCCAGTTTATAATGACTGCCACCTTAGAGGGATCTATCTTCAATTCACCACCCCCTACTATATGTCCCAAATAATTCAAAGATGTTTTGCCAAATTCACATTCTGAGAGTTTAACGTGAAGTTTGTCTCTTTTCAAAACATCTAGTGTCTTCTTAACATGCTTTAAATGTTCTTCCCATGTTTTGCTAAATATAAGAATGTCAACCAAATATACAATAACAAAATCATCAAGAAAAGGTCTGAGTACATCATTCATTATTCTCATGAAAGTAGCAGGAACATTAGTTAAGCCAAAAGGCATAACCAACCACTCATACAATCCCTGCTTTGTTTTGAAAGCAGTCTTCCATGCATCTTGTTCTGCAACTCTGACCTGATGATATCCACTATGCAAGTCTAACTTGGAAAAATAAACAACTTCCTTTCACTGTTCTAATAGATCATCTATGCGAGGAAGGGGATAACGATTTTTTATCATTATCTTGTTCAGTGCCCGGTAATCAATGCACATTCTCCACGAGCCATCTTTCTTCTTCACCAAAATGATTGGCAACCCACATGGTGATGTGCTAGGTCTGATGAACCCCTTCTAGAGCAACTCCCGCACCTACTTCTTGATTTTTGCATTCTCTAAAGCGGACAACCTTTTATACATGTGGTTGCAATGGTTTTTTCATCTCTTGAGTTCGACCCCAAATCTTGCTGAATAACTGCAATAGTCTTCTCTTCTTGCCCTCAAACTTCTTATGTCTCAACTCCGGGTGCAGAATCCAACAATGCTCATCATCATGCCCCTCCTTACAGTGAATGCATGAAGACTTTCTCTTCTGTGCAGTGTTGGCCTTCATCTCTTTCCATTTATGTTTTCTTTTCTCCTTATTCTTGCTTGCAATGGGTTTGGATGATCCCCCAACTTCTGGGTCCCCATTCTTTCCTCTAGCTTCTAGATGAGTAGCTTGAAAAACTACCTCATCTATACTGGTGGGATTAAACATGAAGATAGTGTGCCTCATGTAGCTATGTAGACCACCTATGTTCTTCAACAGAGTCTCAGGTGAGTCTAAAGAGATTCCTAGAATCAAAGCTCTCTTCCTAAATTCTTTGGTATAAACCTGTACACTTTTCCCTTTCAATTGGCGAAGAGTTTGCCAGCTCATCATGGCTTGCTGCATGTAAGCTAATGGATAGAATTACTTTTTGATTGCAGAAACAAATTCACTCCATACAGAAAGAATCTTACCATGTTTCTTCATGTCAGCTTGTGTCCTGCCTTCCCACCATACCAAGGCAGTGCCTCCGAGGCATAGGCTGGCTAGCTGAATCTTACTCTTGTCTGAGTCGATACTCTGCACTCTGCAATAAACATCAATTTGTCTGACCCAGTTATCCAGTTTCTCTGCATTCAACTTTCCCTCATATATGGGCAAATCAAATTTAACATCTAATTTGATCAAAGATGTCTTCTTTTTATGTTCAGGGCTATTAGGAGGTGTGAGAAAGTTTTCTTCTTTCCCCTTGCCTTTTGAGTGGTCATAGTGGAGAGACTCTTCTTCTCCTTTATTTTGTTTGGAGCCTGATGAATCCTCATCTTTATGTTTCTTAAAGTTCCTATACATTTCCTCTACCATGGACCTCATGGCCAGGAAACTATCTATGAATTGAGGGTCTAGCCCCAAGGGACTTTCCTCTAACATTTTCTTCTGAGGATAGACTCTTCTAATTTCCGAGTTAGTCTCGACCAACTCTCCTTCTCCTAATTTAAGCTTTGATCTAGTTAGCATTCAACAACAAAATCCAGCACAAGCTTGTCTAACCTTAACAAACCAGATACTCTGATACCACTTCATCTGAAACCACTCATGAATGATCTCAGTTAATTAATGAAGGTATTACAGACTCATGTGCCAGGGGTGTCTATGTTATTTTAAGCAACAGATCGATAAGATTGTGAAATACGCATACACTTGAAACAGTAAGAGAAACACAATAAGAAAATACACAACACAACAAATTTAATAAGGAGTTCACCTAATCCTCCTGGGCTACGTCTCCTGGTCCAGCCTTTAGTGGTGGCATTTTCTATTGTGTCTTAAAGCAGAGTTTTTACAATAAGGAGCTCAATTTGAGTCTCACTTAATAGATGATTATCAATAGGGTGGTACTTGGATCCCCCAAGCCTCTAGAGTACACAGACTCCCGCTTACTGAATCTCGACCTCAACTGGTCTCATTGGTACAAGTCCAAGTTGGTACTCAATACCTGATAGGTATACACAGAGGAGTTGTTTGAACCTCTCAAGCTTTCTCTGGAGTTCACAGACTCTCAGAATCTCTCTGTCTCTGTTTGCTTGATGCTGCCTTTGCTCTGTAGGTCAGCGCGGCTTCTCTGTTCTCTGCGATTTACTTCTTTCTCTACTTTTGTTCCCCCTGCTCTTTGTTTGTTCGTGGCTTAAAGCCAATCTACTCCCTGACTGTTCATTTCCCCTTTCCGGCTCTCTGGATCGCCTACCTCTGTCTGCTGGAATTCCCCTGCTCTGCGTCATCATCGCTGTGTAATGCTTCAAAAAGAAGTGGCCACTTGTTGCCTCACGAACTGAGTGTCAGTTCTCTTTGAACGGTCGTTATTTCCGTTACTCCAAGATTTGTCCGCGAAAATGATTCTTCTGCCAGCTCATCAGTCATGCCGGACCTCAAATATTATGTACCTCAGTCTATTTCCACATCAAATCTGGTCATCCATCGGGTTGATTCTTCGCCGTTGATCTGGAGCCTCTAGATCCTATGGTCTCCGTTTATATCGTGCGGATAATTTGCTCGACCGTTACTCACATGATGTAAGCGCTTTTCTCTCTCATCCGTTGGACGCGTGTCACCCAGTGTGTGGCATCGCGCTGAACTTGGCTAAACCTGCTTACCGCTCGAAGTGCACGCAATATCCTGCCAGTTTTGGGCGCGAGACCCGCCTTTTGATGGTTTGTGCACGGTTCCCTATTTTCCTCGTGACCAAGCGCTCGGGGCTTTCCTTCACTGAGGGTTTTGCCCTGTGATATCACGTATTAGAAACTGCCTCTGTTTTTGGATCTGGGCTTCCGATTGCCAATTTGCGCCAATGTGCGATCTCCATGGGCCAACGGTCAGCGCGCTTTGACCGAGGGTCCTCGTTGTTCTGTGGTGGCCACAAATTGCCATAGTCTAGAGGTCATTTCTGATTAGCTCGTTATTCATAAGATTTTGAAGCCTGACATAATTTGAAACAGTCACAAAACTGTTTGAGGATCCAATTCCGATCAAAGATGCTAACATATCATTGTGTGGATGGTGAGTAATACACGTATGTAAATAGAATAACCAAAACTTGCACCACACTCTCCATAAAGTTATTTGATCCAACTTTGTTATCACAGTGTTAGATGTTGATGGTAAAGAATAAACTGAATATTGCTAGAAATTTAAATGGATAGTGCAACAAAATGAGCTAGTTATATGTGTATATTAAGATTATAATTAATGCTTATATCGGTAGGTTTAGTTTGTTGGAGATGGTTCTAAGTTTGGAATTAGTTGAATTACGTCCAACTTTATAAATGTATTGTACTTGTGATTGAATATATGGGAGATATAGTTTATGGTGTGCAATTAAACTTCTTTGTTAGTATCAAAGCCTAGATTTGAGCTGTTAGTTCTCAAATCTGCCTTAGGCTGAAGGAAGTCAGGATTCAAGGTAACACCATACCACGCTCAGCCTCGTAGCTAGCCCTATGAGGACAGGAGAGGGCTCTCTCCAGGTCAACTCAGTAAAAATACTCAATAGGGTCTGAGATGACTTAAAATAAGAGCTGATTTTAGGCTAGGCAAATAAATATGAAAGAGGTATTTTGATGAATGACTGAGTTTTCTGGGATGTATGGGACCAAGGAACAACATGAGCAGAGAATTTAACTCAAAGACGAAAATTATTTCGTGAGGCAAGACAGGCAGAAAGTCTAGCAATTAGTTTTGAAATAATATGAGGTGGAGAGATTGTTTAAGAGGGTGAAAAGGGCATAAATACATGAATCCTTTTCAACAGAAGAAAACATAGAACGTAAAAACATTCCCAAGGCAAAGCAGTAAACTGAATTCTACCTTTTCTTACTTAGAAGCTTTCACTGGAAATGAATATGAATGAACTATGAAACATAACGAAATACATATGAAACAAAAAGAAAATATATTTGCTAAACTCACGCCACAGGAATCTCATGAACTAGAGCTGCAATCTTTCATTAATCCTCTGTCAAAATGTATAGTGAGTGACTGAGTATCTCTCCCACCATTTCCCAGAAACTCCAACCAACTCCTTACAGATGATTTTTGATACAATAAATAGACTTTTCTATGAGAGAGTTTATTGACCCAGGAAACGAAAAGCCAACCATCAGCGTTACATTCAGTTTCTATAATGACCAATTAAAACAAAGTAAACATGAGTGCAGATCTTCTGGGTGACTGCTCGCCTTCCTTTTGCCACTTGGATAGAAGCCAAACTTTGATGAAAATGTTTTTAAACTTTTCCTTTGGTGCCGGGAAAAATGTATTTTTAATGAACGGGCACATTTGGAGAAAATTGCAAATCGACATCTCGCGAAGCAGAAGTTATTTTGGCCTTTGGGTCTCTGTGCGCCGTGCCAAAAGATGTATGCGTCACGCCACTTTGTAGGTGGTTTTGAGGCACTTCCTGACAATAACAAAATCATCAAGAAAATGTCTAAGTACATCATTCATTATTCTCATGAGAGTAGCAGGAGCATTAGTTAAGCCAAAAGGCATAACCAACCACTCATACAATCCCTGCTTTGTTTTGAAAGCAGTCTTCCATGCATCTTGTTCTGCAACTCTGACCTGATGATATCCACTATGCAAGTCTAACTTGGAAAAATAAACAGCTTCCTTTCACTGATCTAATAGATCATCTATGCGAGGAAGGGGATAACGATTTTTTATCGTTATCTTGTTCAGTGCCCAGTAATCAATGCACATTCTCCACGAGCCATCTTTCTTCTTCACCAAAATGATTGGCAACCCACATGGTGATGTGTTAGGTCTGATGAACCCCTTCTCGAGCAACTCCTGCACCTACTTCTTGATTTTTGCATTCTCTAAAGCGGAAAACCTTTTATACCTGTGCCTACAATGGTTGTTTCATCTCTTGAGTCCGACCCCAAATCTTGCTGAATAGCTGCAACAATCTTCTCTTCTTGCCCTCGAACTTCTTATGTCTCAACTTCGGATGCAGAATCCAACAGTGCTCATCATCATGCCCCTACTTCTTACAGTGAGTGCATGAAGACTTTCTCTTCTGTGCAGTGTTGGCCTTCCTCTCTTTCCATTTATGTTTTCTTTTCTCCTTATTCTTGCTTGCAATGGGTTTGGATGATCCCCCAACTTCTGGGTCCCCATTCTTTCCTCTAGCTTCTAGATGAGTAGCTTGAACAAATACCTCATCTACACTGGTGGGATTAAACATGAGGATAGTGTGCCTCATGTAGCTATGTAGACCACCTATGTACTTCAACAGAGTCTCAGGTGAGTCTAAAGAGATTCCTAGAATCAAAGCTCTCTTCATAAATTCTTTGGTATAAACCTGTACACTTTTCCCTTTCAATTGGCGAAGAGTTTGCCAGCTCATCATGGCTTGCTGCATGTAAGCTAATGGATAGCATTACTTTTTGATTGCAGAAAAAAATTCACTCCATACAGAAAGAATCTTACTATGTTTCTTCATGTCAGCTTGTGTCGTGCCTTCCCACCATACCAAGGCAGTGCCTCCGAGGCATAGGCTGGCTAGCTGAATCTTACTCTTGTCTGAGTCGATACTCTGCACTCTGCAATAAACATCAATTTGTCTAACCCAGTTATCCAGTTTCTCTGCATTCAACTTTCCCTCATATATGGGCAAATCAAATTTAACATCTAATTTGATCAAAGATGTCTTCTTTTCATGTTCAGGGCTATTAGGAGGTGTGAGAAATTTTTCTTCTTTCCCCTTGCCTTTTGATTGGTCATAGAGGAGAGCCTCTTCTTCTCCTTTATTTTGTTTGGAGCTTGATAAATCCTCATCTTTATGTTTCTTAAAGTTCCTATACATTTCCTCTACCATGGATCTCATGGCGAGGAAACTATCTATGAATTGAGGGTCTAGCCCCAAGGGACTTTCCTCTAACATTTTCTTCTGAGGATAGACTCTTCCAATTTCCGGGTTAGTCTCGACCAACTCTCCTTCTCCTAATTTAAGCTTTGATCTAGTTAGCATTCAACAACAAAATCCAGCACAAGCTTTTCTAACCTTAACAAACCAGATACTCTGATACCACTTCATCTGAAATCACTCGTGAATGATCTTAGTTAATTAATGAAGGTATTACAGACTCATGTGCCAGGGGTGTCTATGTTATTTTAAGCAACGGATCGATAAGATTGTGAAATACGCATACACTTGAAACAATAAGAGAAACACAATAAGAAAATACACAACACAACAAATTTAATAAGGAGTTCACCTAATCCTCCTGGGCTACGTCTCCTGGTCCAGCCTTTAGTGGTGGCATTTGCTATTGTGTCTTAAAGCAGAGTTTTTACAATAAGGAGATCAATTTGAGTCTCACTTAATAGATGATTATCAATAGGGTGGTACTTGGATCCCCCAAGCCTCTAGAGTACACGGACTCCGGCTTACTGAATCTCGACCTCAACTGGTCTCAATAGTACAAGTCTGGTACTCAATACCTGATAGGTATACATAGAGGAGTTGTTTGAACCTCTCAAGATTTCTCTGGAGTTCACAGACTCTCAGACTCTCTCTGTCTCTGTCTGCTTGATGCTGCCTTTGCTCTGCAGGTCAGCGCGGCTTCTCTGTTCTCTGCGATTTACTTCTTTCTCTACTTCTGTTCCCCTGCTCTTTGTCTGTTCGTGGCTTAAAGCCAATCTGCTCCCTGACTGTTCATTTCCCGTTTCCGGCTCTCTGGATCGCCTACCTCTGTCTGCTGGAATTCCCCTACTTTGCGTCATCATCGCTGTGTAATGCTTCACAAAGAAGTGGCCACTTGTTGCCTCACGAACTGAGTGTCAGTTCTCTTTGAACGGTCGTTATTTCCGTTACTCCAGGATTTTTCCATGAAAATGGTTCTTCTGCCAGCTCATTAGTCATGCCGGACCTCAAATCTTATGTACCTCAGTCTATTTCCCCATCAAATCTGGTCATCCATCGGGTTGATTCTTCGCCGTTGATCTGGAGCCTACAGATCCTATGGTCTCCGTTTATATCGCGCGAATAAGTTGCTCGACCATTACTCACACGATGTAAGCACTTTTCTCTCTCATCCGCTGGACGCGTGTCACCCAATGTGTGGCATCGCGCTGAACTTGGCCAAACCCACTTACCGCTCGAAGTGCACGCAATATCCTGCCGGTTTTGGGCGCATGACCCACCTTTTGATGGTTTGCACACGGTTCCCTATTTTCCTCGTGACCAAGCGCTCGGGGCTTTCCTTCACTGAGGGTTTTGCCCTGTGATATCACGTATTAGAAACTGCCTCTTTTTTTGGATCTGGGCTTCCGATTGCCAATTTGCGCCAATGTTCGATCTCCATGGGCCAACAGTCAGCGCGTTTTGACCGAGGGTCCTCGTTGTTCTGTGGTGGCCACAAATTTCCATAGTCTAGAGGTCATTTCTGATTAGCTCGTTATTCATAAGATTTTGAAGCCTGACATAATTTGAAACAGTCACGAAACTGTTTAATGATCCAATTCGGATCAAAGATGCTAACATATCATTATGTGGATGGTGAGTAATACACGTATGTAAATAGAATAACCAAAACTTGCACCACACTCTCCATAAAGTTATTTGATCCAACTTTGTTATCACAGTGTTAGATGTTGATGGTAAAGAATAAACTGAATATTGCTAGAAATTTAAATGGATAGTGCAACAAAATGAGCTAGTTATATGTGTATATTAAGATTATAATTAATGCTTATATCGGTAGGTTTAGTTTGTTGGAGATGGTTCTAAGTTTGGAATTAGCTGAATTAAGTCCAACTTTATAAATGTATTGTACTTGTGATTGAATATATGGGAGATATAGTTTATGGAGTGCAATTAAACTTCTTTGTTAGTATCAAAGCCTAGATTTGAGCTGTTAGTGCTCAAATCTGCCTTAGGCTGAAGGAAGGCAGGATTCAAGGTAACACCATACCACGCTCAGCCTCGTAGCTAGCCCTACGAGGACAGGAGAGGGCTCTCTCTAGGTCAACTCAGTAAAAATACTCGATAGGGTCTGAGATGACTTAAAATAAGAGCTGATTTTAGGCTAGGTAAATAAATATGAAAGAGGTATTTTGATGAATGACTGTGTTTTCTGGGATGTATGGGACCAAGGAACAACATGAGCAGAGAATTTAACTCAAAGACGCAGATTATTTCGTGAGGCAAGACAGGTAGAAAGTCTAGCAATTAGTTTTGAAATAATATGAGGTGGAGAGATTGTTTAAGAGGGTGAAAAGGGCATAAATACATGAATCCTTTTCAACAGAAGAAAACATAGAACGTAAAAACTTTCCCAAGGCAGAGCAGTAAACTGAATTCTACCTTTTCTTACTTAGAAGCTTTCACTGGAAATGAATATGAATGAACTATGAAACATAACGAAATACATATGAAACAAAAAGAAAATATATTTGCTAAACTCACGCCACAGGAATCTCATGAACCAGAGTTGCAATCTTTCATTAATTCTCTGTCAAAATGTATAGTGAGTGACTGATTTTCTCTCCCACCGTTTCCCAGAAACTCCAACCAACTCCTTACAAATGATTTTTGATACAATAAATAGACTTTTCTATGAGAGAGTCGATCGACCCAGGAAATGAAAAGCCAACCATTAGCATTACATTCAGTTTCTATAATGACCAATTAAAACAAAGTAAACATGAGCACAGATCTTCTGGGTGATTGCTCGCCTTCCTTTTGCCACTTGGATAGAAGCCAAACTTTGATGAAAATGTTTTTAAACTTTGCCTTTGATGCCGTGAAAAATGTATTTTTAATGAATGGGCACATTTGGAGAAAATTGCAAATCGACATCTCGCGGAGCAGAAGTGATTTTGGCCTTTGGATCTCTGTGCGCCGCGCCAAAAGATGTATGTGTCACGCCACTTTGGAGGTGGTTTTGAGGCACTTCCTGAAGTACAAATTGAGCCCAAGTATGCTTGTTGGAAAGCCCTACCTGTCTAATTTCCAACCCATGTGGAATTTCTAAATTTGGATGCTATTTGCCCCTCCAAAACTGCAATCTCCCAAGACTGCTTCCTGTGTGCCAAAATAGGGGCAAAGAGGTTGTTTTTTGGTTGTTTTTGACCTCCTGAGGACTTAGAATTGGCCCAAACTTCTTGGCCATGCACCAGCAGTCGTGATTTTCCATGAAAAATCCAAAAATGTAAACTTTTTGTCATTTGGAGCTCCCTAGCAAAAGCGCACGCCAGGTGGCGCGGCGCACAGGGAGAATAAACCTGTTTCTTGTGCACAAAATTTCAAAACGCAAAAATGTGCTCCAAATTTCTTGAAATTTGGGCTGTACCTTCTCTATCACATTTCATGCTGGACCAATGAAGCCTCGGCCAAGATTCGGAGCCGATCTTGCTCTTTTTGCCTCTTTTGTCTCTTTGTCACCTTCCTCAATTTCGCCTTTAGGCTCCTGATTCTTGCTTTGGAGCTCATGTTTCGGGCCATGTAATGGTGAGTCATGTGCCTCAGCATTGCTTTTTCCCTATTAGCCTTCTCCACCAGCTGCTCCAAGTGAACGTTCACTTTCTCTAAAACATACTCCCAGTCCTCATCTCTTTGCTCCATAAGTCTACCTTGTGCTGCCATGATGTGTTGCTGGTTTTCCTTGATCAATTGCAACTCTATCTCAACTTCCTGATCCTCAAGTTGTTTGTTCCTTTGCTCCAAGTATGTCATATTCCATTTGGCTCTTTCCAAGTCAAGGGATAAGGCTTGGATCTCTGATTGCTGCTCCTGGATGATCTCTTTAAGCTGTGCAATTTGCGGATCCGTATCTGTATCATCATCATGAAGGAGAACGAAGTCGATCTCTCGTTCACCTAGTGGCCCCTCATCATGCATTGGCTCCTTACCTCTATCCTGTACCTGTAGTGCTGATGTCGGACGAAAAGCCCCTTCCACCCCGAGTGTAGATAACACTCGCTTTGTTGTTGCAAAAAAATGTCTAGCGCCCCTCTGATATGTGACGAATACCGGCACACTGGCGGTCTCATGGTGCTCGTACTGATGAGAAGGTTCCCATGTCTCAAATCTAGTCTCTGAAGGTCCCTGTGAAGCTCGGAAGAAGTCACGAGAGATGAAATCATCCCAAGTGATACCCTGTAGATCAAGCTGATGCACCACCAAAATCTTGATGAGAGAAAAATGATAAACACTGTTAAGTTGCTGCTGAGGGGTTTTATGCTGTATAAAGGTGGTCATCCTCTCTATGTTTCGGCAAATGAAATACAGAATGTTCATCATCCACACCCTGGTGAAATGCATGAGCAACCTGATGTGATAAGCATAAAGACGAGAGAATCGTCCCTCACAGCTGAAATATTTCATAATCAATCTCATTAGTGGAGCATATTCATCTTTCAGATATCGGAATGGAAAGAATCTTTTGAGCTGCCTCAAGAAAGTGGTTTTAATATATGGCTCATAATGATGCCGATCAATCTTCTGCTTCTTGTTCCATGGTTCTTCAATGTTCGGTATGCTGGTTGCTAATGAGACAGATCCTGGTGTAAGTGTGAAGATGACACCAACTAAAGTAGCCTGATCTCCATGTAAGTGCAGCACGAATAGACGAGCCAGCTCATGATGAAATTGAACACTAGCCACCTTTTGACAAAACTCAAAGCATGACTGACGCTGGAAACACGACATAGCAATAGGGCAGGCCTGCAATTCTGTAAGGGTGGTCGGTTCTTCTCTAACATGTCTACCACTTTTGTGAGGCCTCCGGGGAGCCTGTTCTTCCGAGGATGAGTCGCTTTGGGTTTCCATTTCATAGTCCGATACATGCTTAGATGCCATGACTGCTATTTTTCCACTTCCTTAAAGAAAAATATGTTGGTGGTAAAACTGTGTTTGGACTGCTTTTGTGATGTGATGAAATCTGCCACCAAGGGGGAAAATGCAACAAGGGACTGTTATGAAGGAGAATAATATGAAGGGATTAGGGACTATGAGGAGGAATTTTATTTAGGGACATGTAGGGGGTTTAAGAAATTTATATAGGGTAGGGTTTGGGGTTTTATATTTGACAAATGAGCGGAGGGGATAGGGAATAGGAGTTTAGTAACGTTTTAGGATAGGGAAAAATGGGAAAAATGGAATAGGGAAGAAGGGAATGATGGAAAGAAGGAAAAATGAAATGGAGGAGGAACCTTGGCACCAACACAATGAATTTGCAACCCTAACAGCAATTGTTTTGATGACTTTAAGTGGTAGGGTTTCAGAGTTTTTGTTGCAACCATAGCCAACCATAAACCATCATCATACTAACACAAAAATAGATGAAACACTGAGAGATCGACCCCACCTGGAAAATTCAAGGGATTGAAAGGCAATTTGTTGCAATTCTGAGCAAAATCGGGCTTTTATGTGTATGCGCCATGCAGCATACCCAGTGCACCGCGCCACTCCGCCTGTGCACCGCACCTGTCAAGACACCTCCAACTTCATCCAAAACGTGTGCTGGCTCACCCAATCACCATTAAAATGCTTCTCTTTGACCTTGGCATGTGAAAATGACTTTGATTCTTATGAGAAAAGCTATATAAAGGCATGGAGTCATGAGTTTCATTTTTGTTTCTTTAAAACCCACTTTTCAATGTTTCATTTTGGCACTTTTTCCACAACTTAATACAACTCTGTATTTCACCTTCTCTTCTTGGATTTCTGACTAAAATGATGAAATTTTTGGCAATTTTTTGCAGGAGCAGCTATCATGGCATTTGGCAAAGGATGACCAGAACTAGCTTTTCAAGTGCTTCATGTTGGAGAACTTTACATATTTATCATAAACATTAATTCAACGATTTCCTCTTCAAAACAGAGTTTTGAAGAAGAATCACCCTTGAGCATTATGGATGATGAAAATCTGGAGATGAAACTTGTTGAACCTCCCTCTGGCCTGCTGGCATGTTTGGGTACTCGGAAAACACAACTTATGAAAACCTAGACCTATGACTGATATGATTTTTTGCCCATTAAAATACCAAATATTGATTGTCATTTAATGAACTTTGATGAACAGAGCTAAGCCAACAGGTACAAAGCATGAGGGGTAATGAATGGCAAGACCCTTCCATCCGATTTATGGCATGCCCCTAGCGGAATGCAGCTGAGTGAATGGAGCGAGACACCTAGAAATGAAATGCAGAAAGAGTTTTGATCTCGGATGGACGACTGACAAGACCGACTCTAACATTGGCTCCAATGGGGATGGTGGCTCCTTGGAGGTGCCAAGAACATCAGGTCTTTGGGAGAGCAGACAGTGCCTTCGTCCATTGGGCTAAGGAGTCATCATTTCGACAAACGACACGAAACTCTCGACTCATTTATTAACATGAAAATTGACTCAAACTTACTCAAATTTGAACTTAAAATGACTCAAATACTGACTAAACAAACTCAAAATAAAACTGAAATAAAATGGTATTAACAGTGACAATGGAAACAACAGAAAACTTTTCAGAAATGGTACCGCTTGAGTAGCCGACCATTGATCGGCCCTCCTGGACAATCTTCTCGGTTCATTTCCTTCATAAGAAAGGCATTCTGACCCCGATATGCTGCAATCTTGAAGGGACCCTTCTAGAGATTCTCGAATTTACCGTGCTTAACCTTCTCCTCGTTCCTCGTATCCCACTTCAGCACCAGATCGTCCAACTAAAATTTGTCCGCCTTTGCTTTTCTGTCATAAATTTTCTTAATCTTCTCCTGCAACTTGGATGTGTTTTGGAAAACTTCTTCTCTGGTTTGCTGCAAATGAATCATTTGATTCAATCTTCTCTGCATATGATCATCTTCACTGCCGGCTTCCTAAAGAAGTTTGACTAATGGCGTTGCGAGAGAGGTAGGAAACAAGGTATCAACTCCATATACAAGCTCAAAGGGGGACATACTAATGGATTTCTTCTGACTCACCCAATCTGCCCAAAGTGCATTGACCAACTTCTTATGCCAACTCTTCTTGTTGATTTCCAGCAGCTTCTTAATGATGTTGACCAAAGATTTGTTAGAAGACTCCGCCAATCCATTTCCTTGCGGATGATAGGCAGTTGAGTGACCCAAAATGATGTGATATTTATCACAAAACTCTACCATCCTTTTTTATTTGAAAGCTGTTGCGTTATCAGTGATTAACTTACTCAGGCAACCAAAGCGAGACAAGATGTTATTTTCAAGGAATGAAATAATTACTGCATCTGTAGCTTGTCTGGTGGGGATTGCTTCGATCCATTTCGTAAAGTAATCTGTTGCCGTGAGAATCCATCGATGCTGACCGGAAGAAGCGAGATGAATTTCACCAATGAAATCCAACCCCCACTGCTGAAAAGGGGCACTCACCTCAATGGGCTTAAGCGGCAAAGGCTGGAATTTCTGCCTCCCTTCAAAAATCTGGCATTTATGATAGCTCTTGACAACCTTATATACATCAGCAAACAATGTCGGCCAATAGTATCCCGCTCTCATAACTTTATTTGCTGTTGTTTTCCAAAAAAGGTGCCCATCGCAATCTCCTTCATGGAAATCCTCCATGACCTGCTTTGCTTCTTCTTTTACCAAACAATTCAAAATAGCGCCACCGGGATCTTTCCAATAAAGTGCAGAATCTAGAATGCAAAACTTGGCAGCCTTTAATTTGAGAGTTCTAGCTTTGTTTCTAGTCATGCCGGGTGGTGGTGACAAATTTTGAAGCATATATATGATATCTGAATACCACGGAGAATGAGAAAACATTTTAGATACTTGAATTGACGAACCTTCCTCATTCTCATCGGACATAGCAGCGATCGGATTTATGTCTAAGGCGTGCAGGTTTGATTCGGCCATTAACTTTGCCAATCCCTGTCCTTTAACAAGCTTTGTGGACTTTATTTCCACATCATATTCCAACAAAGCTGCAATCCACTTTCCTCGTCTTCCTTCCGGATCTGTCTGCACTAAAACATCTTTGACAGCAGCGTTAAGAACATAAGCCAAAATATGAGAATGCAGAATGTATACCCGAAAATCTTTCAATGCTTTCACAAGTGCGAGGGTTTGCTTCTCAATGATGTTGTACTTTAAGGTTGCATATCTTATAGTTCGGATGAAGAAAGCAATTGGTCTCTCGTGATCATATTTTTTCTACATCAACGCCGCTACCATAGTATGCTCCGAAGCGAATGAAAACAATATAAAATCCTGAGTGTATTCCGGTCTGATTAGAACTGGAGCTGAAGAAAGAGCCAATTTGACTAAATTGAAAGATTTTACAGCCTCTTCTGTCCACTTCACTTGGCTGTCCTTCTTAAGCATGTTTGTGATCTCTCTTAGGTGCTCAGCAAGATCAGGTACAAAGTGGCGTAAAAAATTCATTTTACCATTGAAAGATTGAATCTCCTTCTTATTCCGGGGCAGATCGATTTGCTGAATAGCTTGTACACGTGTTGGATCGATACGAATGCCATCTTTTGAGATAATGTGCCCAAGTAGTTTGCCCTCCTCCATGGCAAACAAGCTCTTTTTCGGATTCAACGATAGACCATATTTTCTGCACTTTTGAAAGACAGTTTTCAGATGATACATGTGTTCTTCATCAGATTTGGAAAACATCATCAGGTCATCAAGGTATACAACCAAAAAGACATCCTTCGCATTTGCGAAATCCAAGTCCATTGCCCGCTGAAAGGTGGCGCCCGCGTTCTTCAAACCAAAAGGCATTTTAGCATAATGAAAAGTTCCCCACGGAGTGGTGAACGCTGTCTTGTCTCGATCATCTTCATGGACAGAAATTTGTTTATATCCAGAATAACCATCGAGTAGTGACATACGAGATGCTCCAACTACTCGCTAAAGTATATGATCCATTTTGGGCAGTGGAAAGTTATCTTTCAATGAAACTTTATTGAGATTCCTAAAATCAATGCACAAGCGAATCTCACCTGTCTTCTTCCATATGGGCACCAAATTAGAGATCCAGTCCGAAAATCTGATGGGAACAATGATTCCTGATTTTTACAACCTATTTATTTCCTTTTCAATTGATGGCAGGAGTTTTGGATTTAGCCTTCTCAACTTCTGTTTGAAATGTTCCTGATTAGGCTTAATGGGTATAGTGTGCTGAATTATATTGGTATCGTATGTCTTCAAGTCAAAATAGTCCCAAGAAAACACGTCAGCAAATGAAGACAACAAACTGATATATTTGGCTTTCATCTTTTGTGGCAATGCTTTAGACAGTTTTACCATTTTAGGATTAGCAGTTGTTCCGATATTGACCTCTTCAACACCCTTCTCTGTTGGTTGCAATATTGGTTTGTGGGCTACGTCATCTTGATCAAAGAGTTCTTATAAAGGTATCAAGCCTTTAGGAATAATGTTATCCTTTAGTTGCAACACGTCCATTTGATTGATCTGCACCTCATCTTTGCCATCATCATTTTATTCATCAATTGAGGTCTCTTTGAACTTACCTTTGTTTTGCAGAAAATCATCAATCTCCTCATCATCTTGGAAAACTTGCCAATATCTCTGATTATCGGGGATAGTCAGACGATGCTTGACATGGATTTCGAATTTATTACTGGAGTTCATTGGAATCTTCAAACTACTGGATGCCTTAGCAAGAGCATCAACAATGTTGTTTTGAACACGAGGCACACATGTTAAGGTATATTCTGAAAATAATTTCAGGATGTCTAGGACTGCATTCCGGTAAGCCCGCATCCGAGGATGCTTTGCTTGATATTCACCTCTGACCTGCTTAATCAACAATTCAGAGTCGCCATATACTGCAATCCTCTTAGCATTAAGCTTTCTTAGAATTTTTAGGCCAGCGATCAGATCTTCATACTCAGCCTTATTGTTTGAACAATCAAAAGCTAATTTGTAAGAGCATACTCGCACATTACTAGGCACCTTGTTTGGGGCGGAGAAAGGACTGCGTACCCAAATACCAATTCCAGCACCATCATTTCCCACTGCACCATCGAAATCCATGGTCCACAAACCTTCTTCCTCTTCTTCCACGTGCTGAAATTCTACTGGCTCTGTTTTTCCTGCTTGCTGTCCGTTACCTTCAGCTGATTTCTCAACAGTGTTTTGTTGTTCTCGTCCTTCTTTCTTCAAAACTTCTATGAAATTTTCTACTATTTCTGGAATACTTTCTGCTTCTACTAACTGACTATCTACATCATTAAAACTATCTGGATACAAAACAAAAGACTCTAGATCTGTATGTACATAATTAATTGGATGATTAATGGATTTCTCCTTGCTTGCAATCATGTATTTCATTTTTTGTTCTCGATACAGTTTTCTCATCTAGCCAAACATCGGGATTGTTGCATAGGAGAAATCTAGTTGTAGTGTCCCTTTCAATTTTGTTGCCCAAGACCTGGAAAGAAGCATGCCGAACCTGGGAGGAATATCTGCTACAACAATTTCCATCAAAACATTCTTCATTGGGATTTGATCCAGACTCACAACCAAGTCTTTGATGAGCCCAATACATCTCACTCTGCTGGAATCAAACGAATAGAGATCATGGTATTTCCGGGTGATGTCCAAACCCAGCTTATCCATGATAGCCTTGGGCATGAGATTGTGAGAAGCTCCGGAATCGAACATGGCATTATGTAACACAAAATCATGCAATCGTAAACTGATATAAAAAGATGGCACATCACTATCTGGAGACTCACCATTCAACGTTGGCCCAAAAATCATTTCGGGTTGATCATCTTCGACATTCACCATATCAGACATTGGATCACAATTTAAAATTTTAGAAACTTGCCCTCTATAACTGCTGTTCTTCATTATTTCAGTCAAGGGAATGGATACCTTCAATTTAGAAATTTCATTCTCTAAACTAAAAACGGATGTCTTTTCTACCTCTTTGACCGAGACTTCTTTCCTTTCCTTTTCTCTTGATACAATTTGCTAGTTTTATTTTTTTGCTGATGGTGATTTGCTGTTGTCAGGTCCAAGTGCCTCTTTGCCTTTCTTTTGTGCAACTGACGAATCATTCTTTGATGTTGAAACTTCCTTCCTCTTCTGAATTGGGTTAACTGGCACATCTCTGTTTCTAAGTGAATATTGCTGCTGCTGAGCGGACAGAGCATTCATATAGCCTCTTTGATACTCCTCTGATTCTTCTTCCAAAACTGTGTCACTTGCTAGAATGAAATCTACGTCTTTGTGTGCAGCTGAACTTTCCGCATACTCCTCCTCTTCAGTAATGTAAGTAGGCAAATCATTCGGAGTAAAGAAGTGGTTCTCTTCCCCTATTACCTTCCCTTCCTCATCAGACTCCGGTCCATTCACAAAATTTTGCTGCAGAGGTGGCTGTACTGGCTGCTGTGCTGTTTGATCTTGGGCTCGCTGATCTCTCTGCCTTATCCTATATTGTGGCTGCTGCTGGCCACAGAAGTTAGGATTTCTAACTTGTGGCTCCAGTTTGTCGAGTTTCACCCTTTCAAGCATCTCCTCTACCTTCCTGAGTAATTGATCCAGCGAGGAAGACTCTTCTTTTCTGCTTTTTCTCTAGCCCTCTTAGTCAGCAGATTTGCTTCAACGCTGACCGCGATTTTCTGCATGTCTTCCATTGTGGCCGGCTCTCTTTCTCTTACTTGATAAGCCATGTCAGCATCAAAACCATCCGGAAACTTCATCATGGCTAGTCCCACAGGTGGCCTTAGATGATCGGGAATTTCATTATAAACATAATTGAATCTAACGCAGTAGTCTTGGACTGACTCACCAGCGTTTCGTTTGATTTGTTCATATTCAGCCAGAATTTGAAGAGGATTCTTTTTCACTTCCCAGCGGTCTAAAAATTGTCTTTGAAATTCAGCCAAGGTAGCGATATGTGCAGCCAGAAAACCTTTGAACCATTTCCTAACTTCACCGGCAAATGTCTATACAAAGAGTCTCATTGTCACATTCTCTGCATCGATCACATGAAGGTCACAGAAATATGCCATTCTGTCCACATGTTGCTGAGCGTTGATGTTGTTAGGAGTGCCATCAAACAAAGGGATTTTTCTTTGGTAATCTGCAGGAATATCATCTAGAACTTGAGGCAGCACAAGAGGTGCAAAACGAGCAGCCATCACTCTCGGTGGGTTTGGTTTGAGAGGTGTTTGAGGAGTGTGTGCAATTTGTAGGGAATTAACAAGTGGAGTTTGAAGCTGTGTCAAAATATAATTATCAATTGACCGGTTAGCCCTTTCAGTTTTTAGGTCTACAAGAAACTGTGGATTGGGGACAGTAGAGTCAACAACCCTATCGGATTTGGTCTCGAAAAATGATATTTCAAACTGCTCATCAAAATAAAGCTCTTCAAGATACTCAAAAATGTCCGGACATGAATGGGATTTGAACACGGGAGTTATAGAGCTCTCTTGACGAAGAAGTCTTGGAATCAAATTGGGATTTTCGTAGATATGAGGGGGACCTGGGTCTGGATTAGCTCTGGTATATCTTCTTGAAGCCAACGTGATATTTTAAAAAAATCAAAAGGACATGAACAACTTACTCAGCCTATCAAATCCTAAACTTATCATCTAGAAGCTTAGAATTATCAGAAGTATGGGGTGTTCGTAGGTTAAGCCTGCCGTTTACGCAACGGAGAAGACTAACAAATAAAAAATTTCATCCCCAACGGAGTCGCCACTATGTTAGTGCTCAAATCTGCCTTAGGCTGAAGGAAGGTAGGATTCAAGGTAATACCATACCACGCTCAGCCTCGTAGCTAGCCCTACGAGGACAGGAGAGGGCTCTCTCTGGGTCAATTCAGTAAAAATACTCAATAGGGTCTGAGATGACTTAAAATAAGAACTGATTTTAGGGTAGGTAAATAAATATGAAAAAGGTATTTTGATGAATTACTGAGTTTTCTGGGATGTATGGGACCAAGGAACAGCATGAGCAGAGAATTTAACTCAAAGATGCAGATTATTTCATGAGGCAAGACAAGCAAAAAGTCTAGCAATTAGTTTTGAAATAATATGAGGTGGAGAGATTGTTTAAGAGGGTGAAAAGGACATAAATACATTAATCCTTTTCAACAGAAGAAAACATAGAATGTGAAAACTTTCCCAAGGCAGAGCAGTAAACTGAATTCTACCTTTTCTTACTTAGAAGCTTTCATTGGAAATGAATATGAATGAACTATGAAACATAACAAAATACATATGAAACAAAAAGAGAATACATTTGCTAAACGCACGCCACAGGAATCTCATGAACCAGAGCTGCAATCTTTCATTAATTCTCTGTCAAAATGTACAGTGAGTGACTGAGTTTCTCTCCCACCGTTTCCCAAAAACTCCAACCAACTCCTTACAAATGATTTTTTATACAATAAATAGACTTTGCTATGAGAGAGTCGATCGACCCAGGAAACGAAAAGCCAACATCAGCATTACATTCAGTTTCTATAATGACCAATTAAAACAAAGTAAACATGAGCACAAATCTTCTGGGTGACTGCTCGCCTTCCTTTTGCCACTTGGATAGAAGCCGAACTTTGATGAAAATGTATTTAAACTTGGCCTTTGATGCTGAGAAAAATGTATTTTTAATGAACGGGCACATTTGGAGAAAATTTCAAATCGACATCTCAAGGAGCGGAAGTGATTTTGGCCTTTGGGACTCTGTGCGCCGCGCCAAAAGATGTATGCATCGTGCCACTTTGGAGGTGGTTTTGAGGCACTTCCTGAAGTAAAAATTGAGCCCAAGTATGCTTGTTGGAAAGCCCTGCCTGTGTACTTTCCAACCCAAGTGGAATTTCTAAATCTGGATGCCATTTGCCCCTCCAAAACTGCAATCTCCCAAGATGGCTTCCTGTGTGCCAAAATAGGGGCAGAGAGGTCATTTTTTGGGTGTTTTTGACCTCGTGAGGACTCAAAATTGGCCCAAACTTCTTGGCCATGCACCATCAGTCGTGATTTTCCATGAAAAATCCAAAAATTTAAACTTTTTGTCATTTGGAGCTCCCTAGCGAAAGCGCATGCCAGGTGGCGCGGCGCATAGGGAGAAAAAACTTGTTTCTTGTGCACAAAATTTCAAAACGCAAAAATGTGCTCCAAATTTCTTGAAATTTTGGCTGTACCTTCTCTATGACATGTCATGCGGGACCAACGAAGCCTCGGCCAAGATTCAAAGCCGATCTTGCTCTTTTTGCCTCTTTTGTCTCTTTGTCACCTTCCTCAATTTTGCCTTTAGGCTCCTGATTCTTGCTTTGGAGCTAATGTTTTGGGCCATGTAATGGTGAGTCATGCGCCTCAGCATTGCTTTTTCCCTATTAGCCTTCTCCACTAGTTGCTCCAAGTGAACATTCACTTTCTCTAAAATATACTCCCGGTCCTCATCTCTTTGCTCCATAGGTCTACCTTGTGCTGCCATGATGTGTTGCTGGTTTTCCTTGATCAGTTGCAACTCTATCTCAGTTTGTCGATCCTCAAGTTGTTTGTTCCTCTACTCCAAGTATGTCATATTCCATTTGGCTCTTTCCAAGTCAAGGGATAAGGCTTGGATCTCTGATTGCTGCTCCTCGATGATCTCTTTAAGCTGTGCAATTTCCGGATCCGTATCTGTATCATCATCATGAAGGAGAACGAAGTCGGTCTCTCGTTCACCTGATGGCCCCTCATCATGCATTGGCTCCTTACCTCTGTCCTATACCTATAGTGCAGATGTCGGAAGCGAGGCCCCTTCCACCCCGGGTGGAGATAACACTCGCTTTGCTGCTACAAACAAATGTCTAGTGCCCCTCTGATATGTGACGAATACCGGCACACTGGCGGTCTCATGGTGCTCGTACTGATGAGAAGGTTCCCTTGTCTCAAATCTAGTCTCTAAGGGTCCCTGTGAAGCTTGGAAGAAGTCACGGGAGTTGAAATCATCCCAAGTGATACCCTGTAGATCAAGCTGATGCACCACCAAAATCTTGATGAGAGAAAAATGATAAACACTATTAAGTTGCTGCTGAGGGGTTTTATGTTGTATAAAGGTGGTCATCTTCTCTGTGTTCTGGCAAACGAAATACGGAATGTTCATCATCCACACATTGGTGAAATGCTTGAGCAACCTGATGTGATAAGCATAAAGACGAGAGAATCGTCCCTCACAGTTGAAATATTTCATAATCAATCTCATTAGTGGAGCATATTCATCTTTCAGATATGGAATGGAAAGAATCTTTTGAGCTGCCTCAAGAAATTGGTTTTAATATATGGCTCATAATGATGCCGATCAATCTTTTGCTTCTTGTTCCATGGTTCTCCAATGTTCGGTATGCCAGTTGCTAATGAGACAGATTCTGGTGTAAGTGTGAAGGTGACACTAGCTAAAGTAGCCTGATCTCCATGTAAGTGCAACACGAATAGACAAGCCAGCTCATGATGAAATTGAACATTAGCCACCTTTTGACAAAACTCAAAGCATGATTGACGCTGGAAACACGACATAGCAAGAGGGTAGGCCTGCAATTCTGTAAGGGTGGTCGGATCTTCTCTAACATGTCTGCTACTTTTGTGAGGCCTCTGGGGAGCCTGTTCTTCCAAGGATGAGTCGCTTTGGGTTTCCATTTCATAGTCCGATACATGCTTAGATGCCATGACTGCTGTTTTTCCACTGCCTTAGAGAAAAAGATGCTGGTGATAAAACTATGTTTGGACTGCTTTTGTGATGTGATGAAATCTGCCACCAAGGGGAAAAATGCAACAAGGGACTGTTAGGAAGGAGAATAATATGAAGGGATTAGGGACTATGAGGAGGAATTTTATTTAGGGACATGTAGGGGGTTTAGGAAATTTATATAGGGTAGGGTTTGGGGTTTTACATTTGAAAAATGAGCAGAGGAGATAGGGAATAGGAGTTTAGTAACATTTTAGGATAGGGAAAAATGGGAAAATTGGAATAGGGAAGAAGGGAATGATGGAAAGAAGGAAAAATGAAATGGAGGAGGAACCTTGGCACCAACACAATGAATTTGCAACCCTAACAACAATTGTTTTGATGACTTTAAGTGGTAGGGTTTAAGAGTTTTTGTTGCAACCATAAGCAGCCATAAACCATCATCATACTAACACAAAAATGGATGAAACACTGAGAGATCGACCCCACCTGGCAAATTCAAGGGATTGAAAGGCAATTTGTTGCAATTCTGAGCAAAATCAGGCTTTTATGTGTATGCGCTGCGCAGCATACCCAGTGCGCCGCGCTGTTTGAGTGCGCCATGCCCGTGTTATTTAACATTGTGTGGTCGCGCCCAGTGTGCCACGCAGCATACCCAGTGCACCGCTCCCGTGTTATTTAACACTGTGTGGTCGCGCCCAGTACGCCACACCAGTCAAGACACCTCCAACTTCACCCAAAACATGCGCTGGCTCACCCAATCACCATTGAAATGCTTCTCTTTGACCTTGGCATGTGAAAATGACTTTGATTCTTATGAGAAAAGCTATATAAAGGCATGGAGTCATGGGTTTCATTTTTGTTTCTTTAAAACGCACTTTGCAATGTTTCATTTTTACACTTTTTCCACAACTTAATACAAATCTGTATTTCACCTTCTCTTTTTGGATTTTTGACTAAAATGATGAAATTTTTGGCAATTTTTTGCAGGAGAAGCTGTCATGGCATTTGGCAAAGGATGACCAAAACCAGCTTTTCAAGTGCTTCATGTTGGAGAAATTTACATATTTATCATAAACATTAATTCAACGATTTCCTCTTCAAAACAAAGTTTTGAAGAGGAATCACCCTTGAGCATTATGGATGATGAAAATCTGGAGATGAAACTTGTTGAACCTCCCTCTGGCCTGCTGGCATGTTTGGGTACTCGGAAAACATGACTTATGAAACCCTAGACCTATGATTGATATGATTTTTTGCCCATTAAAATACCAAATATTGACTGTCATTTAATGAATTTTGATGAACAGAGCTGAGCCAGCAGGTACAAAGAATGAGGGGTAATCACTGGCAAGACCCTTCCATCCGATTTATGGCATGCCCCTAGCGGAATGCAGCTGAGTGAATGGAGTGAGACACCTAGAAATCAAATGCAGAAAGTGTTTTGATATCGGATGGAGGACTGAGAAGACCGACTCTAACATTGGCTCCAATGGGGATGGTAGCTCCTTGGAGGTGCCAAGAACAGCAGATCTTTGGGAGAGTAGACAATGCCTTCGTCCATTGGGCTATGGAGTCATCATTTCGACAAACGACACGAAACTCTCGACTCATTTATTAACATGAAACTTGACTCAAACTAACTCAAATTTGAACTTAAAATGACTCAAAGACTGACTAGACAAACTCAAACTAAAACTGAAATAAAATGGTATTTACAATGACAATGGAAACAACAGAAAACTTTTCAGAAATGGTACCGCTTGAGCAACCGACCATTGATCGGCCCTCCTGGACAATCTTCTTCGTTCATTTCCTTCAGAAGAAAGGCATTCTGACCCCGATATGCTGCAATCTTGAAGGGACCCTTCCAGAGATTCTCGAATTTACCGTGCTTACCCTTCTCCTCGTTCCTTGCATCCCACTTCAGCACCACATCGTCCAACTGAAATTTGTCCACCTTTGCTTTTCTGTCATAAATTTTCTTAATCTTCTCCTGCAACTTGGATGTGTTTTGGAAAACTTCTTCTCTGGTCTGCTGCAAATGAATCATTTGATTCAATCTTCTCTGCATAGGATCATCTTCACTGCCAGCTTCCTGAAGAAGTTTGACTACCGGCGCTGCGAGACACAAGCTCAAAGGGGGACATACCAATGGCTTTCTTCTGACTCACCCGATCTGCCGAAAGTGCATTGACCAACTTCTTATGCCAACTCTTCTTGTTGATTTCTAGCAGCTTCTTAATGATGTTGACCAAAGATTTGTTAGAAGACTCCGCCAATCCATTGCCTTGCGGATGATAGGCAGTTGAGTGACCCAAAATGATGTGATATTTATGACAAAACTCTACCATCCTTTTTTATTTGAAAGCTGTTGCGTTATCAGTGATTAACTTACTCGGGCAACCAAAGCGAGACAAGATGTTATTTTCAAGGAATGAAATAATTACTGCATCTGTAGCTTGTCTAGTGGGGATTGCTTTGATCCATTTCGTAATGTAATCTGTTGCCGTGAGAATCCATCGATGCTGACCGGAAGAAGCGGGATGAATTTCACTAATGAAATCCAACCCCCACTGCTGAAAAGGGGCACTCACCTCAATGGGCTTAAGCGGAAAAGGCTGTAATTTCTGCCTTCCTTAAAAAATCTGGCATTTATGACAGCTCTTGAAAACCTTGCATACATCAGGAAACAATGTCGGCCAATAGTATCTTGTTCTCAGAACTTTATTCGCTGTTGTTTTCCAAAAAAGGTGCCCACCACAATCTCCTTCATGGAAATCCTCCATGACTTGCTTTGCTTCTTCTTCCACCAAACAATTCAAAATAAGGCCACCGAGATCTTTCCAATAAAGTGCAGAATTTAGAATGCAAAACTTGGCAGCCTTTAATTTGAGAGTTCTAGCTTTTTTTCTAGTCATGCCGGGTGGTGGTGACAAATTTTGAAGCACATATATGATATCTGAATACCATGGAGAATGAGCAAACATTTCAGATACCTGAATTGACGAACCTTCCTCATTCTCATCGGACATAGCAGCGATCTGATTTATGTCTAAGGCGTGCAAGTTTGATTCGGCCATTAACTTTGCCAATCCCTGTCCTTTAACAAGCTTTGTGGGCTTTATGTCCACATCATATTCCAACAAAGCTGCAATCCACTTGCCTCGTCTTCCTTCCGGATCTGTTTGCACTAAAACATCTTTGACAGCGGCATTAGGAACATAAGCCAAAATATGAGAATGCAGAATGTATAACCGAAAAGATTTCAATGCTTTCAAAAGTGTGAGGGCTTGCTTCTGAATGATGTTGTACTTTAAGGCTGCATCTCTTATAGTTCGGCTGAAGAAAGCAATTGGTCTCTCGTGATCATCTCTTTTCTGCATCAACACCGCTGCCATAGTATGCTCTGAAGCGAATGAAAAAAATATAAAATCCTAAGTGTATTCCGGGCTGATTAGAACTGGAGCTGAAGAAAGAGCCAATTTGAATAATTTGAAAGATTTTACAGCCTCTTCCGTCCACTTCACTTGGATGTCCTTCTTAAGCATGTTTGTGATCTCTCTTAGGTGCTCAGCAAGATCAGGTACAAAGCAGCGTAAAAAAATCATTTTACCATTGAAAGATTGAATCTCCTTCTTATTCCTGGGCAGATCGATTTGATGAATAGCTTGTACACATGCTAGATCGATATGAATGCCATCTTTTGAGATAATGTGCCCAAGTAGTTTGCCTTCCTCCATGTCAAACAATCTCTTTTTCGGAGTCAGCGATAGACCATATTTTCTGCACTTTTGAAAGACAGTTTTCAGAGGATACATGTGTTCTTCATCAGATTTGGAAAACACCGTCAGGTCATCAAGGTATACAACCAAAAAGACATCCTTCACATTTGCGAAAGCCAAGTCCATTGCCCGTTGAAAGGTGGCGCCCGCGTTCTTCAAACCAAAAGGCATTTTAGCGTAATGAAAGGTTCCCCACGGAGTGGTGAACGCTGTATTGTCTCGGTCATCTTCATGGATAGAAATTTGGATATATCCAGAATAACCATCAAGTAGTGACATACGAGATGCTCCAACTACTTGCTGAAGTATATGATCCGTTTTGGGCAGTGGATAGTTATCTTTCAATGAAACTTTATTGAGATTCCTAAAATCAATGCACAAGCGAATCTCACCTGTCTTCTTCCGTACGGGCACCAAATTAGAGATCCAGTCCGAAAATCTTATGGGAACAATGATTCCTGATTTGTACAACCTGTTTATTTCCTTTTCAATTGATGGCAAAAGTTTTGGATTTAGCCCTCTCAACTTCTGTTTGAAAGGTTTCTGATTAGGCTTAATGGGTATAGTGTGCTAAATTATATTGGTATCGTATGTCTTCAAGTCAGAATTGTCCCAAGCAAACACGTCAGCAAATGAAGACAACAAACTGATATATTTGGCTTTCATCTTTTGTGGCAATGCTTTAGACAGTTTTACCGTTTTAGGATTAACAGCTGTTCCGATATTGACCTCTTCAACACCCTTCTTTGTTGGTTGCAATGTTGGTGGCTTTTCACAAGGAAAAGCCATCCCCAAGTGGAGCCACTGTTAGCCTCCTATTGCAATAGGTGTTCATATTTCATGATTGACAGTGGAAGTGCAAAAAATGTTCATCTTTTTCATGCTGCAAAAGTTCCATTTTTTAAGGATGTCACAATAAAGAATGGTGATCCGTTTCATGTTTTCAAGTGTTATATCTATTCGGATCACAAGTTCAAGGCAAGATCCATTTGGAGGAGCTCAAGCGAGGCATGTCTAACTTCCCCTTCTCTCTTTTCCCCAAATCACTCACTAACTTCCCCTAAAAGAGGTCAAGATCTGCTTGTTATCTCTTAAATTCATCAGATTTCATATCATTTGCCTTGGTAAAGACCTGCTTTGCTCAAGGAGTGTTCATATTTCCTCTATGAGTAATTTTCCCCTTTTAAATAGCCTAAGATGTCCAAACTTAGCGCTTTCTTCACAATTTCATGTTAACTACTAACTCTACTAAGTAAATCCCTATCTATTTCCCCTCCCCCTATTAAAAATATGCTAAATAGCTCCCCTATGTACATATCCCCTCCCTCTGGTTGAAAAATAACCATAAACATGCTTGGGAATTGCTAAGTTTATCTGAAACTTAGCAAGAATCCTCATTTGCCTCTCAAACCATCTTCTAAATGCTTTTGGACCCCTTCCTAAAGCATAAAATCCCCCTCCAAATGTATAAAATCCACCTTTTGGCCTTGTTTTACCTTTTTTAAAGGCATAAACCCCTTTTTTGGCCTTAAACCCTTCTCAAAGCACATAAAATTCCTCTCAAGTGCCTTTGGAATCCTTCCAAGGCATGAAATCCCTCTTTTTTGGTTATCGGACCCCTTCCGAGGCCTCAAAAACCCTTCATAAAGCATACAAACCCTTCTCTAATCTGAGAAATTCATCCCCGATCCCTTAAAACCCCTCTTTTCCATGTAAAACCTCCCTATGATCATAAAAGGCCTTATCACATCCTTTAAAGCCCTTCTACGAATGCATATGCCTCCCCTCTGACGTGATATCGTTGTTGGAGGTCGCGGCAGTATTGGCCCCTTTACATATATAATGCCTCGACCCCTCCGCCAATGCGATATCGCCGTCACACCCGACAGCGTATCGCATCACGCATATATCATATCGCATCTATATATCGCCCGCCGATCGCCGATGCTCCGACTTATCGGGAGCCATTGGATCGGGCCCTCAGATCAACGGCCCTGATCTTGTCGTGGCACTCCCTATTTTGGCAATCGAAATATTTCCAAGGGCCACACTCCGGTCCCCCCGATCGCCGATACGCCGAGTTAATCATGGCCGTCCGATCGCGCAATCGCATCGACGGTCCACAATCCATCGCTCCCATTCAAATATCGCCCGTCGCATATGTTAAAAGCCACTGCTCCTCCCGATGGCCGATCGCCGATGCGATATCGGCAATCGGCCCATCGCAACCTCATATGTATGTGGTGCTCCGTCCTGCCGATGAGCGACATGCCGATTTAATATTGGTCGTTGGATCGGTCCGAGCCAGATCCAACGACTCAGATCTAATCTCAGCTACAGTGTCGCGCCCGCCCAATTTTTCAAGGTTTTTCTATGAAAATAGAGCTTTTCGCTCTACAAAGGAAAGGCGGCCTTTTTTACATTTTATCAGTTCGCCTCCATGCGCTCCTTCTACAAAGGCGGCCCAAGGCATTTTTCAATGGTTTTTCATCGCTCCTAGCTCGATTTACGCCAAAATCGCATGGTTTTGCCTCAACAATCTATCAGCATACATTTCTCCTCCGTTTTGCAGCATTTTTTGAAGATTTAAGCATCATTTTGATCGGCAAGCGCCGATAGCAGTTCCCAAGGATCGCAGATGGCCTCGCAACAATTATTTGGGCCGAACAACGGCCATAAAGGGACGATGGGACAGTCAAAGCGCATCAGAAGCCAAGAAAGAGCCCAGATGCATGCCAAAGTGTATCAGGATGCGGCAGAGAGTATCAGTGAAGGTTTTCAGTGGAAGATATTTATTTTCCAAAGCAGGTGAACATCAAAAGGCCCCAGCAAAGTCAATAAAGCAGCTTTGAGCCATAAAGGCTCAGCAACTCACAGTTTTGGCCACTTAAGGCAACATAACCACTTGTAGGCACAGATGAATGAATTTAAAGCCCAGTTATTACCAGAACAATGTATCAAGCCACATTTGAGAACAGTGCTGCAGGCCCAATGCGCAGTTATGGCCAAGAGGACAGCGCATGGATCAAAGGACCTCATTAATCCATTTTTGAGGTTGTTGCCCCCCAGCGCAGCTCATTTAGATCTTTCATGCATTTATTTTCAGTACAATTTAGGAGTAAAGACAGTTATTGCCACAGATCTGTTTAAGATCTGTTTTGAAGATATTTTTGAGATATTTTTCCCTTGAGATCTGTTGAAGATCTAGTCTGTACATATTTTTTATATAAACCACCCTATGCACTGTTTTAAAGGGTTGGTTGGTTGATTTGCTTCAAGAGAGACTCGCACTGTATGTTTGAGAACTTCTATAATCAAAGACTGCTGAAAAGCTTGGAGAATGGACTGTCCGTTGTGTTCTTAATGGCTGAAGAGTGAACTATAGAATTCTTGTGCTGCTACATGGCCCAATAAGTGTTTCTGACCTCTGTTTACACTTCATATATGCTTATATCATACATATATCACCATCTAAGTTACAGAAAGAAAGATTAGCTTAGAATTTGCTTGGCTGCACTCTATGCTCAGTTTCTGTGACTTCTATATGTTCTCTTCTGATTTAGGCATGAATATGAATTCCTCATGGCTCATATTTGCTCTATTTCATTCATGTGTAATTGTTATTTAGGAATTCTTGACTGCTCCTAGATACAGTTTACTCACCTTCCCTCTGTTAAGCCGAATGAGAGATTCTTAGTTGCCTTTCATTCCTTAGCCTTCATTCCATCTTTAATCTAGCTTGAATGTTGTTTCATGTGTAGCTATCCTGCTCTATATTCCTCTTGTGACCAAGAAAATGCACCAGCATCCCTACTCCATGACTCCATGCCCAATGGTTTGAACCTCTCACACTATGCATGCTTCCTTGCTTGAAAACATCAATCATCCCACCAAAACTTAAACAAAACCCAAAGAAGTCCATAACTAGCCTAGAGTCATTTTATACAAAGCTAAATCATAAAGAGAGAGCCCTCTCTGATTGCAGGTAGGCTAGGACCTGCAGTCCAAAGATTGGTTTGTAGTTACCTCGGCCGTATCCCTTAAGGAGCCAAGGGACAACCTGAGTGATAACAGTTGGTTTGCGGGCTACGTCATCTTGATCAAAGAGTTATTCTAAAGGTATCAAGCCTTTAGGAATAATGTTATCCTTTAGCTGCAACATGTCCATTTGATTGATCTGCACCTCATCTTTTCCATCATCATTTTCTTCATCAATTGAGGTCTCTTTGAACTTACCTTTGTTTTGCAGAAAATAATCAATCTCCTCATCATCTTGGAAAACTTGCCAATATCTCTGATTGTCGGGGACAGTCGGACAATGCTTGACATGGATTTCGAATTTATTACTGGAGTTCATTGGAATCTTCAAACTACTGGCTGCCTTAGCAAGAGCATCATCAATGTTGTTTTGAACACGAGGCACACATGTCAAGTTATATTCTGAAAATAATTTCAGGATGTCTAGGACTGCATTCCGGTAAGCCCGCATCCGAGGATGCTTTGCTTGATATTCGCCTCTGACCTGCTTAATCACCAATTCAGAGTCGCCATATACTGCAATCCTCTTAGCATTAAGCTTTCTTAGAATTTTTAGGCCAGAAATTAGAGCTTCATACTCAGCCTCATTGTTCGAACAATCAAAAGCTAATTTGTAGGAGCATACCCGCACATTACTAGGCACCTTGTTCGGGGCGGAGAAAGGACTGCGTACCCAAATACCAATTCCAGCACCATCATTTCCCACTGCACCGTCGAAATCCATGGTCCACAAACCTTCTTCCTCTTCTTCCAAGTGCTGAAATTTTGCTGGCTCTGTTTTTCCTGCTTGCTGTCCATTACCTTCAGTTGATTTCTCAACAATGTTTTGCTGTTCTCGTCCTTATTTCTTCAAAACTTCTCTGAAATTTTCTACTATTTCTGGAATACTTTCTGCTTCTACTAACTGACTATCTACATCATTAAAACTATCTGAATACAAAACAAAAGACTCTAGATCTGTATGTACATAATTAATTGGATGATTAATGGGTTTCTCGTTGCTTGTAATCATGTATTTCATTTTTTGTTCCCGATGCAATTTTCTCATCTGGCCAAACATCGGGATTGTTGCATAGGAGAAATCTAGTAGTAGTGTCCCTTTCAATTTTGCTGCCCAAGACCTGGAAAGAAGCATGCCGAACTTGGGAGGAATATCCGCTACAACAATATCCATCAAAACATTCTTCATTGGGATTTGATCCAGACTCACAACCAAGTCTTTGATGAGCTCGATACATCTCACTCTGCTGGAATCAAACGAATAGAGATCATGGTATTTCCAGGTGACGTCCAAACCCAGATTATCCACGATAGCCTTGGGCATGAGATTGTGAAAAGCTTCGGAATCGAACATGGCATTATGTAACACAAAACCATGCAATCGTAAACTGATATAAAAAGGTGGCACATCACTATATGGAGACTCACCATTCAACGCTGGCCCAAAAATCATTTTGGGTTGATCATCTTCGACATTCACCATATCAAACATTGGATCACAATTTAAATTTTTAGAAACTTGCCCTCTATAACTGTTGTTCTTCATTATTTCAGTCAAGGGAATGGATACCTTCAATTTAGAAATTTCATTCTCTAAACTAAAGACGAAATTATTTTCTACCTCTTTGACCGAGACTTCTTTCCTTTCCTTTTCTCTCAATACAATTTGCTAATTTGATTTTTCTACTGATGGTGATTTTCTGCTGTCAGGTCCAAGTGCCTCTTTGCCTTTCTTTTGTGCAACTGACGAATCATTCTTTGATGTCAAAACTTCCTTCCTCTTCTGAATTGGGTTAAATGGCACATCTCTATTTCTAAGTGAATATTGCCGCTGCTGAGCGGAAAGAGCATTCATATAGCCTCTTTGATACTCCTCTGATTCTTCTTCCAAAACTGTGTCACTTGCTAGAATGAAGTCTGCGTCTTTGTGTGCAGCTGAACGTTTCACATACTCTTCCTCTTCAGTAATGTAAGTAGGAAAATCATTCAGAGTAAAGAAGTGGTTCTCTTCCCCTACTACCTTCCCTTCCTCATCAGACTCCGGTCCATTCAAAAAATTTTGCTGCAGAGGTGGCTGTACTGGTTGCTGTGCTGTCTGATCTTGGGCTCACTGATCTCTCTGCCTTATCCTATATTGTGGCTGCTGCTGACCATGGAAGTTAGGATTTCTAACTTGTGGCTCCAGTTTGTCGAGTTTCACCCTTTCAAACATCTGCTCTACCTTCCTGAGTAATTGATCCATCGAGGAAGACTCTTTTTTTACTGTGACCTTCTTTTCTGCTTTTGCTCTAGCCCTCTTGGTCAGCAGATTTGCTTCAACGCTGACCGCGATTTTCTGCATGTCTTCCATTGTGGCCGGCGCTCTTTCTCTTAGTTGATAAGCCATGTCAGCATCAAAACCATCCGAAAACTTCATCATGGCTAGTCCCACAAGTGGCCTTAGATGATCGGGAATTTCATTATAAACATAATTGAATCTAATGCAGTAGTCTTCGACCGACTCACTAGCGTTTCGTTTGATTTGTTCATATTCAGCCAGAATTTGAAGAGGATTCTTTTTCACTTCCTAGCGGTCTAAAAATTGTCTTTGCAATTCGGCCAAGGTAGCGATACGTGCAGCCGACAAACCTCTGAACCATTTCCTAACTTCACCGGCAAATGTCTGTACAAAGAGTCTCATTGTCACATTCTCTGCATCGATCTCATGAAGGCCGCAGAAATATGCCATTATGTCCACATGTTGCTGAGCGTTGATGTTGTTAGGAGTGCCATCAAACAAGGGGATTTTGCTTTGGTAATCTGCGGGCATATCATCTAGAACTTGAGGCAGCACAAGAGGTGCAAAACGAGCAGCCATCACTCTTGGTGGATTTGGTCTGGGAGGTGTTTGAGGAGTGTGTGTAGTTTGTAGGGAATTAACAAGTGGAGTTTGAAGCTATGTCGCAATATAATTATCAATTGACCGGTTAGCCCTTTCAGTTTATAGGTCTACAAGAAACTGTGGATTGGGGACAGTAGAGTCAATAGCCCTTTCGGATTTGGTCTCGAACAATGATATTTCAAACTGCTCATCAAAATCAAGCTCTTCAAGATACTAAAAAATGTCCGGACATGAATGGGATTTGAACACGGGAGTTATAGAGCTCTCTTGACGAAGAAGTCTTGGAATCAAATTGGGATTTTCGTAGATATGAGGGGGATCTGGGTTTGGATTAGCTCTGGTATATCTTCTTGAAGCCAGTGTGCTATTTTCAAAAAATCAAAAGGACATGAACAACTTACTCAGCCTATCAAATCCTAAACTTATCATCCAGAAGCTTAGAATTATCAGAAGTATGGGGTGTTCGTAGGTTAAGCCTGCCGTTTACGCAACGGAGAAGACTAACAAACAAAGAATTTCATCCCCAGCAGAGTCGCCACTATGTTAGTGCTCAAATATGCCTTAGGCTGAAGGAAGGTAGGATTCAAGGTAATACCATAGCATGCTCAGCCTCGTAGCTAGCCCTACGAGGACAGGAGAGGGCTCTCTCCGGGTCAACTCAGTAAAAATACTCAATAGGGTCTGAGATGACTTAAAATAAGAACTGATTTTAGGCTAGGTAAATAAATATGAAAAAGGTATTTTGATGAATGACTGAGTTTTCTGGGATGTATGCGACCAAGGAAAAACATGAGCAGAGAAATTAACTCAAAGACGCAGATTATTTCGTGAGGCAAGATAGGCAGAAAGTCTAGCAATTAGTTTTGAAATAATATGAGGTGGAGAGATTGTTTAAGAGGGTGAAAAGGACATAAATAATTGAATCCTTTTCAACAGAAAAAAACATAGAACGTGAAAACTTTCCCAAGGCAAAGCAGTAAACTAAATTCTACATTTTCTTACTTAGAAGCTTTCACTGGAAATGAATATGAATGAACTATGAAACATAACGAAATACATATGAAACAAAAAGAAAACACATTTGCTAAACTCACGCCATAGGAATCTCATGAACCAGAACTGCAATCTTTCATTAATTCTCTGTCAAAATGTACAGTGAGTGAATGAGTTTCTCTCCCACCGTTTCCCAGAAACTCCAACCAACTCCTTAAAAATGATTTTTGATACAATAAATAGACTTTGTTATGAGAGAGTCGATTGACCCAGGAAACAAAAAGCCAACCATCAGCGTTACGTTCAGTTTCTACAATGACCAATTAAAACAAAGTAAACATGAGTGCATATCTTCTGGGTGACTGCTCGCCTTCCTTTTGCCACTTGGATAGAAGCCAACCTTTGATGAAAATGTTTTTAAATTTGCCTTTGATGTCGTGAAAAATGTGCTTTTAATGAACGGGCACATTTGGAGAAAATTGCAAATCGACATCTCGCGGAGCGGAAGTGATTTTGGCCTTTGGGTCTCTGTGCGCCGCGCCAAACGATGTATGCATCGCACCACCTTGGAGGTGGTTTTGAGGCACTTCCTGAAGTCCAAATTGAGCCCAAGTATGCTTGTTGGAGATCCCTACCTATCTACTTTCCAACCCAAGTGGAATTTCTGAATTTGGATGCCATTTGCCCCTCCAAAACTGCAATCTCCTAAGACTGCTTCTTGTGTGCCAAAATAGGGGCAGAGAGGTCATTTTTTGGGTGTTTTTGACCTCTTGAGGACTCAAAATTGGCCCAAACGTCTTGGCCATGCACCAGCAGTTGTGATTTTCCATGAAAAATCCAAAAATGTAAACGTTTTGTCATTTGGAGCTCCCTAGCGAAAGCGCGCGCCAGGTGGCGCAGCGCACAGGGAGAAAAACCCTGTTTCTTGTGCACAAAATTTCAAAACGCAAACATGTGCTTCAAATTTCTTGAAATTTGGGTTATACCTTCTCTATCACATGTCATGCTGGACCAACGAAGCCTCGGCCAAGATTCAGAGCTGATCTTTCTCTTTTTGCCTCTTTTGTCTCTTTGTCACCTTCCTCAATTTCGCCTTTAGGCTCTTGATTCTTGCTTTGGAGCTCATGTTTCGGGCCATGTAATGGTGATTCATGCACCTCAGCATTGCTTTTTCCCTATTAGCCTTCTCCACTAGCTGCTCCAAGTGAACGTTCACTTTCTCTAAAACATACTCCCAATCCTCATCTCTTTGCTCCATAGGTCTACCTTGTGCTGCCATGATGTGTTGCCGATTTTCCTTGATCAGTTGCAACTCTATCTCAGCTTGTCGATCCTCAAGTTGTTTGTTCCTCTGCTCCAGGTATGTCATATTCCATTTGGCTCTTTCCAAGTCAAGGGATAAGGCTTGGATCTCTGATTTCTGCTCCTGGATGATCTCTTTAAGCTGTGCAATTTGTAGATCCGTATCTGTATGATCATCATGAAGGAGAACAAAATCGGTCTTTCGTTCACCTAATGGCCCCTCATCATGCATTGGCTCCTTACCTCTGTCCTGTACCTGTAGTGCTGATGTCGGAAGCGAGGCCCCTTCCACCTCGGTTGGAGATAACACTCGCTTTGCTGCTGCAAACAAATGTCTAGCGCCCCTCTGATATGTGACGAATACCGGCACACTGTGTTGGCATTTTGGCTCAGGTATGGCGCTATGATACAGGTGTTGTCCTTGATGGCAACTCTCTTTGATGACAGACCTCCGTTCAGTCTACAGAATGAAGAAGAAATCTCATATATGCAGGTTAATTAAGTCCAAGTTGCGTATACACGCTGGTGATATGCATACTAAGTCGCGTATACGCAGGAGAGATATATAATAAGGCGCGTATACACGCAGATGCATGAACAGAAAAGTGTGTATATGTCGGGAAGTTTCCTTTTGGTCCATGGTAGTTAGTCCTCGGTACTTGTGCCCATGTCTTTGGACCAAAGTACCTCGACAGTCGTGTAGATCTCTAGTTTTGAAGTTGATGGTTTTGGATTTCTATGGTTTTGGCTCTTGGTATTGAGCAAGGCCTAAGGCTATATAAGGAGAAGAATATCATTGGGCAAAATCATCTTTTGAAAAGGCTTGAATATCTGAAAAAGAAAGAGATCTGATATGCAGGTTCTGGGTTGCTTGATCTAAGCCAAGGAGAGATCACATCGGTTGATGGAAGACTAGATCTAAGTATAGATCGGGATCTAATGGTTTGAAATGCTCTATCATGATATGGTTGATTATGCGTATTTCTAGATCTGCATACTGTCGCAATGTTATGTTCTGGGTCTACCTGATGTCTGGTACAGCTGCAAATTGAGAGAGTTTATTTTTAGATCTGTACGCAGGTTGGCTTCGGTAAAAGCGCGTGTATACGCGGGTTTTGCTCATTGAAGTAGCGTATATATTTTGAAGCTTGATTTTGGGTTTACAGTTGGGTTTGACTGTTATTGCAGAGTTCTGTAGTCTGCTCTGTGTTCTGGTAACTGGTGATTGACAGGGTTCAGTGGTTCAGCGATTCAAAGTTTGGTTGTTTTATGCTTCAATGATCTATTATGAAAGGTGAATGAATTGTGGTCTTCAGATTGTAATGTTGTGCTTCAGGAATATCCAGTCTGAAAATGTATGAAAAGTGGTACCTGAAAGAAAGAAGATTGTAGGTCAGCACCTACGTACTAGTATCTTGGCTAGTACAAGAGCAAAGGGGGTTGGAGCTCCCTTCCAAGGAAGTTTGGAGAACGAGAGAAGGTTGTAGCCTTCTGCAGGTTGTAGCATGCGTACTGGTATAAGGCTGCACCAGTACAAAAGATTGTAAACTGAAGTTTCATATTAAAGAAAGATAGAGACAACTTGCAGCAGGTGGTTTTCACCCACATTGGGTTTTCCACCTTATATCTTGGTGTTCATGTGTGTGGCTTTTGATCTGTTCTGTTATACTGCACCTGTTTACTGTTAATGTGGTGAATAATGTCCTGATGCACTTAACTGAAGAATAAGCTAACTAAATTATGAGTTTTCCTCTTATACGCTGTTTTATTTAGTCACAGTAGCGTGTACACGCTGGTTCACTTAACTGAAGTAGCGTATATGTTTCTGAGCATTGAAAAAGTTTGATTGATCTGATAATACTGATTCACCCCCCCTCTTAGTATTATTTCCAACAATTGGTATCGGAGCAGGTCCTTCAGAGAAGCTTGATCGCTTGAAGGTAGATCATTCATCATGAGCAACTACGAGAAAGAAGCATCAATCAGGCCACCGATTTTTGATGGGACAAATTTCAATTATTGGAAGGTAAGAGTTACTGCATATCTTCAATCTCTTGGTACAGAAGTTTGGAACATTGTAGAAACAGGCTATGCTTTTCCTTCAGCTACTCCTACAGATCCAGCTGAGAAAAAGCAGTATGAAACAAATGCAAAAGCAGTCAGTACTCTATTAGGAAGTATATCCCAAACAGAATTCATGAAGGTCATGCACTTCAAATCAGCAAAAGAGATATGGGACAAAATGATCACTAGCTATGAAGGAGATGAACAGGTAAAACAAGCTAAACTTCAAACTCTCAGGATTCAATATGAGACTCTCAAGATGTATAATGATGAAAGTGTGGCTAATTATTTTCTTCGGGTAGATGAGATTGTTAATTGTATGAAAAATTTGGGTGAAGAAATAAAAGAGACTATAGTAGTTCAAAAGATTCTAAGATCATTATCCCCCAAGTTTGAATCTAAAGTATCTGCAATAGAAGAAAAGGAAAATCTCCGTGTTCTCACTATGTCTCAGCTACATGGAATTCTAACTGCTTATGAAATGAGAAAGGGAGGTCCATCAGACAGAAGGGAAGCTGCTTTTAAGGCATCAGGAAAAGAAGATTACTATGAAGCAAGCCATGTTCCAGAAGAAGAGGAAGAAGAATCAAATTTTGTCAGAAATCTTCAAAGGGGTTCTGGAAGGTTCAGAGGTAAGCTACCTTTCAAATGCTTTGCTTGTGGAAGAGTAGGTCATTATGCTGCAAAATGTCCTTATAAGGATAAAGGAAAAGAACCTGCTAGATGGAACAAGAAACAAAGTGCAAATAAGAAAAGCTACTACACCCATGAAGATAGTGATGGCTTATCAAACAGTGATGAAGATGAACAAGGTAATAAATATAAGCTGTTAATGGCATTTGAAGATGATGATTATGAGGATGCTGTAGATGTGGATAATCTCTATAATGAAATTACTAGACTCAAGAGATGCATAGAAGAAAAGAATGTGATCATTGATACTTTGCAATTTCAAATTGATGAAAAGGAAAAACATCTTGAAAAACTAGAAGGTGAAATTGTTGGTCTCAGAAAAGAAATTGAGAAAACAAAAGCTATTAATCTTAAGTTTGTCAAAGGATCTGAAACTTTGGATGAGATTATCAATGTGCAGCGGTCTCCTCTAAACAAGACAGGTTTGGGCTATAATGGAGAAACCTCTCAAGCATCCACCTCAAAAAGTTATCTTGATGCAGCAAGAAGAAATGAGCAGAAGAACAATGAAGATAATCAGGTAAAGCAGGGACGAATTACAAACAGAAACTATCAGGGACAATCCATCTTAAGGGTGAACAAAAGCTACAACCAGCCACAGGTAAAATCTTCTCAGTTTGGTTCAAGAATAATGAAAATAGAAATTACAATCAGTTGGCTGGTAGATTCAATAACCGCAGAAGCTTCTTCAATGGACAATGCTTTTCTTGCCATAACTTTGGTCACAAAGCAGCTCAATGTGTTGCATATAAAACAATCATGACTAGAGAAGCTCAAAAACAAAGAAGTATGACAGGGATTACAAAAAGGACCTATAACAACTTTTCGGTTCTTGAAAATGAAGTTGAATGTTCTATTTGCAATAATTTTGGTCATGAAGACTCTGAATGCAGGAGCAGGTTTCAGGAGAAAAAGGAACAAGCCACAAGCACCAAAACATGGAGAATAAAGGAACCTCAAACAGAAAGATGTGGGATAGCATTTTATGCAGAAGGACAGGAAAATCTATGGTACATTGACAGTGGATGTTCGAAACATATGACAGGTGATAAAGAAAAACTTGAATCTTATTCTACTTTAGAAAAGGGAAAGAAAGTTTCTTTTGGAAATGATACTCCTGCAACTATAAAAGGAAAAGGTATTGCTCCTTTGAAAGAAAAGGTCAAGGCTGGAAATGTTTTGTATGTTGATGGATTGAAGCATAATCTACTAAGTGTCAGCCAGATGTGTGATCAAAAAACCGAGGTTATTTTCAGATCGAATGGATGTCTTGTTCGTGATCTTGATACAGGTAAAACAGTTCTCAAAGGCAAAAGAACTCCAAATAATCTGTACATATTTGAAGAAGGACAACAACAATGCTATCTTAGCAAGGATGAAGAGCACTGGTTATGGCATCGAAGGTTGGGACATCTAAGCTTCTCACAAATAAGGAAAGCATGCAAATATCAGGCAGTTCGCGATCTTCCAGATATCAAAATTCCAGACAACACCATATGCAAATCTTGTCAGTTTGGAAAGCAAACCAGAACTAACTTTCCAGAGAAGGAAGGATCAGCTAGCTTGCCTCTTGAGCTAGTTCATACAGATGTATGTGGTCCATTTAGGAAAAGGACACCTCGAGGAGAAGAATATCTGATATTATTCATTGATGATTTCTCAAGGTTTGTTTGGTTAGGGCTTATGAAGCACAAAGATGAAGCATTCGAAAAATTCAAATCCTTCAAAGCATTGGTTGAAAATGAATCAGGACACAAAATTAAGTGCCTCAGATCTGACAGAGGTGGGGAGTTCACCTCAAATGAATTTTTCGATTTCTGTGACGAACATGGGATAAGAAGAGAATTCTCTACAGCTAGAACTCCTCAGCAAAATGGGGTTGTGGAAAGAATGAACAGAACTATCCAACAAATGGCTCGTGCTATGCTCGATGAATCAGGTACTCCTGCAACCTTCTGGGGTGAAGCTGCACATGCTGCTGTTATTATTCTTAACAAAACAAATGTCCGAGTAAACAGCACTCAAACACCTCATGAGCTTTGGAGTGGTAAAACTCCTTCCGTGAAGCACTTCAAAATCTTTGGGAGCAAATGTTATATTAAGAATACTGATGAGCAACTTGGCAAACTTGAACCAAGAGCAGATGAGGGCATTCTTCTTGGTTATTCTCCACATAGCAAAGCATACAAGTGCTACAATAAAAGACTTGGCAGAATTGTTGACAGTATTGATGTAGTGGTTGATGAGAAGGGATATATTCCTAGGCAAGTTCATCATGAAGACATTGAAGAAGATGAAGGCTACTCTCAAAGGCGGAATGATGAAGAAGAAGAACCTCAAGAAGAAGAAGAATCTCAAGAAGAACCAGAGGAGCAGACAAGAATAGAAGAGAAGACTCCATCCAGATATGTTCAAAAGAATCATCCAGAAACTCAGATTGTGGGGCAGAAAGAAGCAGGAGTACAAACAAGAAGGACACTTGCAGAAGCTTCAAGCTACTTGGCATTACTCTCCTCCACTGAACCACAAAATGTGAAAGAGGCATGCAAAGATGAATGTTGGGTCAAAGCAATGGATGAAGAACTTGAGCAAATCGAAAAGAACAACACTTGGGAATTAGTTCCTAGACCAAAAGATAAGAATGTAATAGGAACAAAATGGGTCTTCAAGAATAAATTAAATGAAAATGGAGAAGTAATTAGAAACAAGGCCAGACTTGTTTGTAAAGGGTATGCACAGCAAGAAGGAATAGATTTTGAAGAGACCTTTGCTCCTGTGGCAAGACTTGAGGCCATCCGAATGTTCCTTGCTCTCTCAAGCTTTCAAAACTTCAAGGTATTTCAAATGGACGTGAAATCAGCCTTCCTGAATGGAGACTTAGAAGAAGAAGTATATATTGAGCAGCCAGATGGCTTCATTCTTGGGAATGATCCAAACCTTGTATGCAGATTGAAAAAGGCTCTCTATGGACTCAAACAAGCTCCAAGGGCTTGGTACTATCGGTTGGACAAATATCTTCACCAACAAGGCTTTTCAAAAGGATCAGCAGATAGCAATCTCTATATAAAAGTTGAAAATAACAAATTGCTAATTCTTGTTGTTTATGTAGATGATATTATTTTTGGCAGCAATGAAGAGACTATGAGTCAAAACTTTGCCTTGGTTATGCAGAAAGAATTCGAAATGTCACTTCTTGGAGAATTGACATATTTTCTTGGATTGCAAATCCAACAAAATGAAGGAGGTATCTTCTTGTCTCAAACCAAATACCTCAAGCAGATCTTGAAGAAGTATGGCATGGAAGAGTCAAAGCCAGTATGTACACCCATGGTTACAGGATGCAGCCTCAGTGCAAATGATGAATCAGCAGCAGTTCACCAACCCACTTATAGATCCATGATTGGGAGTTTGCTTTATTTGACAGGTACTCGACCAGATATTACACATGCAGTAGGAATGGTTGGAAGATTTCAAGCCAACCCAAAGGAAACTCATCTTCAAGCAGTCAAAAGAATCTTCAAATATCTTCAAGGGACCCAAAACTATGGCTTATGGTATCCTAGAAATACAGATCTCACTCTTCATGCTTACACAGATGCAGATTGGGCTGGAAGTGTGGATGATAGGAAAAGCACAAGTGGTGGTGCTTTCTTCATGGGTTCCAGATTAGTATCTTGGTTCAGCAAGAAACAGAGTTCGATTGCCTTATCTACAGCTGAAGCAGAATATGTGGCTGCAGCATCTTGTTGCACACAACTTCTTTGGATGATGCAGACCTTGCAGGACTTTCAAATCACTTGCACTCCACCCGTCTCTATCTTATGTGATAATACAAGTGCAATCAGCATTTCAAAGAATCCAGTCATGCACTCAAAGACCAAGCACATACCAATCAAGTACCATTTTCTTCGGGAACAAGTGCTTGAGCAGAAGGTCAAGTTGGAGTATGTTCCTTCTAAGGAACAAGTTGCTGATATTCTCACAAAACCACTGACCAGGGAAACTTTTGAATATCTCAGACAAAAGCTGGGAGTAGTTGATGCTTCATCCTGCTGTTGAAGTTTGTTTATTCTACAGAAAAGTTGGTATACGCAGGTTACGGAAGGGATATCCGCGTATATACGCAAATTACGGAAAAGGAAGTCGCGTGTATGTTGGACGCTTGTTGCAGAAAGTATATCCGCGTACATACGTAGTTTCATGCAGGAGAAATCGCGTATATGAAGTTCTGAACAGCAAGGGCAATCTCTGGAGTCCTGAACAGCAATGGGTATGTCAGAATTCTTCAGGCACAGTTTCAGGGGGTGCAGCAGGCACAGGTTCAGGGGGAGCAGCTTAAAAGTCTCATAAAGCATTGTTGGCATTCAGATGTTTTGGTTGTTGGGTTCAGGAGAAGGAGCTCAGAAAGAAATCCTGGTTGCTGATCTAAAAAGATGTTTCTCAGATGCTGCTGGTGACTTTCATAAGTCTTGGTCTAGATCTGTTGTCTCTATGTCATATCTCTTTTATGATGTCAAGGTCATGTAACGGCCTATGTTGGTTTCCCCACTATGCCTGGGATGAATGATGTAATATAATTGATTGTTTCTGATGTGTCCCCTCTTGGTAGGGAGTATGAATGTATGTAGTGAGTCTTTTGGTGATAGAAAGGTCCCTTATGGTGTATAAGTCTTGGTTCTTGTTGAAGATCATCTTTTGCAGATCTTGCCTACAGTCAGGGGGAGCATGTTTCAGCACAGCCAAGCAGAGGTATCAGCATGTTCTCAGGGGGAGCACAGCCCTTTGCCCTTGATGACAAAGGGGGAGAATGATTCTAAGGATCTGAAGGTTGCCATCAAGTCCAAAGGGGGAGATTGTTGGCATTTTGGCTCAGGTATGGCGCTATGATACAGGTGTTGTCCTTGATGGCAACTCTCTTTGATGACAGACCTCCGTTCAGTCTACAGAATGAAGAAGAAATCTCATATACGCAGGTTAATTAAGTCCAAGTTGCGTATACACGCTGGTGATATGCATACTAAGTCGCGTATACGCAGGAGAGATATATAATAAGGCGCGTATACACGCAGATGCATGAACAGAAAAGTGCGTATATGTCGGGAAGTTTCCTTTTGGTCCATGGTAGTTAGTCCTCGGTACTTGTGCCCATGTCTTTGGACCAAAGTACCTCGACAGTCGTGTAGATCTCTAGTTTTGAAGTTGATGGTTTTGGATTTCTATGGTTTTGGCTCTTGGTATTGAGCAAGGCCTAAGGCTATATAAGGAGAAGAATATCATTGGGCAAAATCATCTTTTGAAAAGGCTTGAATATCTGAAAAAGAAAGAGATCTGATATGCAGGTTCTGGGTTGCTTGATCTAAGCCAAGGAGAGATCACATCGGTTGATGGAAGACTAGATCTAAGTATAGATCGGGATCTAATGGTTTGAAATGCACTATCATGATATGGTTGATTATGCGTATTTCTAGATCTGCATACTGTCGCAATGTTATGTTCTGGGTCTAACTGATGTCTGGTACAGCTGCAAATTGAGAGAGTTTATTTTTAGATCTGTACGCAGGTTGGCTTCGGTAAAAGCGCGTGTATACGCGGGTTTTGCTCATTGAAGTAGCGTATATATTTTGAAGCTTGATTTTGGGTTTACAGTTGGGTCTGACTGTTATTGCAGAGTTCTGTAGTCTGCTCTGTGTTCTGGTAACTGGTGATTGACAGGGTTCAGTGGTTCAGCGATTCAAAGTTTGGTTGTTTTATGCTTCAATGATCTATTATGAAAGGTGAATGAATTGTGGTCTTCAGATTGTAATGTTGTGCTTCAGGAATATCCAGTCTGAAAATGTATGAAAAGTGGTACCTGAAAGAAAGAAGATTGTAGGTCAGCACCTACGTACTAGTATCTTGGCTAGTACAAGAGCAAAGGGGGTTGGAGCTCCCTTCCAAGGAAGTTTGGAGAACGAGAGAAGGTTGTAGCCTTCTGCAGGTTGTAGCCTGCGTACTGGTATAAGGCTGCACCAGTACAAAAAGATTGTAAACTGAAGTTTCATATTAAAGAAAGATAGAGACAACTTGCAGCAGGTGGTTTTCACCCACATTGGGTTTTCCACCTTATATCTTGGTGTTCATGTGTGTGGCTTTTGATCTGTTCTGTTATACTGCACCTGTTTACTGTTAATGTGGTGAATAATGTCCTGATGCACTTAACTGAAGAATAAGCTAACTAAATTATGAGTTTTCCTCTTATACGTTGTTTTATTTAGTCACAGTAGCGTGTACACGCTGGTTCACTTAACTGAAGTAGCGTATATGTTTCTGAGCATTGAAAAAGTTTGATTGATCTGATAATATTGATTCACCCCCCCCTCTCAGTATTATTTCCAACACACTGGCGGTCTCATGGTGCTCGTACTGATGAGAAGGTTCCCCTGTCTCAAATCTAGTCTCTGAGGGTCCCTGTGAAGCTCGGAAGAAGTCACGGGAGATGAAATCATCCCAAGTGATACCCTATAGATCAAGTTGATGCACCACCAAAATCTTGATGAGAGCAAAATGATAAACACTGTTAAGTTGCTGCTGAGGGGTTTTATGCTGTATAAAAGTGGTCATCCTCTCTATGTTCCGACAAATTAAATACAGAATGTTCATCATCTGCACCCTAGTGAAATGCATGAGCAACCTGATGTGATAGGCATAAATACGAGAGAATCGTCCCTCATAGCTGAATTTCATAATCAATCTCATTAGTGGAGCATATTCATCTTTCAGACATCGGAATGGGAAGACTCTTTTGAGCTGCCTCAAGAAAGTGGTTTTAATATATGGCTCATAATGATGCCGATCAATCTTCTGCTTCTTGTTCCATGGTTCTCCAATGTTTGGTATGCCGGTTGCTAATGATACAGATTCTGGTGTAAGTGTGAAGGTGACACCAGCTAAAGTAGCCTGATCTCCATGTAAGTGCAGCACGAATAGACGAGCCAGCTCATGATGAAATTGAACACTAGCCACCTTTTGACAAAACTCAAAGCACGACTGATGCTAGAAACACGACATAGCAAGAGGGCGAGCCTACAATTCTGTAAGGGTGGTCGGTTCTTCTCTAACATGTATGCCACTTTTGTGAGGCCTCCGGGGAGCCTGTTCTTCCGAGGATGAGTCGCTTTGGGTTTCCATTTCATAGTTCGATACATGCTCAGATGCCATGACTGTTGTTTTTCCACTTCCTTAAAGAAAAAGATGCTAGGGATAAAACTGTGTTTGGACTACTTTTGTGATGTGATGAAATTTGCCACCAAGGGGAAAAAATGCAACAAGGGACTGTTAGGAAGGAGAATAATATGAAGGGATTAGGGACTATGAGGAGGAATTTTATTTAGGGACATGTAGGGGGTTTAGGAAATTTATATAGGGTATGGTTTGGGGTTTTACATTTGACAAATGAGCGGAGGGGATAGGGAATAGGAGTTTAGTAATGTTTTAGGATAGGGAAAAATGGGAAAAATGGAATAGAGAAGAAGGGAATGATGGAAAGAAGGAAAAATGAAATGGAGGAGGAACCTTGGCACCAACACAATGAATTTGCAACCCTAACAGCAATTGTTTTGATGACTTTAAGTGGTAGGGTTTAAGATTTTTTGTTGCACCCATAAGCAGCCATAAACCATCATCATACTAACACAAAAATAGATGAAACACTGAGAGATCGACCCCACCTGGCAAATTCAAGGGATTGAAAGGCAATTTGTTGCAATTCTGAGCAAAATCGGGCTTTTATGTGGATGTGTCGCGCAGCATATCCAGTGCGTCGCGCCGTTTGAGTGCGCCGCGCCCATGTTATTTAACATTGTGTGGTCACGCCCAGTGCGCCGCGCCACTCCGCCTGTGCACCACGCCTGTCAAGACACCTCCAACTTCATCCAAAACGTGCTTTGGCTCACCCAATCACCATTGAAATGCTTCTCTTTGACCTTGGCATGTGAAAATGACTTTGATTCTTATGAGAAAAGCTATATAAAGGCATGGAGTCATGGGTTTCATTTTTGTTTCTTTAAAACCCACTTTGCAATGTTTCATTTTGGCACTTTTTCCACAACTTAATACAACTCTATATTTCAACTTCTCTTTTTGGATTTTTGACTAAAATGATGAAATTTTTGGCAATTTTTTGCAGGAGCAGCTGTCATGGCATTTGGCAAAGGATGACCAGAACCAGCTTTTCAAGTGCTTTATGTTGGAGAACTTTACATATTTATCATAAACATTAATTCAATGATTTCCTCTTTAAAACAGAGTTTTGAAGAGGAATCACCCTTGAGCATTATAGATCATGAAAATCTGGAGATGAAACTTGTTGAACCTCCCTCTGGCCTGCTGGCATGTTTGGGTATTCGAAAAACACGACTTATGAAACCCTAGACCTACGACTGATATGATTTTTTTCCCATTAAAATACCAATATTGACTGTCATTTAATGAACTTTGATGAACAAAGTTGAGCCAGCAGGTACAGAGCATGAGGGGTAATCATTGGCAAGACCCTTCCATCCGATTTATGGCATGCCCCTAGCGGAATGCAGTTGAGTGAATGGAGCGAGATACCTAGAAATGAAATGCAGAAAGATTTTTGATCTCGGATGGAGGACTGACAAGACCGACTCTAACATGAGCATAACTCCCTTGTGAGAGAGCCTATGAATAGGAAAATGTGGGAGTTATTTGTTGTATGATAAATTTGTGTAGAAATGTGAGTATAACATGTTTGTGTGGAGATATATGTGTACAGTATGCGTTGCTCTGTTTCCATCAAATAAAATTGAAGCAAGATATTTATGTTTTTCTGTGTGAGAAGATGGGCGACACTTCCATTACTTGCTATATGTATCTTCATTAATCAGCATTGAAGAATTCATGTGTAGTATCCTATTGGATCATAGGGCCATAAATTTAATCTTCTAATCATTTTCCAACATCAATATCCTCGACCAACTCTCCTTCTCCTAATTTAAGCTTTGATCTAGTTAGCATTCAACAGCAAAATCCACCACAAGCTTGTCTAACCTTAACAAACCAGATGCTCTGATACCACTTGATCCGAAATCACTCGTGAATGATCTCAGTTAATTAATGAAGGTATTATAGACTTATGTGCTAGGTGTGTCTATGTTATTTTAAGCAACGGATCGAAAATATTGTGAAATACACAGACACTTGAAACGGTAAGAGAAACACAGTGAGCAAATACACAACACAACAAATTTAATAAGGAGTTTACCCAATCCTCCTGGGCTACGTCTCCTGGTCCAGCCTTCAGTGGTGGAATTTTCTATTGTGTCTTAAAGCAAAGTTTTTACAATAAGGAGCTCACTTTGAGTCTCACTTAACAGATGATGATCAATAGGGTGGTGCTTGGATCCCCCAAGCCTCTAAAGTACACAGACTCCCCCTTACTGAATCTCGACCTCAACTAGTCTCAATGGTATGAGTCTAAGTTGGTACTCAATACCTGACAGGTATACACAGAGGAGTTGCTTGAACCTCTTAAGCCTTCTCTGGAGTTCACAAACTCTTGGACTTTCTCTGTCTCTGTCTGCTTGATGTTGCCTTTGCTCTGCAGGTCAGCTCGACTTCTCTGTTCTCTACGATTTACTTCTTTCTCTACTTCTGTTCCCCCTTCTCTTTTTCTATTCGTAGCTTAGAGCCAATCTGCTCCCTGACTATTCGTTTCCCCTTCCTGGCTCTCTGGATCGCCTGCCTCTGTCTGCGGGAATTCCCCTGCTCTGCATCATCATCGTTGTGTAACGCTTCACAGAGAGGTGGCCACTTGTCACCTCACGAACTAAGTGTTAGTTCTCTTTGAACAGTCATTATTTCTGTTACTCTAGGATTTGTCTGTGAAATTGATTCTTTTGCCAGCTCATCGGTCATGCCGGACCTCAAAGCTTATGTACCTCGGTATATTTCCCGTCAAATCTGGTCATCCATCGAGTTGATTCTCTGCCGTTGATCTGGAGCCTCCAGATCCTACGGGCTCCGTTTATATCGCGTGGATAAGTTGCTCGACCATTACTCACGTGATGTAAGTGGTTCTCTCTCATCCGCTGGATGCGTGTCGCCTAGTGTGTGGCATCGCGCTGAACTCGGCCAAACCCGCTTACTGCTCGAAGTGCACGCGATATCATGCCGGTTTTGGGTGTGGGACCCTCCTTTTGATGGTTTCCGCATGGTTCCCTGTTTTCCTCGTGATAGAGTGCTCGGGGCTTTCCTTCACCGAGGGTTTTACCCTACGATATCGTGTATTAGAAACTGCCTCTGTTTTTGGATCTGGGCTTTCGATTGCCAATTTGCGCCAATGTGTGGTCTCCATGGGCCAACAGTCAGCGTGCTTTGACTGAGGATCCTTGTTTTTCTGTGCCGACCACAAATTGCCATAGTCCAGAAGTCATTTCTGATAAGCTCGTTATTCATAAGATTTTGAAGACTGACATAATTTGAAACAGTCACAGAAATGTTTAAGGATCCAATTCGGATCAAAGATGCTAACATATCATTATGTGGATGCTAAGTAATACACGTATGTAAATAGAATAACCCAAACTTGCACCGCACTCTCCATAAAGTTATTTGATCCAACTTTGTTATCGCAATGTTAGATGTTGATGGTAAAGAATAAACTGAATATTGCTAAAAATTTAAATGGATAGTGCAACAAAATGAGCTAGTTATATGTGTATATTAAGATTATAATTAATGCTTATATTGGTAGGTTTAGTTTGTTGGAGATGGTTGAGATATTTTCTCAACCACAATTTCTAAGTTTGGAATTATTTGAATCTAAGTCCAACTTTATAAATGTATCGTATTTGTGATTGAATATATGGGAGATATAGTTTATGGTGTGCAATTAAACTTCTTTGTTAGTATCAAAGCCTAGATTTGAGCGTAACTCCCTTGCGAGACAGCCTACGAATAGGAAAATGTGCGAGTTATTTCTTGTATGATAAATTAGTGTAGCGATGTGAGTATAATATGTTTGTGTGGAGATTTATGTGTACAGTATGGGTTGTTCTATTTCCATCAAATAAAATTGAAGCAAGATATTTATGTTTTTCTGTGTGAGAAGATGGGCGACACTTCCATTACTTGCTATATGTATCTCCATTAATTTGCATTGAAGAATTCATGCGTACTATCCTTTTGGATCATAGGGCCATAAATTTAATCTTCTAATCATTGTCCAACATCAATATCCTATTTGAGTTTATTAACGAGTGTCGCTGAACTTTCAAATAAACCGTGGCAAGCAACAAGTCCTAGTGGAGTTGTCTTGGTTGCAGAGTCAATGGACAAAAAAAAATTGTTGGGTGATTTATTTATGATGGTGATGCATTGAGGTTGAAAAATTGTTGTATCACTATTTGGAGATGTGTGCAGGACCACTACATTTCTCAATCCCACTTGGATCTCGGAAGAATTTAAAAATTATTTGTAGAACAATTCCATGTTTCTTAAACAAATGAGTAATTGAAAGATACCCCTTTGTTTCTTAAAGTGTTATAGTATCATGTTGTGAACTCTACAGTGTGAGATATTATGCCATAGTGCCAGTGGATCTCTAAAACTTACTAGATAACTTGGCACTGGTTCCCCTAAAGACCCCCTCTGCGACATTTAAGATTCTCTCACTGTGAGTAAGTAGCATCTCAGAGTGCAAAATAAAGAATAATTTTCCATGGCTAGTGTTCCAAATTCCTTCTCTTCGAAAGAAGCCAACATCTTCTGAAAACTAGTTATAATGCCCATAATCGAGAGGGAGTCTCGGCGTTAATCGCCCTTCCCAATGACCTATGCACAGACTCTTAAGGATGCATTTATGTTTTGTAGAAAAAATGTTTCCAAACATTTGGGTTATTACAGTTTTAAGGAGGTAATATCGTCAACATCCTCAGCTACTATGGAAAGAGCCAACTTGGAATCCTCCTCGTCGTCACTCATTGGTCAATCGATATGCCATTGTTGTAAGCTAGCTTTTGGTAATGAGTGCAAAGATGGTATAGTAAAGAACCATGCTTGGTTTTGGGCTTTGTTGGGTTCATTATTTTTTTCTTTTTTAGTGTTTTGTAAAATGAATATGAAGAACTAAACAATCAATACAATAACATAATTTAAACTAGTGGTTCTTGACATTCTTCGGTGTCGAAAGAACACTTCACTGATTTGGTTATGACTACAATGTGTTATATGTTGGTGGTGCTTGTTGTTATTTGGTGCTTCAAAAACATCAGTTGCGGGTTATCATCATGTTTGTAAATGTGTATGCGAAAAAAGGTCAAGTTGTACGATTGATTGTTGGATACATTCAGTTACTAGACTACTTACCTATATCACTGTAAAAAATGTAGCTTACTGCATTTTGATACATGTAAGTATGTTTATAGAGTGATTCATTATTACCACCATTTTTCAAGATAGTCAAGAATTGTTGGCCTTACAACTATGTCATTGATGGTTAAAAGAAATTGTACCTTAAATGGGTCAAGTGGTAAGATCGAAGTTATGGTGGAAAAGGAGTGTAGTCTGTGAGATTCCAAGTTGGGTGTAAGTGTTATTGATGACTAGACCGGAAAAACATCAATGTCGTAACTTTAGTATTGTAATTTATGATTTTTCATATTGTTCTTTCAAATGTAAGAATTAATGGATGGTGTTGGGAATAATGTTTATATTCATAGATTTGGTTTGTGGGAGATTATTGAGATATTCCCTCAATCACAATCTCCAAGTTTGAAATTAATCGGATCTGATTCCAAGTTTATAAATGTATCATAGTTGTGATTAAATATATGAGAAATATAGTTTATAATATGCAATAAAATTTCTGTGTGTGCATTGTACAACTAGCGATGTGTTATATCTCTTTACAACCCATTTGAAAATATAGAAAGAAAAATATTTAATGTGTTGCAAGGAGGCTGTGACTCATGCCAAGGGTCATTGCCATAGGCTCCCATCATTACTAACATGCAGATAAAACCCAACATGTTACTTCAGAAGTTCTTTCTTCATATTAAATAAAAATTCCAAAACTTTAAGATGAACGCTTGGCACTAGGCAAGCAGCATGAGAATTCCAAGGGATGTGGAGTTACAGAAGGAAAATTGAGAAAAGTAAGGTGTTGCTTACAATGTGTATGGAGCATCATTTTCCCATGCATGGGCTTCTCCTACTTATACTCCGTATGATGGGAGGTGGTCCCACTTGCCTCGAGCTACCCTAACTAGTGTGCATTCTCATGGGTTTATCGAGTTCTAATTTTAACTCTAATTCAAATAGCCTACATAAAAATTTGAAAAATTTCAAGGCTTGATATATATAGTTCTTCCTTTTAATAGTGATGATGATGTTTTTTTTTTTACAAGTAAAGAATTGTACTTGCTTTTTTACTTCAAAACTTCTTCTCATTTCAAAATTTCATCAATCACTAATTAAATTAGTCAACTTTCACTAATTCTCTTATTTTTTGTTTTCTCAATTTTCTAATTTTAAAAATCGAAAATTTTCCAATTTCACCATTACTTCCCATTTTCTTTTCTTCTATATATACTCAACTATTTATTTACGCTAAGAGAGGCCACTAAAATTACAAACCAATACCACGTCTTATATTTTTGTATTTTAAACTCAATTTGGGAAAATTTGATAAATATGCTTAGCACGCATTTGGTGATTTGCTAACACTTCATTCAATTGATCTCGGTCAAGACCTTTCTTTGGTTGTGTGGCGGTTGGCCATGCTATTCATTGACTTTTAAGTTCGACCATGTGTTCGGGTATTATTCCTACTAACCTACTTATTGTTTCTTTCTTTCTATTGACTTATGGATATCTCGAAAATTTTCTCATTGTGTAGTTCAAAAAGCCACATCACATAAAACTCCCGCCTTTGAGGGGAGGGGTCAATAGCTTTGAAGTGTGACCCATGTGTTTCTTAATGCACTAATGTTCTTCAATGAGGACTTGGGTAATTCCACACAACTAGGGAAGGGCCGCCATTAGTTGAACGCCCCCCATTGGACCCCTCCAAATGCCACGTTTATAGCTCCATTAGCGGTGCGACAAATCACCATCGCATGCGGCCACGTGTTGGGAGGTTATGTTCACTAATTTCCTTTGCAAATTTTTTTTACGGTTGTCAATTGGGTCATGTTATTCTTCTTAGTTCTGGCAATTGAATGTTTCATCCCCCCGATACTTGTGCGGACCCACTACAAATTTGGTCACAACCATCACCATTCTTGGAGCTATGGAGAGTGGGTTATGGGGCATAACTGTTCCTAGTTTGTGTTGGTGTTGAGTTGTTATCTATCATTTTGTCTGGTATACTGACTTGGTTGTTCTTCCTCGCTGCACACCGACAATTGGGGTGTTTGTTTTTGTTCGAACTTGTGGAGGATTTAGCTCAACTTGATGTTGGATATGGTCGTTTCATGTTCTAGAGTATTTATTTGCAAGTAAATCGGAAAATTTCAAGAAAATTTGGAGGATTTCCTTTATTTTTTGTTGGTTTTCACAAGTTTAAACACATAAGAGTTCACTTGTTCATTTTGCAGGTCACTCTGTGTGAGTTGGAGTTGCAGCTAAGGGTATTAGAGAACCCAAGGTTCCTATGGCGTGGGGGCATGGAGGAAGCACAACAAATGACTCAAAGGTAAGATTTTAATCCTACCCACTTCTCTCCATGTGTTTTTAAACACATTTAGCGAGATGAATTTTGTTCCCTTTGACTTTTTTGCTTATTATGCCTCTGTGTTTAACCACTGATCAACTTTGTTTGCCTATGTTTTCAAACACATTGCAATTTATGCACCGAATTCAAGACAAAGTTCAAAAGTTTGCCTGTTCGAATTCAAGATAGAGTTTGAATTTTTTCCTATTTTGAATTTCTGTTGGTTTAAGGTTTCAAATTTGTAATAGTGGTTTATGGTTTTGTTGCTTTAGGGTTTAGCTAGTTTAGGGTTTCAATTTTGTAATTGTGGTTTAGGGTTTTAAATTTGTAATGGTGGTTTAGGGTTTTGCGGGTTTAAGATTTCAATTTTGTAATTGTGGTTTAGGGTTTCACTAGTTTAGGGTTTCAATTTTGTAATTGTGGTTTAGGGTTTTACTAGTTTAGGGTTTTAAATTTGTAATGGTGTTTAGGGTTTTGTTGGTTTAGGGTTTCAATTTTGTAATTTTGGTTTAGCGTTATGTTTGTTTAAATTATTTTTTCTGGATGCTCCCACATTTTTTGAATGTCTAGCCGAAAAAAGTAACTTTGTAACAATTTTTTGTAACTCTTTATGATTGTTGAATTGGTTTAATTTAAAAAAAAAGGGAGGTAACTCAGGCCGAAATAAGCAATTGTGTAACAATTTTTTGTAACTCTTTATGACTATTGAGTTGGTTTAAGTTTAATTTGTTAACTCCACCATGATTTACCAGGAAACCCATGATTTCTTGGTTGCCATTCTTTCCTAAAAGTGTTTGTGCAATGCCACTGTTGGTTTCTGAGACTATTAGATGAATGTCCTTGAATTCTTGATTGTTTTCATCATATTTCATGTCCCTTGGCTCAAAAAATGGTTGGAGAACAAAGAACCCTTGAGTGATATCATTATCATCTTTTGATTCCTCCTTCCAATTTAGTGAAGTCAATTTGAATTTATTTGGGTGGTCATGTACTAAATAATAAAGGTGAATTTTGGAGTTTATGTCCCATTAAGGCCTCTTGCTTATGGAATGAATGACATCATATTCCTCAACTCTGTGAAAAGATTCCTGATTTTCTTTCCATTCTATTTATGGCCTACTTTCATGAGAGTATGGTGTTGAATTGACACTCTTTCTTCAGTAAGAAATGACATGGTGAGGGTCATATTTCCATATCTCTCCTAATTCAAAATGAAATTCCTTCATCATCTCCTCTACCTAAGTAAGAGCTTGTTTTTTATTCACGATGAATGGACCTACTAAATTTTCCAATTTGAATAGATATCCTCTGCACTTGGGAAGAAAACAGACTTTATCTACATGTAGGATTTGTGTTATGAACTCCAGGGAGAATATTCTCATAGGTATAAAAATTGGCAATTGATAAGGCCGCACTTCACATCCATATAGCCTTATTTTTGTGAATTCCTCAAAAAGGTATCAATCCCCAACCCTGGTATCCTTACTGAGTTGTAACAACTTCTTTTGTTGTGGTAGAATTCTTGGTGGTGGTACACCATTCAAAACAACATAAGTAGTTTCCATGTATGTGGACAAAAATTCACAAAATCCTTCATTATTTGATTTTCCTTTTACTGCATTGGTCCACTTAGGTATTGAACTTCTTTTTTTTTTTTAGAATCAAAGGCGCTGAGACACAAATATTTAAATTTGTCTGCATGAGTATACAGAAAAAGGTAAACCAGAATGGAAGGATGTTTGAAGCAATTAGCAAGGCGGAAATTATTGAATTGAAAATTGATGGATTGAGCTAGATATGAAGGTATATTCAAAACCACATCTAGTTACAACATTTGATTTAGAAACCCTAGGGCTAGTCTAGTCACATTGCTCACATCATCCTCACCTAGTAATAATAATATTGTGGCCAGTACTTTTTGTGCATCTTGAGAAAATAAAGACATTGGATAAAATTCAACTGTAGGAGGAATTTGTGACCCTAGAGGAAAAACTTGATGAAAGAAGGATAGTTTTTTTTCTTCTAAAAGCTGAGTGAAACTCAAGAGTAATGAAGTATCAATGAATGGCTGGGAATTTTTCATATCGAGGAAACATAAGGCTTTATGGATAAGGTAATATGTAACCTCAAGAATATTATCCCGTTTAGAAGAAGCAACATAATTTCTTTGAGAAATGTATGCAAATGCTATCCAAGTTACAAATTCGGGAATTGATAAGTAGTTGGAGAAAAAATATAGTATAACACAAACTATACAACCCTAAATGTATCCTCTTTATCCAAGAAATGGCAAAAAATCTCAAATCAAAATTCTTCAAAGTCAACAGGACAAAAAGAATCATGAATTTCACCCTTGGTGTCCATCAAGGGTTATTTAGTGGTAGGATTAGGATTTGCAAGTTTTTGGGCTGACTATGGAGCTCTTTTTAGTTTAATAATTATGGGAAGTTGAGGTTAGGTACTGATTCTAAATACCTAGTACTAGTGTGAAGGACGAGGAGCTAGGGTGCGTAGATTTTCTATTGACTTGGATGTTGATTAGAAGATATTTTTGAGCATTGAAATGACGAGGAGGAATAACTAAACAAGCCCTTTTGACCCTTTTTTCTCGAGCAAGAAAATAATTTTGATGACGGGTACGAATGGCAGGAGAGTGATGTCATAGGTGGATGATGTGGAAGGTGACGTGAGAGGATGAGGTGGCAAGATGAAATGGAAGATATGCTCGCCTGGTAGGTGAAACAATCACATGCTACATGTTGAAAGTGGTTTTAGAAAACCATTTACTACATTGTGCCCCTCCTAACTAGAGGTTTATGAAAAATGGGGTGGGGGTGGTGCAAAAAAATCTTGACCATTGATCACATGATCGATGGTTTTGCAATTCAACTTTCTACCACCCCTACCAACTTTTATAATTCATGCACTTTGCTCCATCACAATTTCATGTGATGAGATTTTCCGCGAATGCAATGTGATTTGCTATTTGAGTTTCATGGTGGTTAACTCTTGGCTTTAGTTATTGTAGGCCCACATGTTCTTTGATTATTTTCTAACCCTGAAAGGTTAGAGATTGCAATAAAAAAATACAATTCTGCTCTAACCATTTTACAAATCTTCACTTATTCATTTTTTTTCATATATATATATATCTATATCTATCTATATATATATATATATATATTATTCTTGAAATTGTTTGCAGAAATCAAAACTTGAGCTACAACACACCCATTGTAAAATACCAGTGGTGATCCCCAAACGCCTGATCAGACACATATCCTAGCAGCACGAAAGCACTCATAGTTTAGACTGTGTTCTATATATTGTCTTATAACATGATATTTCCTATCAATCTATGCACCACGATCTATGTAATAATTTATTTCTATTTATGGTTTATGTTTGCTTATCAACATATTAGAAACAATACGTGAAACTTCACAGTTTTGAGTTTATGCTACTGGTCTGGTTTCCCCAACAACAGACCAATAGAGATTATTTATGATGTAATTTTGTGTTTTCTAAATTAATATAACATCATTTTTCATAAAAAAAAAATACATTCATATACAGAGCTTGGAGGATATATACATGACATTGGTAGAGAACTATGATGAAAAAGGTAAACAATCACTGATTTGTGAGCTAAAAAATTATATGGTCACAAATAGTGCCCTAAAATGTCATACAAAAGGTTTGTGTCTTGTGTTGGGATTAGGATTTGTAATATTCAAATCAAACCATTCTTTGTGTTACAAATAATATTGTTATCATGTCCTTGTTATCACTCTATATGTAGATGACATGTTATTCTCTGGTAGTGGTAAAGGATGAAATTTGTGATTTGAATTCTCAAATTTCAACACAATTTGATATGAAGGAAATGGAAATTTCAAAATATATCTATGGAATGAAGATAAAGAAAGTTGAGCAGATAAAAAGATTTTTCAATCCATAGTAAGTACATAAACTACGTGCTACATTGTTTTCACATGGAAAATTGTAGACTATTGAGTTTTCGTGTTTATGTAAAAACTAAAATTTTAGTTGAGCAATGCTCTAGAGCAGTTACAAAAATGGAGGATATGGCTTACGTTCCTTATCCTAATGTAGTGGGTAGTTTGATGTATATTATGGTTTATATTAGACTATAAATGGCCCAAGTAGTGGAGGGATCAAGTCCTTTCATGGCTAATCTAGGACACAAACATTGTGTTGCAGTGAAGAGGGTTTTTAGGTATTCATGAGTTACTTCAAAATATTCAATTTGTTATTAGAGTGATGTTTCATAGGACCCACAATTATTATCTATACAAACATACATGTATATGGTTCTGTGGATTTGAATTATGAAGAAGATGTAGACAAAATGAGATCTATGAATAGATACGTGTTTTAATTGCTTGGTAGAATAATAAGCTGGGTGAGTAAGCAAGAAGCTATGGTCATTTTATCCATTGTAGAGGTATAATATATGGTAGTTACTCATGCCCATAATGAGGTTACTAGGCTTATGAAACTATGTTAAGAAGAAGGATTAAGCTAGATAGCTATTACAGTTCAATGTGGTAAAAATAATGTTATACTTATAGTTAAGAACCCATCCTTTCATGCAAAGACAAAGTGTGTGTGTGTGTGTATATATATATATATATATATATATATATATATATATATATATATATATATATATATATATATATATATATATATATATATATATATATATATATCTATATATATATATATTATCGTTTTGTCAGGACATGTAAAAAGTTGACACCTTGTAGAACATTGCAAACACATTGATGAAACCAATAATCATAGATAAATTCAAGCGGTATTTTTAGTGTATGGGCCTTATGGGCCCTAGCAATTAGCTCATATTTTGATGCATTCTCCCTTGTACCCTTGCAAGGTATGTCACAAGTGGGATAATTTTGGAACAAATGTATCATGCACCTTATAGTGTTGTCATGGAGCATGGAATAAATGCAAGGCAATGGTCGAGGATAAATTGGAGCAATGGAAGGAATAATTGTTGAGTAGTGGCAATGAATAAATAAAAATTAGTGGTGGTGAACAACCTACCACTCGTGTCTAATATGTAGAAATGGAAAACATTAAACAATTTATGGTGGTATTATTCCTATTTATTTAGTGATAGTGCTAAAGGAAAATAAGGTGCCTAAGTTTTATCGTGCTATTATTCCACCAAACCTTATCCATAGTTATACTACTACTAAATCCTCATGTTGAGAGAAAAAAAATTCTTATTTTAACTTTTTTTTTTGAGTAATACATCAAATGTTCTTCAAATTATGGGGATTTTCTCTGGAAGGGGTTTTCCCCCATAAATTATGTTGTTAATGGTTTGTTGTTTTTGTTTGTAATTGTTCTATTTTAGAACGTTTTCTACATGTTATATTTTAAAACATTTTGTGAGAATTTTATTCTTCATATACACAATATAATGGACAAGATCAAATATTTATAGCCCATTTTTCATTTCAAAATTTATCGGATCGACCACCACTCTATCTTGGCATTACAAATTTTCAGTATTGCATAAATTAAATGACACATAAATGTTTTGATGGCTATCAAATTTATCAAAAATTTAATTTGTATGGTTATGCTTGTTATTAAGTCAATTGTAGAGATTTAACTTCCATGAAATATTCTAAAATATAGAGAAAAGTTGTGACAAATCAAAAGTAGAAGTTTATCTCAAAAGTAGTTATGTCATTTTTGTCTTTTTAATTAAATTGATTAAGCTATATAACATTTTAATATTTTTTGAACATAAAATGTTAATAAAAATAAAATAAAAAATATATTTAACTTATATATATATATATATATATATATATATATATATATATATATATAAAATTAAAATTTCATTGCAATATAGTTAATTTTTATAATTTTTTAAATGTTAATAATGTGAAATGCCAACCATTTAATTTATATAAATTTAAGTATTGAGGGGTTTTCATTTCACTAGTTTCAATCCCACTTCTTCACCCCTGTGAGCATCACCCGATGCAATGAGTGCTAAGTGAACTATTTAAAAATCATGAGAAATTAGTGAGTTACGACTACCTCTCATGGAAATGGTCATAGATGAATGACTTACTTAACACAGTTGAATCCCAAAATGATATCTAATATGATGCACTACGAACACCCCTCAATACTTAAATTCAAAAGAGTGAAGGGAACTCTACTTCAATGGTTCATGAGGCACAATACTTGCTAAGGTTTTTCAAATGGGGTAGCAGGCTAAGTGGGCTTGATTGTCGGGAAAAATTCATAGTTAAGTGCACTTGAGCCAGAGGCGATCGGGGATGGGTGACCTCTCGGGATGTCCTGGTTACCGGGTGCAAGCCCCTGAAGTGATGATTGACGCTATGTGATTCATTTCACTAGTTTCAATCCCAATTCTTCACCCCTGTGAGCATCACCCGATGCAATGAGTGCTAAGTGAACTATTCAAAAATCATGAGAAATTAGTCAGTTATGACTACCTCCCGTGGAAATGGTCATAGATGAATGACTTAATTAACATAGTTGTATCCCAAAATGATATCTAATATAATGCACTACGAAAACCCCTCAATACTTAAATTCAAAAGAGTGAAGGGAACTCTACGTGAATGGTTCATGAAGCACAATACTTGCTAAGGTTTTTCAAATGGGGTAGCAAGCTAAGTGGGCTTGATTGTGGGGAAAAATCCATAGCTAAGGACGCTTGAGCCAGAGGTGATCTGGGATGGGTGACCTCCCGGGAAGTCCTGGTTACCAGGTGCAAGCCCCTGAAGTAATGATTGACGCTATGTGATTCATTTCACTAGTTTCAATCCCACTTCTTCACTCTTGTGAGCATCACCTGATGCAATGAGTGCTAAATGAACTATTCAAAAATCATAAGAAATTAGTCAGTTACGACTACCTCTCATGGAAATGGTCATAGATGAATGACTTACTTAACGCAGTTGAATCCCACAATGATATCTATTATATAAATTTACTAGCAGAGTTCCATCATAATCAACTCCCTTGATAGACGTGTTGAGAAATGGAAACAAGAAATTCCAGTTTAATTTTTCCTTGAATTACACTATGAATTAAAATAGAATTATTTTCTCATAGCAATTTGAAAATAATTAATCTTGTTTAATTAACTTAATTAATTTAAGAAATTCCAATTGGAAGTCTTTTAGAAGACATGTATATGTTTTTCCTAACTTATAGGAGTTAAGGATGAGTTGTAATTAGTTAACTCAATTTATTGAGTTAAGTCCAGTGCAATCAGTTTCAAGAACTAATAGTGTGCAAACAGTCAGTTGGGACACTAGTGACCTAATTATTGCTAATCTAATTAACTGAAGATTTCCACCATCAGAAACTCATGCATGTTGATTATGAGAAATACCATGTTGAGACTAGAGTGAAAGTACAATGTACTATTTGTTTTAGATTTTTCTGAATTGCACTGATAGTGCATGCATTCAGGCACTGATCCTTGAGGGATTGCGCTATTTTTAGAGGCTTTATTTCCCTTTAAATACAAGCTATCCTTCATAGGAATTACACATTGGAATAGAGACTTGGAGAGCTTGTGAATTGACTAAGATTTGGCCTTGAGCTTGCTTATAAGTTGGAAATTAAATTTGCTGAGTGCTGGGATTTTTATAGAGAGAACAAGCATTGTAATTTCATCTTGATTTTCTGGATTAATACAATATAGTAGTGGAATTTTGAGCTATGGCTTTCCGTGAATATTTATTGTGTTATGTGCCTTTGATTCTCTTCCTCTATTGATTATTGTTTGTTCAATGTTTATGGGCTTCTATTGTAAAGAGTAATTATATTCTTGTCTCTTGTTTAATATATTACATGAGCTTGTGGATCTATAGGTTTTGCTACATGGTATCGAAGCAAGATTTTTTTTGGGCTGAGAGTTTGCAGAGAAGTTCTCATAATTTCTGTACAAAATTTTCAGAAAAAAATTGCAAATATGGATTCTTTTGGAAAATATTCCTAGACTCAAAAAAAAATCGTCTGAATCAGAGTTCGGATGAGGAAGATATCGTTGATTTAAAATCAGCTCTCTAGAGGAGATTTCGAAGTTTTGAGTTTCTGGGCTATAGGTGAAAGTCGAATTTGCATACATACTTAGGGATCGACCGATGGATTTCCATGGGTTGAGGCTTGAGTCTGCCTTGGAAGGAAGCGCGGATTTCATAGCCTGGAGGGAAAAGATGGAGAATGTGCTAGAAGATAATGGCTTGAAGGAATTCATTGATCAAGAAGTCCCCAAGCCAGTAACTATGGATGCACAGAACTTGGCCAAATGGAAGAAGTGTGTGGGAAAGGCATGGTTGATAATCCTTGAGGGAGTTCAATATCACATTGTCTTGAGTCTCCATGTCAAGGGAACTCTACGTGCTATGTGGAAATCATTGACAGAGTTGTATCGAAATAGCAGTGATCAAAGGAAGTTGGCACTGAAGGATAAACTTTGTAAAATGAAGATGGAGAAAGGCGAGACAATTTGAAATTACTTGGCCAAGTTCACTCAATGTCTGAATGAACTTGGAAGTGTTGGAATCACAGTTTCTGAGGAGGATATGGTGAGCCTTGCTCTTCTTGGACTCACAAAAAGTTGGCATAGTTATCAGGACTTTGTCAATGGTCAGGAGACGCTGCCAGATTAGGAACGACAATGGGCAGAATTGATGCAGGATGATATCAAGAGGAACACCAGGGATGGATCTTCATCAAACATTGATGATGAAGAGAACTATCTTAACAATTAAGGCAAGGAAGGGGAAAGGTAAAATTTCTCGTTTCAAATTAGATTCTTATGATGGAGGTAAGAAGAAGGACATGACAAAAGTTAAATACTTTCATTGTCACAAGATGGGTTACTTTTCTACAAATTGTCCATTGAAGAAGTCCTCAGGAGGAGCGGCAGGTGAGGCTTTGGCCTCCCAATTCGAATTGGACGTTTCCCTCATTGCATGCATGTCGTCTTTAATGATGGGAAGTGTCTGGTACTTAGACAGTGGAGCTTCTTTCCAAATGACTGACGACAAAGAGTTATTCAGTGAAATGGAGGAGAAATATCTCAAGATGCATATCGAGATGGGTGATGATGGTAAGTATAGTGTTACTGGTGTGGGAACTATTACTTTTCAGAGGGAGCATGCAACTCCACTCACCTTGAATAATTTTATGCATGTACCTGGACTGACGAAGAACTTGGTATCCGTTGCCATGCTTGAGGGTAGAGGCTATGTTGTGATCTTTTCGAAAGGAAAGGCGTTCCTTCGACACATAGCCACGGGTCATGTAAAGAATATAGGGATTCGAGTTCAGAATCTCTATAAGATAGAGGTAGAGGATTGTGTTGCTTTGAGTTCAAAAGTGGAAAAGATGTTGAGCCAAGACGTCAGCGAGTTGTGGCACAGGCAATTGGGCCACTTGCATCATGGGGCTTTGAAGATATTGCAATAAATATCTACCGGTCTTCCCAAAGGTACACTTGAGAAAGTTGATACATGAAAGGGTTGTACTTTGGAAAAATACACCAAGTCTTCCTTTATAGAGACAGTCGAGTAGAGTCTATTTTGGAGAGAGTCCATTCAGACATGTGTGGACCATTCTTGACAGTATCCACTACCATTATGTTATATTTGTAGATGAATATTCTCATAAATGATGGATATTTTTCATGCAGAGAAAGGATCAGACATTCACAAAGTTTTGTGAATTCAAAGCATTGGTCGAGAAAGAGTCAGGAAAGAAGGTTAAAACTATATGGAGTGAGAACAGTGGAGAATATGTCTCCAATGAGTTTAAGAACTTCTATGCAGTAGAAGGGATTAAACGAGAGTTGATGACACCTCATAACCCTCAAAAGAATGGGGTTGTAGGGGAAGCAAGGGTGATGTTGCATGATCAGGGCCTACCACTACACTTGTGGGCCGAGGCATGAAACACAATGGTTTATGTTTAGAACCATAGTCCACATCAGATACTTGAGAGTAAAACAACAGAAGAATCTTATTCCGTTAAGAGGCCAGATGTTGGTCACTTCAGGATTTTTGGGTCATCGGTTTATTTCCATGTGACCAAAGATGCACGAAAAAAGCTTGAGTCAACAACAGAGTTGGGGATATTTGTGGGGTACATGAATACTCCCCACAACTATCAGGTGTACATGCAAACCAGTCAAATGACAATGGTTTGCAGGGATGTCAAGTTTGATGAGGAGAAGGCCATGCTAGTATCCCTTGAGATGGAGCTTGAGCTACATGCAAAGGAGGAACTTTTAGTTCCTAAGTTTGAGGAGTCTCAAATTGATGTGGATCAGCCACATGAAGAGGTTCTGGGAGTGGAGACATCCACTCAGGTAGAGTCTTCTAGAGAGGGAAGAAAACACACTAGAGGGGTTGACAGATTGTTGGATGATGCACGGGAGAATGTGGGAGCACCCAATTCTCAACGCAGACAGAGGAAGTCACCAGAGAGATACACTGGATACATGGAACTTATGGGTGCATGTGTTGTGACCAAGCCATCTTCCTTTCATGATGTAGTGTAGCAACCAATTTGGTTTGATGTGATGGTGGAGGAGTATGAATCCATAGTTCAAAACAGTGTTTGAAATGTGGTCCAGAGACCGGAGGACAAGTCAGTTGTGAGTTCTCGTTGGATTTAAGAGTTAAAACAAGCTGGAGATGGTAGTGTGGAGAAGCATAAGCCCTGATTCGTGGCTCGTGGCTTTTCACGGGTAGAGGGGATTGACTATGATGAGACATTTTCTCCTGTTTCAAGGTACTCATCTATCATATCTATTTTAACACTATCTACACAAATGGGTTGGAGTATCCATCAGATGGATGTGAAGACATACTTCCTCAATGGAATGATTGAGGAAGAGGTTTACATCGAGAAGCCTAAAGGTTTTGAAACCATGAACCATGAGTCAGATGTGTGCCGACTCAAAAGAGCATTGTATGGGCTAAAGCAAGCACCTCGTACTTGGTACACCGGGATAGATAGCTACTTCACCGGGTTGGGCTTCACGAATACTGAATTAGATGCAAACCTGTATCACATAGTGGTGGAAGGTAAGCTTTTGATAATTGTACTTTATGTAGATGATCTCATACTGACAGCCACAGGTGATGAGAAGCTCATCAAATCTTGCAAGGAGGACCTTGCACGCGAGTTTGAGATGAAGGACATGGGGCTCATGCATTACTTTCTTGGCATAGAGGTATGGCAGGGAGATGGGGAGTTTATTTCTCAAGGCAAGTATGCCAATGAGATACTCTGGAGATTTCGCATGGAGAGAAATAAACCCATGGAGACTCCTCTAGCTGGTAACTGGAGAAAGGATAATCCTACTTCAAGAGAAGTAGTGGAAGCTACTGTTTACAGGAAGCTTGTGGGTTCACTCATGTATTTGGTGAACACACGACCAGATATGTGTTATGGAGTTAACCATCTTAGTCAATCAAAGGTTAGGACTACCATGCTGTATTGGAAGGCAACAAAGAATGTATTGAGATACCTTAGAGGCACTACTTATTTTGGGTTGTGGTACAAACGGATAGAGGGAGTGAAGCTTCAAGGCTTAACTGATGCAGATTGGGCGTGGAGTCCATTTGACAGGAAGAGCATATCAGGAGAGATATTTCTTATTGGGTCAACTACAATTTCTTGGTATAGTAGGAAATAGATATTGGTTGCACTCAGTTCGACAAAGGTAGAGTACATGGCTACAAGTCAAGCAGCATGTGAGGCTATTTGGATGAAGAAGATCTTGGTTGGTTTGTTTGGTCAGCAGATGGATCCGACAGTGATTTATTATGATAATCAAATTTGTATCAAACTATCTAAAAATCCAATTTTTCATGATCAGTCCAAGCGTATAGATATCTGGTATCATCATCTCAGAGATTGTGTATTGAGGCGGATCATGTTGTTAGATTATGTTTCCACAAAAGAGAAAGATGTTAACATCTTGACAAAGGCATTGCCAAGATGTAAATTCGAGTTTCACAGAGACAGGATCAGGGTAGTGGATAATCCATTTCTTTTTCAGAGGGAGTGTTGAAAAATGGCAACAAGAAATTTCAGTTTAATTTGTCCTTGAATTAAACTGTGAATTAAAATAGAATTCTTTTCTCATAGCAATTTGAAAATAATTAATTAAGTTTAATTAACTTAATTAATTTAGGAAATTCGAATTGGAAGTCTTTTAGAAGACATGTATATGTTATCACTAACTTATAGGAGTTAAGGATGAGTTATGAATGAGTTGTAATTAGTTAACTCAATTTATTGAGTTAAGTCTAGTTAAATTAGTTCCAATCAATTTCAGGAACTAATAGTGAGTAAACAATCAGTTGAGACACTAGTGACCTAATTAGTGCTACTCTAGTTAACTGAAGATTCCACCATCAGAAACTCATACATGTTGATTATGAGAAAGCCCTAGTTGATACTAGAGTGCAAGGATAGTGTACTATTTGTTTTAGATTTTTCTGAGTTGCATTGATAGTGCATACATTCAGGAATTGATCCCTGAGGGATTGCGCTATTTTTAGAAGCTTTATTTCCCTTTAAATACAAACTATCCTTCATAGGAATTACACATTGGAATAGAGACTTGGAGAGCTTGTGAATTGGATAAGCTTTGGCCTTCCGCTTGCTTATGAGTTGGAGATTGAATTCACTGAGTGTTGGAATTTTTCTATAGAGAACAAGCATTGTAATTTCATCTTGATTTTCCGAATTAATACAATATAGTAGTGGAGTTTTGACCTGTGGATTTCCCCAGATATTTGTTGTGTTATGTTTCTTTGATTCTCTATTATTGTTTGCTCGATGCTTATGGGATTCTGCTGTAAAGAGTAGAATTAGATTTGTCTCTTGTTTTAGTATATTACACGAGCTTGTGAATCTATAAGTTTTTCTACAGTTGATAGTGAAGGACAAATTAAATGTTGCTAAAAAATTAATTTGATAATGCAACGATGTGCATCAAAATGAACTGTGCATGGCAAAACCAGAGATGTGGTGAATATGGATGTTGAGAATGTAGTAGGAAGCATAAAAATAATTGCGAGTTTCTTGCTATGTGCATGCCCATCATTTTCCCCTGCATGGGCTTGTTTTACCTATAATCATGCTTGCAGAAACCAATCTATCCAAGGTTATTGAGCCATAAATACACGGGGCAGTATATGCCCACCATTAGATCAAAACAAGTACATGATCGAGCGACGGGCATATATGGCCCTTGCGTATTTATGACTCGATAGCTTGGTAAATAAGCCTCGCCTGTGCCCGCAGGTAAATTTCATGTACCACTTGCCCCTACTTACGTTCATGCCTGTAGGTAAAATTTCATGTACCACTTGCCTAACGCTACACATACCTAGCATGCATTCTCTTGGGTGACACTATTCCTACTTAGAACACATTCTAGTCATTTGCTAGCACTTCATTCTACAATCTCGGTCCAACACTTTCACTGATCAGTGGGCCTTACCCTATTCATAGACTTTTAAGTGCGATCAAAGTGTTGCTTAATGAACCTCTATTCTTTTCTGAGGAATTCGGCATTGCCATGCAACCACCTTCTATATTCTCTCTATCGATTTACGGATCACAAAACATACTAATTATAGGTTAACAAATGTTTCCCTTTTTGCTTTGGTTCTACTTTTACTAGGCGTATTTATGTCCATTGCAGATTTTGAAAACATAATGGAAGCTTAAGATTACGAAAGAGGTCAAACAATTGTTCTCACTCTTAGCTATGTGATTTTGAGATATTTCCAAAATATGAAATTGGCATGCACTTAGCACTCTTACAAGGACTAACATCCATGAAATCCCAGAAATTTAGCTCAGGTTACTCACTTCCTTGACTTGTGGGGAAGCATTTCTTTAGCCAAGTCTTAAGGTATGCAAAAAAGTTGGACAAACTTTGATTACTCAAAGTAAATATACCGTAAATCTACTCAAAAAGTTCAAAATGAATCAATGTAAATGCCACAATCTACAGTGATGATGGCAAAAGAGAGGTGGATGACACATTGTATTGTCAGTCACTAGGAAGTTTGAATTATGTCACTACAACCAAGTTATATATTGCATATTCAATCAGCATGTTGAGTCTTTTCATGGCCAAGCCTCTTGAAAGCCATCGGAAAGCTGTAAATAGGGTCCTTCAATGTCTTAAGGGGTTTGTTAGATATGGTATCAAATAAACTAATGCTTTTGATGTTGAGTTGGCAAGTTATTATTCAGATTGCATTGGAAAACTTGATGACAATAGATCAACTTCAAGATATGTATTTAGGATTGGATATGGGACTGTGGTATGGAGCAGAAAGAAACAAACAATTATTCATTTATCATCAACTGAAAGAGAATATAAATCTTTGTATAGTGTTACATGTGAAGTAGTTTGGTTGTGGAAAATTCTTAAAGATGTTGGAGAAGAAAAAAAATGCAAATGATTATCAAATGTGATATTCAAAACTCCATCAAATTGGCCAACAATCTTCTATACCATGCAATATCAAAACATATTGAGACTCATTACGATTTTGTTAGGGAAAAAATGTAGTCTAATGAAATTACTTTAATTTATTATAATACCAGCGATAATGTGTATGGCATGTTTACAAAGCATCTTGGAAAGGAAAATTATGAATCATTTAGAATTATGTTAGGTATGGAAGTAAACAACATTTTCCATTAAGCGGAAGAAATAATGGAAAAATGTAGAGAATTCTATATTATTTTGTTATTAGTCTCTTGTTGTGTCTACTTAAGATTGTGGGTCTTACTTAGGTTGTATATCCTATTTATGAAGAGGTTGTTCAAACTTGTCAACTAATTTGTAATCCTATAAATATGTGTTTTATGGCTAGATAGTCTCCAAGTTGAACTTTGTCTCCCTTGAGAGTTGCATCTCCCTTCTTCCCTACTTTGTCTTTGCATAAATTCTTTGTGAATCCATGGTTATATATATAGATCTTTGATAAATTATGTGAGATGTATCATATTTTGATGAAATCAATGTTTACTACCATTTAATACACTAATATGGGGTAAGTCAGGTTTAATAATTATTATAGAGATAGAGATGATAAGTATTAATGGTGAAAAATAAATAGAATAGAGTTGAATTCATAATACTAACATTATGCATCAAAATGAAATTTGCATGATACAACCATCTATGTGGTGAATCTTTCAACTTGTGAAAACATAAAAAGAAAAATGTTCAGTGTGTTGTAGGGAGGCCATGAATCAACTACAGCCATGGGCATAGCTTATTGGAAATACTGCTTCCACAACTTCCAAGTTGTCGTGATTTGTATTTGTGTGAATTCCTAAGTTAATAGTTGTACTAGCTATTTTAGTAATATGGATCCACCATTCTCGGATCTTGAAGTATCATGTATTCTTATATATGTAATGTCTATGAGATCAATAAATTCATAGTGTGTTTGGTGTTGTGCGTGCAATCTTTCTCACTCTATTCAAATTTCTAACATGGTATCAGAGCAAGTACGGACTTGACTCCCTCAAGGGAGGGTTGAAAAGATGTAAGGGAGCCTTGAAAATTGATTCTCTATACATAGAATTCTGAGCTTAGTTTATTTTAGCGTGTGATTGCTCATGTGTGTAGATGTATAGATATGTTTTATTATTAAGTGGTGTTGTAATAAGATTTTCAGTAATTGTGTTCTTGTGAGAGAGTTTTAAAGGAGAAGCACGAAACATTGAGCTGTTGATGTGAGAGCATAGGTATTACAGGAGAAAGCCATTTATGTTGAGCCGCTCTACTGAAATACAAAAACAACGACCATTACCACAAATCAAAGGACCAATGCATATAAAAGGCAACCTCTAGATATCAAAATTGAGGAGAGCCGCTATGGTATAACGAGTTTGTCGAAGTTATAATCCATTAGATTTATTTTCACTTGTTGCAGATGGCCATGCAAAGCTTGGGAATTAGGTCATTGAGTGGAAGTGTCCTCAAGTCTCTATTTGGATTCATCATAGAAGTGAGATCCAATTCTCGTATCACCAAAAATAACGCACGGGCGCTATAGTATAAAATGAATTCTTCGAGGGTGTTAATAATGGTCCGGGACTGAATTCAACAGAACTGATATGAAGGAGACAAGTGTCATCAGATAAACTTGCGGACACTCAAAAATATATTCTATATCTCTTGAATGAGGAAATTACACACATATTTATACAATCAATAGTCTCAAGATAGGAATTCTATCTTAGATGTACAGTCGTGTGGTTGAGAGATTCTCTCAACCACACACTAAACTAAGAGAAACTAAATTCCTATTATGTAGGAACAAACTCCTCAAATGGAGAATTACAACCATAGACAAGTAGGAATTAATTATTTCTAACTCCCCCACTTAATGACTACTTGTCATGATAGTCAAATCCACCACCATCAAGCGTTCTTTCTTTTAGCGCGGTACCTCTCGACCCTTCCAAATAATGGATCAACTCAACCGGTCAGCCAACAAGCGTATATCAGAGAATCAACCATGCCAGATCATGATGCAATAGATCTGTTGAACAAAAAAAAAATTGCGGCAGTATGTTGCATATCACCCCCCATAACAAGAGGAAGATAGGCCACCAGATCGAATCCCACGGCATCCAGAACACCTATCTCCTTCAAAGACAGAACCTTATGCCCGTCTCACGGCACCAGATTATGTCGCCTTCCAACAGACGTTTTAGGGGTGACAATAGCGAAAACTTTGGGTGAGACAGACACGTTTACGATGAATGAACGTCAGAGAGCTATTGGATAACTATGATCTGAACAAAATTGCTTTAATTTATTTTAACTGGCCCCTTCTTTTACGACATTTACTGCAAATAGAATTGACACTTGGACGTTGGTTTGGGCTACGCTACATTGATGGTCTACTCGGGCATTTAGATTCTATGTTCAAGAAGCAGAAAATTCTAGGTGCTTGGCCACA